>JACBWV010000223.1:4641636-4712635 GCA_013435795.1 Chlamydomonas sp. ICE-L
TTGTGGTTTCCGGTATTTAATTCAATTTTATTCCATTTAATTAAATTTAATCAACGTGATTTGAATGCATTTAATTGCTTATTTGTTTATAAACTCGTATCGGATTTAAATTAATTTTATGTAATTGAATTTTACTGAATCGATTGTTAACTACCGGTATAAAGTGTCGAAATGGGAGTTGTTTTAGGGTTGTTGATTTTAAAGCAGTATTGAACGTTTGTGTAAGGTAATGCATTAACTAATGAACGAAATTAAAATCAATTACAATCAATTGGATTCATAATTAATTTCATTTAATTCGGGACGCGCCTTCAGGCGCCCTTTATGAGAGTGGAAAACCTGATATGCCCAATTATCTCATCCGAGACCTATCTCACAAGGTGGGGCGTACTATGTCTAGATTTATAACTTCCTCCCACTACCTAAAGGTGGAAACTGTTAGATGGATACGTCCGATTGTTCCTTGGAAGGATCGAGTGTGTCACCTTTGTGATTTTGAAACAGTTGAAGAGGAACACCAGTAAGTATTGCACTAGCGGCACGACGGCATCTTTCCCGAGTATATAGAAATTTCCGAAAAATGCAAAAGAAGGGTAGGTAAATCCCGCGACTGTCTAGCGATTGCCCGGGCTATTTTTTTTTGTGGGCGTTCTGTCGTCTTTCTCTCAAATGATCGATCAGTACCGTGATTTGCCATGGATGATTCGCCTAAGATTCGGGAGCTGACGCGACCATCACTGCGTGACGGGAGGTTACACGAATGGATAAGAAAAAAGAGTAGTCGTCGGCAGGCCCAGTACAACGTTTACCCCCCCAACGTCCACAGTATGGACCTTGCCCCACTAGAATTCCAGCCGCGAATCGCCCTACGCTGAAGTGTGAACCTGACTCCGATCGTGCGTATGGACCTTGCCCCCCCCTAGAATTCCAGCCGACCATTAGAGGAAGTCGAGAGGAAGTCAAGAGGAAGTCAAGAGGAAATCAGGACAGGCGCTTCTTCATCCATTCCGTGTCCGCTAGCGACTTTTTGTCAGTATCTCTCATCCTTCGAGATGCCTCCCAAAAGCATCCGAATTCGCCCTGGTTGTCTTTCACTCAGTTGCAACAAGAAATCCAAGAATGGTATGACATGCTCTACTAGATGCGGTGAGGCCGTAACATCCTTCGTTGGTGACAATCCTGTTAGGACGGCTCTCATTTCTGCGTATCAGCAGGAGCTTAATGACTGGAATGATACCAGTTCGCGGGCTGAGACGATGAAGACGCTATCTTCCATATTAAACATATGGAGGACTGATGAAGCAGCCATCAAAGTCCAGAATAATCTGGATAAGCAGCTCGCTCTCGTGCAAGCTGAAGCGGAGACATCTGGTAAGCTGCATGATTCGCTTGAGAAGGCGAGGACAATCGCGAAGAGGATCCGCGAAGAAAAGTTGGAGATCAGGGGGATGGATACAAGTGAGGTCAAATTCAGCCAAGAGGATGATGATGCTCTTCATGCGAAAGCTTTCGCATCTGCACCCCCAGAGATGTCGAGCCTCGAGGATGACGACGAGTATGGTTATGAGTCAGCGCAGAAGAGGTGTGTGTGTTGGTGAAATAATTTATATAGTACTGTCTTTACACTCCGCTGTCCGATCTGATGTCCGCCCCTCTCACTCTCTTGTATTGCAGGTGCCATCGCGGAGAAGGCACTCAAGAAATGGATGAAGCGGATGCGGGGTACATGAACGAGCTAGACAATGCTATGGATGCAGTCGGCTTAGATGGATAGATAGCGTAAAGAGATATCGTTACATCATGACTTTGCCTATTCCCTGTGCTACTCTCCCTATCCCGCTAGCTTTAGACAGGATTTTCTCTGCTTCCGGTGAGAAGCCATGTAACGCACTTCCTACTGATCGTATCCCATCCGCCACGGCACTTTGCCCGAGAATGTCCGCTATCCCCGCTGCGGCGTTAGAGACCGGTATAGAGAACTGTCCCACCTTCCGAGCTACACCTCCACCGAAATCTGCTACCTTCCTAACCACATTCCCGAAAGTGCCTACAGCCTTACCAACGCCAGATTTGAGAGTATTAAAGAATCCCATTAATATACTCTTTGATATTATTTGATGGAAAGTAAAAGCAATTTCTGGTCTATGGATTTCAAAATTGATAAAATAGAATTCATAGGATCAGTATCAGATTCATAATCTATTCTGAGAGTGATGCTCCAGTCGTAGGGAAAAGGCCCTATAGAGTCTTTATGTTCATCTTTAATGCTCAAACTCAATTCTGACACATGTGAGGCGCTTGTATAGAAAGAAAAGTCGTCTGCTGTATTCTGATAAATGATGTTGGCAAAACTTTCAACATTAACTGGTAGACGGATTAATACATCTAGATTCCTGCATATTGTTTTGACGAAAATTGTTGACAGCACTGTTAGTTACCTTGGGTAAATTGTGATGGATGGTCAGGAAACTTTCAAGATTTAAACGCAATGGAAAGGAGCTAACAATGGGAGCACCACCAGGTGTTTCGTGAGGCAGGAACCCAAACAAATAACTACTTTTATCTTTGAATTCGAATGAATACCCTGGCCCAGGAGGGTTGAATATACAAAGCCCGTTTGTTTCATTATGGGTTATTGTCCATCCCGTAAGCAACACACCCAATTCTGTCAGCCAAGAATCAAGGGTATAGTTCCCAATTGGAATTCTGATTGATGTCTTGGTACCATTGTTGTTAACAATAAAGTCATTGTTACTTGCCCTAATCGAATAAAAACACCTGTTGATGATGACATCTGCAACTGTGACTTTCGTCCTCCCTCCATAGGGATTTTGCAGGACTCCTGCAGGCAATGATGTTGTGAAATTGTCAGGCGTTCCACTTGTTCGAAACGTGCTTGATATGTACAACAATTGTGTTTTCAAGACAGGTGGAGACATTTTATAATATGGGATATATTATACTGTAACATTTTGTATTGTAACCAAGCCATCTAAAACCTCAGTACCAGAAACAGGTTTAATTTTATTCAGCAAGTCTTTCCTGATAGCTTTCTTGTCCCTATACAACAATGGTTTATTGATATGTACAGAAATAGCTACATCTACCAAGTATTCAGGTAGACCAGGAGACATGTCTAAAATTGCAGCTCTGAAGTTTTTGTATTCATTCGTTTGCTTGTATTCTTGTGTCAAAGAGGCCATTCTTTAACAATCAGTTAGAAAAATAAAATGTCTTATTGCAGGTTCAGAACAATATCAAAGTTTTTCTTGAACCTATTTAGTTTGTCTCCTGTGAAATCTATAACAAGAGAGTCATGCTCATCCTGTGTTGCATGTATATACAGCCTCTCAAACTTCTTCAAGGTGAGAGTAGAGCTGACTTCATCATGAAGATCTACCAATATTTTGGTTGATGCAAACTTGAATAAAACGAACAATGAAGTATTGGTTCTGATGCTCTTGGGTATAGCTTTCAAATTCTGTGAGCAAATCATGATGTTTATACCCAAATGCCTGTTCTTCAAAACCAAGTTTGTCAATACTGATTTACCCACACTTTTGAATGCACTACTACCCACCAGATCAATCCAATACAAAATAATTTATTGCACCGTTTGGGTACCTACAAGTAGGCTTTTGGTATGCAGTTCTCTCGAGAAAATCTATCTCATCAAATGTCAATGCATCTATTTTTCCATTGAAAAACTTTGACCAAACTTGCAAATCTTTCTTGTATTCTGCAGTGTTTTGTTTTTCTTGTTTGATGTCTTCTATAACTTCTAAAAGCTTGGAGTCACTGTAATCATTTACAATATCAGAAGGATCAATCTTCAGACAATTGAATACTGGATTTGCATCATGCGTGGGGCTAAAAACAATAACTCTCATAGCTTGGTTTTTATCAAAACCCGCAAGCTCATATTGTTTCAATAATTGGCAAACAGAATATGTTTTACCAGTCCCTCGGCTCCCAATGAAAAGGGCTACAAAATAGTTGCGTGGCAGGGACGTGTTTAAACATTGTGGGTAAGTGTTTGGCTTATAAACGAGTTTTTTATGAATAAAATTACTGACTGCGTTTTCTGTGATATTCATCTATTTTTACAGGACATAATATTTTACTAAAAAGGGCATTGTGACCCAGGGAAGAGTGATTGATAAGCCAGTCGTTTCCCATCATTCATTATTTTCTGTCTAAACAGTTCAACAGTTTCCTCCTGGCTTATTTTTGGAACTTTTGTAACGTTCAAGCGTTTTTTAATTTGTCTTGACATCTGTTTCACTTCAACTTCTTCTGATTCTGGCTGGGAATCATCTGTTATCACCTGTTCGTCTTCGTCAGAGTCATCATCACTAACAACAATAGTTGTGTTCAGTCTCTTATTGACTGCCTTCTTACGAAGTTTCATCTCAGTAGCCTTTTCTTCTTGCTTCACTTGTTTCTCCTGTTTCTGGAGCTGTTTCTCTTGTCTACTGATTTCTCCTAATTCTTTTCTCTTGGCCCAAGCTTTTTCCCGTGCTCTTGCTAGTACCTCTTTCTGCTTCTGAGACATGACCCTCTTTGCTTTGGGTTGAATCACTTCCACATCCTCCAAATTGTTACTGAGTTGCTTCAATATCTCCATATATAATTTCAAGTTAGAAAATAATAGAAAAAATTACTGGAATTTACAAATGATCACTGGAATTTTGGAACCACAGGAGATGTCCTCAGGATGTGTATGGCTTTGGGCTTGTTGGGTAAAGGACGACCCCACAGCAACTCAGTCTCAAGTAACGGTTGTCGGATCATTCTCCTACCTACATAGTTTGTAGCTGGTTGGGCATATTGAATGGCTCTATTAGGCCATGTTTCTAGACAGAGAGGTAGCAAATATTTATCCATTTTATATATTACCTTGTGAAAAAGTATTTCGAGCCGTTTTCACCAGTATCTATCTCCAAAAGAGAGTTGTACTTGACGAATAAAAGTGAATAGTTCCTCGTGTTGATATTACCAGTGCTGTGAAATGTGATGTTATAGGGTATGTCTTCATCCATTACATCTATTGGTAGACCCAGGGCCCACTGACGAGTTGCTAGAGTACTTGCACTTCGTATTAATAGGGTACCATCCTTTTTCAATGTAGTCATGTGTTCCATTGATCTGTTGTCATTGTCAAAAATGATGTCCAAGTATTCATTTGCCCTGAAATAGTTTATTGGGTGGTCTGCAACAGGTATATTGTTGACACTAATACCAACATAAACTGGAGCATCATTTGTTATAATACTTGGAATGCCTTGTGAAAAATAGTAGCTTGTCCCGTTATAGTCTTGTGTTGAAGTCTTGGAGTGAAAATCTTCTGTCATGAACGTTGCAATAGCATACTCAATATCCCTGGAAGCAATGTATATATTAGTTTGTTGGTTTTCGTTTTCATTGAGTTGAAACATGGATGAGAAGTTGTCAAATTCAACACGTTCTGTGACATTCTCTTGAATTTCACTTCGAACAATAAGGTGTAGATCGGAAATCTCATAGCTTGTTGAATCATTGTCTCTCAACAATACTGCAGCATCTGCCCAAACAATACAGATTCGAACCCTGCCTTTGATTACACAGTCCTTGGTACCTAAGATACCATGGAAACGGTCAATAACATATGGCTCATCATCTGACATGGAAATTAAATCCACAGCCTGAGCATTACCCAACATATTGGAGGAAGTCGCAGGGGTGTTATGAACAGCCATTAGTCTGGTGAGGTGATGATAATTGTTGATGGACTGGACCTCAACGTCATCAAACGAAACTGATAATGAACTGATTAAGCAATCTATTCCCCTGGGTGCAACACCATCCGAATTAAAAGTGAACAAAAGCTTGACACTGGATAAATCCCAAATGCCATCAGTCATTTCAAACACGGTCTGTGTTTGGGGGAAACCTGTTTTTGTTCCTATTGGCTCAATTCTATGGATTTTCGTAATGTTTTGAGGAAGTGCACTCATTTATATTATTGTTACATTTATAATTATTTGTATTTATAGAACTAATTCGAGCATCCTCCCCGCTCCCACACGGATCATGCTACTACACTCAATAAACACCATTGCAGTCAAGTTGGCTGAGCCTGCTGCTCCACTAACGGCTTGAGACTCGAATGCTCCAATCGAACTGTTCCCTCTTGTGTCAATGCCCGACATGAACTCATCATCATTGTGGCAGAACTTGCATGAGAGAACAAAGAATTTATCACGCCAGCTTGCAAATGAATCACAAAGGGGACTTGACCCTCCTAGGGTGTCCTGCAATTGGTTGTAAGAACTTTGTGTTAACGAAAAACACTGTCCAACATTGGCCCTAAAATCTGGATAATAAGTCCCATTGATAGTGAACTGAGCACTTTCCATCCCAGTCGCTTTCCTGACGAACGTGTTACAGTTTTTGGTCACTGCATCCAATGCTCCAGTAGGTGATTGATCTACAAACATTCCCCAAGCTCGATTAACCGACTGGGACGACACACTAAATTTGGTGGACTGGCTATAACTTGATGCAGCTGATGAAAATGAAAAATAGTTCTTGAACATGATTTCATACACACCTCCATTTTGCAGAAAGGCATTGTGTGCGGCATCAAAGAGCCCATCATCTATTGAGATAGTATCAACACTGAATGAAATGTCTGATAGAATAAATTGTCCTCCCCCAATTAGACAATTGGATCCATCTAGCTGTATCCTAAGGCGAACCTGCCCTAGGAGTTTGGTATCCAATATGCTGGGCTGAAAGCTATTGAGAGTCAGCCAATTACAAATGCAATAATCTTTTGGAATACCGATGGGAATAGCTGAACCATCACCTCCCGATTGGACAATCTTACGTCTGTTGTGGCAATCTGCACCAAAGGATGTATCAGCAATAATATTAAAAAGCTGATTATAATTGGAGAACCCTCCTATCACTTGCCCATTCACTTCCAAGTCGCACCTTTGTATGATTGATTCAATGTTCCTTGGCATGCCCCCAGTATCTGTGATTGCTTTGAAACTCATTATCAGGCTATCAGTATCTATCAAAGTGTTGGAAGGCATGTCGACTGTAATCACACCATTGTTGGTTGCAGAAGTACTATTAAGGGTGGACAGCCGTTTAGTTGCTCGACTATAGTTAGAGATCCGTTTTGTAATGTACTGGAGGTTTTTTGGGTATGCAGACATGTAGCTTATATACTCTATAGTTTGATAATAATCAAAGTTTATTTTTCAGATAATTATAGATATCTATATAATGATTTTTGGTTCTCCGTTTGTCAAGTAGTCTTTGTAATCCAGGCTCATTAGAACGTTCTTGGTATTCGGTTGCAATTGCAAGCACCTCCCT
The DNA here is from genome assembly GCA_013435795.1 of Chlamydomonas sp. ICE-L. Taxonomy (NCBI): domain Eukaryota; kingdom Viridiplantae; phylum Chlorophyta; class Chlorophyceae; order Chlamydomonadales; family Chlamydomonadaceae; genus Chlamydomonas; species Chlamydomonas sp. ICE-L. The sequence goes on from JACBWV010000223.1 coordinate 4,649,008, forward strand.
CTTAGATTGGCCACTTGAATCTGGTGATGCGTGCCTGAAGTCAAATCTATCTAGTGACCGCCTCAAATCATACCGTTTTTTAGGTGCTGCATAATTGGCATTAGACGGAGATGGTCGAGAGGAAGGTGGTCTAGGTAAGTGGTCTATATACGTCCTAGTTCCTTGAAACACATTTTGTGGTGCAGTGTTTTGTTGAGTCATGGCAGCCCTCGCAGATCTAGCAAGGTGTTCTACAGCAGATACCCCATTTACAGCCTGAGCTATCATATTTTGATGGGGTTGTTTTGGGATCTCTATTACATATGCATAAGGGTTGAATCCCATCATTCGAGGGAGTGTCCTATCAGCAGGTAATTTAACACTAATTGTTGTTGCTCTTTGGTTTGTAGTATTCCCTCTTTGTTTGATTGTATTTGTTTTTGTTTTTGTTTTTGTTTTCCCCACATTTTTTCTGGACCTCATGGTTTAAATTATGTTATAAATTAATGTACAACACCTCTCAGTATATATTTGCTCAGCCCAGAGACACCAAAAAGATCACCGACAGTTTTTCAGGAGACTATAACGCACTTATAAACAAGCCCCCCTTATTTTCAGGGTCTTACAATGATCTTACAGACCAATTGAATGTACAAAACGCTTTTGTTGCTATTGGTCCCGGAGTGAAGGTGAGTCGTCTTGAACTACCAACGCAGACTGGAGCCAATGGGCCTGGTTTGATTCACTTTGCAGACACAGGGTCGGAGATTAATGGGAGCATATCTTTCTTGAGCGATGGGGGTAGTGAATCATTCAATTTCCTCTTCGAATTCATGGCCAAAGCTAGGATTGACCAGACGGGATCATACATTAACCTTTCTGACAAGTTATATAAAAATCATATTGAATACCTCAACCCTGAGGAGTCATTGAAGGCAATCAAATCTTTGCAGCCGGCAAAATACACGTTCAAGGGAGATGCTAAAAATGCAGTGGAAATTGGGCTGTATGCCCAAGAAGTGATAGGCGTTTGTCCAGAAGCTGTGAGATTCCTAGACTCAGAAAAAGAGAGATTGGGTCTCAATTACAACTCCCTTGTACCACATCTAATTGGTGCAATAAGGGCTTTATCAGTCGAGGTTGATGACCTAAGCAAACAATTGAAGAATGAACGGTATAAGAATGACCCAGAATACCGTGCACAACGAAATGAACGTTCGCAGATTTATAATGCAAAAAAGGAACGGAACGGAAGGCTATGTTGAAGGCAGAGTCTGTGTAAGTGAATTAAAAATAAAATTGAATCATACTTAAGAACCTTGAGCATATTATATACTATAAGTATAATAAGATGAGCGAATCTTGCATCAAAGTTCACACGTATTCTAGTGAAATCCACAAGACGAAAATGAAAGAAGACCCTGCATATCGTGCTCATGTAAATAATCTCGCCAGACTTGCAACTGTAAAACGGTATCAAACAGATGAGGCATACCGTGAGAGGCGACAAGTATATACCAGGAACAGGTACCAAAATGATCCTGAATTTCGCGAAAAACGAAATGAACGCGCAAGACTATATCATGCAAAAAAAAGAGAAGAAAAAAAGGCGTTATTATTGGCAGAAACTGTCGGAGTATAGTGTTTCATTTAAAAAATTGAAATGCACATTATTTTTTTTAGTATTTTAAGTAAGACGCTTAAGAGATTGTTCACTTATTAATATATTACAGAATTATAATGGCATCACAACAAACTTTGGCAAAATGGTACAAAAAGCATTTGGTAGCAGCAGGAGAAACTCTACGCAGGATTACTAAAAAGTATGTGATCGCAGAAGGCTACGATTCACTAGAGCATTTCTGGGATGCTGTAGAATTTTACAAAAATTACATGAAAGAAGAGGCCAAAAAAGCTAGAAGGGAAGAAAAGTCAAAATACGATAGAAAGCGCTACCAAAAAAACGCTCCCAAAAGGTTAGTCGAATTCGAGCTTTTCAATCAGGCCAGCAACACTTTGTATGTGTATAGATGTATTTCTATCACAAACGCTTTTCGTCCTTTAAAAGATTTTGGTCCAGGCAAATTGTTGGTTTTGGACTCAATTAACCAAGACAAATATACAAAAAAAACTGAAGAGGGAGAGTACGTGTCTACTACTTTAGCTGGGAACAGCAATGTTTTCACAGGATATGCAGAACTACTAGACAGACTTGACATTGACGACCCAAGTATGGGAGCTTTGTTAAGAAGACTCATATCACAATCCCTGGCAATAAAAAATTACCTCCAACGAACCTGTGAATAATACGGTTGATAGGCCGTTCTTGTACAGGACTATCAGGGATAACATACATACTGTTTATACAGAATGTAAGTTCATACGTTTTGAGTGGGACAATAAAGGAGATAGCTTACAAACAAGTATAAAAAGGACCAGGAATCGGAATTTACCCAACGGAGCATGTGCAATTGAAGCAATTCTGAATGGTTTTCAGCCAGCATTCGACTCCCACAACAAGAAATTGAAGTATCATAAACACACACTCACATTTGAATCAATTTATTGGGATATATTCGAGTCAGAATATGACGGTGTGTCTGACATTGACATGACAGTCGAGGATTATCTGAAGTGGTTCAAGAAGAATGGTTTTGGAGCAGAAATATACGACAACGAAAACAGGGTAGTATGTAAATATGAACCACCACCTGAGGAGCAAACAAAAACATACAGTATCCAGAAACTACGTGTAATATATTGGCATGAACATGTACAGAACATAGACGAATTGATGTCTTTTGCCAAGACAACTAAGAATGACATGTACTCTCGTCCGTCATCCAACTTTGTAGTGCCAAAAGTCAAAAAGGTTACTGCAGACATGTATCACTTAGCAAATAAATACGAAGACATATTCCCAATTATTAAAGCTGGAATGGAAGCATCAAAAAAGGACATCAGAATCATCTACAACGGAGATATGAAAGAAGTTCTGTTAAACTTAGTTCAAAAAGAAGGATGTGACCCCAAGCTGATCATGCAAACTGGACATATTATTTCACGCTTAGAATTGAATCACATCGTGACAAAAGACGACAAACCTATAGCCATCTCAATTGAGAATGCATCTCAAGTGCAAGGGTTTTCAAAATGTCCAATTCTAGACGTAGACACGTTCGTAGACTACAAGAACCTGGACTCAGAAGTGAAGGGATCGTTTCTAAGTAATAAATTTAAATCAGAGATGAGCATTGAAGCCATTGAGGTTGTCAAAATATGTTTAGATCGAGTACCAATGGGCAGGCTTGTTGACAAAGATCTGTCTACCATAGATCTTGACGAGATTACAGCACTTGATATCAATAAGCATTACTTTACTTGCATATGGATGTTGGTTGATGGACCAGGGTTCCCAGTTACAAATTCATGGGATATATTCTACACATACATAGATGATAAACCACTAAATGAAGCAAAATTCACGACTAAGAAACGAAAGGTTGTGGAATATGATGACCCGTTTCAAAGCAACTTCACGCAAACAACACTTGATTCTCAAGGCGGAATAGTTAAAAGGAAACCGTTCAACAAAGGATACCTGTATCTCATCAGAATAGACGAGGAACATCCCATTTACAACCAGGATAAAATGCTCATTTATGGGTACGAGGTTGTGCAATTGAAATTCAAATACACAATATTGGCATATCTGCGAGTTGATTGGAAAAAGTGCAGGTATCTAGCAAATATATTAAAACAGTGTTTGGGGGAGGGGGAGTACGGACACATCCCAAAAGATTTGTTGAAGGGAATCCCTAACGAACTATCAGGCCTTTTTGGAAAAAACACAACACCAGTAGGCATTCAAAAATCTTCAAGAACAGATCTGATGCTGTAGAATATGCAAACAAACACAAAGGAAATGTTATACCTATGGCAGACGACGTGTTTCTTGTAACCATCACACAGAAAACAGAGCTCATAAACGGATTTCTACCAATGAGGTATGCCCTCACGAATCTAGCAAGATTCCAGATCAATGACGCATATGAAAAGCTGAGAGTCGACAATCAAGTGCTTGCTGTAAAAACCGACTGCCTATATGTCATAATAAAAGACGGAATGTGTATCAAACAGCGAATTGGCATATATTTCGGTCAATACAAGATATTGAAAGGATCTCTGCCTCCCAATAACGATATTGTACAATACAAAACGAAAGAAATCATAACATACCCAGAGCAAGATATTCGTATTGTTGACAAGGTTTTACCAAAAACAATAATTGATGGGTTTGCCGGTTGCGGAAAGAGTTATGCTGCTCTAGAATATGTCTATAAACCTTTGGGGAAAAATAAGAAACAACGTTTTGAGGATAAGGAAATATTGGTGGTATGCCCATATAACTCCCAGGTTAACAATGTGCTAACGAAAAGCAGGGAAGATGGACATGATATCCAAGCATGCACATTTCACAATCTTATTGGCCTCAATTTCGAAGGAGAGTGTGGGAAGAACAATGCATTTTCACTAGATGACATTAAAGTCATCATATTCGAGGAAGTAATGTTGATGACCAGGAGACATATGAATGAAATGAACAAGTTCATGCACAAACACCCACATATATGTTTCATAGCCAATGGGGATTCACACCAACTGGAATCGATTGATGATGATGCTACAATTGAGATGAAATGTGACTATGTGCAAAAAATATTCGATAATAAATATACATTAACATTCAACCATAGACTGAAAACACAACAAGACAGAGATGATATGCTCCTCATCCAAGACGACCTATTTGACGAAACCAAAGATTTACAAGAAACCATCAGAAAATGGTTCAAGGATAGAATACTTTCCTCGTTAGAAGATGTTAGTAAGCTAAAAATCAAGAGAGCAATCAGCTATCTTGTGTACAGCTCAAAGGTTTTGAACACTTTTATAGACGATAGTCTGGACAAAAGTAAAAAGCGCAAGGCAGAACAATGCTATACGCTGGCAGATGGCAAAACATATCACTTCGGTCAAGAGCTAGTTTGCAAAACCAATATCACTAGGAGTTATAAATATAAGGACGATGGGGAAGAGAAAACAGCAACAACCAAGTTGCGTCCGAATCAGAGGTACACAATAATCGGGCAGACCAAAAAGGAATTCAAACTACAGGACATATCGTCTGAACACATTAAAATAGATATAACGCACGACATGATCTGCAAATGGTTCGAGCTAAGTCACTGTAATACGTGTCACAGCGAACAAGGAAGTTGCATAGCTGAGAAGTTTGTCATAACAGATCTGCTAACAATCACGGACAGGAGATGGGTATACTCAGCTGTTTCCAGGTGCAGCAAGCTATCTGACGTATATTTTCTGCAGATGGACTTGACAGACATGAGGTTAGACGAGTACTTCAAAGAGAAAATACAGGGATACAAAAAACAAGACAGGTCAAAGAAACGTGATTATGACTACATGTTAGAGGAGTATGTAGACGTGGAATGGTGTAAGGAGGAATATGTCAAAAACAATGTATGTATTGGATGTCAAGGACATATGAATGTGGAGAAGAGTAGCAAAATTCAATGTACTGTTGACAGAATAGATAATGGATTTGCACACTTCAAGTGGAATTGCAGATTAATGTGCAATAAGTGCAATACCGCGAAAAAATAAGTTTAACGTCCTAATATATATATATAGGATGACGGAGCTTGAATATATTTTAAAAAATAATCCGAATCTAAAATTGCTGTCCAAGGCAAAGCTATTTACTAGATTAAAAGATGAAGGGATTACCAAACGAGATATTGAAGATTACTTCAATCCACGAGAACTCACACAAATATATCAAAAACCACAAAATACCAAATTCAAATTCAAAATAACCGCCCCTCCAAGATCTTTTCAAATAGATGTTGCAATTATGCCATTGTCGAGCAAGAGGCTAAATAATAACATTCACCAAATTCTTATGTGCATAGACATCATTAGTAGAAAGGCTTATTGTTACCCACTGAAAAGCGGCAAGATGAATGATGTCTTAGACGCCTATCAGAAATTTATAGGCGATGTAGACGAAGATATCAACAGTGTATCAGGAGATAATTTTTTTGCATCTTCAATATTTGAGTCTTTCAATAAAGAACTAAATATAAGGATTTATACAGACGTTGCAAAAGAAGACCACATTACTCCGATGGGGAACAAGCTGGGAATCATTGACCGCTTTACCAGGACTCTGAAAGGTTTGATAAAGAAACACTCACTGGAGAACAAGACTAAAAAATGGATAGATGCACTTGATGATATTGTTGAGCTGTACAACAATACAGCCCATTCTGGGTTGAAAGATGCAACCCCAGAAGAAGTGTATGATGATTATGACTACAGCCAAAAGCTATATGAAGCTCAGTCAAAAAAGAATGAAAAGATGAATGACGAAGTAACAATGAAAATAGGGGACAGAGTGCGTGTAATGTTACAGAAGAAGACCTTTGAAAAGGAGAAAGCCACGTTTTCCACAGATATTTACACAATTGAAGAACATATAGGCTACAGATTCAAGCTCAAAGGAGTCAAACGTCTATACCGACCAAGCGAAATGAACATTGTTACAAATGTGAAAGACAGATTAGAGCCAGAAAAAGAAGACAATCAAATCAGAAGGATGCAACGATCTAAGGCATTTAATTCCTATGACGAGATTGTTACTGCTCTTGATAAGAAGGACGAACCAAAAGAGAAACGTACTGTAAGAAAGCCCAAACGGTATGATTGATTATTTATCCGACTACTATTTTTTATTATCTATTCGCGTCAGCTCCCGACACGCAGTGATGGTCGCGTCTATTCGCGTCAGCTCCCGTCACGCAGTGATGGTCGCGTCAGCTCCCGAATCTTAGGCGAATCATCCATGGCAAATCACGGTACTGATCGATCATTTGAGAGAAAGACGACAGAACGCCCACAAAAAAAAATAGCCCGGGCAATCGCTAGACAGTCGCGGGATTTACCTACCCTTCTTTTGCATTTTTCGGAAATTTCTATATACTCGGGAAAGATGCCGTCGTGCCGCTAGTGCAATACTTACTGACAGGTTCACAGTTTGTTTAGTTTGGGCTATGCATAGCAGCTTCTAGGCTGCTCCTCTGGCTGGCTATTCAGCCAAAGTGGGCGTAAGTTATTGCACCTGGAAGCTCATGTCGTTGGCTGACCAGCACTGATGAAATATTTGGTTCGGCCCAACGCCTGGCTCAAGGAGCTGCCTAGAAGCTGCAGCGTGTCGCCGAATAGAAAATCAGTGGACAGGTTTTAGGCAGCTCCCTGAGCCAGGCACTAAGCTGGGTATCAGCATCAATTGCGGTTCACTCGATCGTTTTATGTCTTGGTGACTACTACTGTACTTCCTTAGAACTATAGCTGTAGATAGTAACAGCTTCCTGTAGACTGTGTCATCCTTCATGACACGGTGACAGCTCCTGGTGGGCTGCGTCCCCTGGTCCCCCGACACGCGCTGTATAGCCTGTACCCTAGTTAGGTTCCAGGCTTCTGCCCCTTCCACCGCTGGTGTCTTATGTGTGTCCCCAGTCCCTTTAATTATTCTCATCTTGCGTTAAAAGATTGGCGCGTTTGACCGCTGCGAGTATCTCTCCACTCTTGAAGTGTCTAAGCTGATACTGGGCCCTAAGATTTCAACAGTCCTGGAAAGGTGATTCTGGCAGCTCCCAGATGCACTACTTTGCTCGAGGTTAGGCTAGGTAGCAAGCCAGGGAAGCTGCCTAGAAGCTGCTGCTCATAGCTGAAATGAAAAGCTATGGCCCACCATCTGAAGGTGGAGTAAACATGGGAAATCTAATCTAGATTGGGTGAACATTGTTATGCCTTGCGTTAGGTTGAAGGAATACACTAATTCGAACACACCAGCTGGAAATGGAACATTGCTACGCCTTGCCACCGGGCGTGAGGTTGAAGTTAACATAACCAATTAAAATCGAAGTATTCTGATCAAAATATATGTTTGATCCAATCTCATCAGGGTGGTCTTCCATTCACACTTGAACTAGAACTTGGTTACGTGCTTCCCATCTGTAATTATGCATTCAGTCTTCCGCAACGACACAGCAACATACGGTGTTTGAGACGCATGCATGTTCGAACATATTGCTTTGCTCACAGTTCAGTACGATTTTATTACATGGTCTATCAGCCTTCAGGCTACTCTCCGTCAGTTTGGATAATATATAAGGATTCCATAATCACTATCATCTTAATCAATTAGTAGCTATCATAGAGAGCGATGTATGATTTATATACATCTGTCTACATTATGTTGATTATGTAAGGTTGGTTTGGAGACCCCCGGAAGTTGTGGAGTGGTCTTGGCTTGGGTTCACACTGGCCCGCCTATGGCACTGTACGGTAATCAGGGACCGGCAAAATGATATAATGTCATCATATGATATCATATGATGCCGGCAGTCTGAGTAGGCTTAAGTTAGTTACCATTTATATACAATATCATATGATTCAATTTGTATGATATCATATGATATCAATACATAATACTCTCTTTTTGTCAACCTAATATGATATGCTGATCCCTAACGGTACTGCATAAACACTACCACAACACACTCGTGAAGACATATAAATATATAATATTATTTTTAGCCCTTACTATCACGGTTGGCCAAGTCCCTCTGACCTATTTGGCTTACCCCTGAACTGAAAATATATTCAAGTGGATGCTTGCTAGTTTTTTTAGAGAGATCAATCTAGGCCCAGGTCTGCAGACTTGCACATGCATCTTTCCTTCACCAACGCCTGAGGGAAGCATTAGTGCCTTTCTTTTCAGCTTTTCTTAGCAGCTGCTAGGCAGCTCCCTGCTGAGCCAGCCACTAGGCTACACCGAACTATTTCAGCAGTTCTGGTCAGCTCATTGCGTCAGCTTCAAGGTGCACGAGGCTGCGCCAGGTTTGGCTGAATAGCCAGTCAGGGGAGCTGTCTAGAAGCTGCTGCTAGTAGCCGAACAGAAAAGCACTAGGAAGCAGAGACACTGAATCTTCATGCAGCCTGTGTTTCCCAGCTTGTTGTCGAGGAGTTGGATGTCAACCACAGTTTTTATTTTGGGCTACGCGTAGCGGCTTCTAGGCAGCTTCTCTGGCTGGCTATTCAGCCAAAGTGGGCGTAAGCTATTGCACCTGGAAGCTTCTAGGCAGCTTCTCTGGCTGGCTATTCAGGCAAAGTGGGCGTAAGCTATTGCACCTGGAAGCTCATCTCGTTGGCTGACCAGCACCGATGCAATATTTGGCTCGGCCCAACGGCTGGCTCAAGGAGATGCCTAGAAGCTGCAGCGCGTCGCCGAAAAGAAAAACAGTGATGTCAGCACCACATCCCTAAGTAAAGAATGCATCCAGACGGTTGCTTGCTTGTAGATAGTTTGAAGCCATGAATCCAGGTCCAGGTCTGCAGACTTGACCATTGTCAGCTTCACTACCCGACCTCGCACTTCATCGTTATCTGTTCAGATGACGTTGAAGTGCGAGGTCAGGTAGTAGAGCTGACAACCATTCGTTGTTGTCTTGATAACATGGTCTATCAGCCTTCCGGTCAGGCATCGGTGGTGATTCTTTTTACTGAGGTGGCCCTACGGTGACTATAGCTAGCTCCGGCTTAGGCTATGGTGTCCTTAACTTCACGTCCTGTGAGTAACGGTATTACACGGATGTAACAATTTCAATTTCAATTTCTATCAGCCTTCAGGCTGCTCACCTTCTGCAACCGGAGTGAGGTAATGCAGCCTGTGTTTTCCATGTTGGGTAGTTTAGGGTTTCAACACCAGGCCGTAGGAGGGCCCCCCTCCACAAAGCCGTCTGCCTCTCTGGCTTCAACCCAGTAGGCTGCCTCTCTGGCTTCAACCATGTAGGCTACCTCTCTGGCTTAAACCATGTAGGCTGCCTCTCTGGCTTGAACCACCTTGGCTGCCTCTCTGGGTTGGACCACGTAGGCTGCCTCTCTGGCTTGAACGACGAAGGCTGTTTTGTGCCGTTTCGTCTGTAATCCTGTGATCCCGCTAGCCACACTGTCCTCTGGGGATGAAATAGCATGGGTATTGCTTGTGTGTGAGATAGTATTGGTGGTCGTGGTGGTGGTGTGTCTGTTTGTGCGTGTGTGGTTTGTGTGTGTGTCTCTGTGTGGGCGCAGTGTGTGTGTGTATGTGTGTGTGGTGTGTGTGTGTGTGGGGGGGGGGGGGGGTGGGGGGGGGGGGGGGGGGGGGGGGGCTTAAAGGCATCAAGGCATCAAGTAAAACCAAATTGGAGTACTGAAAAGCAGCATGATTTATGAGCAAAATGTATTCCCCTTAATTTATCGGTATGCAAACAAGGTTATACAGAGTAGAATTAAATTAAAGTATAATTGAATTATCACTGTAACACGAACTCAGGGCCCCCGTCGGTTAACCGATTGTTCGGGGTTCAGTTCATCAGTGCTTTTTCTTTTTAAGCCCTTCTTATACGGTTGGGCAAGTCCTTTTAGTCTATTTGGCCTACCCCTGGACTGTAACATACATACATACATACATACATACATACATACATACATACATACAGAGTGACACATGATTGATTATTTGTTAGAGGTCGGTTAATTCCCTCTAGCCTATCTTATTTGGCTACCTATGGACTCAAACGTGTATGCATATACAAACTCAGGTTCACAGTACCATTTAGATGTCAAATTTATATGTGAGTGGGTTACTTTTGTTTGTGTACGTGCACGGAAGTGGCGGGAAGAAAGGCAAGTATCCGCCACATCACACATTATCCTTCCAGTCTAGGACTAGTGCATGAAGACCTACCCTTTGAAACGGAAATCCGTATTACAAAAAAGGAAGACTCACTCGTTGTGTGGGGACTGTAACCGTTCAGGTCAGCGTCTCCGATCTTGGCCAAGGCCATGGCTGCAAGCACTGGCATAATAATACTACGTTCGGTAGAATGCTGTGTGTGTGTTTCATTCAATCAGTGCTAGTAGGCACTTCACTACCTGGTGAGTCAGGATAATACCAAGCAGCAAATAGAGAGTCATTTTTGTTCTTTGGAAATTGGAATACTGGTAAAGGATTTTTTTTAATGCCGGTAAGAGGTTTGCACGAAGAAGGATATGTCTCCTTTATGAAGTCTCCTTGTGCTAGGGTTGTTTCAGTCGGCGGGGGGCTATTATACAATATAATTATACAATATAAACTGCATTTGTTACGGCCGGTTGAGGGCATAAAGAGTAAGAATCGAAGCGCCTTCTTTTATCAGCCGTGCAATCCAACTAAATCCTCGTTCACTGCGATCGTTCGTCTCGGGATCTCGCCACCCAGATATATTTTACCGGGGAGGATGGCATATTTTGCGAAATTCTTGGACACATCCTAGGATTAAGGGCGCCTGGTGGCGCGCCCCGAATGAAATGAATTGAATGCTTAATTCAATGTATTTAAATTGATTTTAATTTAATTGTTTTGCAAAATTCTTGGGCAAATCCTAGCATAATGCTGGGCCCAGGATGGATTAGCGATCGAGAATTGTGATCACACGGCTCCGTGCAACTAAACCTTGGACAAATGGTTGGTTGTGCTTGTAGTGATTGTAGACTTGTAGTTCTTGCAGTGGTCCTATCCCAATACTATTAGCACTTGAGCTCAGGTCCTCCGTCGTATGCCTGCCATAGGAACGAGCTACGTCTAGTCTAGAACTAGTGTCGGGGGTATCAGACCACCCCGAACTGAATCCTCTGTGCCGCAGGTTTGTGCAGGGAGACCCATCCCCAGGGGTGAAATACCTTTCACAACTAAATCAAAAAAAGACGGAAATCCTTATTAAAGACCAAAAAACACTCGTTGGGGAGATGGGTACCCCGCTCTCTGATATTATTCGAAATAACCAGACGTAACCGAGCAAGATTGACTCAGGAAAACATGATAACGGCATATTGGCATCTCTAAAATAACAGACACTGGCAACGCCATTCGATGATGATGTATTGTTTTTTAGAAACTTCAAATTTAACCTGAATAGGTTGATAAAGAATCCAGCATGAAGCTGGTCAAGAATACGGATTCCTGTGAAGGATGGAAATACCTATCTCAAAATACATTTAAATTACAAATGCGATAATAATCGCACAATAAAATTATCATCCCGTATAAGATGATGCTTTAATTATATTGTATAATTAAATTATCACTTCAGCACGAACTCAGGGCCCCCGTCGGCAAAAGGATTGTTTGGGGTTCAGTTCATAAATGCCTTTTATTTGTAGCCCTTCCTGCCATTGTTGGGCAAGTCCCTTAAGCCTATTTGGCCCACTCCTGGACTGTAACTCACATACATGGGTAACCATTCATCTTTCATGTGTCTATTATAATCGGATCATCCTATAACATTATAATTAAATTGTATTTCCATTTTTGTTTTTCAAAACTACCGTGCAGGGTTGTCCAAACGGACCCCAGGAGTTGCTTCCTGGGACGCACCCAAATGGGTAGGTTGCGTCCAGGGACGCAGCCAATTTCGTAGGTTGCGTCCTGGGACGCAGTAAAGTTTGTAGGTTGCGTCCCAAAAATTCCTCTTTCCCCCTCCCACAGCAACAGCAGCTTGATGCGTCCCACTGCGTCCCACTGCGTCTCAATTTTTCTCCATGCTTGATGCGTCCCACTGCGTCCCATTCCATCTCATTGAGTCTTTTACATAATGTTTCTGGACAAATTGGTTACATGTTTCTACACAGTGTAAAGTATATCAGAAGTTACTTTAAGTACGCCAGATAACAAAGTAACTATTATAGAGACAGTTGACAAGTTGGTGACACGTGCTACGCGTCTCATACTTCCGCTAGTGTAAAAAACCAAATCACAAATTACAAGATTCTGTGGAGTATAAGCAAGATGCAGGAAAAAAACATGAGCAGAAAATAATTGTGACTCAAAATCATAAGTCATAATCATAAATCATAAATCATTAGTCCCCCTTGACTCTGTCAAGCCGAGGGCATATTTGGAGTCCAGTAGGGCACCAGGAAAATGTAATCATCATCATCATCATCATCATCATCATCATCATCATCATCATCATCATCATCATCATCATCATCATCATCATCATCATCATCATCATCATCATCATCATCATCATCATCATCATCATCATCATCATCATCATCATCATCATCATCATCATCATCATCATCATCATCATCATCATCATCATCATCATCATCATCATCATCATCATCATCATCATCATCATCATCAAAAGAAACCCCGAAAATCACTTTGCAGGCTTGTAAGGAACGAGACCGATCATGGCATTCTTTGCCGGAAATCTCTGCAACAAATTATACAGATTTAATTAAAGGATCCCGGTATCCCACCATCTAGAAATAATTATAAACCTCAAAGGTTCACATTGAAATATGACTCACATATGAAAAATGAACAGTGGGGGATTTTTAGGTTCGAGTCCATTCAAATTATGTGGCTGAGAGAGTCCTTTGCGTCCTGCACCACCCACTGAGACACTCTCGAGTCGGACGCATCAGACGCACTGGGGCGCATTGGGGCGCATTGGGACGCATGAGAACGCAGGGTAATGAAGTGAGACGCAACCAACTTCCAAAACCTGCGTCTTGGACGCAACCAATCTATGAGGCTGCGTCTGAGACGCAACCGACCCTGCCAATGTTGCGTCCTGGGACGCAACGGCCCTCCCCATGTTGCATCCTGGGACGCAAGGACGCGCGTCTTGGACTACCCTGCTACCGTGTACTATTGCCTAACATTGCCAATACTAAAGCAGTACTGTATTTGTTGTTTTTTGAAAACAGGATTTTCGCCTCAAATGGTGGGTCTCCCTGCCCTAGTCCCAGACTGTATATGTGGTTGGGCTGGGGATGAGGCCATACGGGGTAGTGGAGTTGGGTTATTAAATTTGATTTTACGCGATTTGCCATTTCTTTTCAGATGTAAAAATACATTATGTGGTTGTTGTAAGGTACAAGTGCTACAGCTGAAAAAGCTGAAGCCTAACACTGAGATGCAGAAATAGCGAGGCTGGGTCATAGAAATTACCAGGTAGGCTGAGTTACAGAATAATTTAATATCGAAGCCCGATCCAAGCAGAACAAAAGATACGTTCTTGCAGCGTTCTTGACGATGTAGTTGTTTCAAGCAGGGCCGAGCAGGGCTGAATCCCCGAGTTCCCCCCGTGCCCGTGTCCGTTCTCCGTTTGTCTGACTGTCTGACTGTCCAGGCGTTTGAACGATCCCGGGCGCCTCCGCACCCAAACATTTGGCTCATACTTGGAGTGCGCATTACTAGAGTTATCAGCATCGCAACGGTCAATATCCTTCGCAAAAGTTGTAATGTTTTTCGGCTACGAGTAGCTACTTTCTCCTCTACTTTCGAAAACTCCCAGGTCCTCCCTCCTCGCCAGGGACCTGCTCCTCGCCCTCTCTTCGCAGTCAGCTGATAAAGTTTCTCAACCAGTCTCCTGCGATACGCGCTCAGGATTTGTCTTTGCCTGTGGCCAGAACCAGATTGCTCGGTCAGTCGAATCAATTATGCGCAATTCATCTTCCATCTGCTGAACGCTATTCTTCTGGTGCTTCAGTACTTCCTTCGCATTTGAAATTTGGACTAGTCGCTGACGTACTTGCGAGGTAGCTGAAGTCATCGCCCCTGAGTTGAACTCCGAAGTGGGGAGAGATTCCTGCTGGCCCATCGCCTGAGCACCGTACATAAAAGCCGAACATGCAGCTCTTTCATCGAGGTCTTGCATGTGCATGCGTAACGGAGTAAGAGGAGTCGAGCGTCTCCTCTTATATGCGCAGCAGCTCCCCTTCTCATCTCCTGTAAGCTCAAGCCCTTCAGATCTCCCAAGGTACATGCCAGAATTGAGCTACGAAGGGGTTCCCTTCTTCACATGCAGCTGAACCAGCATAGGAAGGTTCCATGCTAGTACACACTAACACACACACACACACACATAATGAACACCTCACCCCACCCACATACACATGCCATATACCCCAACATCGTTGCATCCAACCAACGTACTGAAAATGTACTGTAAATCTTGTTTTACAAGTAATTGTAGCCCTGCCTTCCTCCCCTTCCCCCTTCCCCTTGCCCATAACTGCTCAAGGTTTGGACTGCGACTGGAAAGTGTTGGAACGCAGAGAATTATGTTACGAATTATGTTACGAAGGTTCATAATTATGTTATGTTCTAAAATTGTGTTCTTTAATCAATTGTAATTATGTATCTCCATAGGTGCCTAAGTCAGACCCTGAGTGATACGGATGGATTGAGCCTATGCCCTCAAGTTCAAAAACAATTATTTTTTGCTAATAAGTTGCCCAACCACATCAGTTCAACATACAAATACTCGGATTTGGGTTTTCTCAAATGGTGGGAACCAGGTCAAGTGAAACATGCTAATTTGTTACTATGGGGTTCCCTAAGTCGATACGGGTTTTATGCAGGAAGTGATACGGAGCCTATCGCGACCGAAACAAGCCATTTAAAAAGAACACTGAGTACAAATGTTGTGTAACGTCTTTCCCTACCGGTAGTTATTACAGTAGGTCTTGGAAAGCAGTACAAAGCAGTACTGTTGAGTACGGACCCCCCAAACACCGATTATTTACATTTCGTGGGTGTCCTAAGTCTAGGTCAGAGCTGCACAGCTTTAATTGAAACATTTTGGGCCTCGGTTTTGCTCTGTCTCGAGATATGGCGTGAGCCTACACTACAGCCAC
This sequence comes from Chlamydomonas sp. ICE-L, assembly GCA_013435795.1. Taxonomy (NCBI): domain Eukaryota; kingdom Viridiplantae; phylum Chlorophyta; class Chlorophyceae; order Chlamydomonadales; family Chlamydomonadaceae; genus Chlamydomonas; species Chlamydomonas sp. ICE-L. The sequence goes on from JACBWV010000223.1 coordinate 4,664,812, forward strand.
CATAACCACACCCTCCTAGCCACCACCCTACAGCTTGGCCTCACGCCCCTCACCTCATCCCCCCCCCCCCCCCCCCCCCCCCCAGGTAGCCTCTGCCTCCTCCTCCCACCGCCCCCAAGCACCAGCTACCACCTACACTTCAGCCACCATGAGACAAACCCTCCTAGCCACCTCTCTCCTAGTCGGCCTCATGTTCCTTGCCCCGTCCATGGGCACAGCCAGCCAGCTCCAGCACGGACGTGTGCACCACAAGCTGGCAGATGGCTGCCGGCACGTGTACGTAGACATGGGGACCAATGTGGGCCACCAGATCCGGAAACTCTACCAACCAGAACTGTACCGGCAGCCTAGCGCAACGGATGCTCTGTTTACCAGATATTTCGGAAAGAACCGTCCCGGTGTGTGTGCCTTTTGCTTTGAAGCCAACCCCAACCACGCCTAGCGCCCCCCCCCCCCCCCCCCCCCCCCCCCCCCATTCCACCCCACTTCTCCCCCCCCTACCCCCCCTACCCCCCCCCCCCACACACACACATCCCCCCCCCCCCCCCCCCACTTCGGTCCCCTTCCCCCTTCCCCCTTTTCCCTTGGAAGCAAATCCTAACCTGCTTTTTGTCATTATTCATCCTTATTCTCGTCCCCTCTTATTTGTAACCCCCACCCCACCCACCCTTCCCTACCCCACCCCCACCCTCTACCCTACCCCACCCTCCCCAACCCCAAGGTGTTTGTGCTTCTAATTCAACCCCACCACGCCCCCCCCCCCACCCCACTCCACCCACCCCACCACTACCCATTAATTTGCTTACCCCCACCCAACCCCACCCCAATCCCCCTCCCCAACCCCAAGGTGTTTTTGCCTTCAACTTCTAACCGCCCCCACCCACGCTCCCCCCACCCCCACCCCCATCCCCATCCCACCACCACCCCACTCCACCCACCCCACCACTACCCAGAAGCATTTATTTGCTTACCCCCGCCCACCCCAACCCCATTCCAACCCCCTCTCCCCAACCACAAGGGGTTTGCGCCTTCGGCTTAACCCCCCCCCCACCCCCACCCACCCCACACGCCCCCCACCACCCCACTCCACCTACCCCACCACTACCCAGAAGCATTTATTTGCTTACCCCCACCCCACCACACCCCACTTCACTCACACCCACCACAACCCCAAGGTGCCTACGCCTTGGGGTTGTGGTGGGTGTGAGTGGGAGTGAGCGGCTTCGAAGCCAACCCTACCACACGCCGCCCACCATCACCACCACCACTCCACCCACCCCACCACTACCCAGAAGCTTTTATTTGCTTACCCCTACCACGCGCCACCACCACCCCACTCCACCCACCCCACCACTACTCAGAAGCATTTATTTGCTTACCCCCACCACACCACACCCCACTTCACTCACACCCACCACAACCCCAAGGTGCTCGCGCCTTCGGCTTCAAACCCAACCCTACCACACGCCGCTCCACCCCATCAAGCCCCCCACCCCCACCCCACCCACTCCACCTACCCCACAACTACCCAGAACCTTTTATCTGCTTACCCCCCCCCAACTCAACCCGACCCGACCCAACCCCCTTCCCCAACCCCAAGGTGTTTGCGCCTTTGGCTTCCAAACCCAACCCTACCACGCGCAGCCCCTCCCCCCCCTCCCCCCGCCCCCAACCCCACCCCACACCTTCACTCCACCCATCCCACCACTACCCAGAAGCTTTTATTTGCTTACACCCACCCCACCCCACCCCCTCTCTCCAACCACAAGGAGTCTGTGCCTTCGGCTCTAAACCCAACCCCCCCTACGCGCCCCCCACCACCTCCACCCCACTCCACCCACCCCACCACCACCCAGAAGCTGTTATCCGCTTACCCCCACCCCACTCCACCCCAACCCCAAGGTGTTTGCGCCTTCGGCTTCAAACCCAACCCTACCACGCGCCGCCCACCACCACTACCCCACTCCACCCACCCCACCACTACCCAGCACCTTTTATCTGCTTACCCCCACCCCCACCCCTCCCCAACCCCAAGGGGTCTGCGCCTTAGGCTTCAAACCCAACCCTACCACGCGCCGCCCACCACCACCACCACCACTCCCACTCCACCCACCCCACCACTACCCAGAAGCTTTTAATTGCTTACACCTACCCCCCCACCCACCCACACCCACCACAACCCCAAGGTGTTTGCGCCTTCAGCTTTAAACCCTACCCCCACCCACACGCCTCCCGCCACCCCCACTCCACCCACCCCACCACTACCCATAAACTGTTATCTGCTTACCCCCACCCCACCCACCCCCCTCCCCAACCCCCCTCCCCAACCCCAAGGTGTTTGTGCCTTCAGCTTTAAACCCAACCCCTCCCACACGCCGCCCACCACTACCACCCCACTCCACCCACCCCACCACTACCCAGAAGCATTTATTTGCTTACCCCCACCACACCACACCACACTTCACTCACACCCACCACAACCCCATGGTGCTCGCGCCTTCGGCTTCAAACCCAACCCTACCACACGCCGCTCCACCCCATCAAGCCCACCACCACCACCCCCACTCCACCTACCCCACCACTACCCAGAACCTTTTATCTGCTTACCCCCCCCCACCAACCCAACCCAACCCCCCTTCCCCAACCCCAAGGTGTTTGCGCCTTCAGCTTCCAAACCCAACCCTACCACGCGCAGCCCCTCCCCCCCCGCCCCCCCCCCCCCCCCCACACACACACCACACCTCCACTCCACCCACCCCACCACTACCCAGAAGCTTTTATTTGCTTACACCCACCCCACCCCACCCCACCCCCTCTCCCCAACCACAAGGAGTCTGTGCCTTCGGCTCTAAACCCAACCCCCCCCACGCGCCCCCCACCACCTCCACCCCACTCCACCCACCTCACTACTACCTAGAAGCTGTTATCTGCTTACCCCCACCCCACCCCACCCCATCCCACCCACACCCACCACAAACCCAAGGTGTTTGCGCCTTCGGCTTCGAACCAACCCACACCCACACGCCGCCCACCACCCCCACTCCACCCACACTACCACTACCCAGAACCTTTTATCTGCTTACCCCCACCCCACCCCAGCCCCCCCCAACCCCACCCCCAACCCCAAGGTGCTTGCGCCTTAGGCTTCGAACCAAACCCCTCCCACGCGCTACCCACCACCACCCCACTCCACCCACCCCACCCCATCCCACCACTACCCAGACCCTTTTATCTGCTTACCCCCACCCCAACCCCAAGGTGTTTGCGTCTTCGGCTTCGAACCCAACCCCACCCATGCGCCGCGCTTGAAGCGTTTGGAGACGGCCATGAACTCAGAAGGATGGCGGGTGAAGATATTCACGGGTGTGGCCGTCGGCATCAAGGAGGAGAATGTCACCTTCATTAAGGACCACAGGTGGAAAGGGTGTGGGGTAGAGGTGGTATGAAGTGACACTGAAATTTCCCCATGTTGTAAAATTCCCTTCAATGTCTGCATGCATGTTGAAGTTTAGTGAGCCGGTACCCTGCAGTGGGTAGCAGGTTACTACAAAGCGCGCGCGGCAGTTTTGGCGGAGCCCCCTCTTCAAGGGGGCGGGAGCCCCCAGGGTTACCCATTTGTCCGTTTGTCCGACCGAACAAAAATGTCTTGCCCGCCCGACACGTCAGCCAACGGTCGCGTAACTAACTCGCTTCGGTCAGCTTCATCGTTGCCACCTTTCGTTCCGTTGCCAACACACACCGCCAATTTTCCGCGTCGCTTGCGACGCTGCACAGGACTTGTTTCAACCCCCTGTGGGCGCAGCGTGCAGTTTTTGCGCTATTTGCACTACAAAGCACTGACCAATTTGGCGTTTGTGTGCTTTAAGCGCTGACCAATTTGACAAAATGTAGTACCCTGCAGTGGGTAGGACCATTCACTCGAGCACCTCTTGGGTTGCATCTTTGCATATGGTTGATGTAGATGCGGTGACTATAGCTAGCTCCGGCTTACGCTGTGGTGTCCTTAACATCACGTCCTGTGAGTAACTGTATTACACGGATGTAACAATTTCAATTTCAATTTCAATTTATGTAGATGTAGCCGGCCAGTTCAAAATTACCCAGGGTTAAATCTAACAGTGCTAAACTGACTAAGTATCAAAGCATAGGCTGATAGGCCTATAGTATGCATTTGCATATGCATGTGCATTTGCATCCTGTCTGTTTCTGCTCTTTTCCCCTGCCTTTCTGCTGTCTGCTCATCAAAATGTATGTTCCAGTCCTGGGGTAGTCCTGGGGTAGGCCAAATAGGCTAACGAGACTTGCCCAACCATTATGGTAGGAAGGGCATACAAATCAAAAGCATTGATGAACTGACCCCCAAACAATGGTTACCCCCCCCCCCCCCCCCCCCCCCCCCCCCCAACACTCACACACACACACACACACACACACACCTTCCCTCCCAGGCTTAAAGCACCCTCTCTGCTGACCTCAGCCTACACAACTCTATCCTTAAACCTACAACCTAAAACAATCGTTACACCAACGGGCACCCTGAGTTCGTGCTACAGTAGTGATCATTTCATTCTTCAATATTCTTCAAAAGCACTGCAGGTGGCCTATAGATGTGTCTGCCTGAAAAGTAATGAAAGAGGAAGTAAGCTATGAAGAGAGTGTGATAATCCACATTCTCCCTTAATGAAATTCCCCCCTTATGATTTTTTGGTGGAGCCCCCTCTTCAAGGGGGCGGGAGCTCCCATGTTTGCCCATTTGTCCGTTTGATCGAAAAATTGAAGCCCGTCACGTCAGCCAACGGTCGCGTAAATAACTCGCTTCGGTCAGCTCCATTGTTGCCACCTTTCCTTCCGTTGCCATCACACTCCAATTTTCCGCGTTGCTTGCGACGCTGCAAAGGACTTGTTTAGCTCAACCAAACTGCAGGTGGCCTAGTCATGTGTCTGCCTGACACGTAAATAAGTAAAATAAATAAATAAATCTTAACTTCCAAGATGTGTCACAATGACACTTCCAAAGACGTGGTGTTAAGGGAACCGGCTCGTAAGTAAGCGATGGATGGGCTTACATCACACCTAGAGTCCAGTTACCATGCCGGTCGACGACCCTCCGGGTGGGCCCAGGAGACCTCGATGGGGTTTGAACCAGCAACCTGATAAGACCCCGCACCTGCTTCCGTTCGATCCAGGATCGCTCTACGATTTAGCCATCCCGTTCCGAACGGGGATACGTAAATAAAGAGGATGTAAGCTATGAAGAGAGTATTACAACACTCTGTTTGATTTTTATCAAGTTGAAAAATCTACTGCAAAATAATAGCAGCTGGCCCAGTGATGTGTCTGCCAGAATAGCAAAACCATGAAGAGAGTACAACAATCCACGTTCCCTATGGATGACATTCCCCCCTTTTGATTTGTTTGCTTCAACCAAACAGCAGGTGGCCTAGTGATTTGTCTGCCTGAACCGTAAAGAAATAGAATGTAAGCTATGAAGAGAGTGTGATAATCCACATTCCCTCTTTTTGATTTTTTCCATTTTTAAAGATTTACTTCAAAACAATTGCAGGTGGCCTGGTGATGTGTCTTCCTGAAGCGTAAATAAAGAGGATGTAAGCTATGAAGAGAGTATAACAACACTCTTTTATATTTTTATCCATTTTGAAAAATGTACTGCAAAACAATTGCAGGTGGCCTAGTGATGTGTCTGCCAGAATAGTACAACCAGAGGCTGTGACGCATGTAGAGAGTATGACAATCCACATTCCCTCCTCATGAAATTCCCTCCTCTTCATTTTTTTGGTTCAATCAAACAGCAGTTGGCCTAGTGATGTGTGCCTGAAAAGTAAAACCAGAGGCTGTAAGCCATGAAGAGAGTACAACAATCCACATTCCCTCTTTTTGATTTTTCCCATTTTGAAAAATGTACTTCAAATTAAACTTCAAATTAAACGCATGTGGGCCAGTGGCTGTAATACATGTATCTCCTAGAGAGTATAACAATCCACATTCCTTTCCCTTATTTTTCCATTTCGAAAAATTACTTTTTGATTTTTCCCATTTTAAAAAACAAACTGCAGGTGGCCCAGTGACTTGTCTGCCAGAATAGTAAAACCAGAGGTTGTGACGCATGTAGAGAGTATGACAATCCCCGTTCCCCCTTTGTGAAATTCCCCCCTATGAATTTTTGTGTTGAACCCAACGGCAGGTGGCCCAGTGATCTGTCTACCAGAATAGTGAAACCAGAGGCTGTAACGCATGAAGAGAGTATACCCGAAAAAACGCGAAAATTGTACATTTTCTGTTTTGAAGGGATTATCGCTTAGGATTCGTGGCCGACCAAAAAGTGATAATACAAATCAACTCCAAATGTAAATTTTATTGCAGATTCGGAATTGCCTTGAAATTCTATGACATGTAGCACTAAGGAAATCATGTTTCGCCAACATATAAGCATCGTAAATGGCGGTACAAAGTACAAAAACACACCCTGAAAAGGACAAAAATAAGGTTTTGCCCCAATATTCTCCAAATGTACATTTTATTGCATATTCGGAAACGCCTTGAAATTCTATGGGATGTAGCACTAAGGAAATCATGTTTTGGCCACATATAAGTATCGAGAAGTGAGGTACAAAGTACGAAAAGACCTGGCAAACAATTATAGCACAAAATCGGACATTTGATGCTTTTTCTCATGATTTGATACCTTTGTGAGTACATTTAAGCACTCAATGTACTTCGAAAAGCAATTTAAGGTATTATACATCCAGGTCACATTCACACAAGAGCACATCTAAGCATCACAATTCGCAAAAAATCGAAACTTTGCACCTTGGCACTAAGGCAATTTGGCTTATTCACTAGAAAATCAAAATCGTGAGAAAACAGCAAAACAAACTTTTGCAAAAAAAATGCCCCAAACCTCAATTTTAGTACAAATTCGAATTCTCTGTTGTTTTCTATTGTAATGTGCACTAATTTCATGTTGTTTGGCCAACATATAAGCATAGCAAATTTCAATACTAAGTACAAAATTTAGGTGAAAAAACGCTTTTTTGAAGACTTCATTTTTTGATATAAATAATAACAAATTAGGATTCCTTGAGAAATTCTGTTACCTCTAGCACTATAATTGAGTTGATTCAGCAAAATATAAGCATAGTAATTTAGCTTGCAGTGTAATTATAGCACAAAACCGCTCATTTGTCGGTGTTGCACTCTTCTTACTCCAAGCAAGGGGACACATAATATATCATATAGCAATTGTGCATCTTATTTATTTCAAGCACATTATCATCAGACCACACATTAGCATCACAAGTCAAAAAGACAACACAATTTAGGGTATTTTGGGCCAAAATGTAACAATTCACAAGTAAGGATTCGACTTAAGTGTGCCACGAGCTAACATTGCGAAAGATAAGTATACCTACATGAGCGTAAACATGTGTTTGTGTATAGAAATGTTCTTAAACGATCCATTTGGAAACATATAAGCATCCAAATCCGTGAAATAGTGTCTTTGGCACTTATGCGTTTTGCTACATTTCGCTCTTGGACCATAGAGCCAACCATGTAATCCAGAGGTTGGCAGTTCGAATCTGCCTCGGACCAAATAATACTTTTTCTGAAAATCGCACTTTTACACACCACGAAGCCCTGAACTTCACTGTTATGTTGAAATTCGGGTTCCTTGGGACTTTCTATCATCCGTAGCACTTAAATGGAGTTGTTTGAGCGAGATATAAGCATAGTAATTTAGCTTGCGGTGTAAATATAATACAATATCGCTAATTTGTCGGTGTTGCACTCTTCTTACTCAAAGCAAGGGGATACATAATATATCATGTAGCAATTGTGCATCTTATTTATTTCGAGCACATTAACATCAGATCAAACATTAGCATCACAAGTCAAAAAGACAACACAATTTAGGGTATTTTGGGCCAAAATGTAACAATTCACAAGTAAGGATTCGACTTAAGTGTGCCACGAGCAAACATTGCGAAAGATAAGTATACCAACATGAGAGTAAACATGTGTTTGTGTGTAGAAATGTTCTTAAACGATCCATTTGGAAACATATAAGCCTCCAAATCCGTGAAATAGTGTCTTCGGCACTCTAGCGTTTTGCTACATTTCGCTCTTGGACCATAGAGCCAACCATGTAATCTAGAGGTCGGCAGTTCGAATCTGCCTCCGACAAAAAAATACTTTTTCTGAAAATCGCACTTTTACACACCACGAAGCCCTGAACTTCACTATTATGTACATATTCGACTTGCTTAGGACATTCTGTTGACCTTGGCACTAACATTGAGTTATTTTAGCAAGGCACAAGGGCTTTAGGGGGGGGGGGGGGGGGTGCGGGGGGGGGGGTGTCCCCCCCCCGCTTGTCTTGACACTTAGACTTTTTGCTACATTTCGCTCTTAGACCAAAGAGTCCTTGAATGCGGCCCATTAGTAATTTTGCTTCTAATGCATTTCACTCTTAGACCATGTTATAATCATACAACGGAAAAAATGTTTTTTCGGGATGTGACCAATAGGGAACCCTTTATTACAATGCCCATTCCCCCCTTTTGATTTTTTTCCATTTTGAAACATTTTTTTCAAAACAAACACAGGTGGACCAGTGGCTATAACGCATGTAGGGAGTGCAACAATCCACATCCCCCCTTTTTGAATTTATTTCTTAATCCAAACTGCAGGTGGCCTAGTGATTTGTCTGCCAGAATAGTAAAACCAGAGGCTGTAACGCGTGAAGAGAGTACAACAATCCACATTCCCCCTTTTTGATTTTTTCCATTTGAAAAACAAACGCAGGTGGCCCAGTGACTTGTCTGCCAGAATAGTAAAACTAGAGGTTGTATAGCATGAGGAGAGTGTAACAATCCACATTCCTCCTTTTTGATTTTTTTCCATTTGAAAAACAAACGCAGGTGGCCCAGTGATCTGTCTGCCAGAATAGTATAACTTGAGGCTGTCACGCATGTAGAGAGTATTGCAATGCCCATCATTGACATTACTGTGAGCTAAAAAAAAGCAAAACAAAGGAGGACAGTATGACATTCCCCATATCCCCATTTTTAAAATTTTAGTTTAAAACAACTGCAGGTGGCCTAGTGATTTGTCTGCCTGAAAAGTAAAACCAGAGGCTGTATGCCATGAAGAGAGTATTACAATGCCCATTCCCCCTTTTAGAATTTTCCCCTTTTTGAAAAACAAATTCTTCAACCAAACTGCAGGTGGCCCAGTGACTTGTCTGCCAGAATAGTCAAACCAGAGGCTGTACGGCATGAGGAGAGTATAACAATCCACATCCCCCTTTTTTGATTTTTTCCCATTTTGTAAGAAATACTTTTTGATTTTTCCGATTTTGAAAAATACTTTTTGATTTTCCCATTTTGAAAAACAAACGCAGGTGGCCCAGTGACTTGTCTGCCAGAAAAGTAAAACCAGAGGCTGTAACGCATGAAGAGAGTATTATAATGCCCTTTCCCCCTTTTTGAAATTTCCCCTTTTTGAAAAAATCGCTTCAACCTATAAATCGCTTCAACCAATTGCAGGTGGCCTATTGACTTATCTGCCAGAATAGTAAAACCAGAGGCTGTGCGGCATGAGGAGAGTATTATAATGACCACCATGGACATCGCTGCCTTTTTCCATAAAGAGATCATAGGCCGCTACATCCCCGACAACGACGGGCTGTCCCTTCCACCTGCTATCATCATGAAGTCCGACATCGAGCGCCAAGACATGAAGGTACCACCCCCTTTTTTTAACTGGCACTCACTGTTATCCTACTTGCAACTAGTTTAGCCAGACCCCTGCATCACCATGCATCAAAGGAATGGCAGCGCATTGCGCATAAAAAAAGCATTATCGCCAGGAAGTCTGACATCGAGCGCCAAGACATGAAGGTACCCCCCCCTTTTTTGTAAACTCGCATTCACTTTTGTATTACTTGCGACTTGTTATCAGACCCCTGCATCAGCATGCATCAACGGAATGGCAACGCGTTGCACAAAAAACAAGCACCATCGCACTTACTGTTTCTGCCCCACCAAAGTCCACACCTGGGCATTGCGCTGCCAGGTACTTAATGTTTCTGCCCCACCAAAGTCCACACCTGGGCATATGGCTGCCATGTGCTTAATGTTTCTGCCCCACCAAAGTCCACACCTGGGCATATGGCTGCCGGGTACTTAATGTTTCTGCTCCACCAAAGTCCACACCTGGGCATATGGCTGCCAGGTACTTAATGTTCTTCTGCCCCCCAAAGTCCACACCTGGGCATATGGCTGCCATGTGCTTAATGTTCTGCCCCACCAAAGTCCACACCTGGGCATATGGCTGCCATGTGCTTAATGTTCTTCTGCCCCACCAAAGTCCACACTGGGCATATGGCTGCCAGGTACTTATGTTTCTGCCCCACCAAAGTCCACACCTGGGCATATGGCTGCCAGGTACTTAATGTTTCTGCCCCACCTAAGTCCACACCTGGGCATATGGCTGCCAGGTACTTAATGTTTCTGCCCCACCAAAGTCCACACCTGGGCATATGGCTGCCAGGTACTTAATGTTTCTGCCCCACCAAAGTCCACACCTGAGCATATGGCTGCCATGTGCTTAATGTTTCTGCCCCACCAAAGTCCACACCTGGGCATATGGCTGCCAGGTGCTTGATGTTTCTGCCCCACCAAAGTCCACACCTGGGCATATGGCTGCCAGGTACTTAATGTTTCTGCCCCACCAAAGTCCACACCTGGGCATATGGCTGCCCTGTGCTTAATGTTTCTGCCCCACCAAAGTCCACACCTGGGCATATGGCTGCCAGGTGCTTAATGTTTCTGCCCCACCAAAGTCCACACCTGGGCATATGGCTGCCAGGTACTTAATGTTTCTGCCCCACCAAAGTCCACACCTGGGCATATGGCTGCCATGTGCTTAATGTTTCTGCCCCACCAAAGTCCACACCTGGGCATGTGGCTGCCATGTGCTTAATGTTTCTGCCCCACCAAAGTCCACACCTGGGCATATGGCTGCCAGGTACTTAATGTTTCTGCCCCACCAAAGTCCACACCGGGGCATAGGGCTTGACCATATTAATGTTTCTGTCTTCTGCCCCACCAAAGTCCACACCTGGGCATATGGCTGCCAGGTACTTAATGTTTCTGCCCCACCAAAGTCCACACCTGGGCATATGGCTGCCAGGTACTTAATGTTTCTGCCCCACCAAAGTCCACACCTGGGCATATGGCTGCCATGATCGGAAATGTTGCTGCCCCACCAAGTTCCACACCCCTTGGGCATATGGATTGCCAGGTGCTAATGGTTCTGTTTTCTGCCCGCCACCAAAGTCAACACACCTGGCATATGGCTGCCATGTGCTTAATGTTTCTGCCCCACCAAAGTCCACACCTGGGCATATGGCTGCCATGTGCTTAATGTTTTCTCCCCACAAGCACACATGGCATCTGGCTGCCAGGTGCTTAATGTTTTCTGCCCCCACAAAGTCACACCTGAGCGGCAAGGTACTTAAGTTTCTGTCGGCCCCACCAAAGTCCACCATGGGCAGATGGCTAGCCAGGTACTTATGTTTCTGCCCCCACAAGTCCACACATGGGCATATAGGCCATGGTGCTTATGTTTCTGCCCCACCAAAAAGTCCACACCTGGGCAGATGGCGTGCCAGGTATTAACGTTTCTGCCCGCACCAAAGTCCACACCGGGGCAATGGCTGCAGGTACTTAATGTTCTTCTGCCCACCAAAGTCCAACTGGGCATATGGCGGCCATGAGCTTATGGTTTTCTGCCGCCACAAAGTCCACCCTGGCATATGGCGTGGCCAGTGCCTTAATGTTTCTGCCCCACCAAAGTCCACACCTGGGCATATGGCTGCCAGGTACTTAATGTTTCTGCCCCACCAAAGTCCACACCTGGGCATATGGCTGCCATGTGCTTAATGTTTCTGCCCCACCAAAGTCCACACCTGGGCATATGGCTGCCAGGTGCTTAATGTTTCTGCCCCACCAAAGTCCACACCTGAGCTGCCAGGTACTTAATGTTTCTGCCCCACCAAAGTCCACACCTGGGCATATGGCTGCCAGGTACTTAATGTTTCTGCCCCACCAAAGTCCACACCTGGGCATATGGCTGCCATGTGCTTAATGTTTCTGCCCCACCAAAGTCCACACCTGGGCATATGGCTGCCAGGTGCTTAATGTTTCTGACTTACAAAAGTCCACACCTGGGCATATGGCTGCCATGTACTTAATTTTTATGCCCAAATCATTATTAAAATCACTGACCATCGCTACGAAGGCTGACCTCAAGCGTCAAGGCATAAAGGCACCATCTCCCTTTTGTAAACTCGCTTTCACTTTTTTCCTACTTGCAACTAGTTTAGCCAGACCCCTGCTTCACCATGCATCAAAGGAATGGCAATGCGTTGCACTCAAAAAAATCATTATCCCCAGGAAGTCTGACATCGAGCGCCAAGGCATAAAGGCACCATCCCCCTTTTTTAAACTGGCATTCACTTTTGTCTACTTGCAACTAGTTTAGCCAGACCCCTGCATCACCATGCATCTACGAAATGACAACGCGTTGCACAAAAAACAAGCATTATCGCCATCAAGTCTGACACTGAGCGCCATGGCATGAAGGCCCCATCCCCCTTTTTTTAACTCGCATTCGCTTTTTTCTACTTGCGACTAGTTTAAGCCAGACCCCTGCATCACCATGCATCAACAGAATGGCAATGCGTTGCACACAGAACACGTTGTTCTCGCCATGATGACTGACTGGAACAACCAGGTGAGGTGCTTGGGTTCGTGGGTGGTGGTGGTGGTGGGTGGTGGTGGTGGGCGCTTGGGGTGGTGCTGCTGCTGCTTAAGTGCTCGGGGTGGTGGTGGGTGGTTGGTGGGTGGTTTCACACTCACACTCACACCAGCAAGACTACTCGCCCCTGATGATGTCCTCGCCATGATGACTGACATGGAACAAAACAAGTTCTATGCAGCGGCGCCTGCGACACTAAAAATTGGCGGAGAGTGATCGCGACGGAGCAACAGGTGGCAACGGAAGCGAGTTAGTTCCGAGACCGTTGGCTGACGTGTCAGGCTTCATCGCGGTCAGACGGATGGTCGGACGGACAAAGGGGTAAACATGGGGGCTCCCGCCCCCTTAAAGGGGGGGCTCCGCCAAAAACGCGTTGCCCAAAAAACTCCATCCCTATGAAGCCTGACAGCGAAAGAGAGAGGATTCGCTACAGAAACTTAGCAAATCACTGCCGAGACTGGACGGCTGCACAGCCTGCAGACCATCCAATTTTATAACAGGAAGCACGAGGTTTTTGAAGGCGCACCCAGAAACCTGAAAAAAAACTAGGTCAAGTTCAAAAGAGGAAAGAAACTAGAGCGCCAAGACATGAAGGTACAGTCTCACACTTTTTCTCACAGTGTGTGATGTGTAGCATCATCAAACCGTGTACTCAATGGTTGACCAAGTTTTAGAAAGTTGTAGGTCGGGTGTTCAAATTCTCCAACTCAGCTTGGGTAATGTTTCTCTCTTCAGCACCTCACAGTTCCCCCCCCCCCACACACACCTCCCTGCCTGCCCCACCACCCACCACCCTCCTGCCTGCTGTCGTCATGACGTCTGACATCTAGCGCCAAGACCTGAATGTAAGGTAAGGTAAGTCTTAGCCTCTTTCGGTGATATATATTTGTCTAGTGGTAGACTGAATCACTATAAGAATGAAGAGTCGAGGGTTCGACTCCCCCTTTGGTCGCTCTTGGCGTTGCAGGTCGTCGTCAACCGCGATGGTAGCTTGTCCAATTGAGGTAGGAGACCGCTCCCCACCCGGGAACGATGGGCTCCCTTAAAACCACGCCCCAACAGGCGTTATCATTACCTTTTTCATGAAGTCTTACATCTAGCGCCAAGATCTGAAGGTAAGGTTTCAAATTTTTGGTAGAGCCCCCCCCCCACCACCACCACCACATCCACCACCACCTCCTGTGGATTCCACCACAATCACCACCAACATCTCCACCATCACCACCAACATCACAATCACCACCGCCACCACCATCACCACCACCACCACCTCTGGATTCCACCACCACCACCTCTGCATTCCACCACCGTCACCACCACAACCACTGGGTTCCACCACCATCACCACCACCACCACCTCTGGATTCCACCACCACCACCACAATCTCTGGATTCCACCACCACCACCACATCTGGATTCCACCACCACCACCACAATCTCTGGATTCCACCACCACCACCACCTCTGGATTCCACCACCACCACCACAATCTCTGGATTCCACCACCACCACCACCTCTGGATTCCACCACACCAAACACCATCTCTGGATTCCACCACCACCAACCACAATCCGCTGGATTCCACCACCACCACAACCTCGGATTCCACCACACACCACAATCTCTGGAATCCACCACCACCACAACCATCTGGATTCCACCACAACCACCACAATCTCTGGAGTCCACCACAACCCACCCAATCTCTGGATTCCACCACCACCACATCTCTGGATTCCACCACCACCACCAACCCCCATCATCTGGATTCCCCCACCACCCTCCCCACCACCGTCTGAATTATTCCCACCAACACCACCACCAACACTCTGGAGTCCACCACCCCCACCACAATCTCTATTCAACCACACACTCCCCACCACCCTCTGGAGTTTCACCACCACCACCACTATCTCTGGATTCCACCAACACCCACCACAATCTCTGGATTCCACCATCACCACCACCTCTGGATTCCACCACCACCACCACAATCTCTGGATTCCACCACCACCACCACAATCTCTGGATTCCACCACCACCACCACAATCTCTGGATTCCACCACCACCAACACACCACCTCGGGATCCACCATACCAACCACCACATCTCATGGATTCCCCCACAACCACCACAATCTCTGATTCACACCACCAACACCACCACATCTCGATGCCACCACAACCACCACCAATCTCTGGATTCCACCACCACCACCACCTCTGGATTCCACCACCACCACCACAATCTCTGGATTCCACCACCACCACCACAATCTCTGGATTCCACCACCACCACCACAATCTCTGGATTCCACCACCACCACCACCTCTGGATTCCACCACCACCACCACAATCTCTGGATTCCACCACCACCACCACCTCCATCACAACCTCTGTATTACATCACTACCACCACCTTTGGAGTACACCACCACCTCCACCACCACCTATGGGTTCCACCACCACCACCACCACCACCACCACCACCACCACCACTTCCACCTCCACCTCCACCACCACCTCCACCTCCACCACCACCTTTGGATTACACCACCACCTCCACCACCACCCCTGGATTACACCACCACCACTACCACCTCCACCACCACATCTGGATTTCATCACTACCACCACCTTTGGAGTACACCACCACCTCCATAACCACCTCTGGATTACACCACCATCAGCACCACCTCCATAACCACCTCTGGATTACACCACCATCAGCACCACCTCCATAACCACCTCTGGATTACACCACCATCAGAACCACCTCCATAACCACCTCTGGATTACACCACCATCAGCACCACCTCCAATAACCACCTCTGTGATTACACGCAACATCGAACCCCTCCATACCAACCTCTGGATACACCACCATCACCGCGTTAATCACCTGCTTTCCATAACCCCCTCTGGATTACAACCCCATCAGCACCACCTCCATACCACCTCTGATTACACCACCATCAGCACACCTCTCCATGTATATACCCAACCTCTGGATTGCACACCTCAGAAACCACCCTCCATAACCACCTCTGGAATTACCCACCATCAGCACCACCATCCTACCCCCTCATGGATACCCACCTCAGAACCACCCCCATAACCACCTCTGGATTACACCACCATCCGCACCTACCTCATAACCACCCCCCACCTTCTGGGGGGGGGATTACAACCACACATCAGAACCACCTCCGTAACCACCTCTGGATTCCCACCATCAGCACCACCTCTCATAACCCCCTCGGATTAACCCACCATCAGAACCAACCCCATACCACCGTCGCTGGATTATCATTAACCCACCATCAGCACCACCGTCCATAACCCCCTCGGAGTCCACACCAATCAGAACCGCCTCCACATAAACCACCTCTGGATTACACCACCATCAGCACCACCTCCACAACCACCTCTGGATTACACCACCATCAGAACCACCTCCATAACCACCTCATTACACCACCATCAGCACCACCTCCTCATAACACCTCTGCGATTACACCACCATCAGCTAACCCGCCTCCACATGCCAAAACCGTAACCACCTCTGATTACACCACCGCAGAACCAACCTCCATAACCACCATCATTACACCACCGATCAGCTCCACCCATTCCTCTTTCGCGTTGGAAGGTCTGGCATCGAGCTCCATGGTAGTGCTTCACATAGCGATATCATCACTTGCTAATGGTCGCCCTTATTCTTTACATGCGTTTCATGCGAGTTTGCTAGTTTATCAAGAGATTGCAAATGGTCGTTCTAGCACTGTTTCTTTTGGGGGCTACGCATGGTAGCATCCAGCCAGCTCCATTAGCTAGCCACGGCCCTTTGGGCGGTACTAGCAAGTGGCTGGCCGGTACTTGGAAGGATGTTAGCAGCCAAGTATTATGCAGCTTCAATATAAGGTATGGTATGAAAGGGATGCGGTCAACGCTTTTTGTAGAGCCCCCTATACCAACCATAGCGCCCCCATATGGAGTCCCACCACCATACAACCACCACCTACCACTGTCCCAACTCTACTCTCATCACAGCCACTGTCACCACCCAACCACCCCACCACAACACCCATCATTACACCAACATCACACCACCATCACCCCTCCAATCTGCGTGAAATCGTGAATCGAGCGCTCAATACATTAATGCCAATGTCAGCATGTTTTATCAAATGTCCCTTGTTTGGTTTTCCGTGGGAACCGGCGTTGCAAAATTGAGCACACACAACAGTCGTGCGACCAAATGTCGACATCAAGCCCCAAGAAGCCTTTCTTAACCTCATCAACCCATGTTTAAACTTGAACTCACTTTTTATTGTCTACTTGCGACTAGTTTAGCCAGACCCCTGCGTCGCCATGCATCGACGGAATGGCAACGCATTGCACAAAAAAAAGCATTATCGCCATCAAGCCTGACTTTGAGCGCCAAGGCATAAAGGCACCATCCCCCTTTTTTTAACTTGCATTCACCTTTTCTACTTGCGACAGGTTTAGCCAGACCCCTGCGTCGCCATGCATCGACGGAATGGCAACGCATTGCACAAAAAACAATCACCATCGGCATAAAGTCTGACATAAAGTGCTAAGACATTAAGGCCCACCACCTCTGGATTTCACCACCACCACCATCACTACCACCTCCATCACCACCTATGGATTCCACCACCATCACCACCACCACCTATGGATTTCACCACCACCTTCACTACTACAATCACCATCGTCATGAAGTCTGACATGAAGCACTAAGACATGAAGGTGCAGTCTCACACTTTTGCTCACAGTCACTGTTTTTACCCATGGGAAACCTCATAAATTGAGCAACTTGGTGCGACCCCAGTGCAATACTTGCCCCTCAAACCCCGCAGAGCTCGAAGCGCGGAGCCTTGGGGGGTCGAGGGGACATTTCTGACTAGTTCAGCTAGACCCATGCGTTGCCATGCTTGACAGGATAGCGACACGTTGCACACAACAACAAATCTGACAATGAGCGCCAAGACATGAAGGTACCCTCGCACATGAATTTCACTTTGTGTGGCACCACCCCCATCACCACCACCACTGCCACCACCACCACCACCACCACGTCTGGATTCCACCACCATCACCATCACCACTACCTCTGGATTTCACCACCATCACCACCACCACCACCACCTCTGGATGTCACCAACCAGACACCACATCACCACCACCCCACACCTCTGATTTCACCCAACACCACACCACCACACCACACTACCACCACCACCTTGGATTCCACATCATCACTAAACCACCTCTTTATCACCACCACCACGCACACACCCACCAACCAACCAACAATCACCACAACCCACCACCACACATCACCACCGAACCACCACCCACAATCACCACCACCACAACCACCACACAAACCAACCACCACCACCACCACCACCGACCAGCCATCCCCACCACCACCACCACCAACCCAGCCGCCACCACCACCCTACCACTAACAACCGACCACCACCACCGATCACCACCAACCCCACCACCACCCCACCACAATTCACGCACCACCATCCACCCCCACCAGCCCTCCACCCCCCCACAATCACCACACCTATACCACCAACAATCACCACCTACCACCACCACAATCAATACCACCACCTACCTGACCACCACCCATCACCATCTCATGGCGTCTGACCTAGAGCTCCAAAAACATGAATGCACAGTCCACCTTTGTCATCTCATTGTGTCGTGGTGCCATATCACAACCACCACCTCTGGATTGGCCCCACACCCCCCCCGCCCCCCACACCACCCCACACCACCTCCATCAATCACCACCTTGTATTCCAACCCCACCCACCGTCCACCACCCCACCCTCCATCACCACCACCAGTCCACCACTGCCTCTGGTTATTCCACCACCAACCATCGCACACACCAACCACCACCACCTGTGGCTTGAAGTGTCTGACATCAAGTCCTCAAGCCCGAATTACAGTCCCACCTTTGTTCCTACTGTGGTGCGCCATATCCACCACCACCACCACCACCACCTCTGGATCCCACCATCCATCACACCAGCCACCTCATCAACCACCATCCTGGATATTCACCTCCATCCACCGCTGATTACACCCACCACCACCACCACCACCTCTGGATTCCACCACCACCATCACCACCCCCACCTCCACCACCACCACCACCTCCATCACCACCTCTGGATTTCACCACCATCACCACCTCTGGATTACACCACCACCACCACCACCACCTCTGGATTACACCACCACCATCACCACCACCACCTCCACCACCACCACCACCTCCATCACCACCTCTGGATTCCACCACCATCACCACCACCACCACCACCACCACCACCTCGTGTGAAGACTGATATCGAGCGCCAAGACGGCACAAAGGTACATCCTCACCTTCGTTCTCACTGTGTGTGGTGCCATATCCACCACCACATCCACTACCACCACTTCTGGATTCCACCACCACCATCACCTCCACCACCACCTTGTGTGAAGACTGATATCGAGCGCCAAGACGGCACAAAGGTACATCCCCACTTTTGTTCTCACTGTGTGTGGTGCCATATCCACCACCACATCCACTAACCACCTCTGGATTCCACCACCACCATCACCACCACCACCATCTTGTGTGCAGTCTGACATCGAGTGCCTAGACATGAGTTTCAGTCTCACATGTTGGTGCATGGCGTGTGGTGCCATGTCCACCACCACCACATATAAATTCCACACCATCACCATCACCACAACCAACTCCAAAACCACTACCACCACCACCACTTCTGGATTCCACCAACACTGTACCATACACCAGGCAACCACCATCTACGTTCCTACCACTCGTGTTTCAACACCACCACCTCTGGGGTTTCCGACCACCACCCCCTCTACCAAGAGGTTCAGTCTCACATAGTTGGTGCTGGCGTGTTGGGCCATATTATTCCACCACTGGTACCACCTATTATCCACCACCCACCATCACCAAGACCACTCCACCCCACACCACCACCACACTTCAGTTCAGTCTCAACATTTTGGGTGCATGGCGTGTGGTGCCATATCCACCACCACCACCTATATCCACCACCACCATCACCAAGACCAACTCCACCACCACCACCACCACCACGTCAGGTTCAGTCTCACATGTTGGTGCATGGCGTGTGGTGCCATATCCACCACCACCACCTAAATATTCCACCACCACCATCAAACACGACCAACTCCATAACCATGACCACCACCACCACCACCACCACCACCACTTCAGGTCCAGTCTCATATGTTGGTGCATGGCGTGTGGTGCCATATCACCGCCATATATGGGGAGCACATGACACCAGAATGGATGGACTCCATGAGATTGATTGCAAACACATCTACCAGCTGCCCCACGCAGCTGATAGATCTAGATGACGAGGACACAGCCAGCTGCCTCGCCTTGCCTGGGAGCGAGTACAGCGACCCTGATGATGAGGGACAGCACAAGGATTGCCAGAACTGTCCGAAACCAAATCCCTGTCCCAACAAGGACCCCAACACACCAACATCGCCATGGTTTACCTAGTTTCCTATTATGTGGTTTGTTGTGCTACGTGAATAACATGGGGAGCTGTGCGATATGAAGAGCACTATCACAACTGCCCATAGCCAAATCTCTGTCCAAACAAGAACCCCATTACGCCAATATACGTGTGGTTAGGGAACAGCAATATGACATCACATGATATCATGGCATCATATGATATCATACTCGCCTTTGGTCAACATCATATGATATGCCGATCCTTACCCATGGTCCGCCTAGCATCCTGATTACATTACATTACATGTTAAAGTCTACTTGACACCGCGAGGGTGTATGAGACTCTGTGCTTCAAACAAAAAGAAAAAGCACCCACAAAGCAAAAAAAAAAAAAACTGATATGCGTGGTGTTGTGCAATGATGACATACACGCTAATTTAACATTCAACGAGCAGCCATATCAGGCTTGAGCCAGGTAACCAAATCCAAGTTCAAGTTCAAGTTCTCGTCAGGGTACTACATTTGGTCCTTTTGGGTTGCCTTAAAAGCGCAACTGCCTTGACAAGTCCTATGCAGCGTTGCAAGTGATGCGGATAATTTGCGGATTGTGTTGGCAACAGAACGGCAGGTGGCAACAATGGAGCTGACAGAAGCCAGTTAGTTATGAGACAGTTGGCTGACGTGTCAGGCTTCAATTTTTGATTGGCGGACGCACAAAAGGATACATGGGTTACCATGGGGGGCTCCCTCCCCCTTGAAGGGGAGGCTCCGCCAAAACATCTACGAGCACAATCAGCCAGAGTACTTCCATTGACCAAATTGGCCAGCGCTTTAGCGCACTTGAAACAAACAAACAAACTGCGCTTTGTGGTGCAAAAAGCGCAAAATTTGCTTGCTGCGTCCACAGGGGGTTGCAAAAAACTGCGTGAAACGAGTAGTGGGGCTCAAAAAGGCAGCGCGGAAAAGCGCGCGCTTCGAAGTACCCTGCAATCAGCACATAACTGCCTTTTAAAAACTGCCTCTTTCGCTCGACTTTTTTGTGCTTTTTAAAACCTTGCGTGTCAACTGTCAAGTAGAACCCTGGTTAGTGCCAGAGACTTCGGACTGCCGAAACATTGTATTATCGGGTGCCTGATGCCCAAGCCAGTCACTATGCAATCCGTGAACTTGTATTATCTTGCACGCCCAATACTCCAGCCAAGCTTTTGAAATCCGAAAACGATTCTCACACCAGGGCGCCCAATGGACAAAATCGCCACAAAACGTGTATTAGCGGGCATCTGCGACATATCGGGGTTGAAACATTTCCCTGGTGGCACGCCTTCTTGGTTGCATAGAAACTACCAATTATATACCGGTGCATAGCAGTGCCCCCCCCCACCACCACCACCACCACCACCACCACCCACAGCTATGGCAGTGCCTGACCCCACCCATAAACTCATGACAGTGCACCACCAACACGCAGGCATACATTCACGGCAGTGCCTCCCCCCCCCCCCCCCCCCTCCCCCCCATACAGCCATGGTAGTGCCCCACTCCCACCCCCATGGCAATGCTCTACACCACGGCAGTGCATCACTTCAAACCATGCAGCTATGGCAGTGCCCCAAACCCACTCATACCCTCATGGCAGTACACCAGCCCCACCTGTACAGCCATTGCAGTGCCCCAGACCCACCCATGCAGCCATGGTAGTACCCCACCCCCACCCCCTTGGAAGCTTCGCAACATCCTCTTCCTCCCATACATCATCTTTAGAATGCGAAGCTGAAGTCAGATTGCTATTCCACTGCATAGATCCGTGGTCAGACGTCACAAATCATAGGCCTAACCCTTACCGGCGTATTGGAGACAGCCCTCGTAGGCCCAGCCAGGTAGAAATTGAAATTGAAATTGTTACATCCGTGTAATACCGTTACTCACAGGACGTGAAGTTAAGGACACCATAGCGTAAGCCGGAGCTAGCTACAGTCACCGAAGGGCCACCTCAGTAAAAAGAATCACCACCGATGCCTGACCGGCAGGCATCGTGGCCACATCATGCCGGTGCAGCTTAATACGGGGTTTTTTCACCCCGGTTGGGAAGCACCAGCACAATGCAGCTGGCAAGACAAAACCTGAGGGGGGGCACGGTCTGTGCGCTAGTCCCCGGGTATCGACCCGGGGTGTGCTTCCATAAAACGTCTGCACTGTAAAATACTCTGAAAGCTAGTGATGGTGTGGGAGTGGACTGTGTCCGCCAGTTTAAGGGCACACGATCTCTTAAGTCCAAGTGTGGTCATGGAAGTCAAAAAAGAGGTTGGAATAGTACCAGTTGTTCCAACGGTGATAACTTCGTAGTGAACGAGGTATCCAGCCGATCTAAGGCCATTTACTAATTCAACATGCTGGGCGTGTTTAGTGATAAACTTAGTAGCATGGTTGGTATCAGAGCAGTATCCAAGCTCAAGAACCCAGAGTTCTTTATCAGCCATACAGGTAGGAGAGTCTATGTCAGGTAGGACGGCGAGGTCAGGTCTCATTCTCTTCCAGTCCTCTACAGTAATAGTGGAGGGGCGTAGCCAGTCAGGGAGACGTTTACCCAGGACCCCCCTGGGGAGGTCCTCTTCCTTGCCAGCGTCCATGATCATTCTGCGGGATCCCAGGGCTCCCGTGCAAATGGCCTTGTGGATGAGTCGCACTGCGGCGTCATGTCTCTTGATATAGAGCCCCTTGAAAGTCCGGTGTGTGCAGCCCGCCAGGATGTGGCCCGCTCCGTCCTCACAGGTGTGGCAGATGGGGCATAGGGAGTTCGTGGGTGGGTGAGTGCTGGTAATATAAGGGAGTTTCCAGCGGAATGCAAGTTTACGGTTCCACAGTCTACCCCAGCGGGCTTTAAGGATGTGGAATTTAGTTTTATGTTGGATAAGGGTTGAGGTCCAAAATTTGTTACTTGCATGAGGAAGTTGGTGGGGAGTGTTATCAGCCCAGGTGGTTGCATAAATCCCTTTAAGAGGGTGTTGGCCAAGGTGGCAGCTAGTGGGCAGGTTAGAGGTGATACCTTATGTAAGGTTAGGTGCTAGGATGCGTGGGGGAATATCTCCCATGGGTGTGCGAGGAGGTTGAACTGTGGGCCAGTAGACATTGTGGCGGGGGATTTCCCCAGTGTTGTCAGTAAAATTGGTGGAGGCAGGGTGCTTAGCTGCCTTGCGTGCCAGAATGTCTGCCCTGTCATTTCCAAGGATACCTGTGTGGGAACGGACTTTACAAAGAGTGGTGTAGGAGCCATGCAGGATGCGTTGAATGAGGTGTTTTTGAATTGATTGCAGTAGTTCAGTATGAATAGAACGGTTTGTTGTGGTAGGGTCATGAATCATTTTTTTAATAAGTTGAAGAGAGCAGAGGCTGTCTGTATGGAGTGCAAGAGATTTGTCATAGTCAATGTTGAGAAGGGCTTGGTGGATGGCTACCAGTTCTGCCCTGTTGTTAGTTTTGGTGGCCCCTATTCCCCCAGGGTTGATGGTGTAGCTTTGTCCTGCAGCCGGGACATATACTGCAGCACCTATTTTGCTAGGGTGCCCTGGTTTACCTTTTATTAGGCTACCATCTGCGTAGACCTGGAGGCCTGAGGAGGGGGTAGCTAGGTGGAGACATGGGTGAGTAGTGGTAAGAAGAGAGGGAGGAGGGTGTTGGTGGAGTAGAGTTTGCCGGGGTTTTTTGACAAGAGATTTGAGTTTCCGTGGGTAGGTAATTACAATGTCAGAGGAGGTAAGAGTGGGAGGTGGTGTGATATTAGAGGGCTCCCAAGATGAGGAGAGGCTTTGCATGTAGTATGTCCATTGGTTCATAAAATCTTGGAGTTTAGGAAAGTAGGTATCTTGGCTGTGGGGGTTGCATATAAGGATGAGGTGCAGTTTTTGGGTGGAGGGTGGAGTGTGAGATTTGCTGCCAAGCCAGATTTCAGAGGTGATATAAAATTCAGACTGTGGTCTAGAGTCAATATAGTGAATCCATGAGTGGTGGAGGAGAGTTTTGTAGGGGGCAGCAAGGTCGTCAGGAAGGAGCATCAGGGTGCAGGTAGGGCTGAGAATATTTTCAGCATGGTCAGCACTGGCTAGGGCCCACCTCAGAGCTTGGTGTGCTTGTGTAGTGGAGTTGGGAATGTCCACCAGGGAGCCCCCAGTCCAGATGGTAAGGAAGGGGTCTTGGTTAGAGCCAAAGAGCTGATCAGCAGGGCTGGTAGAAGAGAAGCTGGTGAGGCCTTGGTCGTAGCTAAGAGGGTTAGAAGTACGATGGTGAGTAATGCCCAGGGCAGCTGCAGCTTGGTAGAGGAGGGGAGAAAGAGTGTTGGTGGCGGCAGGAGCAGCTCTGTATCTGGTGAAGAGGGCAGCTAAGTCAGTGTGATATGTCCCTCCTTGGGTCAGTTGGTTCCATTTGGTAGGGTGGTGATTTTTGAAGTGGTCATAGTTTTGTTTGAGAGAGGTAAGTCTGTCGTTGGGAATGTGCCCAAGACAGTGACCAGTGGGGTTATAAAGATATGAAACGTTGGTGTGTGTGTGTGTGGATTGGTCATCCAGAGTGGTGAGGATGCCTGTTTGTATAATGTAGGCTGCGGGTGGTTGAATGTCCCAGTCTGGGTGCCTGTCGTGTGTGTCAATTTTCAGAAGTTTGTGAACAAGGTTGTGGTTGTCAGCATTAAATCCTGGGGAGGTGGCCCATTGGCCTTGTTGTTGAAGGTTAGTAAGGTGGGTGTCCTTCCTAGGGTTGAGGTGTGTGGTTAATGGGGGAGTAGTTTTAAAAGTGTGGGTTAATTGGTCGTATGCTGGTTGTCCCAAAAGTTCAACAAGGTGAGACGCATGGTGAGATTGGGGTTTCCAATGTATGGTGGAAGTAGTGGAGGTAAGAGGTGTGCTGTGGTGGATGCTGTATCCCATGTGTGTGTAGGAGTTGATATGTTCGTTGTGCATGATGGTTGGGGCCCATTGAACGTGGACAACAGTGGAAGTGACTAGTTTGTCGTCGTTGTAGGAGCGCTTGCCCCACCAGATCGTAATGTGCAGGGCTTTGTATTGGGATCCGTAGGTAAGGTGGAGCAGGCGCGCCGGTGGTGCAGGTGCGCTGCTGTCGGGGGATGTCATGGCCTCGTGGATCCTGTCAGGGTGTGAGGTGGGAGTTATTCTATATGCACGGTAAAATTTAGAGGTGGAAGAGTGACGGATCCAGGATTTGCACAAGTAGTGGCGTGCTGACCAGGTGGCATCACTGCTGGGGCAGCCCCATGCTTGGTGCGCGTGACTGCCTTCGGTCTGCGTGGGCCACGCCCACCATTGGTTTCCTTCCAGGTCCCCAATGGAATCCGCCTCGTAGTCTGCGTCAGTAACAGTGGCGTGAGGTTGGTAACGCTGGGTGGGTGGGGTGGAGGGTTCAATATATAGAAACAGGAGATTTAACGTTATCGGTTGTGTTCTGCGCGATTGCGTAACCGGGCGCAAGTTGTCGGTGTGAGAGGGGAAGCGGGTCAGAGTGTATTGGGGAGGCGACAGTTTGGAGGGAGGAGAGGTGAGCGGTGAGGCGGTTCAGGGACCGTTTGTGGTGTTTAGTAACTTTGTGTAAGGTGATAAGAGAGAAATCTGTAGTGCTGACAAGGTGAGTTCCCATGGGGGTGACCAGGTCATGGTATGAATAGATGTCCAGGTCATGGAATGGAGTCATGAGTGATACAGGGATTGCCTGTGGAGGGAGAGGAAGAGAGTGTATGTTAAGTTTGTCAAGAAGTTCTGTGTCATTCCAAGAAATTGTTGTCAGATTTTTTAATAATTTCCAGCTGGCGGGCTAGGGACATACACTTAAGTTGCTTGCGGGATAGAGAGAGAGGATCTAGAGTGGTCATGGTGGAAGTTGATTTATTAAGGAGAGCTCTAGTGAGGATTCCCAGGTGACCTTGGTCGTTCATGGACTGGGTGAGGGCTGTTGCAGTAATCTGGGTATATTCAGTGAGTAGAGAGGGCACCCCTAGTCCTGCCTCTGTTTTAGGGAGGTGGAGTGCTCTTGTCGGAAAAGATCTGGGAAGGGAGCAGCAGAGTTTAACTGTTTTTAATACTGCTCTGTCAATGACATGAATGTCGGTTAGTGAGAAGGGAGCTACTATCATGGGGTATTTAATAGCTGCTCTGACACATTGTGAAATTATTCGTAAGCATTGGGTGGGGGTCGCCCTGTTTTTAGCTTTGGTGAGGATACTCAGCCCTTTATTGTGAATGGTTTCAATAGTAGAGTGGAGTTGAGTTTTCCAATTTAAGGTAAGTGAGATGTGAACCCCCAAGTATTTGTAGGCTTGGTCAGGCGGCTGGTAGGTAGCATAGGAGTTTCCTAGTGGAATTTTATCTAGCCTTTGTTTGAGAGTGTTGTTGTGAGTAGGTTGAGAGGGGTGTGATTTGTGGAGTATGCCACTGACCACACATTTGGTGGCGTTAAGAGGAATGCCCGACCAGATGCTAAAAGTTTGAACTTTACCACATTGGATGCGAAGGTCCTCTGAGCTGCCGGTTAGGACAGCAGTGTCGTCAGCATACCCCAAGCTGCTGGTGTGGTGTTCATCTGCTGTTTTGGAGGGTAGGGATGCTGCTCTGTATCCTCGTCCCCCAGAACGGAGCCATCTGTGTAGGGGTTCTAGAAAGATAATGAAGAGTAGGGGGGAGAGAGTATCTCCCTGGATGGTGCCCCTAGTGATGGGGATGGGGGAGCCAGGTGTATTGTTAAGGAGAATATGTGTAGTAGAGTTTGTGTATATTCCTTTAATAGTGTCTATAGTGTCGTGGGTGTAACCCAAGCTGTGCATGATGCAGAGAAGTTTTTGGTGGTCAATCATGTTAAAAGCAGAGCTAAAGTCAAAGTAGGCAGCATAGAGGTCCTGGTGGAAGAGGGCAGCGTCCTCAATGTTGTGGAGTAGGGTCAAGAGTTGTCTATATGTACTTTTGTCTTTTCTGAAACCTTCTTGGCAGGCGCTAAGAATGTGGTTGGTTTCAGAGTAGGTAGTAATAGTGTTAGTAACAAGGGAGGTCCAGAGTTTGGCTACAGCATTGTTAAGGCCTATTGGCCTGTAGTTTTGAGGTAAGCAAGGATCTGATTTTTTGTAGAGCATGACTGTGTGTGAGGTTTTCCAGCAGTCTGGTGTTTCTCCCAGGATCCATACTAGCTGCATGAGTTTGTGTATGATGAGGTGCATTTCCTGTGGGAGGCACATAAGTAATTCATTAGGTATGCCGTCTGGGCCAGTGGCTTTGTTGGTAGAGAGTTTCCTAATACAGTCAGCATAGGTGGTTGAGGAGGAGAGAAAGGTGTAGGGAGAGGCAGTGTTTTGTATGGAGTTGGCTGGAGTTTCCAAGTGGTATTTGTCTGTGTGTGTTTCCCATGGAGGGGGGGTGGCGTGTCTTGTATAGTCATCTGAAATGGGTGGAGTGGGAGGTGACATGAGTTTTCCCATATGTTTAGTCATAACTTCCAGGAGACCCTGGGTGCTAGTGCTGAGTGTGTGTGTGGATGCGTCCAGTAGAGCAGTGGGTGTGTGTGTGATTTTCAGGAGAGAAAATATACCTGTGAGTTTGTCGTGCCTGTGTGCTGAGGCGGCGGCGGAATTTCTTAATGGAGGCGGTTGCTCTCTCCTCTTTGAGTGCAACCTGCATGTGACGTAATTCTGTAATACTTTGTTTAATATCAGCAGTTAAGGAGAGACAATAGTCAGAGAGGAGTAAATTTTGAAAGTGCTGTCGTATTTTAATTTTAGTGGTGGGTGAGTATGTGCCTGCCGTGTGTGGAGTGCTTCTAAGTTCCATGTATTGTTTATGGTCAAGGTGGTTGGAAGCTGTTCGGAGTGCTTTAATGTGTTTAATATGGTAGTTAAGTCTTCTGTACGTTTTAGCAGTTTGTCTTGGCAGGAAGGTGCCTGGTGTACTAGGCTTGGTAGGGCAGGTGTCAGTCATGATGGAGAGAGCTTGGTGAAGAGTGACCATGAGATGATTTGTCATGCTGTTAAGGTCTTCTGGTATGGTGGCTTTGAGTTCTTGTCTAATAGATTGAATGTGTGCAGATGTTTTATCTTCTCCCAGTAAAGTTTGTGCTATAGTCCAGGCTTTATCTATGTTAATGTGGCTGTGCTGAAATTGATGGAGAAATTGATTAGAGATGGCCTCTTTAGCTTTGGCCATGTCTTGTTGCTTGAGGGGAAGCTGCAATTGAGGTGTTGGATTGTGAGGTGGTGTGTCAAGGTTAGGAGGGGGAAAGAGAGAGGAGGTAATGTGTTGTTCCAGGGTCAAGTGATCCAGTGTGTCTCCCATTTGGTGTGTAGTTTCTGTCACCGTGGTTGCAGTTGGGGGGTTGATGAGAATGATGTCATCTATCCTGCTACTGTAGGAAGTGTTGTCTGAGTAAGTATGGGGACGTGGTGACGGTTGAATGTGAATTGGATATTTATTAAGGTGTTGATAGTGGGGCTGGTCCTCCAGGTGCTTGATTGTGTTGCTTCTATCAGTAAGGTAGTAGGCTGCATTCCAGTCTCCCCCTGCAATATAGTGATGTCCAGGTAGCATATGTCACGCGCCGCTTGGCTTGGCTTGGCTTTTTATTTGCACCACCACCACCACCACCACTACCAAAAGAAGCTTGGCATGGCTTGTCTTGTCTTGGTGGGTTGGTTAGTTGTTTTGTTGGTTGGTTGGTTGGTGAGTGGCTTGATTGCTTGGGTGCTGGGGTGCTGGGACCAGCCAGGTAGCATCTATCACCAGGGTACTTCCATTGACCAAATTGGCCAGCGCTTTAACGCACTTGAAAGAAACAAAACTGCGCTTTGTAGTGCAAAAAGCGCAAAAATTGCTTGCTACGCCCACAGGGGGTTGCAAAAAACTGTGCGTTTCGCAGTGGGGCTCAAAAAGGCAGCATCTATCACGTGCCGCCAACAAACGAGCAGGGTACTACTTATGGCCAAATCGAACAGCGCTTATTCGCACAGGCCAAAAATATAAGTGCGCGGTGCCAAAAAGCACTACTAAAAAAAAATGCGCTTTCTTCACTCATCTGGTATTTGTTTTTCTGAAACGAGTGTCCAAAGTGTTTTTAAACTCAATCTTTAGCGAGCGTTTTGAAAGAGAACTTCAACTTGGTTACATTACATTACATTACATTACATTACATGTTAAAGTCTACTTGACACCGCGAGGGTGTATGAGACTCTGTGCTTATAGGTCCAGCTAGCAATTTGGCTGCTCGCCATCCCCCCCCCCCCCCCCCCCCCCCCCCCCCCTCCCCCTTCCTCACCCCCCCTTACCTCTTTCCAATAGCTTCCTGCGCACACAGCAGGTACTTGAACTTGGTTACATAGGTCCAGCTAGCAATTTGGCTGCTCCCCGTCTTCCGCAGGAAAAAACAAAAAACAGGAAAATGTGAACTCGAACAAATCACTTTTCTTCTTCATTTTATCCGCACAACTTCAAAACAAAGGGAAGTGCCCACAATTTGATTCTTCCTTTTAAGTAGGTATCTCCAAATTTGCAGTGGAAAAAAGTCCTGTTGACTCCATAGTGCTCATAGTTTTTCTTTTCAGCTACGAGCAGCAGCTTCTAGGCAGCTCCCTAAGCCAGCCACCGAGCTAAGACCCAAGATTTCGAAATTTCTGGACAGCACATTCTGTCAGCTTCCAGACCCAATAGGTAGCATTAGCTTTGGGCCGAATAGCTAGTCAGGGGAGCTGCCTAGAAGCTCCTGTTTTAAGCTGAAAAGAGAAACACTGGGCATGCTACTGAAGTTGTAGTTCTCCCAATCTGACAACAAGTTTTCCCCCACTCGATTCGCTTCGCACAAGTCCTGTAACGTGCGCACTACCTCCATGTGGTCGCCGATGGTTGGGGTTCAGCAGTGTTTTTATGGCGGACCCCCCCCTTCTGGGGGGCGGGAGCCCCCAGTGTTACCAATTTGTCCGGTCGCCCATCCATCCATCCATCCATCCATCTGACCGTGATGAAGCCTGACACGTCAGCCAACGGTTTTGTAACTAACTCGCTTCCGTTGCCACCTGTCGCTCCGTCGTTTCCGCAAATTTTTAGCGTCGCAGGCGACGCTGCATAGAACTTGTTGGTTACAGCACCTACTGCCATGGTTGGGCAAGTCCCTTTTGCCTATTTGGCCTACTACCCTTTGATTGTAACAACTATCTATATAAGTCCTTAACATGCGTACGACCTCCATGTGGTCGCCGGATTGTGCTGCCACAAGAGCCTGTCCATCTCTACAATCGGAACGAGCAGGATGATGTGGGGCACCCAACAAAAGGCACACTACCTCCAGGTGGCCTCCAGCTGCTGCTCGCACAAGAGCCTTGCCGTTTTTGCAGTCAGCATGGGCCGGATGCTGTGGAGCATCCAGCAACAGGTGCACCACCTCTAGGTGGTCTCTAGCTGCTGCTCGCACAAGAGCCTCTCCATCTTGACTGTCAGCGTGAGCAGGATGCTGACGGGCATCCAGCAACAGGTGCATCACCTCTAGGTGGCCTCTAGCCGCTGCTCGCACAAGAGCCTCTCCATCTTGACTGTCAGCGTGAGCAGGATGCTGTCTGGCATCCAGCAACAGGCGCACTACCTCTAGGTGGCCGCCAGCTGCTGCTTGCACAAAAGCATTTCCATGTTGACAATCAGCATGAGCAGGGTGCTGTGGGGCTTCCAGCAACAGCCGCACTACCTCAGTGTGGCCGAGAGCTGCTGCTTCCCAAAGTGCCTTTCCCTGATTGTCACTAGCACGGTCAGGATGATGTGGGACATTCAGCAACAGCTGCACTAACTCAATGTCGCCAGCACATGCTACGAACGGAAGTCCGAATTCTCCGCTATCAGCACGAGCTGGATGCTCAGTGGCATTCAACAGCAGCCGGACTACCTCCTTGCTACCAGAATATACCGCTTGCTCGATTGGCGCTCCGCCTCGACAATCAGCACGAGCAGGGTTCTCTGAGGCATCCAGAAACAGGCGCACTATTTCAGGGTCGCCTCTCCCTGCTGCAGCCAATAGGGCCACTCCGTTATTCCAGTCAGCAGGGGGAGCATGGTGTGGGGCATGCATCAGGCGCCTGGCCAAGTCCGCAGGTCCCTCCATGGCGATCAGCTCCAGAGCATTTCCAGACTCTTCCAAGGATCCGGGCCTAGAAACTAGTTCAATGGCCACATCTGTTTTGCTATTCTTCATGGCTCGATGGAGAAGCATGTACGGATCCGTTCCGAGCAGCAACACATCAAGAAGATTGCTCTCCACGATCAAATGCCAGGAGCGGCAAACAGTGGATATGTCGCAAACGGGGGCCTTCAGATGAAGCGCGCGCAGCACCACATCTGTCACAAGTTCTGAGGGAAGCTTAGAGAGACGCGACATGAAGCTGTGAAGTACTGAGCGGGAAACAAGAAAAAGCTGTTGGCACACCGCGTAGGGTGTCGCTTTCACTAAAAATATTAGCAGCGGATTTCTACATGCGTTGGGCCGGAATTTAAACTTTCGGTTTTTTTGTCAGGTTCTCGGCAGCCCTTCTTGGCAGCCCTTGTCAGCTTCTAGGCAGCTCTTCTAGGCACGCTTTGCGGGATAAAGAAATCAGCCGCGAGGGGTTTGGCAGGAGGGTGAGGAGCAGGGCCAGCAGGGTATGGTTTCTGGGGGGCTGTAGACTGTAAGACTGCACTGGGCTGTGCGCTGTGCGGAGCGTGCTGCGGAGATTAAGGGTGTGTTTCCACAGAGATTTTCGCGTCCCCGGAAACAAAAAGTAAACCCTCCCCGGTGCCAGGTAGGCAATTTTGTTTCCACAGGGGTTCCCCGGAGTCTCCCCGGAGAATCCCCGGAGTTCCAAGTCGGCAAATCTTCGCGACAGGTCGTCGAATCTTTACCCCTGGGTATTTTTGAATATTTCGGAATATTTACGAAAAATGACGGTTAAAAGTACAAAACGGACGATTAACGACTTTCCCCTGGATTTCCAAGAGAAAAGTTTCGGGGGAACATGCCGCCCACCCCTGGAGATTTTGGAGTCTCCCCGGAGTCCACATCAGCATCCCAGGAGAATCGCTGCAGGGTCGACACACAAAATCGACAAGGCGTGTCATTGTTTGCGTTGTGACAACTTCAGCTTTTACTTCACAGCGGCTCTCTCTTTTGCTCTGTCGCTTGGGCTTCCCGTGGATTGGGGTCCAGCAGTTGACCTGTCAGCTCAACTGAACCCAACCGAAACTCCGAAGTCCTTCGGGCGAATCAAGCACTTCGGGATTCTCCGGGGATTGTCAGTTGGGTTCAGTTGAGCTGCCAGGTCGACACCTGGAACCTAATCCACGGGAAGGCTAAAAAGTCCTGTGGAAACACACCCTAATGCGTGGTAGGAGCTACGGTATGTTTCCCTAGATCTCGAGATTATCATTGAAGTAAGTTAGAAAACGCCAGTGCAAACTTTTAGCTACGCCTCCTGGCTTCTTCCTGTTTTATTCCCTTCCGTCTTTCTCGATGAGTTACGCCGGCACCAGCGTTTCCCCCCGGTTGCTTTTAGACAGATGTAGCGAATGCCTCATGGGTAAGGAGGAAGGCAAGAAGATTCAGTTATGCAAGGGATGCAAAAGCGTCTCCTACTGTGGAAAGGAGTGCCAGAAGACAGCCTGGGCATTTCACAAACTCCAGTGAGATCTCCACCACCATGATCACATGCCATGTCATGCCATTACCATGCCATGTCATGCCATCTCCATGTCCTACCCGCCCCTGCCCCTGCCCCTGCCCCTGCCTTGTCTAGCCTAGCCTAGCTTAGCCTACACCACACCATTATGTTCCATGCAGGGCCGCCTATACCGTACCGTGCCGTACCACATCACACCACACCATACCCTACCACACCATGCCTTACCACACCATACCTTACCACACCACACCATACCTTACCGCACCACACCTTACCACACCACACCACACCATACCTTACCACACCACACGTCCACACCACACCACACCACACCACACCATATGGTGTGGTGTGGTAATGTATGGTGTGGTATAGTGTGATGTGGTACAGCACACCACACCATACCTTCACACACCACACCGTGCTGTTCTACACCATACCTTACCACACCACACCACACCATGCCTTACCACACCACACCGTACCTTACCTTACCACACCACACCGTGCTGTTCCACACCATACCTTACCACAACACACCATGCCGTACCACACCACACCGTACCTTACCTTACCACACCACACCGTTCCGTTCCATATCGTTCCGTACCACACCACACTGTACCATAACTCGCCCGGACCCCCTTAAATCCCCCCCCCCCCCCCCCCCCCCCCTCCCCCCCTTCAATATCCTTCTAAGGTGCAAACAGTTCCAAGAAGCACACAAGACCTTCAAGGAGGAACAAGGTGGAGCAGTGGCTCACAAGTTTAAACAACTAAGTTTGTGGATCAGCAGGGTGAACTTTTTCATGCTGAATATGGTGCTGGACCTCTTGGACGAGACAAACAGAGACACTCACTTCCTTTTCTTGGAGCTTGAGCACATGGACAAGATGCCTCACTTCAGAGTAAGTTTATTTTTACGTGTTAGTGTGTGGGGGATTTTGTGTGGCAGGTGGCTGTCGTGTTTTGGACAAGATGCCTCACTTCAGAGTAAGTTTATGTTCCGTGTTTGTGCGTGGGGGGGATTTTATGTGTCAGGTGGTGTGGTGTTTTGAACAAGATGCCTCACTTCAGAGCAAGCTTATTTTACGTGTTTGTGAAAAAGCAAAAGAACCCTAAAAGAAAGAACCCTTTTAGACCCAAGAAAAAGATACCGGAAATATAGGGGCGAAAGGCTAATCAAACCATCTAGTAGCTGGTTCCCTCCGAAGTTTCCCCCAGGATAGCTGGAGCTTGATTCAGTTGTATCAGGTAAAGCGAATGATTACAGGTTTGGGGGATGTAACATCCTTCACCTATTCTCAAACTTTAAATAGGTACAACGCGTCGGTTCAGTTAAGCAACCTATAGCCAAATTAGCAGTATTTGTGCGTGCTTGTGTGTGGGGGTGTTTGTGTGACGGGTGGGTGTGGTGTTTGTGTGTATGGGTGTGGGAACAGGAGGGGATGGCAATGGCAATGGTCTTGATTGAGTTTCGATCTGAAACTTCAAACTTATAATAATAATCGTAAGGAAGTAATTGGGGGCACTTGAAGCAGGGCATCCTTTAAAGGGGGTTGGAAGAAATGATGAATTGTATTTCCAAGAAGTTGGGGAGAATAAATTCAATTCGTTTTGCTTTCTTTCTAAAAATGAACTTATAAAAAATAAAACAATGTAAGCAGTGTGAAACCTGCTGTAGCACCTTGCACAACCCCAGAACTGCATGCAGAGTTTTTTATTTCAGATTTCTGTAGTCCAGGTTGATTAGCTATATGGGCTACTCAACCCTGATTTCAGGATAGTTGCGTAGCCAACGCATGGCGGAGCGCGAAGCGCGGAGCCTGTTGGGGTCGGGGGGCAGCGCGTCCCGATATCGGGGGGTCCGGGGGGCGTAGCATTCTACGGAATGGCGACGGAATGGCGACGCGTTGTAGAAAAATGAATCACTGACTGCATGTATGTATTTTGACAGTCCAGGGGTAGCCAAAGAGGCTGAAGGGGCTTGCCCAACCTAAAACTATGAAGGGCAATTTAGAAGAACAAGCATTGGTGAACTAGTCCCAGATTACTTAAAAAGTACACCTACATCTTGGTACTCCCAGATTAAAAAGTACACACACACCTTGGTACTCCCAGATTAAAAAGTACATCTTGCCCTACACCTTGGTACTCCCAGATTAAAAAGTACATCTTGCCCTACACCTTGGTACTCGCAGATTAAAAAGTACACCCTGGCGCCAGTGGACGACCTAGTACGGAATATCCCACACATGCGCGAAATCGCGTATCAACAAGTCCCTATGATAAAGGCGCAAATGCCTGCTGGTGCTAAGGAGAGCTATGGCATCGTCTTGATCAACTGCACAAACGACAAGGATTTACCATGTCGGTTCCTACCCATTGGCTGCCTAGAAGACACAAAACTAAGCATACGTGCCGACGCTGCTGTGCGGGCCATCAACGATGGACGCATTAAGTAAATATATAGTATGCATTATTACTAGGGGTCGGCAATATGATATCACATGATATCATGTCATCATATGATATCATATGATGCCGGCAGTCTGACTAGGTAACTTTGGCCTGGGGCATCATATCATATGATATTAAATCATATGATTTTTGTATGATATCATATGATATCATACTCGTCTTTGGTCAGCATCATATGATTTGCCGTTCCCTAATTATTACAAGGCTTGAGGGTGAGGGGGCCAGCCTAGTTGCTTGCATTGGGGCCAACCACCAATCGGCCAATGAAATGCCTTAAAGGTTCTAGGCAGTTCCCCTAGCTCGCTATTCAGACAAGCAACCTAGTGCACTTGGAGCAGCATCTAGGCAGCTATCCCAGTTCGCTATTCAAACAAGCAACGCAGAGCACTTGGAGCAGCTTCTAGGCAGATCCCCCAAATCGCTATTCAGACAAGCAACCTTGAGCACTTGGAGCAGCTTCTAGGCAGCTCCCTTAGCTCGCTATTCAGACAAGCAACCTCGAGCACTTGGAGCAGCTTCTAGACAGCTTCCCCTACTTGCTATCCAGACAAGTAACCTAGAGCACTTGGAGCAGCTTCTAGGCAGCTCTCCTAGCTTGCTATTCAGACAAGCAGTGTAGAGCACTTGGAGCAGCTTCTAGGCAGCTCCCCTAGCTCGCTATACAGACAAGCAACCTCGAGCACTTGGAGCAGCTTCTAGTCAGCTCCCCTAGCTCGCTATTCAGACAAGCAATGTAGAGCTCTTGAAGCAGCTTCTAGGAAGATCCCCTAGCGCGCTATTCAGACAAGCAATGTAGAGCACTTGGAGCAGCTTCTAGTCAGCTCCCCCAAATCGCTATTCAGACAAGCAACGTAGAGCACTTGGAGCAGCCTCTAGGCAGCTCCCCCAGCTCGCTATTCAGACAAGCAACGTAGAGAACTTGGAGCAGCTTCTAGTCAGCTCCCCCAAATCGCTATTCAGACAAGCAACTTAGAGCACTTGGAGCAGCTTCTAGGAAGATCCCCCAAATCGCTATTTAAATAAGCAACGTAGAGCACTTGGAGCAGCTTCTAGGCAGCTCCCCCTACTTGCTATTCAGAGAAGGAACTTTAAGCACTTGGAGCAGCTTCTAGGCAGCTCCCTTAGCTCGCTATTCAGACAAGCAATGTAGAGCACTTGGAGCAGCTTCTAGACAGCTCCCCCAAATCGCTATTCAGACAAGCAACGTAGAGCACTTGGAGCAGCTTCTAGGTAGATCCCCATACTTGCTATTCAAACAAGCAACGCAGAGCACTTGGAGCAGCTTCTAGGCAGCTCCCCTTTCTCGCTATTCAGACAAGCAACGTAAAGCACTTGGAGCAGCTTCTAGGCAACTGTCCCAGCTCACTATTTAAACAAGCAACGCAGAGCACTTGGAGCAGCTTCTAGGTAGATCCCCTAGCTCGCTTTTCAGACAAGCAACCTTGAGCACTTGGAACAGCTTCTAGGCAGCTCCCCATACTTGCTATTCTGACAAGCAACCTCGAGCACTTGGAGCAGCTTCTAGACAGCTTCCCCTACTTGCTATCCAGACAAGTAACCTAGAGCACTTGGAGCAGCTTCTAGGCAGCTCTCCTAGCTTGCTACTTAGACAAGCAACGTAGAGCACTTGGAGCAGCCTCTAGGCAGCTCCCCTAGCT
The DNA here is from genome assembly GCA_013435795.1 of Chlamydomonas sp. ICE-L. NCBI lineage: Eukaryota > Viridiplantae > Chlorophyta > Chlorophyceae > Chlamydomonadales > Chlamydomonadaceae > Chlamydomonas > Chlamydomonas sp. ICE-L. The sequence goes on from JACBWV010000223.1 coordinate 4,702,037, forward strand.
CCCTATACAGACGAGCAACCTCGAGCACTTGGAGCAGCTTCTAGGCAGCTCCTCTAGCTCGCTATTCAGACAAGCATGTAGAGCACTTGAAGCAGCTTCTAGGCAGCTCCCCTAGCTCGCTATTCAGAAAAGCAATGTAGAGCACTTGGAGTAGCTTCTAGTCAGCTCCCCCAAATCGCTATTCAGACAAGCAACATGGAGCACTTGGAGCAGCTTCTAGTCAGCTCCCCCAGCTCCCTATTCAGACAAGCAACGTAGAGAACTCGGAGCAGCTTCTAGGCAGCTCCCCCAAATCGCTATTCAAACAAGCAACGTGGAGCACTTGGAGCAGCTTCTAGGCAGCTCCCCCTACTTGCTATTCAGAGAAGCAACTTAAAGCACTTGGAGCAGCTTCTAGGCAGCTCCCCTAGCTCGCTATTCAAACAAGCAATGTAGAACACTCGGAGCAGCTTCTAGTCAGCTCCCCCAAATCGCTATTCAGACAAGCAACTTAGAGCACTTGGAGCAGCTTCTAGGCAGATCCCCCAAATCGCTATTCAAACAAGCAACATGGAGCACTTGGAGCAGCTTCTAGTCAGCTCCCCCTACTTGCTATTCAGAGAAGCAACTTAAAGCACTTGGAGCAGCATCTAGGCAGCTCCCTTAGCTCGCTATTCAGACAAGCAACTTAGAGCACTTGGAGCAGCTTCTAGGCAGCTCCCCTTACTCGCTATTCAGACAAGCAACCTCGAGCACTTGGAGCAGCTAATAGGCAGCTATCCCAGCTCGCTATTTAAACAAGCAACGCAGAGCACTTGGAGCAGCTTCTAGGCAGATCCCAAAAATCGCTACTTAGACAAGTAACGTAGAGCACTTGGAGCAGCCTCTAGGCAGCTCCCCCAGCTCACTATAAAGACAAGCAACTTAGAGCACCTTGAGTAGCTTCTAGTCAGCTCCCCCAAATCGCTATTCAGACAAGCAACGTAGAGCACATGGAACAGCTTCTAGGCAGCTCCCTATACTTGCTATTCAGACAAGCAACCTAGAGCACTTGGAGCAGCTTCTAGGCAGCTGCCCCTACTTGCTATTCAGACAAGCAACTTAAAGCACTTGGAGTAGCTCCTACGCAGCTCCCCTAGCTCGCTATTCAGACAAGCAACCTCGAGCACTTGGAACAGCTTCTAGGCAGCTCCCCATACTTACTGTAGTTGGTCGGCCCTTGGCATCAGACCTATGCAATGATAACTTCGGAAATCGACAAAAACGGTTGCTGAAAGAGGTTGTGGGGTTCAGTTCATTAGTGTGTTTTCCTTCCAAGCCCTTCCTATCACGGTTCAGCAAGTCCCTTTAGCCTATTTCCCTATTTGGCCTACCCCTGGACTGTATCATACATATATTCAATTACTCACGCAAGTGAAAGCCTTGTATGAGTATGGCTTTGGGGATACAGAATACAGTAAATTGTGGGCATGCAGCGTTTGTTAAGCATGATTAATCGTATTTCCCTCGATTTTAATGCTCATTTGCGAATTTGGACATCGTTTTCTCAGGCCTGGTTCATGTTTTCGGATTCTGAAACGTTGTCTTTAGCATCTTTTATGTACGATACACTCGATGCTTAATGTTTCCAAGCGACCAGTGACCAGTGACATGGTTGAAACATCCGCTTGCCCGATTCTTAATGTTTCGGACGTGCAAAAGCTTCTATGGGTAAAGGATAAATGCATTGTCATACTTTTTGCAAAATGTTGAATGTATGTAAACTTTTCAATAATATTTGACTTCTCAAACTTTGTGTACAACTTTTACTTGTACAGATTGTATACTGTTTGCTCGGGCGTCGATCGGCATTCGTTGGCATTGGTTGGAATTGATTGGCATCGGTTGGAACTGGCACCAGGCTGACATGTGACAGGTTTAAGTCCACCCGGACTGAAGTTTCAACTTTGTAGCCAAGCCCAGGGTACTACTTCTTGCCAAATTGGTCAGCGCTTAAAGCGCACAAACGTAAAATTGGTCAGCGCTTTTTAATGCAAAAAGCGCAAAAACTGCACGTTGCCCCCACAGGGGGTTGAAAAATCTGCGAGAAACGCTAAAAAATGGCGGTGTGTGTTGGCAACGGAACAAAAGGTGGCAACGGAAGCAAGTTAGTTACGAGAACGTTGGCTGACGTGTCAAGCTTCGTCTCGAGGGGGTGGTTGGACAGACGGATGCACAAACGGACAATGGGGTAACCCTGGGGGCTCCCGCCCCCTTAATGAGGGGGCTCCGCCAAAAAATCATAAGGAGGTATCCCTCAAAAGAGGCAGCGCGGCACCTCGCTGCCGCGCGCGCTTAGTAGCACCCTGGCAAAGCCAAAGAATATTAACAGCTTGTAGTCGGGTTGCAAGAGCGTTGCTCTTATTATTAGGGATAGGCAATATGATATCATATGATATCATGTCATCATATGATATCATACGATGCCGGCGGTCTGTATCGGTAACTTTGGCCTACGGCATCATATCATATGATATTATATCATATGCTATTTGTATGATATCATATGATATAATACTCGTCTTTGGTCAGCATCATATGATTTGCCGGTCCCTACTTATTATTTGTCCTTGAACAAGAGTCATAGATACCTGCAAGCGTCGGTCAGTGTTGGCTTAGGTTGAGACTAGTCCTGGATTTTAAGTGTTACACGGATCTTCAGCCAACTCTGGGCTGCTTACAGTCGATCAATTTTAACTCTCCCATAGCGGTACCCAAGAAAATCAGGGAGCACGCCCACAAAGTTTAAAGATTTGGGCATGTTAAGTTCTGGTTCTGCATAGTTTATACGTCAACGCCTCTGATTTACATATTTGATATTTAGTAATTATTTTAATTCAAGTTCAAATTTGTCAAAATCATGCAGACCGATTATTTGTGTTCACTCAAGACCCCAGACCTGGGAATCCAGCACTGTCGATTACATTACATTACATGTTGAAGTCTACTTGACACCGTGAGGGTGTATGAGAATCTGTGCTTTAAACAAAAAGAAAAAGCACCCACAAAGCAAAAAACCCCATTACATCAGGGGTGTGTCGAGGATAAACAAACCAAACTCCCAACCACCGTTTTGGTGGCGTAGGTATTAAACCCCCTAGAGCAGGACCCAGATCTTAACCACTTGCAGTGGCGGAGGTAAGCAGCTAACAAATGAGAAGTCACAAGGAGAAAAAAAGGGATAATAAATTATGGTGCCACTAAGCAGTCCAGGGCTTCCTGTCTTGCTCTTCTACAAGTAGAAAGGTAGTCGGCTAGGTTGCTCCAAAAAGTCTTAGTGCCATTTCCATTCATACAGGTTCTGAATGTGGAATCGCAGAATTCCACATTCCATACGGTTAAGTCGGTATCCTCATGGACATGCCTATAAATATCTCCAAACAGCTTCTGGTAGCGGAGGCGAATATCATTATAAAAAGGGCACTCAAACATATGCATTTCATCCTCAGGTTTTTGGAACCCACACATTTGACAATGTCTCATTGAACGAGGGATGTGTGCTCTATCCACCACCCTCATTCTTTCTGTGTTCAGCCAATGGGAACCCATTCTAAACTGTGCAATAGAAAGAATCCGATCCTGCTTATGTAAGGCAGATATAAAGGGAAGCAAGCCATTCTCATCATTACCGTTGGCTGCCAACCATTTCTGGTATCGGAGGCGTTTATAGCCAACCCTTCTCTCATCAGGGATGTCTGACTGCATTGGTGTCACTTGGGTACTTCAACCTCCATGACTCAAAAACTTCAGACATAATACCTTCGACATCGACAGCCTCCAAAATGTTGAGGTTTTTACTGGATCCTAGCTTGTGGAGAGCATTGTAACCATGTGGCTTAAGTCCCAAGATGTCAGCCGTTCTAGACAGCTGCTTGTAGCAGCTTCAAGGTGCACTAGGTTCCCTTAACTTTGGCTGGATAGGATATCATATACAGCATTGTTCGCTTTCGCTTTCGCTATTGTTCGCTTTCGCTTTCGCTTTTGTTCGCTTTCGCTTTCGCTTTTGTTCGCGATTGTTCCAAGCGCGCGCTTTTGCGCGCCGCGCGCTGCCTTTTTGAGCCCCACTGCGCGTTTCGTGCAGTTGGTCGGCCCCCTAAGGGGGACAGACCTCTGCGAGACTTCCGCGAAATCGTGCTGTTCGTGCTGTTCGTGCTGTTTTTTCACATTTCCCAAGAACGCCGGTCAAAAATGCCGGTTAATCTGACTGGCCTGAAATCTTACCGGCTCGTGTTCGATTCCCGTCGGGGGCGAATTACCTCTGAGGACACTTTTTCGCGTACGTATCACAGGGTTGCGGACTGTGGACTCGGCGTTTTCATGTGTCGTTTCCCTCCTGTCCTGTGGACTCAGTCTAGGGACCTGGAGCATGTCTACGATTTACCCTTGAAGAATTCGCTTCTTCGTGACTCTCTTAGCTCATTGCATCAGCGCATTGTGCTTGACAAGGAAATCTGCTCTTTCGCATTAGTTCCTGCAGGTTGCAAAGTAGCAACTGTAGCCTCGGGAGTTGCTGCACCTGCCTCCATGGAACTTCGGGAAGTCAGTGAGCTAATAAGTCCATTAGCCTTACAGGCCACCAAGTTGAATAATAATGCCATGCCATGCTACATTGATTCTTGACCCCCCTCAATATTAAATTGTACGGATAAGTAAGCAACTGCTTGTGCATCCATCACCAAGGAGGCTGCCACTGCTGCTTGACGAACATTACACCACCCCCGGGGCCGACCTTCAGGGGACCCGCCAGGGCCCCCTACTATTTTTTGCACCCCCCTGTGGGCGCAGCAAGCAATTTTTGCGCTCTTTGCACTACACAGCGCAGTTTTTCGTTTGTCAAGTGCGCTAAAGCGCTGGCCAATTTGGTCAATTGAAGTACCCTGATCTGATATGGATATCATATATGTAGGGGGCGGCAAATATATATATATATATATATATATATATATATATTGCCCAAAAATATGGATCTATATATAGCAAATAAATATATGGTGTATATCTACAACATATGCAGTTACATCAGATGGACACCGGAAAACGCCTGCAATATGATATGGTGCCCTGTGCCATAATTGTAAAACCAGATTTTGATTTTTGGAAGGTGCCCTATGCCGATTTTTAAAAATCCGGCTTCGCCAAGATAGATCTATATAGATCTATATAGATCTGTGTAGATCTATCTCTATATAGATCGATGCCTCTCCCTACATACATGGATAATTGGATATAATGATCTATATTCATATATCTGAGAAAAAGTACTTGGGTTCAGTCACGCACCCTTACTTGAGCTCACCCTTTTCCCCCATGTGTTAACCCCTTCCCTTGTGTCCACCCGTTGTGTCTCCTTTTTGTCGCCCTTTGCATCCACCCCTTGTGTCACCCTTTGTGTCACCCTTCTTTGCATCCACTGCATCACCATTTTTTGTCACCCTTCTTTCCTCCCATTGTTTTACCCTTTGTGTCGCCCTTCTTTCCACCCTTCGCCATTCTTTCCACCCTTATCATCATGACCACTGATAGCATAGATATTATACTCCCAAGCTGCGCCTGGTGTAATTTCGCTCACGTATACTTCAGAGCAAAACTCATTCATATCGTCATCCACCACGTCGTGCCAGTAAGAGAAGACAAAATCGCACTGCCTGCATGCATGCATGCACCACATGTGTGTGTGATATTGCAGTACGTGGGTATACAATGGTGTATGCATGTACGTGTGTGTACGTGTGTGTGCACATGTATGTGTGTGTATTTGTGTGTGTCATGCACCCCACCACATGTGTGTGTGATATTGCAGTACATGGGTATACAATGGTGTATGCATGTGTGTGTATGTACGTGTGTGTGCGCATGTATGAGTGTGTATTTGTGTGTGTCATGCACCCCCCTCACGTGTGTGTGTGATATTGCAGTACATGGGTATACAATGGTGTATGCATGTGTGTGTATGTATGCACGTGTGTGTGTGCATGTATGTGTGCACATGTATGTGTGTGTATTTGTGTGTGTCATGCACCCCACCACGTGTGTGTGTGATATTGCAGTACATGGGTATACAATGGTGTATGCATGTGTGTATGTATGTGTGTGTGCGCATGTAGGTGTGCACATGTATGTGTGTGTATGTACGTGTGTGTGCGCATGTATGTGTGCACATGTATGTGTGTGTATTTGTGTGTGTCATGCACCCCACCACATGTGTGTGTCCTATTACAGTACATGGGTATACAATGTTTGTTTGCATGTGTATGTGTGTGTGTGCTTGTATGTGTGTGTGCGCATGTATGTGTGTGTGCATGTATGTGTGCATATTTGTGTTTGTCATCTACCCCACCCTTCCAGTAAGTTGGGAACGGCAATATGATATCATATATCATGTGATATCATACCATCATTTGATATCATATGATTCCGGCGGTCTGCCTAGGCTAAAGTGACCATTTATATACACTTTTTATGATACCATATGATATCATACACGCCTTTGGTAAGCATCATATGATATGCCGGTCCCTATCAGTAAGAAAATCACCAAGTGCATGCCATGCGTGCAGGACATGCACGTGTATGTGTATTGTGATGAGTGTGTGTGTGTTTGTGGGTGGGTGGGTGGGTTTGTGTGTGTGGGGGGGTGATGTGTGTGTGTGTGATGTGTGGTGGGGGTGGGGGTGGGGGTGAGGTATGTGGGGTATATGTGGGGAGGGGGTATTTATGAGGGTGATTGTGGGTGAACATACGGTACACATGTTTCAGTACGTCTGGGGGTAGCCGGTGTGTGTGCCTTTGTGTGCGTACGTGTGTGTGTGTTAAAGCTGCAAAATGAGAATAACGAAGCCACCAAATGGGCAACCCTGGGGGGTTCCGCCCCACAGAAGGGGGGGCTCCGCCAAAAACAATAATGGATGAAACACACACAGTTCTTGCCTGTAACTCAGGCTTGTCCCTTGATCCCTCCCCCCCACCCCACACCCCACACCCACACCCACACGTGTACATACAGATCACACACAAACACACACACATGTACTTACATAGCAAATACACACAGTCCTTGTCTGAAACCAAACTCACGCTTGTCCCTCCCACTCACCCACCTACACCACCCAGATTAAACAGATTAAACAGATTAAACTGATTAAACATATGTAAGTCCTTGCCTGAAACCAAACTCAATCTTGTCCCTCCCACTAACCCACCTACACCACCCAGATTAAACTGATTAAACATATTTAAGTCCTTGCCTGAAACCAAACTCAAGCTTGGTAAACAGATTTAATCCCTTCACTTGCTTGAAACCAAACTCGGGCTTTGTAAACAGATTCAACAGATTCAACAGATTTAATCTCTTGCTTGAAACCAAACTCGGGCTTTGTAAACAGATTCAACAGATTCAACAGATTGAATCCCTTGCTTGAAACCAAACTCGGGCTTTGTAAACAGATTCAACAGATTCAACAGATTGAATCCCTTGCTTGAAACCAAACTCGGGCTTTGTAAACAGATTAAACAGATTAAACAGATTAAACAGATATAAGTCCTTGCCTGAAACCAAACTCAATCTTGTCCCTCCCACTAACCCACCTACACCACCCGGATTAAACAGATTAAACAGATTCAGCAGATTTAAGTCCTTGCCTGAAGCCAAACTCAAGCTTGGTAAACAGATTTAATCCCTTCACTCGCTTGAAACCAAACTCGAGCTTGGTAAACAGATTCAACAGATTAAACATATTTAATCCTTTGCTTGAAACCATACTTGGGCTTTGTAAACAGATTAAACAGATTAAACAGATGTAAGTCCTTGCCTGAAACCAAACTCGAGCTTGTCCCTCCCACTAACCCATCCACTCCACCCAGATTCAACAGATTCAACAGATTCAACAGATTCAGCAGATTCAGGAGATTTAAGCCCTTGCCTGAAACAAAACTTAAGCTTGTCCTTCCCACTAACCCACCCACTCCACCCAGATTCAACAGATTCAACAGCTTAAACAGATTCAGCAGATTTAAGCCCTTGCCTGAAATGAAACTTAAGCTTGTCCTTCCAACTAACCCACCCACTTTACCCAGATTCAACAGATTCAACAGATTCAACAGATTAAACAGATATAAGTCCTTGCCTGAAACCAAACTCAAGCTTGGTATATCCTTCGGGCAGTCCTTCGGGGAGGATGAGATAGACACCAGAGTCCGCATGGTCCAAGTGCTTTGCTCCAGTATGGTATAGGGATTCAAACTGGGGCTCCCCACTACACAAGGGGTTGCGAGGTGGGTGGGATTGGTGGGTTGGGTGAGGCGAGGGTTGCGGTTGTGAGGTTCGTTGGTGGGTTGGGGGTTGTCTGTGTATGTATGTGTGTGTGTGCGGGGGGGGGGGGGGGAGGGGGAGGGGGAGGGGGGGGGGGGGGGGGGGGTATGGATGCTTTGTTCCGCATGGTCCAAGTGCTTTGCTATAGTATAGTATAGGGATTCAAACTTGGGCTCCCCACTACACAAGGGGGTAGGGAGGTGGGTAGGATTGGTGGGTTGGGTGAGGCGAGGGTTGCAGTTGTGAAGTTGTTGGGTTGTTGGGTTGGGTTGTTGGTTTGGTTTGGTTTGGTTTGGTTTGGGTTGGGTTGGGTTGGGTTGGGTTGGGTTGGGTTGGGTTGGGTTGGGTTGGGTTGGGTTGGGTTGGGTTGGGTTGGGTTGGGTTGGGTTGGGTTGGGTTGGGTTGGGTTGGGTTGGGTTGGGTTGGGTTGGGTTGGGTTGGGTTGGGTTGGGTTGGGTTGGGTTGGGTTGGGTTGGGTTGGGTTGGGTTGGGTTGGGTTGGGTTGGGTTGGGTTGGGTTGGGTTGGGTTGGGGGTTGGGTGTGTGTATGTTTTTTTTTGGTGGGTGGGGGGATGCTTTGTTCCAGTATGGTATAGGGATTCAAACTCGGGCTCCCCAATACACAAGGGGTAGGGAGGTGGGTGGGATTGGTGGGTTGGGTGAGGCAAGGCTTGCGGTTATGAGTTTGGTGGGTTGGTGGGTTTGTGTGTGTGGGGGGGGGGGAGGGGGGAGGGATGCTTTGTTCCGCATGGTCCAAGTGCTTTGCTCCAGTATTGAATCGGGATTCAAACTTGGGCTCCCCACTACACAAGGGGTTGGGAGGTGGGTGGGATTGGTGAGGTTGGGTGAGGGGAGGATGAGATAGACACCAGAGTCCGCATGGTCCAAGTGCTTTGCTCAAGTATAGTACAGGATTCAAACTTGGGCTCCCCAATACACAAGGGAGGTGGGTGGGATATGTGAGGCCAGGGTTGCGGTTGTGAGGTTGGTGGGTTGGTTTGGGTTTGGGTAGGGGGGTGGGGGGTGGGGGGGGGGGGGTAGGGATTCGAACTTGGGGTCCCCACTACACGAGGGTGGGGGGTGGAAATGGTGGGTTTGGTGACGATGCGAGGGTTACGTTTGTGAGGTTGGTTGGTTGGGGTTGTGTGAGTGGGTGTGAATGGGTGGGGTGGGGTGGGGGGGGTGGGGGGTGGGATAGGGATGCTTTGTTCCGCATGGTCCAAGTGCTTTGCTCCAGTGTTGCATAGGGATTCAAACTTGGGGTCCCCACTACACAAGGGATAAGGAGTGGGTGGGATTGGTGGGTTGGGTGAGGCAAGGGTTGCGGTTATGAGGTTGGTGGGTTGGTGGGTTTGTGTGTGTGGGGGGGGGAGGGGGGAGGGATGCTTTGGTCTGCATGGTCCAAGTGCTTTGCTCCAGTATTGAATAGGGATTCAAACTGGGGCTCCCCACTACACAAGGGGTAGGGAGGTGGGTGGGATTGGTGAGGTTGTTGTGAGGTTGTTGGGTTGGGTTGGTTGGTTGGTTGGTTGGTTGGGGGGGGGGGGAGATAGGGATGATTTGTAGGTTGATTAGTTGGTGTAAGAGGGTGAGTGGGATTGATGGGTTTGGGGGTTGGGCTAGATGAGCAAAGCAGGCTGGTGGGGTGGATTTAGGTGGATTTTATATGGATGTGTTTTGAAGGGGGGTGAGGCGGTACGTGTGTGAGGCGGTACCGGTGGGTAGGGGGGGGTGAGGCGTAGGTGCGTGAGGTGGTGGGTAGTGGGTGAGGCGTAGGTGGGTGAAGCGGTGTCGGTGGGTAAGGGGGTGAGGAGGTAGGTCCCAGAGGTAGGTGAGTGAGGTGGTACCATTGGGTTGGAAGGTGAGGCATAAGTGCGTGCGGCGGTGTGTAGGGGGGTGAGGCGTACGTGGGTGAGGCGGTCCCGGTGGGTAGGTGGGTAGGTGGGTAGGTGGGTGAGGCGGCTGACCGGTGGGTTGGGGGGGGACTGCAGGCGATAGGTGCGTGAGGAGGGTGGCAGGGTGGGTAGGTGGGTGAGGACATAGGTGGTGGAGCGGGGGTAGGTGGGTGAGGCAAGTGGGGAGGGGGTGGAGGCGTACGTGCATGAGGCGGGAGGGGTAGGTGGGGTGAGGCGTAGGTGGGTGAGTCGGGTACCGGTGGGTAGGGGGGTGAGGCGGGTTGGGTATGGGGGTGAGAGGCAGTGGATAGGTGGGTGAGGCGGGTAGGGCAGGAGGAGGTGGGTCGGTGCCGCGTGAGGGCCGTAGCGGGGCCGGCTG
>JACBWV010000223.1:4720501-4942739 GCA_013435795.1 Chlamydomonas sp. ICE-L
TTCGAACTTGGGGTCCCAATAAAAGAGGGTGGGGTGTAAAATGGTGCGGTTTGTGACGAGAGGAGGCGTACGTTTTGAGTCGTTGGTTGGGTTGTGTGAGGGGTGTGAGGGTGGGCTTGGGGGGGGGGTGGGTGTGGGATAGGGGATGCTTTGTTCAGCATTGGTACCCCCCCAAGTGATTTGCCCCATGTTGCATAGGGATTCACCCTTGGGGTCACTACACAAGGGATAAGGAGTGGGTGGGATTGGTGGGTTGGGTGAGGCAAGGGTTTGGGTTCTTGGGTTGTGGGTTTGGTGGTTTGTTGTGTGTGGGGGGGGGAGGGGGGGGGAGGGATGCTTTGGTCTGCATGGTCCAAGTGCTTTGCTCCAGTATTGAATAGGGATTCAAACTGGGGCTCCCCACTACACAAGGGGTAGGGAGGTGGGGTGGGATGGTTAGGTGTGTGAGGTGTGGGTAGTTGTTGTTGGTTGGTTGGCTTGGTTGGTTGGGGGGGGGCGGGGGGCAGGGGGGGGAGATATGGAATGATTGTCGGTTGATTAGTTGGTGTAAGAGGGTGAGTGGGATTGATGGGTTTGGGGGTTGGGCTAGATGAGCAAAGCAGGCTGGTGGGGTGGATTTAGGTGGATTTTATATGCTGTGTTTTGAAGAGGGGGTTGGGCGTCCGTCGTGGTGAGGCTGGGGATGGGGTTTGGGGGTACGGTGGGAGGAGGGGGGGGGGTGATGCGTAGGTGCGTGAGGTGGTGGGTAGTGGGTGAGGCTAGGTGGGTTAAGCGGTGTCGGGGGTAAGGGGGTTGAGGCGGAGGGTCCCAGAGGTAGGTGAGTAGTGGTTACCATTGGGTTGAAGGTGAGGCTATAAGGCGTGCGGGCGCGGGTGTGTCGGGGGGTGGAGGCGTCCGTTCGGTGAGGCGGTGGTGGTCCGGTGGGTAGGGTGGGTAGGGGGTGGTGGGTGACGGCGGTGCCGGGTGGGTTGGGGGGTTTGAGCGATAGGTGGTGCGGCGGTGGGTAGGTGGTGAGGCATAGGTGGTTGAGGCGGGTTAGGTGGTGAGGCCGTGGGGCAGTGGGGTGAGCTTACGTGCATGAGGCGGGTGGGGTTAGGTGTGTGAGGGTAGGGGGTGAGTCGGTACCGGGGTAGGGGGGGAGGCGGTAGGTGGGTGAGGCAGTGGATAGGTGGGTGAGGCGTACGTGCATGAGGCGGTGGGTAGGTGGGTGAGGCGTAGGTGGGTGAGGCGGTACCGGTGGGTAGGGGGGTGAGGCGGTAGGTGGGTGAGGCAGTGGATAGGTGGGTGAGGCGTACGTGCAGAGGAAAGTGGGTAGCGGGTTGAGTTTAGGGGGTGCGGGGTTGGTGTACCGTGTTGTAGGGGGTGAGGGTAGGTGGGTGAGGCAGTAGGTGGGGAGGCAGTGGGTAGGGGTGAGGCGTCCGTGATGAAGGCAGTGGGGTAGGTGGGGTGATGAGGCGGAGGGTTACCGGTGGTTAGGGGGTGAGGCGTTAGGTGATGAGGGGGAATAAGTGGACAGCATGTGGGCCGTAGGTGAGTGAAGGCGGTTAAGGTACGGTGAGCTTAGGGGGGTGAGGCAGGTGCGTGGGGGTGGGGCGGACCGGAAATGGAACAGTGGTTGAGGGTGGATTGGTAGATGGGTAGGTGATTTACCGGTGGGTTAGGTGGGTGAGGTTGTGATGGGGGGTTAGTAGGGGGGGGCTGGAGGTGTAGGTGGTTAAGGCGTTAGGGGGAAGGTGGTGAGGACGTGGTGCAGGGTACCGGTGTGGGTGAGTAGGGGGGTGTGAGGTGGTAGTGGGTAAGGCGTTACTGGTGGAAGGGGGGGTGATGTGGTACCGTTGGTTAGGTCGGGTGAGGCGGGTACGGACAGGTTGGTAGGGGTTGAGTTGTGGATGGGGGTTTTGAGGAGGTCGCGTGGTTAGGGGGGTTGAGTAGGGGTACCGGTGGGTCGGGGGGTGATGTTGGTGCATTGGGGGGTGAGGAGCGGGGTACCGGTGGTTAGGGGGGTGAGGAGGTACCGGTGGTAGGGGGGTGAGGTGGTAGGTGGGTAAGGCGGTACTGGTGGGTAGGGGGGTGAGGCGGTACCGGTGGTTACCAGGCTGAGGCAGTAGGTGGGTGAGGCAATACCAGTGGTTACCAGGGTGGGGCGGTACAGGTGGTTACCAGGGTGAGGCGGGTGGCGGGGGTGGGGGCGGGCGGTCCCGGTGGTTTGAGGGTGCGGCATTAGGTGGGTGAGGCCATACATAAGTTTACCAGGGGAGGGTGGTAAGTTGTTACCGGGGAGGCGGTACCAGTGGTTACAGGGTATGGCAGTAGGTGGGTGAGGGGAATACAGGGTACAGGGTGCGGCCGCAGAAGGTGGCGGTTCTACAGGGTGAGGCAGTAAGGTGGTACAAGGGCTGAGGCGGGGTAACAGGTGTTACCAGGGTGAGGCAGTAGGTGGGTGAGGCAATACCAGTGGTTACCAGGGTGAGGCAGTACAGGTGGTTACCAGGGTGAGGCGGTACAGGTGGTTACCAGGGTGAGGCAGAAGGTGGGTGAGTCAATACCAATGGTTACCAGGGTGAGCGGGGGGAACCGTGGTGCCAGAGTGAGGGCAGTACAGGTGTTACCAGGGTGAGAACGTCCGGTGGTTACTAGGTGAGGCAGTAGGTGGTGAGGCCATTACCGTGGACCAGGGTGAGGCGGTACAGGTGGTTACCAGGGTGAGGCGGTACAGGTGGTTACCAGGGTGAGGCAGTAGGTGGGTGAGTCAATACCAATGGTTACCAGGGTGAGGCGGTACAAGTGGTTGCCAGGGTGAGGCAGTACAGGTGGTTACCAGGGTGAGGCAGTACAGGTGGTTACTAGGGTGAGGCAGTAGGTGGGTGAGGCAATACCAGTGGTTAACAGGGTGAGGCAGTCAGTAGGGGGGAGGCAATACCAGTTTTCACCAGGGTTTGGAGCGGGTACAGTTGGTACCAGGGTGAGGCAGTACAGGTGGTAACCAGGGTGAGGCGGTACAGGTGGCTTCTAGGGTGAGGCAGTAGGTGGGTTGGCAATACCATTGGTTACAGGTGAGGCGGGGTAGGTACAGGTGGTTGCCAGGGTGAGGCGGTACCGGTGGTTACCAGGGTGATGCGGTGGTGGGGGTTGGGTGGGGGTGTGCGGGGGGGGCGGGTGGTGGGTAGGTGGTACGGTAATTACCGGGTGAGGAGTATTAGGTGGGTGGGGCAATATCAGTGGTCTAACAGTGTGAGGGGACAGGTGGTTCCAGGGTGAGTCAGTCGAGTAGAGTACCGGTGGTACCAGGGTGAGGCAGAGTAGGTGTGGTGAGGCAATATCAGTGGTAACAGGATTGTGAGGCGGTGGGGTACCTTGGTTTGCAGGGTGAGGCAGTAAGGTGGTGAGGCAAATTACCAGTTTTACCAGGGTGAGGCGGTTGTGGTTAGGGACCGGTGGGTTACCCGGTGAGGCGGTACAGGTGGTTACCAGGGTGAGGCAGTAGGTAGGTGAGGCAATACCAGTGGTTACGAGGGTGAGGCGGTACAGGTGGTTACCAGGGTGAGGCGGTACCGGTAATTACCAGGGTGAGGCAGTAGGTGGGTAGTTCAAATACCAAGGTACCGGGTGAGGCTGGGGTTTACCGGGTGGCTTACAGGGTGAGCGGGTCCCATTGGTTACCAGGGTGATGCGGTTACATGGTGTTTACCTGGGTGAGGCGGGGGGGGTACCAGTGGTTACCAGGTGAGGCGGTGGTACCCGTGGTACCAGTGGTGTGATGCGGTACAGGTGGTTACCAAGGTTGAGGCAGTAGTACAGATGGTTACCCGGGTGAGGCGGTTGGTAATGTGGTTACCAGGGTGAGGCCGAGGGGGTGGGCAATACCAGTGGTTCCCAGGGTGAGGCCAGTACAGTTGGTTACAGGGTTAGCGGGTACAGGTGGTTACCAGGGTTGAGGCCAGAAGGTGGGTTAGTCAACAGGGTTTCCAGGGTGAGGGGCGGAAACAAGTGGTGCCAGGTGAGGCAGTACAGGTGGTCTTTACCAGTGTGAGGCGGTAAGGTGGTTACAAGGGTTTGAGCAGTAGGTGGGTGGACGGCCATTACCCGTGGTACCGGGTGAGCAGTTAGTGGGTGAGCACTACAGTGGTTACCATGGTTAGGCGGTACAGGTGGTACCTGGGTGCGCGGTACAGGCGGCGTTCCTAGGGTGAGGCAGAGTCGGTGGGTTGAGGCGCAAATACCAGTGGTTTACAGGGTTTATGGCGAGAGTGGGTGAGGGCCAATATCAGTGGTTACCAGGGTGAGGCAGTAGGCGGGTTGCGGCACACACTACCCAGGGTACCAGGGTGAGGCAGTACACGGTGGTTAACCAGGGTGCGGCGGGGGTGGGGGGGGGTGGTGGTGGTACAGGTGTTTCCACAGGTGAGGCAGTGGCAGTAGAGGTGGTGATGAGTCAATACCAATGGTTACAGGGTTGAGGCTTGGTTGCAAGTTGTACCAGGGTGAGGCAGTACAGGTGGTTGCCAGGGTGAGGCGGTACAGGTGGCTTCTAGGGTGAGGCAGTAGGTGGGTGAGGCTATACCAGTGTTACCAGGTTGAGGCGGTTACAGGTGGTTCCAGGGTGACGGCGGGGTACAGGTGTTTACCAGGGTGATGCGGTTACAGGTGGTCCCAGGGGAGTCAGTAGGTGGGTGAGGCAGGCAATATCAGTGGTTTAACGGGTGAGGCGGTGGTGGTACAGGTGGTTCCCAGGGTGATGCGAGGCAGTAAGAGTAGGTGGGTGAGGCAATATCAGTGGTTAACAGGGTGAGGCGGTACAGGTGGTTACCAGGGTGAGGCGGTACCGGTGGTTACCAGGGTGAGGCAGTAGGTGGGTGAGGCAATACCAGTGGTTACCAGGGTGAGGCAGTAGGTGGGTGAGGCAATATCAGTGGTTAACAGGCTTCGATGGCGTGGTGGTTGGGGTACCTTGGTTTTGCAGGGCTAGGCCAGTAGTTGGTGTGTGATTGAGGCGGGTCCGGTGGTTACCAGGTTGAGGCGTTTACAGTTGGTTACAGGGTGATGAGGCAGTAGGTGGGTGGGGCCATACCAGTAGTTATAGGGTGAGGAGGTCAGGTGTTAACAGGGTGGGCGGGGAGGTCTGGGGGGTGGGGGGGGGCTCCGGTGGTTACCAGGGGAGCGCGTTACAGTGGTACCATGGATGGCAGAGTAGGTGGTTGAGGCAATATCAGTGGTTACCAGGGTGAGGCAGTACAGGTGGTTACCAGAGTTTGGCGGTACAGGTATTTACCAGGGTGAGGTAGTAGGTGGGTGAGTCAATACCAATGGTTACGCTGGTGAGGCGGTACAAGTGGTTACCATGGTGAGGCAGTACAGGTGGTTACCAGGGTGAGGCGGTACAGGTGGTTACTATGGTGAGGCAGTAGGTGGGTGAGGCAATACCAGTGGTTACCAGGGTGATGCGGTACAGATGGTACCAGGGTGAGGCGGTACCGGAAGTTACCAGGGTGAGGCGGTACCAGTGGTTACCAGGGTGAGGCAGTAGGTTGGTGAGGCAATATCAGTGGTAAACAGGGTGAGGCGGTACCGGTGGTTTGCAGGGTGAGGCAGTAGGTGGGTGAGGCAATACTAGTGGTTACCAGGGTGAGGCTGTAGGTGGGTGAGGCAATACCAGTAGTTACTAGGGTGAGGCGGGACAGGTGTTTACCAGGGTGAGGCGGTACCGGTGGTTACCAGGGTGACGCGGTACCAGTGGTTACCAGGGTATGGCAGTAGGTGGGTGAGGCAATACCAGTGGTTACCAGGGTGAGGCGGTACAGGTGTTTACCAGGGTGAGGCTGTACCAGTGGTTACCAGGGTGAGGCAGTAGGTGGGTGAGTCAATACCAATGGTTACCAGGGTGAGGCGGTACAAGTGGTTACCATGGTGAGGGCAGTACCGGTGGTTCCAGGGTGAGGCGGTACAGGTGTACCCGGGTGAGGCAGTAAGTAGTAGTAGTAGTTCGGTGAGGCAATACCAGTTGTTACGAGGGGTGATGCGGTGGTTACAGGTGGTTACCAGGGTGAGGCTGGGGGGTACCGGTATTACCAGGGGAGGCAGTAGGTGGGTGATGTCAATACAAGGTTACAGGGTGAGGCCGAGGTACAATGGTTTGCCCAGAGGGGAGTGAGGCAGTCAGGTGGTACCAGGGTGATTTGCTGCGGTACCGGGTGGTTACCCGCGGTGAGGCAGCAGGTGGGTGAGGCAAATACCCGTTGTTACCGGGTGAGGTTGAGGCAGTGGTTACAGGTGGTTAC
The DNA here is from genome assembly GCA_013435795.1 of Chlamydomonas sp. ICE-L. Classification (NCBI taxonomy): domain Eukaryota; kingdom Viridiplantae; phylum Chlorophyta; class Chlorophyceae; order Chlamydomonadales; family Chlamydomonadaceae; genus Chlamydomonas; species Chlamydomonas sp. ICE-L. The sequence continues at coordinate 4,726,777 of JACBWV010000223.1, forward strand.
CAGGGTGATGCGGAGGTACCGTTGGTACCATGGTGAGGCGGGTGGGTTGGGGGGCGGGGTGTTACCGTCGGACCCGGTGAGCAGTAGGTGGTGAGGCAATATCAGTGGTCTCGGGTGAGGCAGTAGGTGGGTGAGGCAATGTCATGGTAACAGGTGTGAGGCGGACAGATGTTTACCAGAGTGGTGAAGCGGGTACCGTGGTTACCAGGGTGAGTCAGAGGTGGGTGGAAATTTCAGTGGTTAACCGGGTGAGGCGGTGGGTTACATATGGGTTACCAGGGTGAAGCCGGCGGGTTACCGGTGGTTACCAGTGATGATTGCCTAGGTGGGTGAGGCAAATATCAGTGGTACCCAGGGTGGGCGGTAGCGTGGGTAAAAGGGGTGCGGCGGTGAGGTGGGTGAATGGCAGTACCGATGGCTACCAGAGTGAGGCGGGGTCCGATGGTACCAGGTGAGGCGTAGGTGGGCGAGGCGTTACTGGTGGTTAACAGGGTGAGGTGGTCGTGGTGAGGCGGGATGGGGTACCGTTGGTTACAGGGTTTGATGCGGGGTACAGTGGTTACCAGGGGGTGAGGCGGTGGGGTATAGGGGTGAGGCGTACCGGTGGGTTCCCGTGGGGATGGTACCGTTGGGTACAGGTCAGAGGCGGTAGGGGTAGGCGCAGGGGGGTTACCGGGGGTGAAGTCAATACCAATGTTTTACCAGGTGAGGCGGTATAGGTGGGGTGGTACAAGTGGTTACCAGGGTGACGGCAGTACAGGGGTTACCAGTGTGAGGCTTAGGGGGTACAGGTGGTTACTAGTGAGGCAGGTAGGGGGTGAGGAGGGCAATACCAGTGGTTACCCGGGTGAGGTAGTAGGTGGGGTGAGGCATTTACCCGTGTTTACCAGGGTGAATGAGGCGGTACAGGTGGTTTACCAGGGTGAGGGGTTAGGTACCGGTGGTTACTCGGTGCTGCAGTAGGTGTGTGAGGCATACCAGTGGTACCCGGGTTTATGGCATAGGTGGGTGAGGCCAATCAGTGGTTACCCGGGTGCGCAGTAGGTGGGTGAGGCACACTTACCCTGGTTACCAGGGTGCGGCAGTAAGGGGTTACAGGGTGATGCGGGTACAGGTGTTTACAGGGTGAGGGCGAGTAGGTGGGCGAGTCACTACCATGGTTCCCTTGGTGAGACGGTGCAAGTGGTACCAGGGTGAGGCAGTACAGGTGGTTACCAGGGTGAGGCGGTACAGGTGGCTTCAGGGGTGAGGCAGTAGGTGGGTGAGGCAATACCAGTGGTTACCAGGGTGAGGCGGTAGGTTAGGGTGTCCCTGTGGTTACCAGGGTGAGGGGGACAGGTGGTTACCAGGGTGATGTCTTAGGTGGGTGATGCAGGCCAATCAGTGGTTACAGGGTGAGGCGGTGGGGTGGTACAGCGTGGTACCAGGGTAGGAGTAGGGTGAGGCCCAATATCCGTTGTTCGCCGGGTGAGGCGGTACAGGTGGGTACCAGGGTGAGGGGGGGGGGGTGGGTACGGTGGTTACCAGGGTGAGCAGAGTAGGTGGGTGAGGCACTACCAGTGGTTTAACCAGGGTGAGCGTGGGTACCGGTGGTTTACCCAGGGTGAGGCGGAGGGGGTAGGTGGTACAGGTGGTACAGTTGAGAGTAGGTAGGTTGAGGCAATAATACCATTGGTTTACGAGGGTGAGGCGGAAGGTGGTACCCCGGTTGAGGCGGGGGGGGGGGGGGTGGTACCGGTACTTACCCGGGTGAGGCAGTAGGGGGTGCGTCAATACCAATTTTACCGGCTAAGGCAGTAGTACCGGTTGTTACCCGGGTAAGCGGTACCAGTGGTTACAGGGTGATTGCCGGTAACAGGTGTTTGTTACCGGGTGAGGCGGTACCAGTGGTTCACAGGGTGAGGCGGTGGCGCGGTACCAGTGTTTACCAGGGTGAGGCGGGTGGGGGGTACAGGTGGTTACCGGGTGCGGCAGGACCGGTGGTACCCGGGTGAGGCGGGGTTGTACAGGGGTTACCAGGGGTGTGGGCAGTCGGTGGGTGAGGCACTACAGGGTTACCAGGTTGATGGCCGTAATGTGTTTACCAGGGGAAGGCGGTGGGTGGGGTGGCTAAGTGGTTACAGGGTGAGGCAAGAAGGTGGGGCGTCCAATAACCAGTGGTTACCAGGGTGAGGCGGAACAAGTGGTTACCAGGGTGAGGCAGTACAGGTGGTTACCAGTGTGAGGCGGTACAGGTGGTTACCAGGGTGAGGCAGTAGGTGGGTGAGGCAATACCAGTGGTTACAGGGTCGAGGCCGTAGTGGGTGAGGGTGTGAGGCAAACCAGTGGTTCCCAGGTGAGTGCGGTACAGGTGGTTTACCAGGGGTGAGGCGGTACAGGTGGTAACTAGGGTGAGGCAGTAGGTGGGTGAGGCAATACCAGTGGTAACAGGGGAAGGCAGTCGGTGGGTGAGGCCAATTCAGTGGTTAAGGGTAGGCAGTAGGTGGGGTGAGGCAATACATGTGTTTACAGGGTGAGGCCAGTTACATGTGGTTACCAGGGTGAGGCGGTACAGGTGGTTACCAGGGTGAGGCAGTAGGTGGGTGAGTCAATACCAATGGTTCCCTTGGTGAGACGGTGCAAGTTGGTACCAGGGTGAGGCAGTACAGGTGGTTACCAGGGTGAGGCGGTACAGGTGGCTTCTAGGGTGAGGCAGTAGGTGGGTGAGGCAATACCAGTGGTTACCAGGGTGAGGCGGTACAGGTGGTTACCAGGGTGAGGCGGGACAGGTGGTTACCAGGGTGTGTCAGTAGGTGGGTGAGGCAATATCAGTGGTTAACAGGGTGAGGCGGTACAGGTGGTTACCAGGGTGAGGCAGTAGGTGGGTGAGGCAATATCAGTGGTTAGCAGGGTGAGGCGGTACAGGTGGTTACCAGGGTGAGGGGGTACCGGTGGTTACCAGGGTGAGGCAGTAGGTGGGTGAGGCAATACCAGTGGTTACAGGGTGAGCAGGGGTGGGTACGGTGCGGTTACCGGGTGAGGCGGTGGGGGGTACGGTACCAGGGGTATTTACCAGGGTGAGGCCAGTAGGGGTCGGTGAGGAATAACCAGTGTAGAGCGGTGATGGCGTGGTTACGGGTACAGGTGGTTTTACCAGGGTTAGTCGGTAGGGGGTACCGGTAATTACCAGGGTGAGGCAGTAGGTGGGTGAGTCAATACCAATGGTTACCAGGGTAAGGCAGTACCGGTTTACCAGGTACGCGGGTGGGTCCCAGTGTACCAGGGTGAGCGGTACAGGTTGTTTACCTGGTGAGGCGGTACCAGTGGTTACCAGGGTGAGGCGGTACCAGTGTTTCCAGGGTTGAGGAGGCGGGGTGGTACAGGTGGTTACCCCCCCTCCCACGGTGTGAGGCAAGTACAGGTGGTTACCAGGGTGAGGCGGGGTACAGGTGGTACCAGGTGAGGCAGAGTAGGGGGGTGAGGCAATACCAGTGGTCCCAGGGTGGAGGCCGTAAGTACAGGTGCGTTACCAGGGCGAGGGCGCGGTACAGGTGGTTACAGGGTGAGGCAGAAGGTTGGTGAGTCACTACCAGTGTTTCCAGTGTGAGGCGGAACAGTGGTTGCCCGGGTGAGGGCAGTCAGTAAAGGGGTTCCAGTGTGAGGCGGTGGGTACCGTTGGTTACAAGGGGAGGCAGAGTCGGCTGGGTGAGGCCAAATATCCAGTGGTTACCAGGGTGAGGCCTTCTGTGGTGAGGCAAACTACAGTGGTTACCAGGGGGGGTGAGCGGTCCAGGTGGTGGTTACGGGTGATCGGGGGGTTACAGGTGGGGTTCTAGGGTGAGGCACGGCGTAGGTGGGTGCGAGGCAATCCCAGTGGTTACCAGGGTACTGCAGTCGGTGGGGTGCGGCAATATCCAGTGGTTACCAGGGTGAGGGCAGTGGTGGGGGAGGCAACTACAGTGGTTACCAGGGTGAGGCAGTCACAGGTGGTTACCAGGTGAGGCAAAATAGGTGGGTAGGCGTGATACCAATGGTTACAGGGGCGACGGTGCAAGTTGTTACAGGTGAGGGCAGAGTAAGTGGTTACCAGGGTGAGGCCGGTAAGGTGGCTTCGGGTGAGGCAGTCGGTGGGTGATGCAACTACAGTGGTACCCAGGGTGAGGCGGTACCGGTGGTCCAGGGGAGTTAGTAGGTTGGGGAGGGAATATCAGTGCGTTAAAAGTGGAAGGCGGGTAGGTAAGTGGTTATAGGGTGAGGCAGTAGGTGGGTGAGGGCAAATATCAGTGGTTTTAAAGGGTGCGGCGGTTGGGTTACAGGTGGTTCCCAGGGTTAGGGGGATTACGGTGTTACCATGGTGAGGGCAGAGTAGGTGGATGAGGCAATACCAGTGTTTACCAGGGTGAGGCAGTAGGGGGTGCGGCAAAATATCAGTGGTTAACAGGTCTCCGGCGGTACCGTTTGGTTTGCAGGGTGAGGCAGTTAGTTGGTGAGGCGGGGTCACGGTGGTTCCGGGTTGAGGCCCGGTGGTCCAGTGTTACCAGGGTGCGGGCAGTAGTAGTGGGTGAGGTATACCAGTAGTTACTAGGGTGAGGCGGTACAGGTGGTTACCAGGGTGAGGCGGTACCGGTGGTTACCAGGGTGATGCGGTACAGGTGGTTACCAGGGTATGGCAGTAGGTGGGTGAGGCAATATCAGTGGTTACCAGGGTGAGGCAGTACAGGTGGTTACCAGAGTTTGGCGGTACAGGTGGTTACCAGGGTGAGGCAGTAGGTGGGTGAGTCAATACCAATGGTTACCCCGATGAGGCTGTATAGGTACAAAGTGGTTACCATGGTGCGGCTATCAGTCAGTGGTTACCAGGGTGAGGCGGTACAGGTGGTTACTAGGGTGAGGCAGTAGGTGGGTGAGGCAACACCAGTGGTTACCAGGGTAGCCCGAGGTACGGGGTAAGTGGTTAAACCAGGGTGAGGTCGGTACCGGAAATTTACAGGGAGGCGTGGGAGGGTACCAGTGGTTACAGGGTGAGGCAGTAGGTGTGAGGTAATCTCAGTGGTAAACCAGGCGGGAGGCGGTAGGGTGTTTACCGGGGTGCGGGTGGGGTTCCGGTGGTTTGCATTGTGCGGCAGTAGGTGTGTGAAGCAATACTAGTGGTTACCCGGGTGAGGGCGAGTGGGTGAGGCAAATACCATTAGTTACTAGGGTGAGGCGGGGAGGGACGGGGAACCATGTGTTTACAAGGGTGAGGCGGTGCAGGGGGTAGGTGGTTCCAGGGTGACGCCTGGTTGGGTTGGGGTTACCAGGGTTACAGGGTATGGCAGTAGGTGTGTGAGGCAATACCAGGTGGTTACAGGGTGAGGCGTTCCAGGGTTTACCGTGTGAGTGTCTACCATTGGTACAGGGTTGAAGGCGGTGGGGTGAGTAACCGGTGGTACAGGGTTGAGGGCGGTACAGGTGGTACCCAGGGTGAGGCCGTAAGAGTAGTATTAGGTGAGGCACATACCAGTGGTTACAGGTGATGCGTGTAAGGTGGTTACCAGGGTGAGGCGGGGGCGGGTGGGGGGGTTGGGGTGGGGGTGTACCGGTAATACCAGTTGTTGAGGAAGTAGGTGGTTTGCGTCAAATACCAATGGTTGCCCGGGTAGGCAGTAGATTAGTACATGTGTTCAGGGAGGCAGTACAGGTGGTACCAGTGGTGTGCGGTTGGTACAGGTTGGAGTACAGGGTATGGCAGTAGTTAGTTAGGCACTATCATCGTTTTACCATGGTGCGCAGTAGTACAGGTGGGTTACCATCGTTGGCGGTTACAGTGGGGTTCCAGGGTGAGAGGCGGAGTAAGTAGGTGGGTGAGTCAATCCAATGTTACCAGGTGACGGCGGTGGTTACAGTGGTTACCATGGTGAGGCAGTACAGGTGGTTACAGGGTGAGTCGGTTGGGGGGGTACAGGGGGTTCCCAGGGTGAGGCACGTAGTAGGTGCGGGCAATACCAGTTCAGGTCCAGGGTGATGCTCGTGTAATGTGGTTTACCCGGGTGAGGCGGGGGGGTACCGGAAACCGGTGTTTACAGGGTGAGGCGGGTACAGGTGGTACCAGGGTGAGGCAGTAGGTAGGTGAGGAGGCAATACCAGTGGTTACGAGGTGAGGCGGTACGGTGGTACCAGGTATGCGGGGGGGGGTCGGGGGGGGGTACGGTAATTACCAGGGTGAGGCAGTAGGTGGGTGAGTCAATACCAATGGTTACCAGGGTAAGGCAGTACCGGTGGTTACCAGGGTAACGCGGTACCAGTGGTTACCAGGGTGATGCGGTACAGGTGTTTACCTGGGTGAGGCGGTACCAGTGGTTACCAGGGTGAGGCGGTACCAGTGTTTTTTACCAGGGTCGAGGCGGGGGTAGGGTACAGGTGTGTTTACCAGGGTGAGGCCAGTACCAAAGGGTTGTACCCGGGTGAGGCGGGTACAGCGTGGTTACCATGGTGAGGCAGTAGGTGGGTGCGGCAATACCAGGGTTCCCAGTGGAGGGCAGTAGTACAGGTGTACCAGGCGAGGCTGGGGCTACAGGGGTACCAGGGTGAGGCAGAAGGTGGGTGAGTCAATACCAGTGGTTTCCAGGGTGAGGCGGAACAAGTGGTTGCCAGGGTGAGGCAGTACAGGTGGTTACCAGTGTGAGGCGGTACAGGTGGTTACAAGGTGAGGCAGTAGGTGGGTGAGGCAATACCAGTGGTTACCAGGGTGAGGCAGTAGGTGGGTGAGGCAATACCAGTGGTTACCAGGGTGAGGCGGTACAGGTGGTTACCAGGGTGAGGCGGTACAGGTGGTTCCTAGGGTGAGGCAGTAGGTGGGTGAGGCAATACCAGTGGTTACCAGGGTATGGCAGTAGGTGGGTGAGGCAATATCAGTGGTTACCAGGGTGAGGCAGTAGGTGGGTGAGGCAATCCAGGGTCTTACCAGGTGAGGGCAGACAGTGGTTACCAGGGTGAGGCAAATAGGGGTTAGGCGATTACCAATGTACAGGTGTGAGACGGTGCAAGTTTGTACAGGGTGAGGCAGTAAAGGTTGGTTACCAGGGTGAGGCGGGGTACCGGTGGCATTCAGGTTGAGCATTAGGTGGGTGATGGCATATACATGTGGTTACCAGGTGAGGGCGGGGTACAGGGGTTACCAGTGTGAGGAGTGGTGGGTGCTGAGGCAATATCAGTGGTTAACAGGGTGACGTGAGGCGGGGGTTAGTAAGGTGGTTAAGGTGAGGCAGTCGGTGGTGTGAGGCAATAATCAGTGGTTACAGGGTGAGGCGGGGACAGGTGGTAACCGGGGAGGTTGGGTACCGGTGGTTTACAGGGTGGGCAGGGCGTAGGTGGATGGGCAATACCAGTGGTACCCGCCAGGGTGAGGCAGTAGGTGGGTGGGCAATATCCGTGGTTAACAGGTCCGAGGCGGTACCGTTGGTTTGCAGGGTGAGGCCGTAGGTGGGCGAGGCGGTACCGGTGGTTACCAGGGTGAGGCGGTAACCCTCGTGTTACCATGGTGAGGCAGTAGTGTGGGTTAGGTACTACGAGTTTTACTAGGGTTGACAGGCGGTACAAAAGGTGGTTTACCAGGGTGAGGCGGTACCGGTGGTTACCAGGGTGATGCGGTACAGGTGGTTACCAGGGTAAGGCAGTAGGTGGGTGAGGCAATATCAGTGGTTACCAGGGTGAGGCAGTACAGGTGGTTACCAGGAGTTTGGCGGTACAGGTGGTTACCAGGGTGAGGCAGTAGGTGGGGGCTTGAGTCAATTATACCAATGGTTCCCATAGTGGGGCGTGACATGGTTTACCTGGTGAGGCAGACAGGTAAAGGTTACAGGGTTGAGCGGTACAAGGGGGTTACTAGGTGAGCAGTAGGGTGGGTGAGGCAACACCAGTGGTTACCAGGGTGAGGCGGTACCGATGGTTACCAGGGTGAGGCGGTACCGGGATGTGATACGGGGAAGTACCAGTTTTCGGCGGACCATTGGTTACCAGGGTGAGGCAGTAGGTTGGTGAGGTAATATCAGTGGTAAACAGGGATATGCGGTCCCTTTGGAGTTATTTTTTTGCAAGGGTGAGGCATGTAGGTGTGGAATGTAGGCAAACTAGTGGTTACCAGGGTGAGGCTGTACGGGGGGGGGGTGGGGGGGGGGGGGGGGTGGGTGAGGCAATACCAGTAGTTCTAGTCTGAGGCGGGACAGGTTGTTTACCAGTGTGTGAGGCGGTACCGGTGTTCCCAGTGTGATCGGATCGGTACCTTGAGTGGTTTACCTAGGGTATCGGGCAGTGTAGGTGGGTGTAGGCAGATAACCCATGTGGCTACCAGGGTGAGGCGGTACAAGGGTTTAGGCCAGGGTGAGGCTGTACCAGGGTTACAGGTGAGGCGGGTACCATGTCCGTGTATTTGTTCATGGTTTCTTACAATTATCCGGCCCCTTTTTCTATAGTATCTTTCCCTTTTTTTATCTCCTTTTTCTGCGCAGTAGTTAGGTGAGGCAATACCAGTGGTTACGGGTTGATGCGGTACAGGTGGTTCCAGGGGTGAGGCGTACAGAGGTGGTTACTAGGGTGGAGGCGTATGAGTGGCTGAGGCAACACCAGTGGTTACCAGGGTGAGGCGGTACAGATGGTTACCAGGGTGAGGCGGTACCGGAAGTTACCAGGGTGAGGCGGTACCAGTGGTTACCAGGGTGAGGCAGTAGGTTGGTGAGGTAATATCAGTGGTAAAACGGGTGGAGGCGTACCGGTGGTTTTGCAGGGTGGGCAGTAGGTGGGTACGGACTAATCTATGGTTATCATGGTGGCGCTTTAGGTGGGTCTCGAGGCAATACCAGTAGTTACTAGGGTGAGGCGGGACAGGTGTTTACCAGGGTGAGGCGGTACCGGTGGTTCCCAGGGTGACGCGGTACCAGTGGTTACCAGGGTATGGCAGTAGGTGGGTGAGGCAATACCAGTGTTCCCAGGTGAGCTGTACAAGGTGTTTACCAGGTGAGGCTGTACCAGTGGTTCCAGGGTGAGGCGTACCCGGGTGGTTACCAGGTGTCGGCGGTACAATGTGGCTTACGCGAATACAAGGTGAGGCGTAGGGTGGTGCGAGGCAACCATTGGTTACGAGGGTGATCGGACTGCGTGGTTTTCCAGGGTGAGAGCGGTACCGTAATTACCAGGGTGAGGCAGTAGGGTGGGTGAGTCATACCAAGTGGTATTACCAGGGTGAGTGGCAGTAAACATAGTGGTTACCAGGGCTTTGAGCGCAGTACATGTTGTTACGCCCAGTTTTTCTTCTTTCCCGTTTTTTATTCGCACCGCTGCAGAGGGTATGGCATAGTTAGGTGAGGCAATATCAAAAGTGGTACCAGGGTGAGGCAGTAACAGTGTGGTTCCAAGTTTGTGGCGGTCAGGTGGGTATTACCTATGGTGAGGCAGTATGTGGGTGAGTCAATCTCCAATGTTTATCCAAGGGTGAGGCGGTACACAAGTGGTTCGATGGGTGGAGGCAGTACAGTGTGGTTACTAGGGGGAGGGGGTACAGGTGGTTACCAAGGGTGAGGCAGTAGTTAGGTGAGGCCAATATCAGTGGTTACTCAGGGTGGATGCGGTACAGGGTGGTTACCAGGGTGAGGCGGGTACCCGTTAATTACCGTGGTAGTGGGCAGTAGGGGCGGGTGAGTCAATACCAATGGTTACCAGGTGAGGTCGGTACAAGTGGTTGCCCCAGGGGATGCGGTAACAGGTGGTTCGCAGGGTTAGGCGGTCACCTGGTGGTTACCTGGGTGATGCGTACAATAGGTGGGTGTACCACGAACGGGGTATGGGCAGTAGGTGGGTGACGGCCATATCAGTGGTTACCAGGGTGAGGCGTACAGGGTTTGGTTACCCGGTTTTTTGGCGGTACAGGTGGTTACCCAGGGTGAGGCAGATAGGTTGGGTGCGAGTCAATACCAATGGTACCAGGTGAGGCGGTCCACAGTGGGTTACCATGGTTGAGGCCGTACAGGTGGTTACTCGAGTGGTGAGGTGGTACCCGGGTTACTAGGGTGAGGCAGTAGGTGGGTGAGGCAATACCAGTTGGGTTACCAAGGTGAGCGGTCCGGTGGTTACCAGGTTGAGGCTGTACCTACCGCGGAAGTTACAGGGTGAGGCGGTACCCAGTGGTTTTACCCGGTCGGCAGTAGGTTGGTGAGGTAATATCAGTGCGTAAACAGTGTGAGGCGGTACCGGTTGGTTTGTGCCACAGGGTGAGCGCAGTTAGGTTGGTGAGGCAATACTAGTGTTACCACCAGAGTTGGGGGAAGGCTGTAGGTTGTGTGAGGCAATATATACCATTATTTACTCATAGGGTGAGGCGGGACAGGTGTTTTACCACCAGGGTGAGTCGGTACACGCCTCCCTGGCTCTTTCCAACTTTTTTTTTACCTCTTTTTCCTCGTTCCCCCCCTCTTTTTACACAGGGGTTATGTTCGTAGGCATAGGGTGAGGCATACCGTGGTTGAACGTAGGGTGAGGCGGTAACAGGTTTTTTTACCAGGGTTAGGCTGTACCAGTGGTTACCAGGGTGAGGCGGTACCGGTGATTTCCGCAGGGTTTTGCGGCGGTACAGGTGGTTTCCCAGGAGTGATATGGACATTATGTTAAAGGTTGAGGCAATACCAGTGGTTACGGTGGGTGATGCGGTACAGTGGTTACCGAGGGGGTGAGGCGGTAGCCGTGAGGTAATTTCCCAGAGGGTGAGAGGAGTAAGGTGGGTGAGTCAATACCAATGGTTACCAGGGTGAGGCGGTACAAGTGGTTGCCAGGGTGAGGCAGATACAGGGTGGTTTAGCCGAGGGTGATGCGGTACCGGTGGTTCCCCAGGGTGAAGGCAGCAGGTGGGTGAGGCAAATACAGTTTGTTAACCATTGTGAGGGCTGTACAGGTGGTTACCAGGGTGATGCGGTACCGGTGGTTACCATGGGTGTGAGAGGCGGTACCGTCGGTTTACCCCCCGATTTTTCTGCCTTATTTTAATGAGGCATTCAGTGTTACCAGGGTGGGCGTAGGGTGGGTGAGTCAAGTCAGTGGTTAACAGGTGAGGCGGTACAGATGGTTACCAGGGTGAAGCGGTACCGGTGGTTACCAGGGTGAGGCAGTAGGTGGGTGAGGCAATGTCAGTGGTTAACAGGGTGAGGCGGTACAGATGGTTACCAGGGTGTAGCGGTACCGGTGGTTACCAGGGTGATGCAGTAGGTGGGTGAGGCAATATCAGTGGTTACCAGGGTGAGGCGGTAGGTGGGTACCAGGGTGAGGCGGTAGGTGGGTGAGGCAGTACCGATGGTTACCAGAGTGAGTGGCGATTTACCGATGGTACCCGGGTAGAGCCGTAGTGGGGGCGAGCGTACCGGTGTTTTCCAGGGGTGATGTGGTACCGTGGGTCTGGAGCGGTACCATGTTGGTTACCAGGGTGAGGCGGCTAACCAGTGGTGCCAAGAGTGTAAGGCGGCAGGCGTGGTTAGGCCGGTACCGAAATGGCACAACATTGTTTTTACCCTTTTCGACTTACTTTACCGTTTTTTTCTACCAGTCGAGGCGGTACCGGTGGGTGAGGCGGTACTGGTGGGTACCAGGGTGAGGCGGTACAAGTGGTTACCAGGGTGAGGCGGTACCGGTGGATACCAGGGTGAGGCATCAGGTTAGTGAGGTGGTACTGGTGGGTAGCAGGGGGGACGGGGGAGGTGGGGCCATGATGGACCCAAAACTGGGTTTAGAGGAAAGGTGGGAGCGATGGTAGTTGGCATGTCAGGCCAGAGTTTAGGTGTGTGTGTGGGGTGGAGGGTGCGGTAAGGTGGGGTGGGAGGCTAAGAATGGGTGGGGAGGGGCATTGCCTGTGTGCGTGCATGTGCGCTTGTGTGTGTTTGCATGTTGTATGTGTGGTGTGAGAGTGGATGGATAGTTCGGTGGTTGGGTGGTTTTAAGGTGTAAGACCTTGGATTATCTATCAATTCTGTTTTTACAGTTAGGATCCTACCCAGAGAAAAGAAAAAGAAATGCACCTTTCAGTCAAAGAAAAGCTCTAAGGATCCTACCCGGAGAAGAGAAAAAGAAAAAGAAAAAGAAAAAGAAAAAGAAAAAGAAAAGGAAAATTAGCTCTAAGGATCCTACCAGGAGATTAGAAAAAGAAAAGAAAAAGAAAATTAGCTCTAAGGATCCTACCCAAAGAAGAGAAAAAGAAAAAGAAAAAGAAAAAGAAAATTAGCTCAAAGGATCCTACCAGGAGAAAATAAAAACAAGAAAAAGAAAAGATCTAAGGAGCCTACCCTGAGAAGAGGAAAAGAAAAAGAAAAAGAAAAGGAGAATATCTTAGTATCCTACTTGGAGGTGGCATCCTTCAGTTGCAGAAAAGCTCCTGAGATGTCAAAATCATCCACAAAGGGAGCCACGGTCTTGTAGTCACCCAAGAGGGGGACCTCCACACCATTGATTCTTGCAAACAGCTGGAGATGGGCCAGGGGGTGGATGATGCAAGGGTTTAGGGTTCATGGTTAGGGATTGATTCTTGCAAACAGCTGGAGATGGGCCAGGGGGTGGATGATGCAAGGGTTTAGGGTTCATGGTTAGGGATTGATTTTGGCGAACAGCTGGAGATGGGCCAGGGGGTGGATGATGCAAGGGTTTAGGGTTCATGTTTAGGGATTGATTCTTGAAAACAGCTGGAGATGGGCCAGGGGGTGGATGATGCAAGGGTTTAGGGTTCATGGTTAGGGATTGATTTTGGCGAACAGCTGGAGATGGGCCAGGGGGTGGATGATGCAAGGGTTTAGGGTTCATGGTTAGGGATTGATTTTGGCGAACAGCTGGAGATGGGCCAGGGGGTGGATGAGATTTTAGGGTAGAGTTCAGGGTTTAGGGTTCATGGTTAGGGATTGATTCTGGCGAATAGCTGGAGATGGGCCAGGGGGTGGATGATATAAGGGTTTAAAGTTCAGGGAGTCAGGGTTTATGGTTCATGGTTTGGCATTGATTCTTGCAAACAGCTGGGGATGTGCCAAGGGGTGGATGATGCAAGGGTTTAGAGTTCAGGGTTTAGGGTTCATGGTTTGGGCTTGATTCTGGCAAACAGCTGGGTATGGGAGTGGGGGTGGTTGATGCAAGGGCTTAGAGTTCAAGGTTTAGGGTTCATGGTTTGTGATTGATTCTGGCAAAATGCTGGGGATGGTCTAGGGGGTGGAGGATGCAAGGGTTTAGAATTCAGGGAATCAGGGTTTAGGGTTCATGGTTTGCAGGCAGGACCTACACCATCATTGCAGTTTTGCCAGGGTAGTCAGACAGAATTGGAATGAGAAAGCCTGGAGTTTCTGTACCTCTGGACTGGAACATACTAAGACAAACACACACACACATGCACATACCAAAACCCAAAACACCCAAATCACAAACAATAAAACCACCAATACAGGCAGGCAGGACCTACACCATCATTGCAGTTGTTGCCAGGGTAGTCAGATGAACTTGTAATGAGAGAGACTGCAGATTCTGTACCTCGGGACTGGAACATACTAACACACACACATGTACATAACAAAACCCAAAACACCAAAACACTGACAACAAAAACACCAATACAGGCAGGCACCTGCACCATCGTTGCAGTTGTTGCCAGGGTAGTCAGGTGGACGTGGAATGAGAGAGACTGCAGATTCTGTACCTCGGGACTGGAACATACTAAGACAAACACACACACATGCACATACCAAAACCCCAAACACCCAAATCACAAACAATAAAACCACCAATACAGGCAGGCAGGACCTACACCATCATTGCAGTTGTTGCCAGGGTAGTCAGGTGGACGTGGAATGAGAGAGACTGCAGATTCTGTACCTCGGGACTGGAACATACTAGCACACACACATGTACATACCAAAACCAAAAACACCAAAATACTAACAACAAAACCACCAATACAGGCAGGCAGGACCTGCGCCATCCTTGCAGTTGTTGACAGGGTAGTCAGATGGACTTGGAATGAGAGAGCCTGCAGATTCTGTACCTCTGGACTGGAACATACTAAAACTCACACATGCACATACCAAAAACACCAGTACAGGCAGGCAGGACCTACATTATCCTTGCAGTTGTTGCCAGGGTAGTCAGATGGACTTGGAATGAGAGATCTTGCAGATTCTGTACGTACTTCTGGACTGGAACATACCAAGACACACACACACACATGCGCATACAAAAAACAAAAAACCTTAAAACACAAACAACAAAAACACCAATACAGGCAGGCAGGACCTACATTATCCTTGCAGTTGTTGCCAGGGTAGTCAGATGGACTTGGAATGAGAGATCTTGCAGATTCTGTACGTACTTCTGGACTGGAACATACCAAGACACACACACACACATGCGCATACAAAAAACAAAAAACCTTAAAACACAAACAACAAAAACACCAATACAGGCAGGCAGGACCTACATTATCCTTGCAGTTGTTGCCAGGGTAGTCAGATGGACTTGGAATGAGAGAGCCTGCAGACTCTGTACCTCTGGACTGGAACATACTAAAACTCACACATGCACATACCAAAAACACCAATACAGGCAGGCAGGACCTACATTATCCTTGCATTTGTTGCCAGGGTAGTCAGATGGACTTGGAATGAGAGAGCCTGCAGACTCTGTACCTCTGGACTGGAACATACTAAAACTCACACATGCACATACCAAAAACACCAATACAGGCAGGCAGGACCTACATTATCCTTGCATTTGTTGCCAGGGTAGTCAGATGGACTTGGAATGAGAGAGCCTGCAGATTCTGTACCTCTGGACTGGAACATACCAAGACACACACACACATGCGCATACAAAAAACAAAAAAAAACAAAAACACGAACAACAAAAACACCAATACAGGCAGGCAGGACCTACATTATCCTTGCAGTTGTTGCCAGGGTAGTCAGATGGACTTGGAATGAGAGAGCCTGCAGATTCTGTACCTCTAGACTGGAACATACTAAAACTCACACATGCACATACCAAAAACACCAATACAGGCAGGCAGGACCTACATTATCCTTGCAGTTGTTGCCAGGGTAGTTAAAGAAGGATTCAACAAGAGATCCTGCAGACTCTGAGGTCAGACGTCCTTCAATTGGTGCCTCTGAGTAATCCACCTCAGGGATGTAGTAGTAGTCCTGTGCATCACAAAGCATCAAATAGTGGGTGGGTGCGTGGGTGGGTGGATGGGTGGATGGATGGATAGGTGGGTGCTGTAAGGTCTAGGTGCAGGAGTCAGTGGGTGTGTTGGGTGCTGTATGTTTGGGTGTGTTCGTGTGTGTGTGTGATGTCATGCGTCCTTCAATTGGTTCCTCAGAGTGATCCACCTCGAGGATGTAGTAGTAGTTCTGTACATAAAATGCATCAAATAGTGATGAGGTGGGTGCTGTAAGGTCTAGGTGCAGGAGTCAGTGGGTGCGTTGAGTGCTGTGGGATTTTGTGTGTGTGTGTGTGATGTAGTAGTAGTTTTGTGCATCAAATGACATCAAATAGTGGGTGGGTGGGTGGGTGGGTGCTGTAAAGTCTAGGTGCAGGAGTCAGTAGGTGTGTTGGGTGCTGTGGGTTTTGTGTGTGTGTGTGTGATGTAGTAGTAGTCCTGTGCATCAAATGACATCAAATGGTGGGTGGGTGGGTGGGTGGGTGCTGTAAAGTCTAGGTGCAGGAGTCAGTAGGTGTGTTGGGTGCTGTGGGTTTTGTGTGTGTGTGTGTGTGATGTAGTAGTAGTCCTGTGCATCAAATGGCATCAAATAGTGGGTGGGTGGGTGGGTGCTGTAAGGTCTAGGTGCAGTAGTCAGTGGGTGTGTTGGGTGCTGTAGGATTGTGTGTGTTCGTGTGTTTGTGCGCGTGTTCTTGTGCGTATGTGTGCTTGCGTGTGTGTGTGCTTGTGTGTGTATGTGTATACTTGTGTGTGTGCTTGTGCGTGTGCGTGTGCTTGTGTGTGTGCGTGCAGGAGGAATATGATATACAGCCAGGGGAGCTACCTAGAAGCTGCTGCTCATAGCTGAAAAGAAAAGCTATGCCATGATTATTACCGCATTGAACATGGAGGAGTATAGATACGTATGTTGCAGTCCAGGGGTTTGCCAAATAGGCTTAAGGGACTTGCCCAACCATGACAGGAAGGGCTAACAAGGGAAATCATTGATGCACTGAACCCCAAACAATCGTTTAACCGACAGGGGCCCTAAGTTTGTGCTACAGTGATAATTTAATTCTACAATATAATTAATCATCATTTCAATTCAGGAGTGAAATGGGAGAGAGGGTTCGTTACATAAACTCAGCAAATCATTGCCGGGACAGGACAACAGCACATAGCAAATAGGGAAGTACAGTGTGGAAGTACAATACTTACCGCATCGTAGAAAGGTAAGAGGATTGGAAGGTCCTTCTTTAGAGTAAAATAGGGAAGTACAGTGGGGAAGTACAATACTTACCGCATCGTAGAAAGGTAAGAGGATTGGAAGTTCCTTCTTCATCAGAGTGAAATAGGGAAGTACAGTGGGGAATTACAATACTTACCGCATTGAAGATGGGGAAGAGGATTGGGAGGTCCTTGTTTAGAGTGAAATAAGGAAGTAAAGTGGTTAAGTACAATACTTACCGCATTGAAGATGGGAAAGAGGATTGGGAGGTCCTAGTTTAGAGTGAAATAAGGAAGTAAAGTGGTTAAGTACAATACTTACCGCATTGAAGATGGGGAAGAGGATTGGGAGGTCCTTGTTTAGAGTGAAATAAGGAAGTAAAGTGGTTAAGTACAATACTTACCGCATTGAAGATGGGGAAGAGGATTGGGAGGTCCTTGTTTAGAGTGAAATAAGGAAGTAAAGTGGTTAAGTACAATACTTACCGCATTGAAGATGGGGAAGAGGATTGGGAGGTCCTTGTTTAGAGTGAAATAAGGAAGTATAGTGGGGAAGTACAGTGGTGGAGTACAATAATTACCGCATTGAAGATGGGGAATATGATTGGGAGGTCCTTGTTTAGAGTGAGATAAGGAAGTATAGTGGGGAAGTACAGTGGTGGAGTACAATACTTACCGCATTGAAGATGGGGAAGAGGATTGGGAGGTCCTTGTTTAGAGTGAAATAAGGAAGTACAGTGGGGAAGTACAATACTTACCGCATTGAAGATGGGGAATATGATTGGAAGGTTCTTCTTCAAAGTGCAGTTGCGAATCAGCAGTGGCAAACCTTGAATGTCGGTGACACTACGGGGGAGGGCTGTGCCAGTAACGATGTAGCCGTTGGGTGCCTGGTCGGGCTGTACCATAAAGCAGGTTTATTTGGGAGCATGGAGGGGGGTGGGGGGTGGGAAGGTGAGTAGGAGGGGGGTACCTGGACGGGCTGTGCCATATAGCAGGTTTGGGCGCATGGAGGGGTGGGGTGGGGGGTGGGGTGGGGTGGGGAGGTGTGAGTATGGAGGGAGGTGCAGGGGGGGGTGAGGTGTGTGTGTGTGTGTGGGGGGGGGGGCTGATGGTAGTGGTGGTGTGTGTGTGGAGGGGGGGGGGGGGGGGGGGGGGTATGGAGTGAGGTGCATGGAGGTGGTGGGAATTGATAAATCGTGGTTTCGTCACGGAGGGGTGGTGCAAGGTAGTGGTTTGGAATGATAGCGGAGGTAGGTGGTGAGGTCCATGGAAGAGGTGGGGGCGGAGGGAGGGAGGTGTATGGTAGTGGTGGGTTTGGAGGTGTGGAAAGTGCATGGTAGTGGTGGGGATGGATGAATCATCAATGGTATCGTTATGGAGGGGTAGTTGCAAGGTAATGTTTTGTAAATATGGAGTATGGGGTAGGTATGATCGGGAGTATGGAGTATGGAGTAGCATACATATATATATCAACAGAGTAGAGATAGATGCATATGAATCATACAATCCATCTACGAGTGTAGTCATTGCCTCATTGGTTGATAACATTATTCATTGCCTCATTGGTTGATAACATTATAGTGGTTATGGCAGCCTTCATTAATAACCTGATGATGATGATGATGATGATGATGATGATGATGATGATGATGATGATGATGATGATGATGATGATGATGATGATGATGATGATGATGATGATGATGATGATGATGATGATGATGATAATGATGATGATGATGATGATGATGATGATGATGATGATGATGATGATGATGATGATGATGATGATGATGATGATGATGATGATGATGATGATGATGATGATGATGATGATGATGATGATGATGATGACGACGACGACGATGATGATGATGATGATGATGATGATGATGATCATGATGATGATGATGACGATGACGATGATTACTTCCTCGTTATGAGTAGGGAAATACCCACCACATCAATTGAAATTGAAATTTAAATTTTTACATCCGTGTAATACAGTTACTCACAGGATGTGAAGTTAAGGACACCACATGACATATAATACTTAGAGTCTAGATCTATTGTTGGGAGACCCACCCTTTGAAGAAAAAAACCGTTTTGGAAAAACAATGATGACGATGCAGGTTGAACATACCTTTGCTTGGGGGAAGTAACGAGGCTCAATTGGAAGGCAGCCTGCATTGAGCATTTGGTTGTCGACGTCCAGGGGCTGGTTGTCCCTATCAGGTTGACCAAGGGCCGCCCTCCAGAAAGCGGTTCCCCACTCGTTCTGGGAAAAACCTGACAGGCTTTTTAGTGCTGTTTTCACCTTGATCCCTCCGACCACACTGTCCGCTGAGTTCAGAAGAAAGGGGGTATTGAGCATGTCAACACTTCAACACGCACAAATGCATAAATGATACGCCTTACAAGTTCAGAAAGGGTGCAATGCTATCATTCATTATTTCATGGCATTTCATTAGAATAATTCATTCATTAGCATGATTAGGCTTTAGCTTCATCATCATCAGCAGCAGCAGCAGCAGCAGCAGCAGCAGCAGCAGCAGCAATGTCATCATCATTTAATAATTTGATTTTCATTCTCATTTTCTGTATCGTCAAAGCCAATAGATTAAAATACGATTAGTTTAATTTAATTTAATTTAATTTGATTTAATTTGATTTAATTTAATTTAATTCAATTCAATTCAATTCAATTCAATTCAATTCAATTCAATTCAATTCAATTCAATTTAAGTGAATTGTGTTTAATTTAATTAAATTTAATCACTTAATTGTGGCAACCGTAATCACCGTAAACGCAATTAATGGTCAGTAAACCGAACGCGCACAGACATTTATTGATTACTGGCCGCAATATACAACCATGGGGTGCACTATGGATGGGTGCCATAGGCGGGGTGTACAAAAGGGTGGCGAAGACCCCTTGAATTAATTGTATTATGACTAGACCTAGGGTTGCAAGGGCGTTAGTCAGTGACGAAGAGTGAATTTGAGGGTGCCAACCCCCGTCGCTTGCGCTGGGGCCAACCACCAAACACACACCAATAACTGCAGACAAATGTAATAATAATCATCATCATCATCATCAATAAAATACCGTACCGTTCTTTTTTTAAGAATGCTGTTTTTCGGAAATAAGAAGAGGGGGTGGCTCACCCGTTGGGAAAGGTTTACACTCTCCAGGTAGGTGGAGAGACTCCTGTTGCGCTTCCAAGCGTGTCGAAGGCCAAAGCTACCAGAACTAGCAGCATAATTATGGGAGCTATTATAGTGTGCTATTGTCAGCTTCAGGGGAGGCAATGGTACGGTTTGTAGAAATGTGAGATGGGTCGTGCTTCCCAACAAAATAAATTGATATGGGCGTTACGGACCTTGCGTACAGGTACACAACAGTTGAGCGTTCGTAATTCATCACCATACAGTCAGCTATTTATCGCAGTTTTTATCGGATTGTATCGGATTGGACAATAATTGAAGTTCGCTAGCTAGCTAGCTCAGGGAACGCGCCAATCGCTGTACTGTCTCTCATCTGAGTGACTGTACCGCCTCGAGTGTCTCACGCGGACCTGACTAGACGAAATCCCTGGGTAATGCAACAACAAACGCCTCAAGCACTTTACACAAGCAGAGCAACACTCGCAACTCACGAGCATCCGCATGTTACTCCGAATCGCAACTGACTGAACTTCAATAATCTCGGCGCACCTCCAGGGAGCCAGGCGCACCTCGAAACTCGCTCAATTGAAGATGGACGAAACTGCAGCTAGCTAAGCCAACGTATACCCAATCGCACTTCCAGCCAACAGCAGCTTAACGAAGCTTCATTATCGAATATAAGTCTTGCGACTTCGGCTGCTCCAGAGCCTGGCGAATGATGATTAGGAGACGGCATCATGCCCCTTAATGCATCCTACGTCGGTAGAAAGCGTCGCCAGCGTCGCGTGTCTGACGTTTACAATCATTACGACGAGGTGCAGGCAGCAAACGGCGAGACTGTATTCGTCTGCAGGCACTGTAAAACCTCTCTTGGACAGAGTGCAATCTACTACCATCGAGGAACCAACAACTGCCTACTAGCAGCTCTCTCTTCAAGCGGCACTGGAGGAGGAGCCCCACGTGCTTGAGGTGAAGATCCCAGGGAGGATGCAACTGATGGGGGCTTAGATTTATAAGATTTACCCGAAGAAGACGCAGACAATGGGGGCTTAGAAGGTGGCTCAGAAGAAGAATGGGAAGATGATGCTCAGGAGCAAGGGTGGACCAACCATCCCCACCTGGAGGACCAGACATTGTTCGATAGACTTTTGTCAGCGGCAGGGGAAGTGGAGGAGGAGGGCGACTGAGGAGAAGTTGATGATTTGATTGAAGACCTTTCTGATGTTGCAGAGGACAGCGATGAAAGTTCCCTATACTCTGCGGCTGTAGATTCTGAGGATGAGGATTCTGAGGATGAAGACCAGCAGCAGCGTGTCCCCCAGCCCCCCAGCCCCCCAATAATCAGGGTTATGAAGGCATGCAACAACCAGTTTACATTGGAGCTAGGCTGACCCCCCCCCACCCCCCCCACCCACCCACCCCCCCGGTATTGGTATATAGCCTAGCCTCCATTGCTGGTCCCACACCTGGCCGCCCCCGGTGTAGGTATAGCCGCCTCCATTGCTGTCCACAACCTGCCCCCCCCCCCCCCCCCCCCCCGGGATATATAGTCCTGCTCTCATTGCTAGTCCCACAACCTGCCCCCCCCCCCCCCCCCCCCCCCCCCCCCCCCCTTGTACATAGCCCGCCCTCCATTGCTGGTCCCACAACCTACCCCCCCCCCCCCCCCGTGCATATGGCCTGCCCTCCATTATTGCTAGTCCCACAACCTGCCCCCCCGTGTATGGTATATATCCTGCCCTCCATTGCTGGTCCACCCCCACCCCCACCACCCCATGTATATAGCCTGCCCTCCATTATTGCTGGTCCCACAACCTGCCCCCCCCCGTGTATGGTATATAGCCTGCCCTCCATTGTTCCCCCCCCCCCTGTGTATATAGCCTGCCCTCCATTATTGCTGGTCCCACGACCTGCCCCCCCCCCCGTGTATGGTATGTAGCCTGCCCTCCATTGTTGGTCCCTGCCCCCGCTCATGTAGCCAGCTGACGAACTACTCGTCCAATTGTATAATTAGCTCCCTGAGTACACCAAATCGCTCAAACAAAGCGGGGTCGGGGGTTCCATTCCCCCTACGGTACCCCTGAGCGTTGCAGGTCGTTGTCAACCGTGATGGTAGCTTGTCCAGTAAAGGTGGTAGACCGTTCTCTGTCCGTGTACGACGGGCTCCCTTAATACCACGCCCCACCAGTAGGGATATTTCTTTCAAATCAAAAAGAGGAAATCTGATTCCTTTTTTTTTCCCTCCCTATTTTCCTCCCAAAACAGGAGCCCTATTCCGATATTGGTCGATTTGGGTATTTTTAATATTTGCCCACCAGACAAGGCTACCTACTTAACACCTATACAACCCAATGCAATTTTGGACCACTAGACTTGGCTACCTACCGAACAAATACAACAATCAATGCAACATTGGACCCCAAGACATGGCTAACTACTGAACACCTACACAAACCAATGCAATATTGGGTGACTACGGTAGACATGGCAACATACCGAACAAATACACAAAAAATACACAAACCAATGCAATATTGGATCACTACACATAGCTACCTACCGAACAAATACACAAACCAATGCAATATTGGACCACTAGACATGGCAACCTACCGAACAACTAAACAAACCAATGCAATATTGGACCACTAGACAAGGCTACCAACTGAACACCTACAAAACCCAATGCAATATTGGACCACTAGACTTGGCTACCTCCCGAACACCTACAACAACCAATGCAATATTGGACCACTAGTAGGGATAGGCAATATGATATCATATGATATCATATCATCATATGATATCAAATGATATCATACGATGCCGGCGGTCTGACTCGGTAACTTTGGCCTCCGGCATCATATCATATGATATTAAATAATATGATATGTGTATGATATCATATGATATCATACTCGTCTTTGGTCAGCATCATATGATTTGCCGGTCCCTAATCACTAGTCATGGCTACCTACCGAACACCCACACAATCACTGCAGCATTGGACCAACGGACATGGCTACCTACTTAACACATACACAGTCAATAACACAGTATTATCAACGTAGTAGAACTCAGCCCCCCCGTCGGTAAAACAAATATTTTGGTTTCAATTCATTGGTTTTTGTTCGTGATAGCCCCTTCTTTCATGATTGGGCAAATCTCTTGAGCCTATTTTGTCTACCCCTGGACTGTAACAACGTAAATCATACAGGCAGCAGTGCAAAGCTACTAACTACCAAGGCTACATACAGGCAGCAGTGCTACCAAGGCTCATACAGGCAGCAGTGCAAAGCTACTAACTACCAAATTATACAGGCAGCAGTGCAAAGCTACTAACTACCATCATACACCTGTGATTAGATTCTGTCACCAGCAGTGTGGCGTAGTACTGGTGCAGGTGTGATTGGTAGTGGGTCGGCAATTCCCGCCGATCTACAGGTATCCACTCCATCGTTATGTAGGAGCAACTCCGCCGATCACATCACAAAAATCACAATCCTTGAGTCTAGGGTTGGTGCACGGAGAGTTTGAGACGAAAATCCTCCTTGCAATATTTTTCGAAAGTAGTGCTTACACTACCCATGGTCTGCCATGGTGACTTTTCCCAGCTGCGGCATACGGGAGAGTCCTCTTAACAGCACGCCCCTCCAGGCGTTGTCTTTTTTTACTACCCATGGCTGACAGACCATGTTTCGGGGGTCCGTTGCGTTTTAGGACCCAGGCTATACAATTGGTTGCGTCTCAGGCAGCAGAGCTGGGAGTCCTCCTGAAGTATCCTGCTCTAGGTCTCGCAATAGGTCTTCTGCATATTTACAAAGATCAAACTAAATAAGAGTAAATACACAATGATACAACTAGGAGTGCAGCAAATATTAAAAACAAAGGAAAGCTTGTAGTACTGCAAATATAAGGGTTCTTCAGTACCGTTTTCTGAACCCCTCTCAACGAGAATACACCCTTTCAAGCCAATCAAGTTCTAAGCAGCGTCGCCTGAGGCACTAAAAAATGGCGGAGAGTGATCGCGAGGGAGCGACAGGTGGCAACGGAAGCGAGTTAGTTACGAGACCGTTGGCTGACGTGTCGGGCTTCACCACGGTCAGCGGTCAGACGGACGAACGGACAAATGCTGTGGGCTCCCGCACCCCAGAAGGGGGGGCTCCGCCAATAAAAAGGCTTCACCACGGTCAGCGGTCAGACGGACGAACGGACAAACACTGTGGGCTCCCGCACCCCAGAAGGGGGGGCTCCGCCAATAAAAAGGGTGCCGAAGACCCCCCGAATCAGCATTGACGCCCTTCGTAAGAACGCCTGGCGCCAGATGCACAAAAAACGAGGAGCCAACTTGCTGGCTGAAGCTATGCGTTGGAGCACGACTAGGTGTGTGTACTGCTAAGGGGCAGGACCCTTGTACTGCCCAAGTAGCTACCCTTCTTAGTCAGCCCCCTTGTGGTCTCTGTACTGAAGTAGCCTCTACTCATTATCCCCAGTCTTTAGACTGCTGCAACACCATGTAACCAAGTTCACGATGCATGAAAGAAACAAACAGAAGGCTGACCAAGACTCTTGTGCACCAGGGCACGAAATTACATCTGTTTATCTATTAATGTATTTGGATTAGGCTGGACCAGGATTACCCGTATTTCTATTTAATTTTGTATATCCTATGTGAAGAAGGATACATCCCCTTGGATATGGTTTGCAGTTAGGACCTTTTACAAGTAATTTAATGTCGTGTTGCATGTCCATCCTTCTGTAAGCTGAGCCTTCTCTCCCCATGCCCCACATGTAATGTAAATAGGCTATTGACATTGCACACACGCCACTAGACTATAGCTTTAAAAAATGAAAGTGAACGGACCAAGTTGCAAGCTTTGTTTGGGTAGCCACATGGCATGTTTGGGGCATGCATGGAGTACACATACATGATAGGTAGAGCTGCCAGATGTGTGCCCTGGGCCACACACTTGCTAGTATGTGCCAGATTACCCTACCTAAGCAGCCCTATTTGGGCATACCAAGATTAGAATCACACATGGTGTCCATGAGGCATATCCAGACCTCCCCGCCCACATTTGTGTGTACTCAATGCACCCCCCAAGTATGCCATGTGGCTACCCAAACCAACCTTTCAACTTGGTCCGATGACTTCACCATTTAAACGTCGCATCCCGGTTATAGATCACCAAGCGGGGCCGGCCCGAGTGCCGATCTCACGCGACCACCGTGCCTGGCCTTAGACATGAAGAAAACTGAGAGGGTAGAGGATACGCTCAGCCTAGGTTGTGCAGAAATGGTGCGGTATGGAAGATGAAATTCGCCAGAAACGTCGATGGGGTTGGTTACAAGCGTAAGCATACGGGTAATCCTGGTACGCCCTAGATCAAGTATATTTTGATAAGAATGCTTCGATTTTTGATTTTTTATATCGGTTACATTTCCCCTGATAATTAATTTTACTGCCGAAAAACGCATAAAAGAAACAAACAGAAAGCTAATTGGGACTCGAAGTCTCGAAGTCCACTACCAACTCTTGAGCACCAGGGCATGACGTCACATCTCTTCATCCATTAATGTATGAATAATTTGATCAAATATATTTTGATAAGAATGCTTCGACTTTGATTGTTCTGTTTATAACGTTTACATTTTCTCTGGGAATTAATTTTACTGCCGGAAAAGGCGAGCAGCCAAATTTCTAGCTATGTAACCAGATTCAAGTACAAGAAGCAAAATCCCTCTGAAATTGTCCCCGAATGTTAAGCCCTTCCTATCATGGTTGGGCAAGTCCCTTTGGCCTACCCCTGGAATGTAACATACATACAAACATACAGGCGCACTTAGGTGAAGCAAAATCCCACATCCCGCATGTCAGAGGGGTGACAGCCAGAGTTTTGTTTTGAGAAAGGGGGTCTCCTGTCAGCTTTCAGGGATTTGTTTATTTTCTAATGGTGGAGTCCAGGCACTGATTAGGTTCGAATCTCAGGGTACCGGCAGGGTTGGCAAAACAGAGTTCCAAGTAGCGGAACAAAAAGTATAGGTGACACAGGAGGTATCTTTTCCTGCCAAAAGTTGAGCCTAGCCGATCGATGAATTCCGAGTATAGGACATGTGACATGAAAATTTGCGTTTTTTTGCATTTTCAGATTTTTCTAAGCACCTCTCATCTAGGTGACAGCTGTGCATTCCAGGTGACAGCTGCAAATCATTTTCGCATGCCGATTAATCTGTACACCGGGCATTCATTCTAAACATTGTTTGTAAATGTTATACATTTATCCGATTTATAGCTAGACATTGCTTGTAAATGGGCATTCATTCTAAACATTGTTTGTAAATATAATTCTAATAATTGTTTGTAAACATAATTCATTATAAACATTGTTTGTAAATATTATACATTTATCCGATTTATAGCCGGTCTCGTGAGCGATTTTCCTGCACATTTTGAAGGCTTTCAAGACAGGGCACTTTAGGAGGACCCCCAGCTCTGCTGCATGAGACGCAATCAATTGTATAGCCTGCTCTGCTACCTGCGACACAACGGACCCTTCCTTCTGGTCAACAGACCCTCCCCACATTGCGTCCTGCGAAGCAATGGACCCTTTGACGTTGCGTCTGCGCGGAGGACGCAGCGTCCTGAAAATATCTGGTTCTGGAAAGCATGCCTGCTGCCTCGCCTGGCCTGTATACTGGCCAGGATTCAGCTACACATAGCCACACACAGCCACACACGGCTATTCACAGCAACACACAGGTACACACAGCTACACACATCTAAGCCTAGCTCTTTCGGGCAATGGACTTCAGGCACCCAAACTTTTTCATCCCGCTGTAACTGTACAACAATCCATGCCTGACCATGTATGTGCAGGCCACAGAATCCGGAAACAAGACCATTGTTTTTGTTTGTTCGGCTACTTTGTTTTAGTTGTTAAGGGTATTTCACCCCAGGAGGTGGGTCTCCCGACACAAACCAGCGACACCAAGGACAGCTAGGTCTACCTCAGTGCATGAACGCATCCCTCAAATTGGAGGTTACTAGGACTCGCGTTGAATTAGGTAGATGGATATCAAACAGATTATAACTAGATCCCCATGCCTTATTCATAGCCACGTTAAAAGACATGTAGGCCACAACGGAACTGAAACAAAGTCTGTCGTCTTCTGATGCAGCAGTATAGCTGCCTGGCCTGCACACTGGCCAGCGTTCTACTGCACATGGCTACACTCAGCTACTCCTTGCTCTTTCAGGGCAATGGACATCCAGTACCCAACCATGTACATGTTGGCAGGATTCCTCTACACATAGCTACATTCAGCTACTCCTTGCTCTTTTATGGCAATGGACTTCCAACACCCAACTGTGTAAATGTTGGCAGGATTCCGCTGTGTAAAAGACAAGCCATGCTTAACCCTGTACGCCAGGGCTTTTTTCCCGCTTTATATAGCGATCGCTAGTTTTGGCGTAATTATTGCCATACAAATTATGTATATTTTATTGTATTTTTGCCCTAAATTGCCCTAAAAGCTATAAAAGGCTACAGATGCTACATAAAGCTGTAAAAAAAACTAAAACGCTGTCCCTAGAGGAGGCAAAAAACAATACAGCAAGAAAAACCCACTTTAAGATTTGAAAAAAAGCCCTGCTGTACGTGCAGGACACTGACTCCGAAACCAAGACAAGCCACACCTGAATGTGACCATGTGCAGGCCGCAGCCTCAGTTTTTTTTTTTTGCTTTTTGGCTATGCCGATGTCTGAAAAAGATAAGCAATGCCTGATCGTGTACCATGTGCTGATCAACAACTCCGAAACCAAGACAAGCCACACCTGACTGTGACCACGTGCAGGCCTTAGCCTCAGATTATTTTTTGCTTTTTGGCTACGCCGATCTCTGAAAAAGACAAGCCATGCCTGACCATGTACCATGTGCTGGTCATGAACTCCAAATAAAGACAAGCCACACCTGACATGTACCATGTGCAGGCCGTAGCCTCATTTTTATTTTTTTGCTTTTTGGCTACGCCGATCTCTGGAAAAGACAAGCCATGCCTGACCATGTACCATGTGCTGGTCATTAACTCCCAAACCAAGAGAAGCCACACCTGACTATGACCATGTGCAGGCCGCGGCCTCATATTTTTTTGTTTTTTTGCTTTTTTGGCTACGCTGATCTCTGGAAAAGACAAGCCATGCTTGACCGTGTACCATGTGCAGGCTGCAGTGTCGTATTTCATTTTTTTTTTGCTTTTTTGGCTACGCCAATCTCTGAAAAAGACAAGCCATGCCTGACCATATACTATGTGCTGGTCATAAACTCCCAAACCAAGACAAGCCACACCTGACAGTGCAATGTGCAGGCTGCAGCCTCAGAAGTTTTTGTTTTTTGCTTTTTGGCTACGCCTTTCTTTGGAAAATACAAGCCATGCCTGGCCATGTACAGGCAGGTGCAGAATGGTGAATTTCACCAACTGCGGCGTGCGAGAGGGTCCCCTTCACACCACGCCCCTCCCTCCAGTTTTGTTTTTGTTTTATGTTATTATTTTTTACGTGCTTATTTTTATCGTGCTTTTTTTACGTGCTTGACCCTATACGTTCAGGACATTGACTACCTAACCAAGATATTCCAAGAGCAGGCCATGCGACCACTCTCACGGTGGCGCTGCATGGGGTCGTGATGTTCACCTTCGGACTGCTCATCAGTTGGGCAGCGCCTGCATGCAACAACCCGGTAAGACTCTCCCCCACCCACCCACCACCCACATATTCCAAGAGCAGGCCATGCGACCCTGTGCAGGCTGCCACTGTTTTTTCCTGTAGACGCCTCGCCATTCCGTCCCTGCATGACGTCGCATGGATCTGGCTAAACTAGTCAGAAATGCCCCCCCCCCCCCCCCAAACCTCGGGCTCTACGCTTTGCGCTCCGCGCAGTTCGGGGTGCAGTGCGCACTGAGGCCGCACTGACTCGCTCAATTTGTGAAACGTCGCACAAAAACAAAACAGGGCAGGCCGCAGTAAACCCTTAACACTAAACCCACAAAACAAATCAGGGTAGGCCGCAGTAAACCCTTAACCCTAAACCTTCAAAACAAAACATGGTAGGCCGCAGCCTCCTCGCGGATATTTTGCAATAGAATTCAAACACCCAGCCCCTTTCAGCGAATCAATTGGTCTAGTGGTACATCAAATCGCTTTGAGGATGCAGGGTCGGGGCTTCGATTCCCTCTACGGTCGCCCTGAGCGTTGCAGGTCGTTGACAACCGCGATGGTAGCTTGTCCAGTTGAGGTAGAAGACCGCTCTCTACCCGCGTACGACAGGTTCCCTTTATACCACGTCCCACCAGCATTATCATTACCTTTTCAAACACCCCAACCCATCCATTTGGGAAGAATTCCGCTGTGAAAAAGAAAAGCCATGCCTGACCATGTATGTGCAGGGCACCGACTCCGAAACCAAGAAAAAGCATGCGTGTCTTCAAGTACGTGCAGGTCACTGGCTCTGGAACCAAGATAAGCCACACTTGACTGTGACCATGTATGTGCAGGTCACTGGCTCCGGAACCAAGATAAGCCACACGTGACTGTGACCATGTATGTGCAGGTCACTGGCTCCGGAACCAAGATAAGCCACACGTGACTGTGACCATGTATGTGCAGGTCACTGGCTCCGGAACCAAGATAAGCCACACGTGACTGTGACCATGAATGTGCAGGTCACTGGCTCCGGAACCAGGATCAGCCACACGTGACTGTGACCATGTGTGTGCATGTCACTGGCTCCGGAACCAAGATAAGCCACACGTGACTGTGACCATGAATGTGCAGGTCACTGGCTCCGGAACCAAGATAAGCCACACGTGACTGTGACCATGAATGTGCAGGTCATTGGCTCCGGAACCAGGATCAGCCACACGTGACTGTGACCATGTATGTGCAGGTCACTGGCTCCGGAACCAAGATAAGCCACACCTGACTGTGACCATGAATGTGCAGGTCACTGGCTCCGGAACCAGGATCAGCCACACCTGACTGTGACCATGTATTCTAGCCTTGAGTTTGTGCAACAGTGATAATTAAATTAATGATGAATGCATGTTACAAACCAGGGGTAGCCAATAAGGCTTAAGGGACTTTCCCTAATTACGTTGGATGCACTGCTTTGTTTTATTTGTACAAACAGTAGCTTCTAGGCAGTTACCCTGGCTTGCTACCCAGCCAAACCTAAAGCACTGTCGTGCATCTGGAAGCTAGCAAAATCAGCTTGCCAACACTATTCAAAACTTAGGGCTTAGCTCAGTGGCTGCCTCAAGGGCTGCCTAGAAGCTGCTGCTCGTAGCTGGAAATAAAATGTATCACATCACATCCTCTATGTCAGGGGGCTCCTCATCAGCACTCCCTTCACCATCATCTGTCCCCGCCACCACATCTTGCGCGGCAGCTACTTCAGCATGTACAGCAGCCACATCATCATGTACTGCAGTTGCTTCAGCATGTACAGCAGCCACGTCATCATGTACAGCAGCCGCATCAGCATGTAAAGCAGCTACGTCATCATGTACTGCAGTTGCTTCAGCATGTAAAGCAGCCACGTCATCATGTACAGCAGCTACGCCATGATGTACAGCAGCTGTGTCACTATGAACATCCATGTCATCATGTAAATCTGCTGCGTCATCATACCCGGCAGCCACGTCATCATTTACAGCAGCTGCATCACCATGTGCAGCAGCTACGCCATGATGTACAGCAGCTGTGTCACCATGTGCAGCAGCTACGCCATGATGTTCAACATCCATGTCATCATGTACATCAGCTTTGTCACCATGGGCGGCTGCCACGTCATCATGTACAGCAGCCACATCACCATGTACAGCAGCTACACCATGATGTACAACATCCATGTCATCATGTACATCAGCTGTGTCACCATGGACGGCTGCCACGTCATCATGTACAGCAGCCGCATCACCATGTACAGCAGCTACACCATGATGTACAACATCCATGTCATCATGTACATCAGCTGTGTCACCATGGACGGCTGCCACGTCATCATGTACAGCAGCCGCATCACCATGTACAGTAGCTACACCATGATGTACAACATCCATGTCATCATGTACATCAGCTGTGTCACCATGGACGGCTGCCACGTCATCATGTACAGCAGCCGCATCACCATGTACAGCAGCTACGCCATGATGTACAACATCCATGTCATCATGTACATCAGCTGTGTCACCATGGGCGGCTGCCACGTCATCATGTACAGCAGCCGCATCACCATGTACAGCAGCTACGCCATGATGTACAACAGCCATGTCATCATGTACCTCAGCTGTGTCACCATGGGCGGCTGCCACGTCATCATGTACAGCAGCTGTGTCACCATGTACAGAAGCCACATCTTTATGAACACCCAATATGTTATGATGTACAGCATCCATGTTATCACGTACATCCAATTTGTCGTGATGTACTTCAGTCGCGTTGTCAGCCTGGCTTGCCTGCGTACCTTCAACCCTGTATGAATTCTCTGCTTGCTCATCCTGGTCTACATGTTCGCCTGCCTTTGCATTGATGCCAGCAGTCTCATGGGTGGGCGCGCAGTCCTCTTGCAGCTGCTGGGCAGCTTCTAAGTTCCGGGCAGGCACAGCAGTGGGCAAGGGGTCCCGGGGTAGCTTCTGGGAAGCTTCCTTAGGGGCGTGGATAGGCAGAGGGGTGGGCAAGGGGTCCCGGGGTAGCTTCTGTGAAGCTTCCCTAGGGGCGTGGATGGGCAGATGGGCGGGCAAGGGGTCGCGGGGTAGCTTCTGGGAAGCTTCCCTGGGGGCGTGGGTAGGCGCAGGGGTAGGCAAGAGCAGCTCGGGTAGCTTCTGGGAACCTTCCAGGAGAGCTACCTCCCCTCTGACTTTGGAGGCCAGTTTTGAGGGCGGTGACATGGCGAAAAGGAGTGAGATGCTGGGCATGCCTTGCAATGCATTTGAATTCGAATTTGAATCAAGTTGGGATGGAGAAGGAGGCCTGATGGTGAGTTGTGGGGGGGCAGGTAACATAACACTGCCGGCATAAACTGCCAGGCTGTCAGATGAACGGGTGTTTAAAGAAGCCGTCGGGATGGTAGAAGAAGGGGCTTTCGATGAAGGTGTAGGAAGCGTAGATGAATGGGCGTTTGAAGAAGCTGCTGGGACGGTAAATGAAGGGACATTTGGAGAAGCTGCCGGGAAGGTAGATGAAGGGACGTTTGAAGAAGCTGCCGGGAAGGTAGATGAAGGGACGTTTGAAGAAGCTGCCGGGAAGGTAGATGAAGGGACGTTTGAAGAAGCTGACGGGAAGCTAGATGAAGGGACGTTTGATGAAGCTGCAGGGAAGCTAGATGAAGGGACGTTTGAAGAAGCTGCCGGGAAGCTAGATGAAGGGACGTTGGATGAAGCTGTAGGAAATGAAAACCTTGTGTTCGCTGCTTCTGCTGGAACAAAGAAAGATGAAGGGTGGATCGATGCAGTAGGAAATTGTGAGCCAAGGAGGGCTTGAGTGAGGGCCGGGTCAGCAAGGGGTGCAGCCCCCCCTTGGGATAGCAGGCTGGAGGCCAGGTTGATTGATGTAGCAGAAGCAAAGGAAGATGGAAGGACGTTAGATTCAACAGGAGCACACGGAGATGGATGGGCGTTATATTCAGCAGGCATGAAGGAAGACGAGGCGGCACTTGATGTAAAGGCGTGATGCACCGCACTGGAAGACGAAGCGTCACTTGACCTCAGCGCTGGGTGCACAGCACTAGCAGACGAAGCGGCACCTGAGCTCAGCGCTGGGTGCACAGCACTGGAGGACGAAGCGTCACTTGACCTCAGCGCTGGGTGCACAGCCCTGGCAGACGAAGCGGCACCTGAGCTCAGCGCTGGGTGCACAGCACTGGAAGACGAAGCGGCACTTGAGGACATTGGAAACGCTCCAGTGGAAGATGAAGCGGCAGATGACAAGGTATGTCCCCCATGGGACCCATTGAAAGAGGAGGAGGGCTGCATGTGAGAAGTTGAGCTGTGTACACTTGCTGACATGTCACGAGGAATGCTGCCCTGTAATCCAGAGCTGCCTACAGCGACGGGTGACAAGGACGGTCCTCCATGGGACCCATTGAAGGAGGAGAAGGGCTGTATGTGAGAAGTTGAGCCGTGTACACTTGCTGACATGTCACGAGGAATGCTGCCCTGTAATCCAGAGCTGCCAACAGCGACGGGTGACAAGGACGGTCCTCCATGGGACCCATTGAAGGAGGAGAAGGGCTGTATGTGAGAAGTTGAGCCGTGTACACTTGCTGACATGTCACGAGGAATGCTACCCTGTGACCCAGAGCTGCCAGCAGCAACGGGTGACAAGGTAGGCCCCTCATGGGACGAATTGAAAGAGGTGAAGGGCTGCATGTGGGAAGTTGGGCTATGTACACTGGCTGACATAACGGGAGAAGTTCTGCTATGCCACCCTAGGCTGCCAACATGTGCAGTGTTTGACACAACACTCAGAGAGCTCATCTGTGAGCAAGATACAATCTCTTGCACTCTGCTGCTGGTGCCACCAGTCTTGCCGCTCTGCAAACAAGCGCTTGCTTGCTCCAGAGCGCTTGCTTGTTCCAAAGCATATTGCTGCGCTGAGCTTAACACAACAGCTGATATGTCAAATGCATGCGCTGCCTGTTGTGCTGAGTTTGACACGTCAGCTGACAGGTAATCTGCATGTGCTGGCTGTTGTGCTGAGGTTGACACGTCAGCGAAAAGGTCATCTGCATGGGCTGGCTGTTGTGCTGAGGTTGACACGTCAGCTGACAGGTCATCTGCATGTGCTGGCTGTTGTGCTGAGATTGATAGGTCCACGGTCGGTAGCCGCAATGGTGGACGCCCGCCTTGCTCAGGGGGTAGATGCAGATGCTGTTGGTTCTGTTGCGACGGCTCCTGCTGTTGCTGTTGCTGTGGCTGCTGCTGCTGCTGCTGCTGCTGTGCTGAGGTTGACAAGTCAGCTGACAGGTCATCTGCATGTGCTGGCTGTTGTGCTGAGATTGATAGGTCAATGGTCGGTAGCCGCAATGGTGGACGCCCGCCTTGCTTAGGGGGGATATATAGGTGCTGTTGGTTCTGTTGCTGCGGCTGCTGTTGCTGCTGCAGCTGTTGCTGTTCATGCTGCGACTGTTGCTTTTGCTGCTGCTGTCGCTGCTGATGATCCTGCTGCTTTTGCTGCGGCGGCTGTTGCTGCTGATGATCCTGCTGCTGTTGCTGCTGTTGCTGTTGCTGCTGTTGCTTCGGCTGATCCTGTTGCGGCTGCTGTTGCTGCTGCTGCTGCTGCTGCTGCTGCTGTTGTTGCTGTTGATGCTGCTGCTGGTTGACATGCTGTTGCTGTTGTTGCTGCTGCCGTTGCTGCTGCTGCTGTTGCTGTTGCCGCTGCTGCTGGTTGACGTGCTGCTGCTGTTGCTGCTGCTGCTGTTGTCGCTGCTGCTGTTCCAGCTGCTGCTGGTTGACGTGCTGCTGCTGTTGCTCCTGCTGTTGCTGATTGACATGCTGCTCCTGTTGCTGCTGCTGCTGCTGTTGCTGCTGTTGCTGCTGCTGTTGCTGATGATGATCCTGCTGCTGTTGTTGTTGTTGCTGCTGCTGTTGCTGCTGTTGGTTGACATGCTGCTGCTGCTGCTGCTGCTGGTTGACGCGCTGCTGCTGTTGTCGCTGCTTCTGTTCCAGCTGCTGCTGGTTGACGTGCTGTTGCTGTTGCTGTTGCTGCTGTTGCCGCTGCTTCTGTTGCTGTTGCTGCTGTTGCTGCTGCTGTTGCTGCTGCTGTTGCTGCTGCTGCTGTTGCTGCTGTTGCTGCTGTTGCTGCTGTTGCTGCTGTTGCTGCTGTTGCTGCTGCTGGTTAACGTTCTGCTGCTGCTGCTGGGAACCTGGGGTGATAGGTGAGGTGGCGGCTACACAACCACCCTGAGACGTCCGATTTAGCTTGGAAAAAGAAGCTTGTACCGGGTGGCGTCTCTCTTGAGATGAGCTGGCGGCTATGAATTCTAGAAGTGAGACGCTCTCTGGAGGTCTGACGGCAGTAGAAGCTTCTAGAAGCGAGGCGCTCCCTAGAGGTCTGGCGGCAGAAGAAGCTTCTAGATGGGAGGCGCTTCTTACAGGTCTGGTAGCAGAAGAAGCTTCTAGAAGGGAGGCGCTTCCTACAGGTCTGGTGGCAGAAGAAGCTTCTAGAAGGGAGGCTCTCCCTAGAGGTCTGGCTGCAGAAGAAGCTTCTAGAAGGGAGGCGCTTCCTACAGGTCTGGTGGCAGAAGAGGCTTCTAGAAGGGAGGCGCTCCCTAGAGGTCTGGCGCCCATCCTCGGGGATGATCTAGGGGTAGCAGCTGAATCCTGTGAAGTGCGGTTTTTGCTTGGGTCCTGAACACGCTTACTAGAGCTCATGGTGGGTGCCACCTCAGCCATACATGTGGCGGCTATGTAGCCTGCCAGCTCAGCGCGCAGCCTGGCATTTTCTTCCACCAAGCTGTGTGTAGTAACGGGTTGGGCTGGGGTGGTATCCATAGCTGGCAGATGGTCTGGACTTGCTGCGTGTGCAAGTCCAGGGGCAGTGCGGATGTCATGCACGCCGACCTGGAGCGTGGTCTCGACAGCAGGCGTTGTGATTTCGAAGCTGAGGGGATCCTCGAACAGTCCAGCTTGGCAAATCAAGTCAGCTGGAAGATGGTGCTCAACCTTTGGATTGGAGAGGTGTTGTGTTCTCTAGTTAGACAGTGTAAATTGGTCAGTGAATAAGTACACAT
Organism: Chlamydomonas sp. ICE-L; assembly: GCA_013435795.1. NCBI lineage: Eukaryota > Viridiplantae > Chlorophyta > Chlorophyceae > Chlamydomonadales > Chlamydomonadaceae > Chlamydomonas > Chlamydomonas sp. ICE-L. The sequence goes on from JACBWV010000223.1 coordinate 4,762,121, forward strand.
AATCAGTGGAAAACTTGACTTGACTTGGATACAACTTGATGACTTGAAAAGGACTTGGCGAATCAAGTCAGCTGGAAGATGGTGGAGAACACAACACCCCCACAACCTTTGGATTGTGGGGGTGTTGTCTTCTCTAGTTAGACAGGGTAAATTGGTCAGTGAATAAGTTCGCATCAGTGCATCGTATACCTAATCTGTGAAAACCTTGACTTGACTTGGATACAACTTGATGACTTGAGAAGGACTTGGCGAAGCAAGTCAGCTAGAAGATGGTGATTAACCTTTGGATTGTGAAGGTGTTGTGTTCTCTAGTGAGACAGGGTAACTTGGTCAGTGAATAAGTTCGCATCAGTGCATCGTATACCTAATCTGTGAAAACCTTGACTTGACTTGGATACAACTTGATGACTTGAGAAGGACTTGGCGAAGCAAGTCAGCTAGAAGATGGTGCTCAACCTTTGGATCGTGGGGGTGTTCAGCTTTCTAGTCAGACAGGGTAAATTGTTCTGTGAATAAGTACGCATCAGTGCATCGTATACCTAATCTGTGAAAACCTTGACTTGACTTGGATACAACTTGATGACTTGAGAAGGACTTGGCGAAGCAAGTCAGCTAGAAGATGGTGATCAACCTTTGGATTTTAGAGGTGTTGTGTTCTCTAGTTAGACAGGGTAAATTGGTCAGTGAATAAGTACAAATCAGTAAAACTTATACCTAATCTGTGAAAAACTTGACTCGACTTGGATAAAACGTAATGTCTGGAAAAGGACTTGGAAAAATAAAGTCAGCTGGAAGATGGTAGTCAACCTTATGATTGTGGAGGTTTTGTGTTCTCTAGTCAGACAAGGTAAGTTGGACTGTACATGTGTGTACATCAGTGCATCTTATACATTATATCTGCAGAAATCCTTTACTTCTGCTATCATCTGCATACGGAAGTATTCCCTTTTTTTATGATGCTTCCATTTTTCCTGGTGCCCTACTGGACTCCAAATGCGCCCTCGGCTTGACGGAGTCAAGGGGGACTTACAGACATCATGCACAAAGAAGAAAAGAAAAATAAAAAGCAATTGTAAGACTTTGCCACACCTGGAAGTCTACACTTGATCGTGATACTTTTAGGTTGGGCAATTCCTATCAGCCAAAGTGGTACCCCTAGACTGCAACATGCAACCCCTAGACTTCAAAACACGAGCACGTGTCTATCAAAACTAGTTTTCTTGTATCATCACCTGCGTTCAAAAGCTGCCACTATCAGCCAAAGTGGTACCCCTAGACTGCAACATGCCGCCACTCCTAGGAGTCTACACTTGATCTTGATAGCTTTAGATTGGGCAATTCCTATCAGCCAAAGTGGTGCCCCTAGACTGCAACATGCAACCCCTAGACTTCAAGACACGAGCACGTGTCTATCAAAACTAGTTTTCTTGTATCATCACCTGCGTTCAAAAGTACTGCCTCTTTGCCACCTCTTGCAGCCTGATATTTTCCAGTTGCTACGTCATATTTGCTGTCTGGTCTTTGTACAGGTATTGCCACGACCTACACCTAAAAATAAACTTTTAACAACAAAACATCTTGCATCATCACTTCACGAATCATGAACTTCAAAAAATAAAACGTCTTTTATCATCACCTGCATTCGAAAAACTTGTAAAAAACAAAAAAAACTTGAAACACAAAACATCTTGTATTAGCACCTGCATTCGACAGAACTCCCTCTTTGCCACCTCTTGATGCCTAATCTTTTCCAGTTGCTACGTCATTTTTGCTGTCTGGTCTGTGTACAGGAATTGCCACGACCTACGCCTACAAACAAACTTTTAAAACATATGTATGTTAAGGTCCAGGGGTACGCCAAACAGGCTTAAGGGACTTGCCCAACAGTGATGGGAAGGGATGAAAAGAAAAAAACATTGGAAACAAAACGTCTTGTATCATCACCCGTGTTTTTTTGTATTTGTCTTGTATTTGTATTTGTATTTGTATTTGTATTTGTATCATCACCCGTGTTTTTTATTTCAGATTTCTGTAGTCCAGGTTGAGTAGCTGCATGGGCTACTCAACCCTGATTTCAGGATAGTTGGGTCCGGGGTCAGCACGTCCCGAAATCGGGGGGTCCGGGGGTCGTAGCATTCTACGGAATGGCGACGGAATGGCAACGCGTCGTCGAAAAATGAAACACTGATCATCACCTGCATTCTATAGCACTCCCTCTTTGCCACCTCTTGCAGCCTCAGCTTGTCAAGTTGCTACGTCATCTTAGCTGTCTGGTCTTTGTACAGATATTGCCACGACCAACACCTAAAAACAAACTTTAAAAGACCAAACATCTTGCATCATCCCTTTAAAAATCGTAAACTTCAAAACAAAGCATCTACAATCTAAAATCATACATTTAAAAACAAAGTGTCTTGTATCATCACCTGCATTTCAATAACTTGTAAACAACAAAAAAACTTGTTCACACAAAATATCTTGTATCATCACCTGCATTAGAAAGTACTCCCTCTTTGACACCTATTGAAGCCTTCAATTTTCCAGGTGCTTCATCGTCTTCGCTGTCTGGTCCCTGAGCAGGTTTTGCCTCAACCTACGCCTAAAATACAGTTTAAAAAACAGAACATCTTGCATCATCACTGTACACATCGTAAATTTAAAAACAAAGCGTCTTGTATCATCACCTGCATTCGAAAGTACTCCCTCTTTACCACCTCTTGCAGCCTCATCTTGTCAAGTTGCTTCATCATCTTCGCTGTCTGGTCCCTGAGCAGGTGCTGCCACGACCAACGCCTAAGAACAAAAACATCTTGCATCATCACCGTACAAATCGTACATCAAAAAACAAAGTGTCTTGTATTATCACCTGCATTCGAAAGTACTCCCTCTTTGCCACCTCTCGAAGCCTCACATTTTCCGGTTGCTTCATCATCTTTGCTGTCTGGTCTGAGCACAGGTGCTGCCACGACCAACACCTAAGAACAAAAAATCTTGTATCATCACCGTACAAATCGTAAATTTAAAAACAAAGCGTCTTGTATTATCACCTGCATTCTAAAGCACTCCCTCTTTGCCACCTCTTGCAGCCTCAGCTTGTCAAGTTGCGATGTCATCTTTGCTGTCTGGTCTGTGTATAGGTGCTGCCACGACCTACGCCGCACACACTCAGCTAGACAGAAGCGATAGGCTGCAGGAAGCCTGCATCGGTGAGGGGTGTGTGTGTGTGGTTGATTTTTTTTTTTTTGTTGTTGTTGGTGGTTGGTAGGTAGTGCGAGGAGTGGCGCACCTTGTTATGACCTCTAGGTCTGAAAAGTGTGGTTGGTTGGTAGTGGTAGTTGGCTGGTGTTCAGCATTTGGTGATACACCTCTCAACAACCTCTAGGTCTTGACAATGTGGCTGTTGGTTGGTGGTTGGTGGTTGGTGGTTGGTATTTGGTGGTTGGTTGTTGGTGGTTGGTGGGTATTGTGAGGATTGGAACACCTTGTAAATATCTCTAGGTCTGAAAGTGTGTTTGGTTGGTAGTGGTAGTAGGCTGGTGTTTGGTATTTGGTGATACACCTTGTAATGACCTCTAGGTCCTGACAGCGTGGTTGGTGGTTGGTAGGTTGTTGGTGGTTGGTAGTTGGTGGGTGGGTGTTGGAGGTTGGTGGTTGGTAGGTTGTTGGTGGTTGGAAGTTGGTGGGTGGTTGTTGGAGGTTGGTGGTTGTTGGTTGGTTGGTTTTTGGTGGTTGGTAGTTGGTGGGTGGGTGTTGGAGGTTGGTGGTTGTTGATTGGTTGGTTTTTGGTGGTTGGTAGTTGGTGGGTGGTTGTTGGAGGTTGGTGGTTGGACGTTGTTGGTTGTTGGCTGGTGGATGGTTGGTTGTTGGTGTTTGGTATTTGGTGCGTGTTGTGATGAGTGTCGCACCTTGTAACGACCTCTAGGTCTGGAAAGTGTGTTTGGTTGGTTGGTAGTTGTAATAGGCTGGTATTTGGTGTTTGGTGATACACCATGTCGCGACCTCTAGGTCCGGACAGTGTGGTTGTTGGTTGGTGGTTGTTGATTGTTGGTTGGTGGTTGGTGATACACCATGTAACGACCTCTAGGTCCAGACAGTGTGGTTGGTGGTTGGTGGTTGGTGGTTGGTGATACACCATGTAACGACCTCTAGGTCCAGACAGTGTGGTTGTTGGTTGGTGGTTGTTGATTGTTGGTTGGTGGTTGGTGATACACCATGTAACGACCTCTAGGTCCAGACAGTGTGGTTGGTGGTTGGTGGTTGGTGGTTGGTGATACACCATGTAACGACCTCTAGGTCCAGACAGTGTGGTTAGTGGTTGGTGGTTGGTGGTTGGTGGTTGGTGGTTGGTGATACACCATGTAACGACCTCTAGGTCCAGACAGTGTGGTTGGTGGTTGGTGGTAGGTAGTTGGTGGTTGGTGGTTGGTGGTTGGTGATACACCATGTAACGACCTATAGGAACGGACAGTGTGGTTCATGGTTGGTGCTTGGTGCTTGGTAGTTGGTTGTTGTTGGTTGTTGGTTGGTGGTTATTGTGATGAGTGGCGCACCTTGATACACTCCCTAGGTCTGAAAAGTATGTTGGGTTGGTAGTGGTAGTTGTCAGGTGTTTGGTATTTGGTGGTACACCTTGTAACAACCACTAAGTCCGGACAGTGTGGTTGATGGTTGGTTGGTTGTTGGTGGGTGGTTGTTGGAGGTTGGGGGTTGGTGGTTGGTGGGTAGCACATGGAGTGGCACACCTGGTAATGACCTCTAGGGCTGAAAAGTGTGGTTGGTTGGTTGGTAGTGGTAGTTGGCTGGTGTTCAGCATTTGGTGATACACCTCTCAACAACCTCTAGGTCTTGACAATGTGGTTGGTGGTAGGTTGGTGGTGGTTGGTGGTTGGTGGGTGTTGAAGGAGTGGCGCACCTAGTAACGATCTCTAGGTCTGGACTGTGTGTTTGGTTGGTAGTGGTAGTTTGCTGGTGTTTGATATTTGGTGATACGTCTTGAAACGACATCTAGGTCAGTACAGTGTGGTTGGTGGTTGGTGGTTGGTGGTTGGTGTGTGTTGTGAGGAGTTGCGCACCTTGTAACGACCTCTAGGTCCGGACAGTGTTTTTTTTTTTTTTTTTTTTGTGGTTGGTTGGTAGAGCGAGGAGTGGCGCACCTTGTTATGACCTCTAGGTCTGAAAAGTGTGGTTGGTTGGTAGTGGTAGTTGGCTGGTGTTAAGTATATGGTGATACACCATGTAACGACCTGTAGGTTTTGACAGTGTGGTTGTTGGTTGTTGGTTGTTGGTTGGTATTTGGTGGCTGGTTGTTGGTGGTTGGTTGTTGGTGGTTGGTGGTTGGTTGTTGATGGTTGGTAGGTGTTGTGAGGAGTGGTGCACCTTGTAACGACCTCTGAACGGTGTAGTTGGTGGTTGGTGGTTGGTGGGTATTGTGAGGATAGGAGCACCTTGTAAATATCTCTAGGTCTGAAAGTGTGTTTGGTTGGTGGTGGTAGTAGGCTGGTGTTTGGTATTTGGTGATACACCTTGTAATGACCTCTATGTCCGGACAGTGTGGTTGGTGGTTGGTGGTTGGTTGGTGGTGGTTGGTGGTCGGTTGGTGGTTGGTGGTTGGTGGTTGGTAGGTAGCGCGAGGAGTGGCGCACCTTGTAACAACTTCTAGGCCTGGACAGTGTGGTTGGTGGTTGGTGGTTGGTGGTTGGAATTTTGTGATACGCCATGTAACGACCTCTAGGTCTAGACAGTGTGGTTGGTGGTTGGTGGTTGGTGGTTGGTGGTTGGTATTTGGTGATACGCCATGTAACGACCTCTAGGTCTAGACAGTGTGGTTGGTGGTTGGTGGTTGGTGGTTGGTATTTGGTGATGCGCCATGTCACGACCTCTAGGTCTGGACAGTGTGGTTGGTGGCTGGTGGTTGGTGGCTGGTGGTTGGTGGTTGGTATTTGGTGATACGGATGGTTGTTGATGGTTGGTAGGTGTTGTGAGGAGTGGTGCACCTTGTAACGACCTCTGAACGGTGTAGTTGGTGGTTGGTTGTTGGTTGTTGTTGGTTGGTTGTTGGTGGTTGGTTGTTGGTGGTTGGTGGGTATTGTGAGGATTGGCGCACCTTGTAAATACCTCTAGGTCTGAAAGTGTGGTTGGTTGGTGGTGGTAGTAGGCTGGTGTTTTGTATTTGGTGATACACCTTGTAATGACCTCTAGGTCCGGACAGTGTGGTTGGTGGTTGGTGGTTGGTTGGTGGTTGGTTGGTGGTTGGTGGTTGGTAGGTAGCGCGAGGAGTGGCGCACCTTGTAACGACCTCTAGGCCTGGACAGTGCGGTTGGTGGTTGGTGGTTGGTGGTTGGTGGTTGGTGGGTATTGTAAGGAGTGGCGCACCTTGTAACGACCTCTATACCTCTTGATTGGTGGTTGGTGGTTGGTGGTAGATAGTTGGTGGTAGGTGGTAGGTGGTTGGTAGTTGGTGGTTGATGGACGGTTGGTTGTTGGTTGTTGGTGGTTGGTGGTTGGAAGTTGCTGGGTGTTGTGAGGAGTGGCGCACCTTGTAACAATATCTAGGTCTCCAAAAGCGTGGTTGGTTGGTGGTTGGTGGTTGGTGGTTGGTGGTTGGTTGGTGGTGGTTGGTGGGTATTTTGAGGAGTGGCGCACCTAGTAACAATCTCTAGGTCTCCAAAAGCACTGTCCTGCTTTTTCAAGACCTCACTGAAGGCGGCAAGCTGATTCCTCATGTCACGTATGCTACTCTGTTGAGCTGACACCCTCTGGAGCTGGTCCACCTGGGTGGGTGGGTGTGGGGGAGGGTGTGGGGAGGGGATGGGGGGGGGGGGGGGGGGGGGGATGAGGGCTGCTGAGCTGACACCCTCTGGAGCTGGTCCACCTGGGTGGGTGGGTGGGGGGGAGGGTGGGGGGAGGGGATGGGGGGGGGGGGGAGGGCTGCTGAGCAGACACCCTTGGAAGATGGTCAACCTGGGTTGTTGGTGGTCTCCCTCTCTTCGTGTGGGTGTGAGGAAGGGTGGGGGAGGGGATGGGGGGGGGGAGGGGTGGAGGGCTGCTGAGCTGATACCTTCTGCGCGATGTCACTGTTGATGTGGGGTGGAGGTGTGGGGAGACGGAAGGTGTGGGGCCAAGGGGTGGTCCCTTGGTGGAGGGGGAGGGCTGAGAGCTGATACTTCGGGAGTGGTCCAACGGGTTGGTGTTGGGGTGGAGTGTGGGGAGGGGAGGTGAATGGGAGGTCGGGGAGGGGGTTGTGGTGGCGTGGGGGCGGGTGCTGAGCTGAAACTTCTGGAGCTGTCCACCTGGGTGGGAGGGGGGATGTGGGGTGCGGGGGGGGGTGGGGGTGGTGGTGTGGGTGTGGGGGGGGGGGGGGGGGGGGGGTCGGTGAGGCGAGGGGGGGGGGGGGGGGGGGGGGAGTTGCAACTGCGAAGGCGACGCCGACGTGCCGGCCTTGTATGTATGTATGTAGGTCGTCGGATGTCTCTGGACCCCTCCAGGGGTAGGCACTAGGGGCCGCGCCTGGTCTCCTCTATACCCTCACCCCCTCTCTTTATTATCTTTCTAGTACTTCTTACCGTTCTGATGAATAATTTCTCTTGTATTTCTACTATCTATCTTGTATTATTCCAATTATATGGTATTATTATATGAAATTGTATTCTTAGCTTATATTGCTCTCTTACTCTTATATTGACAGTTCTTATTCAACCATTTCCTTTTCTTATCCTCTGTATCTTCTTATTACTATTGTATCCTTGGAGAGTCTTTTTGTTAGCTGTATGCTTACTCCGGTCTTTAACTTGCGATATGATTGTTTCTGAGTTTACTTCGATTGTCGCGCTTTCTATATATATGGTATTTACTTAGTCTAGTTCTTCTTATTCATCTTTCTAGTTTCATTTCTTTTTTGTACTTCTTTTCATGTCTTTCTATATTTCATCTCTGTACCTGTTCTCGTGCTGGCTTCTGACTTTAATTTATAGGTGTCCCTTATTATTCTTCTCTTCTGTCTCTATCTTTTACTTGGTTCTATTCCGCGCGTATTTACTGTCGTAGTATTAGGTAGATGTGTAGTTTCGATTATTTATATTCTATGTTTACCTACATCTGGTCTCTTCTTATATTGTAGTACGCTCTATTGCCTTACTATGTCTTATCTATCCTTTTCTTATTCACGATCTTTAATTGTCTTTATTCTTTCTATGCACACTCATTATATTTATTGTCTTTCTTATATGATTTCTTTCTTCTCTTATATTGTCTTTTTATCTGTATTTGCTTTCTTCCTTTATCTTGTCCTTTCATTAATTTATATTGTATGTATTTCTTTACCTTTGTCTTATTAACCATCTTCTTTTTTTCTTGTCTGTCATTATCTTCTCGCTCTTATGTACTTGTCTTTATATCTCGATCCTTGTCTTTCTATATTCTCTTGTCTTTTAATTTATGTATATTTCATCTTCTTGATTCGTCTCTTTATAACCTCCTAGCGCCCACGCCCACGGCTCTGTCATTCGGTTCTCAGTCCGCAGGAGGTTGTTCGGATGCGTTGCCTTTGAGCATTCCTCTTTAGACGATCCCTGGCAACATCACACTACTATCAGGAACGCCCTATCGGTTTCGGATTCGGTTCTTAGCAGCCCACTGTGAAGCGTGCAAGGCCCGGGAGCATACTGAGTTTCACCTTCACATCAGTAAATCGAATTTCGAATAGTTATTAGGTTTGATTGTGATTCCTAGTCTTAGCCAGCCAGAGCGTGCGACACGGAGCCTTGAGGACTAATATTTGGAACTCGGAGATGCTTATTTATCCTATGTATCGGACGACCCCCCCGCTCACGTCCGCCATTCCACCCTCGTGTTCTACGCAGATCATTTCCTGCTTCTACGTGTTACTTTCTGTTTTCACGGCATTACTCCTTTCCTCCATTGGCAACGGCGTAAACGCCTTGCCGCAAGGAAGTTGACATCGTCAATCACACCGGGCTCACTTCCTCGCACTCACCGCCGTAATATAAATCCCATGAAAGGTCTGTCATGTCCCACCCCAAGGGTTATTAGCATCGGGACGCGCAGGAGGCACACAGACATTCCGATGTGTCCACATTCTCGCCACTCAAGCAGTAATAAATAACTGCACAAGGTCTATGTCATCCGGTTCTTGGATTCAGGACTTCCCCTGGCTCCCACGCGCTGCTGCAGGAAAGAGACCGAATCGTCCAGGGCTTGTACATTCGCGAACTCAAGGTCTCATAATTCACACATGTCCACTTGTACTTACTTCTGTCGCTTCCTTTCTTATGTGTCTAAACTTCCCTCCCCCCCACCCCCCCCCACCCCCCCCGGCCCGCCCCCTCCCCCCAGCATGTAGCACAACAAACCCCCCTTTTTCCCCCACACCCCACCCTTGAAGCCAAGGCTTTCTCATTTCTCTCCCCACTGCCCAGGCGACAAGGACCAAGTCCCTACCGCGGCCGTCACATTTCTGCCCTTCACAGCGTTAATAATAAACACCTAGACACAAGGTCTCATGTCATTCCAGGTTCTTAGCATCCAATGGCAGCGTGCGACCCAAGGAAGGACCCACCAGCCTGCCCAGCAAAGCCGGCGTCACATTCTCGCACTCACAGCGTAATAATAAAATGCACAAGGTCTCATGGCATACGCCGTCTCTTAGCATCCAGAGCTCATACAGTACAGTATCCGCCATCCCTGCCTCTCGACACACAGGAAAGGACAGCACCTCCGGGGTCCAGCATTTGCGCAACAAGCACGTTAATAATATAAAAATGCACCCACATGGTCTCATGTCGACTCCAGGTTCTTTCTTAAGCATCCAGGCAGCGCTGCAGGAAGGACAGCATCCGGGCGTCACATTCTCGCACTCGCGGATTTAATTTTTATTTTACAAAAAGAACGCACCAGGTCTCATGTCATCCGGTTCTTAGCATCCAGGCAGCGCTGCATAAAGGACTGCACCTGGGCATCACATTCTCACACTCACAGTATGTATTGTACTTATTATACTTATTATATTTATTGTATTTATTATATCTATTATATTTATTATATGTATTATATTTATTATATTTATTGTATTTATTATATGTATTATATGTATTTATATGTATTGTATTTATAATATTTATTACACAAAAAGGAACGCACCAGGTCTCTTGTCATTCGGTTCTTAGCATCTAGGCAGCGTCTCAGGAAGGACTGCATCCGGGCATCACATATTCTCGCTCGCGGGAATATTTATTTTATTTCTTAGCAAAAAGAACGCACCAGGTCTCTTGTCATTCGGTTCTTAGGAAGGACTGCATCCGGGCGTCACATTCTCGAACTCGCGGCAATATTTGTTATATTTGTTTAACAAAAAGAGAGGCCAAGGTCTTTGTCTTAATACGCCGGTCTTAGATCTAGGGCAGGTTTCCCCGGAAGGACTGCATCAGGCGTTCACATTCTCGCAATCCCCGCCCCTGGGGCAGAACTCTTGGAACATGATTTAGCACAGATGGCCTCAATTAAGATGCCACACGTCTGAGCAGCCAGTGGGCCATGGCAGGGGTTGGGGGGTGGGGGGTGGAGGGTGGGAGTGTGGGGGTGGGGGTGGGGGTGGAAGGCTCGAGTTGATTTGCGGTACTCGACAAGGTGCCTGGACTGGTGGCGAGAGGAGGTTTAATTGGTCGCTGGTGGGGGGTAACGGGTGGGGGTGGGGTATGTGTGGGTGTGTGGGAGCGAGGTTGTAGGATGGCACAGATTGGCATCCATAATGTGCACACGTCTGTACCGGGCACCTGCAGGTGGTGGGGGTGGAGGGTGGGGGTTAAGATAGGGTGGGGGGGGGGGGGGATGGTTAATTGGGGTGAGGGTGGCTGGTAGGGGGTTGGGGGTGGGGGTGGAGTTTTTTGGGTGAGGGGGTGGGGGTGGGGTGGGCCGGGTGAGGGTGAGGTGTTCGGTTTGTTAATGTGGGCAGTGGTTATACAGGAATGGGGGTTGGGGGTCGATGTGATAGGGTGGGAGAAGGGGGTGGAGGCGGGCATGCAGTAGTAATGCAGGAGTGGGGGGTGAGGGGTGGAGGGTGGGGGTGAGGGTGGGAGTGGGGTATGGGTGTGGGGATGAGGTCCAACCAGCAATTTGGCTGCTCGCTGTCTTCAGACTTAATCATCCCACACCCCAGCACCACGCACCATTCAGGGTTCCAGAGCCTTGCAGGATGACAAACTCCTTGTATCGTCACACCCCACCTCATCATTGCTAGTTTTATCTTCACCAAAAGCACGTCACCACACCCCGGAACACGCCACCATGAGGGTTCCACAGCCTTGCAGGATGGACAAAACGCCTGTGAGTCGTCACACACAACCACTCATCATTGTATTTTATCGTAACCACCCAAGCATACAAACCCCAGCACAAGCACCATTGAGGGTTCAAGCCTGCGGATGAAAACTCCTTGTATCGTCACACCCCACCTCATCATTGCTAGTTTTATCTTCACCAACCAAGCATCACACACCCCAGCACCACGCACCATTGAGGGTTCCACAGCCTTGCAGGATGACAAACTCCTTGTATCGTCACACCCCACCTCATCATTGCTAGTTTTATTCTTCACCAACAAGCTCAACACACCCCGCACCACGCACTGTGAGGGGGCTCAGAGCCTTGCAGGATGACAAACTCCTCCACATGCAAACACACAGTCTTGTAGTCCTTCATTATCACCTGCACCAGCACCATTTCTGAAATGTGAAAAACAAAAATCTAGCGTACCGGTGTATTGAATCGAAATCCAAATAACGTCCAAATAATAATCGCAAAATTAAATAACGTCCAAATAATAATCGCACAATTAAATCATCATCCCAAAATTAAATTAAATAACGTCCAAATAATAATCGCACAATTAAATCATTATCCCAGCTGAGATGATGATTTAATAATTTTGTAGAATTAAATTATCACTGTAGCACGAACTCAGGGCCCCCGTCGGTTAAAGGATTGTTTGGGGTTCAGTTCATCAGTGTGCCCACAGGGAAGTGAATACACATAAAACAACTCCTCTACATGCAAACACCCATGCACCGACCCACCCATCCGTTTATCGCCCCACCCACCCTTGCACCCTCCCATCTGTTCATCTACCCACCCACCCATCCACCCACCCATATACCCACCCATGCACCCACCCATACACCCACCCATCCGTTAATCTACCCACCCACCCTTGCACCCACCCACCCATGCACCCACCCACTCACTCAGCCATCCCACCATCCGCTTGCCTACCCCCCACCCATGCACAACACCAATGCAATACAAGCCACCCAACTGCCTGCACCAGAGCCTTCTTGGTATACGGCATGGAGACCCCACAATCAACCACGCAAACATGCACCCAAAAAACCAACCACAATCTGTTATATACCCAACCCATACAGTCACCCACCCCATTCGTAGCTACCCACCACCACCCATGCACCCACCCTTTTGCCAATACAAGACACCCACTGAACTACACCAGGCGACCTTCTTGGTTTAGATATTATACTGAGGCACTCCTCCATCAGCCACCCCACCCATCCGTTCATCTACCCACCCACCCACCATTCATTGCACCCAACAAACACACCCCACTCACATAGTCACCTCCACCTCATCTGAAACCCCCATCCATCCACCCATGCATACAAACACCCACTGAACTGCACCAGGAGCATCCTTGGCAAAGCTAGAGACTCCTCACATCAATAACCATCCATCCATGCACCCAACCACACCCCACTCAGCCATCCCACACATCGTTTATCTGACCCAAACCACCAAACCACCCATCCAGCAACCACCCACCATCAGCCAACAACCCATCTGTTGATCTACCCACCCACCCACCCACCCATGTACCCACAAACCAATCCAAGCACCCACCCCACCCACTCAGCCAAACCACACATCCGGTTATTACCCAAACACCCACCCACTGACAGCACGCCACACCCACTCAGCCACACACCCAATGTTGATTCTACACCACCACTTACACACCCACCCAACCCACCAACTGATGCATACAAGCACCCACTGACCTGCACCAGAGCTCTTTGACTTACGCTCGGGGACTCCTCGCATCACCAACCCATTCCACCCACCAATCTAAGCCCACCCACCCACCCCTCAGACATCGCAATACGTTGATCTACCCACCAACCCACCCCATAAACCCACCATACACCCTACCCATGCACCCACCCATGCACCCATCTATGCCATACAAGCACCCACTGACCTGCACCACAGCTTCTTGGTCTAAGCATAAGGACTCAGCCTCTCCCAGCTCCCTCCCATGCACCCACCCACCTACCCAAGCACCCACCCACCTATGCCACAATACCCCACCTACCTACCAACCCATGCACTCACCCATGCAGTACAGCACCACTGACCTGCACACAAGTTCCTTGGTCTGAAGCTTAGGACTCCGCCTCTCCCCGCTCCGTCCCATGGCCAACCCCCACCACTCAAGCACCCACACACTAAGGCACCTACCCACCTACCCAACCCACCCACCCCACCATGCACCCCAACCTACATCGCCGTTAACAAGCACCCACTGACCGCACCAGAGCTCTGGTCTAAGCATACAGGACTCAGCCTCTCCGTTCCTCCCATTGGCACACCACCCACCCACCAAAGCACCACCCACCTACCACCTACCCACCTACCACCTACCACAACCCATGGCACCCATCTATGCCATTTACAAGTACTCATGACCCTGCACGAGAGCTTCTTGGTCTGAGAATAGGACTCAGCCTCTCCCCGCTACCTCCCACGAACCCCCCAACCCCCCAAGCACCACCCACCTAAGCACCGCCCACCTACCCACATACCATCCACCCACCCACCCATGCACCCACCTATGCCGTACAAGCACCCACTGACCTGCACCAGAGCTTCTTGGTCTAAGCATAAGGAATCAGCCTCTCCCAGCTTCCCTCCCATGCACCCACCCACCCACCCAAGCACCACCCACCTAAGGCACCTACCAATTACCCACCTACCACCCCCCCCCACCCACCCAACAATGCACCCACCTATGCGTACAAGCACCCATGACCTGCACCAAGCTTCTTGGTCTGACGGATAAGACCAGCCTCTCCAGCTCCCTCCAGCACACACCCACGACACCCAAGCACCACCAACCATACGCACATACCCACCCACCACTCACCCATTGCACAACAATGCCGTACCAAGCAACCACTGACATGCACCAGAGATTATTGGTCTAAGCATAAGGACTAGGCCATACAGCTCCCTTCCAAGGCTCTGTGGTAATACAATGGCGTCGGTGGGTGAGGAGACCCGACACGTCACCTACCCACCCACCCACCCAACCCATTTGCACCACCTATGCCCGTAACAAGCACCCACTGACCTGCACCAGAGCTTCTTGGTCTAAGCATAAGGACTCAGCCTCTCCCAGCTCCCTTCCCAAGGCTCTGTGGTCTACACTGGGTCGTTGGTGGAGGAGACCCGCCACGTCCCCCTCCAGGGCACTGAACAGCCCATGTAGCTCCGAAACCTTGCGAGAAAAGTGAGACAGGGCTTGGCTGCAGTGCGCTGAGGCGTCCCTCACTTTGGCCTGGGGGATGAGGTCCAGCAGGGTCCGTTGCTTGCTGGTCTGCGCAATTGCAAAAATAAGAATTAAAACGGATTTAATTATTGGTTATACTACTAATAATAATAATAATAATAATAATAGTAATACTAATAATATAAGAATAAAAATCATACTCATAATACATAACCACATCCTCCCTCAAGCCTCTTAATCCTGATACTCAATCTCCTCCTCCCAGCTTACCCTTAATAGACCCATAAATAGGGGGGAGAGTAGGGATGAGGTCCAGCAAGGGTACGCCACTTGCTGTCCTGCGCATTAACCAAAATAAGATTAACGAAACGATTACAATTGTTTGGAACAATAATAATAATAAGAAGAAGAATCCAATATGAAATTAATATAAATATAGGGGGGGGGGGGGGGGGGGGGGGGGGGGGGGGGGGGGGGGGGGTGGGGGGGGGGGGGGGGGTGGGGGGGGGGGGGGGGGGGGGGGGGGGGGGGGGGGGGGGCTGGGGGATGAGTGATAATCCTCCTCATCCTCATCATCATCACCATCGTCATAATCTTCCTCATCCTCATCATCATCACCATCATCATAATCCTCTTCCTTATCATCATCATCATCATCATCATCATCATCATCATCATCATCAACCTCCCCCTGATCATCATCATCATCCTCATCATCATTACAATCATCATAATCATCATCAGCATCATCAGCATCATCAGCATCATAATCCTCCTCCTCCTCTTCCTCCTCCTCCTCCTCCTCCTCATCATCATCATCATCACCATCAGCAGCATAATCCTCCTCCGCCTCCTCCTCCTCCTCCTCCTCCTCACACTCACACACACACACACACAATGTCCCCACCCAACACACACACACTCCCCATCAAATACAAACACAGATCCCTTGCACCACTCCCCACCTCCAGTTCCTCACCCAACACACACACACACACTATGTCCCCACCCAACACACACACACACTCCCCACCAAATACAAACACAGCAATCTTGCACCACTCCTCACCTTCAGTCCTTCACCCAACACACACACACACAAGGACACGCACTCCCCACCCAACACACACACACGCACTCCCCACCCAACACACACATTTCCCACCAAATAGAAACACAACAATCTTACACCACTTCCCACCTGTTTAATTAGATTTACACTGTAGCACGAACTCAGGGCCCCCGACGATTAAACTATTGTTTTTGGTTCAATTCATCAATATATTTTTATTTTTAACCCTCTCTGTCTTGGTTGGGCAAGACCCTATTTGGCCTACCCCTGGACTGTAAAAAACACGCCTGGAGGGGCATGGTGTTAAGGGGACCCTCCCGTATGCCGCAGCTAGGGAATGTCATCATGAACCCCTGGACTATAACATGCATTTTTTGACAGTAAATGTAAGTGTAAGTATGTATATATATATATACAGACCAGGGGTGTATCTTCACATGCTTTTTGACAGTAAATGTAAGTGTAAGTATATATATATAGATATATATATATATATATATATATATATATATATATATATATATATAATATATATATATATATATACATATATATCACTCACTGTCCATTTACTGACACAAAAGTAAGTTAAAATACACACAATATTTACTGACATTTACTGACAAAAAACATGTTAACATACACCCCTGGACTGTAACATAAGTAAATATATCACTCACTCACTTTCCATTGACTGACACTAAGGTAGGTTCACATATACACAACTCCCTCCACCCCCTCCACACACACACTCCACGCCTTCAGTCCCTCACCCAACACACACAGTCACACACACACAAAACCTCCCACCCAACACACACACAAACACAAACTCCCTACCCAACATACACACACACATACACACACAAGCTCCATACCCATCACACACGCACAAACACACACACAAAAACTCTCCACCCAACACACACCCTACCCAAACTCCATGGCTTTTAAACCCGGTATTTCCAGCAGCTCCAAATCAGCACCTTCAGTCCCTCACACCAAAAGAAGCACACACAAAAGAACACAAAAGGAAACACACAACACAAACACCCCCGGCCCCAAGCCACAAAACCACCCACATAGACACACACAGACAAACCTATACACAACCACCCCCGGCCCCCACATCACCCACAACAAACACAAACCACCCACACCGACAAACCACACACAAACAACCCACGGGACAAAACACCACCCAACAAACACACAGACACACACAGCACACAACACACCAAACAACACCGGCCCCCACATCACACCCCTCACACACAGACACACACGACACACCCACCACAAACACCCCCCGGCACCCGACCAACCCATACACACAAAAAAGCACACAAAACAGACAGCTACACAAAAAAAAAAACAAAAAGAAACGAAAAAAACAAAAACAAAAAAAGGAAAAACAAAGAAAAAAAACAAATACAACGAAAAAACAAAGTCCAGAAAAAAAAAAAAAAAAAAATAAAGAAATACAAACAAATGGACAAACAAAAAGGAAAAGCACCAAACAAAAAAATACAACAAAATAAAAACAAAACAAAAAAAAAAAGACAAAAAAAAAAAAAAAACAAAGCACAAAAAACACAAAACACACACATAAAAAAACAGAAAAAAAAAAAAAAATCAACGGCAACAAACAAATATACGAAACAACAAAGAACTTCAACCACAAAAAAAAACACCCGGTACCAAACAATCAAAACAAAAAAAAAAAACAATAAAAAAAAAAAGAAAACAACAATTCCCCACAAACAACAAACAAAAACAAATATAAACACATAAAAACAAACAAAAAAAAAAAATTACAAAACACACCACACCAAAAAAGTACAACACAACTACACACACAACAACACCACCCCCTTTCCCTCACCACCCCCAACCCACACACACACACAACACATACACACACACAGAAACACCACCTCCCCCCCACCCACACACCCATCCCCACACCCACCCCACACACACACACACTTACACACACACCACCGCCCCTCCCCCCACACATACCACCGCCCCACCTGAAGGCCCTCATGAAGCTCCACCTCAGCAAGAACAGCCAGGTCAGCATCCAACGATGCCAGCCTGGACCGGTGTCTCTCGTACTGCGATTTGTAGCGGCTGTTGAATGCAGTGTAGGAATTGCTTATATAGGAGTAGTGCGCTTCCACGTTGGCCCTAGCTGCATCAATGGCCCGTGCCTGCACCTCCTGATCAGCTAGCAACCGCTGGCACCTGGAAAGGGATGGCAATTGTACTAATTTACAAAATACACACAAGAATACACACAAGAATACACACAAGAATACACACAAGTATACACACAAGTATACACACAAGTATACACACAAGTATACACACAAGTATACACACAAGTATACACACAAGAATACACACAAGAATACACACAAGAATACACACAAGTATACACACAAGAATACACACAAGAATACACACAAGTATACACACAAGAATACACACAAGAATACACACAAGAATACACACAAGAATACACACAAGAATACACACAAGAATACACACAAGAATACACACAAGAATACACACAAGAATACACACAAGAATACACACAAGTATACACACAAGAATACACACAAGAATACACACAAGAATACACACAAGTATACACACAAGTATACACACAAGTATACATACAAGAATACACACAAGAATACACACAAGTATACACACAAGTATACACACAAGAATACACACAAGTATACACACAAGAATACACACAAGTATACAGACAAAAATACACACAAGAATACACACAAGTATACACACAAGTATACACACAAGTATACACACAAGTATACAACAAGTTATAACACAAGTATACACACAAAGTATACACACGTATACACACAAGCAATACAAAAAAGTAACAACACAAGGAATACACACAAGGGGAATTACACCAAAAGAATACACCACAACAATGTTCTATGCAGCGTCGCCAGCCGACCGCAGAAGAAAATTGGAGAGTGTTGTTGGCAAGGAACAAAGGAGGGCAAGGAGGAAAGCGACCAGAAGCGAGTTAGTTACGCGACCGTTGGCTGAAAGTGTCGGGCGGGCAAGAATTTTTTTGGTCAGTCAAACGGACAAATGGGTAACCCTGGGGGCTCCCGCCCCCTTGAAGAGGGGGCTCCGCCAAAAATACACACAAAATACACACAAAAATACACGCTTTCTTTGTGAATACTCGTAAGTGCTCACAAATACACATTTATTTATTACAAAATTACAAAAGGGGCCTGCACCTACTGCTCAGCTAGCAATCGCTGGCACCTGGAAAGGGATGGCAATTTTACTCATTTACATATATGCACACAAAAATACACGCTTTCTTTGTGAATACTCATAAGTGCTCACAAATACACATTTATTTATTACAAAATTACAAAAGGGGCCTGCACCTACTGCTCAGCTAGCAATCGCTGGCACCGGAGAAGGGGT
The DNA here is from genome assembly GCA_013435795.1 of Chlamydomonas sp. ICE-L. NCBI lineage: Eukaryota > Viridiplantae > Chlorophyta > Chlorophyceae > Chlamydomonadales > Chlamydomonadaceae > Chlamydomonas > Chlamydomonas sp. ICE-L. Next base: position 4,781,275 of record JACBWV010000223.1, read on the forward strand.
TGCAATTTACTGAGTGTGTCTTTTTGTGTGTACTTTTGTAATCAATGAAGGTGTATTTGTGTGTGTATTTTGTAATCAATAAAGGTGTATTTTTGTGTTTATTTTGTGTACTTTGGTGTTAACACACAATGAACGGTGTCCGTTGTGTTTATTTTTGTGTGCACTTATGTTATCAATGAAGGTGTATTTTTGTGTGCACTTATGTTATCAATGAAGGTGTATTTTTGTGTGCACTTATGTTATCTATGAAGGTGTATTTGTGTGTGTATTTTTGTTATCAATGAAGGTGTATTTGTGTGTGTACTTTTATACTCCCACCACAACCCCTACTCCTACCCACCCACCCATCGGTCCCACTCCCAACCAACCACCACCACCACCTACCCCACCACCACCCCTACTCCTACCCTCCCACCCATAGGTTCCACTCCTAACCTACCACCACCACCACCTACCCCACCACCACCCCTTCCCCTACCCTCCCACCCATCGGTCCACCCTAACCAAAACAACAAACACAAAAATAAAAAAAAACAAAAATACTCCTAAAAGAAAAAAAATAGGGTTCCACTCATAAAAGAAGAAAAACCACCACCAAATACCCCACAAAAAAACATACTCATACACCGAAAAAACGATAGACGTCCCACTTCCCACCTAACAACATAAAAAAAACATACACCACCAAACCGTACTCCTGACCCAACCACACATCGGTCCTCACAAATAACAATCAAACCAACCACCACAACCTAAACTCCACCAACCATACTCCTACCCTTCCCACCCATCGGGTCAACTAAAAACTAACCACACACACCACTACCCCAAAAACACCACGGCAAAGAAAACAAACAAGAGGAGGGGAAAAAGACAAAAAAAAAAAAACAAAAACACACCTAAACAAAAAAAAACCACGAATCTACCATCCCCCCATAGTCCCCACTACTAACATACAACCACCTAACACCCTACCCCACCAACACCCCTAATCCTACACTCCAACCATAGGCCCCACTCATTAACTACCACCACCACACACACAACCTACCAACAACACCAACACTACTCATACACATCCCACCCATAGGTCCCACTCCTAACCCCTCACAAACAACACACCTACCCCACCACCACCCCACCAACACCCCTACTCCGAACCTCCCACCCATAGGTCCCTATCCTAACCTACCACACCACCAACACCCTACCCCCCACAACAAAACTACTCATCACATCCCACCCATAAGTTCCACCTCCTAACCTACCACCCCACCACCACATACCCCACCACAACCCATACTCATACCGGCCACACCCATCGGTCCCCACTTCCCAACCTACAACCAACAACCACCCCTACTCCTCACCTACCTCCACCACCACATACACCCACGCACCCTACACCCTACTCACTACCCTCCCAACCATAGGTTCCACTCCTAACCTACCCACCACCACCCACCTACCCCACCACCCCACCTGCTCCTACCCTCCCACCCATAGGTTTCCACTCCCAAACCCTAAGCATCACCACCACCTACCCCCCACCACCACCCCTACTCCTACCCTCCCCACCCATCGGTTCCCCCCACTCCCAACCTAACACCAACCACCACCTACCCCACCACCACCACCTACCCCACCACAACCCCTACTTCCTACCGCCTCCCAACCATCGGTTTCCAACTCCCAACACTACCAACCCACCACACCTACACCACTACCACCCCTATCTCCTTACCCTCCCACCCATAGGTCCCACTCCTAACCTACCACCACCACCATCACCTACCCCACCACCACCCCTACTCCTACCCTCCCACCCATAGGTTTCCACTCCCAACTACCACCACCACCACCTACCCCACCACCCACCCCCTACTCCTACCCTCCCCCAACCATAGCGTTCCACTCCCTAACCTAACACCACCACCACCTACACCACCACCACCCATACTCATACCGGCCCACCCATCGGGCCCACTCCCAACCTACAACCAACACCACCCCTACTCCTCACCTACCTCCACCACCACCTACCCCACACCACCCCTACTCCTACCTCCCACCCATAGGTTCCACTCCTAACCTACCACCACCACCACCACCTGCCCCACCACCACACAGACTCATACCGGCTCACCCATCGGTCCCACTCCCAACCTACAACCAACACCACCCCTACTCCTAAACTACCACCACCACCACCTACCCCACCACCTTCCCCTACTCATACCGGCCCACCCATCGGTCCCACTCCCAACTTATGGTTGCAGTCTGCTGTAGCTTGCCTCCTTGAAAGCCCTGCTCATCATCACGTGGTGTTCAAACTGAAACTTCGTGTTGAGCACTTGTCCTCCCCACCACCACCACCACAACCACCAACCCTACTCCCAGCCCCATCCCCACCCCTATTCCCACCACCACCTACCCCCCCACCACCCTTACTCCCCCCCCCCACCACCTACCCCACCACCACCACCAACCCCACCACCACTACCCCTACTGCTACCCACCCACCATCGGTCCCGCCCCCAACCTACTGTTGCAGTCTGCTGTAGCTTGCCTCCTTGATAGCACTGCTCATCATCACGTGGTGCTCAAACTGTAGCTCCACATTGGGCAGACGGCAAACTGCTGGTATCTTTGAATTGTGCAAGGGGTGCTCGAACTGGATGCTTGGAGCTTGCGGGACTGCGAGACAGTGTGTATGTGTGTGTGTGTATTTGTGTGTGTGGGGGGTGGGGTGGGGTGGTGCAGGGGGTGCTCGAACTGGATGCTTGGAGCTTGCGGGACTGTGTGACAGTGTGTGTAGGGGGGGGGGGGGGGGGTGCGTGGGTAGGGTCTGTCGGAAGTGGTGGTTGGTTGGAGTTTGTAGATTTTTTGCGGTATTTGTAGTGCTGGTGCAGGGGGTGCTCGAACTGGATGCTCGGAGCTTGCGGGACTGCGAGATAGTGTGTGTGCGTGTGTGTGTACGTGTGTGTGTGTATTTGTGTGTGTGTGGGGTGGGGTGTGGGGATATAATCTGCTTGCATGCCCTTCAGCAACAAATTTATAGTAGGGCAGGGGTAGGGTTTGTTTTAAGTGGTGGGTGGTTGAAATTTGTAGATTTTTGGCGGTATTGGGTGGTGCAGGGGGTGCTCAAAATGGATGCTTGGAGCTTGCGGGACTGTGTGGAAGTGTGTGTGTGTGGGGGGGGGGGTGGGGGGGGGGGGGGTATAATCTGCATACATGCCCTTCAGCAACACATTTTCAGTAGGGCAGGGGTAGGGTTTGTTGTAAGTGGTGGGTGGTTGAAATTTGTAGATTTTTGGCGGTATTGGGAGGTGCAGGGGGTGCTCAAAATGGATGCTTGGAGCTTGCGGGACTGTGTGGAAGTGTGTGTGTGTGTGTGTGTGTGTGTGTGTGTGTGTGTGTGTGCGTGTGGTGGTGGTGGTGTGTGTGTGTGGGGGGGGGGGTATAATCTGAATACATGCCCTTCAGAAACAAATTTGTAGTAGGGCGGGGGTAGGGTTTGTTGTAAGTGGTGGGTGAGTGAAGTTCGTATATTTTTGGCAGTATTGGGAGGTGCAGGGGGTGCTCGAACTGGATGCTTGGAGCTTGCGGGACTGTGTGGCAGTGTGTGAATGGTGGGGCGTGGGTAGGGTTTGTTATAAGTAGTGGGTGGTCGAAGTTTGTGGGATTTTGTGCAAGTGGTGGCAGGGTGGGTGGATGGGTGGGAGGAAGATTTGGTGGTATTGGGTGGTTGCTTGGAGCTTGCGGGACAGCGTAGAGGTGTGTGAATGGTATGGTGTGGGTAGGGTTTGTTTGAAGTGGTGGGTGGTTGAAGTTTGTAGATTTTTGTACAAGTGGTAAGTGGGTGGGTGGCAGAGTTGGTGGCATTGGGTGGTGCAGGGGGTGCTCAAACTGGATGCTTGGAGCTTGCTTGACTGTGTGACAGTGTGTGAATGGTGGGTAGTGGATGGGTGGTAGTGGGTTGGTGCTCAAACTGAAATTAAAAGACAGGTGGTGGGTGGTACAGGGTTGGTGCTCAAACTGAAATCCAAAACAAAGTGGTGGGTGGTAGTGGGTTGGTGCTCAAACTGAAATTCAAAACATCGTAGTGCTCGAACTGAAATTCAAAACAAAGTGGTGTGTGGTACTAGGTCGGTGCTCAAACTGAAATTCAAAACAAAAGTGTGAATGGTGGGTAGTGGGTGGGTGGTGGTGGATTGGTGCTCAAACCGAAATTCAAAACAAAGTTCGAAGGTGGGTAGTGGAATGGTGCTCAAACTGAAAATAAAACGAAGTGGTGGGTGGCACAGGGTTGGTGCTCAAACTGAAATTCAAAACAAAGTGGTGGGGGGTAGTGGGTTGGTGCTCAAACTGAAATTCAAAACATTGTAGTGCTCTAACTGAAATTCAAAACAAAGTGGTGGGTGGTACTGGGTCGATGCTCAAAGTGGTGGGTGGTATTGGCTTGGTGCTCAAACTAACATTAAAAAAAGTGTGAATGGTGGGTAGTGGGTGGGTGGTAGTGGGTTGGTGCTCAATTTTTTTTTTTTTAATTGTGAAGGTGCGTAGTTGGTGGATGGTAGTGGGTTGGTACTTGTCAGCATATAGCTGTGGACTGCCTGTCTGCCTCTCTTGTTATAGCAATTCAGGGGATGAACTGGACATACGGTTCGTACTTCTTCGAGAATTGTCGAGAATCCCAGGCCAAATTGTCGAGAATTCTCGTATTTCCAGGCCAAAATTCTCAACGAAGTACGAAGTACGAGTTCTCGCGGAAACGGTTTGTCCAATTCATCCCCTGAACAGCTATAACAGTGCTCAAACTGAAATTCAAAGCAATGCAATTCTGACAATCCAAGGGATTTATGTCAAGGCATTAACGCAACCCAAAGCAAATTCCAATAGAATTTGTTCAAGAGTGTTCATCTTTCAAACTCAGATATGTTACAGCAGGGACCGGCATATCATATGATGTTTACCCAAGGCGACTTTGATATCATATGATAGCATACATATTGCACCATGTGTATATACAATATTGTATATACATGGTAACTTTGGCCCATTCGGACTGCCGGCATCATAAGATATCAAATGATGGCATGATATCATATGATATCATATTGCCGTTCCCTATATTTAAGTCAAGGCCTTCAAGCAACCCGAACAAAGGTCAATTGCACCATGTGACATTGTATAAACATGGTAACTTTGGCCTATTCGGACTGCCGGCATCATATGATATCATATGATATCATATTGCCGTTCCCTATATTTAAGTCAAGGCCTTCAAGCAACCTGAACAAAGGTCAATTGAACAAAGGTCAATGTCAGCTTCTTAAGTGCCTCAATATGGGTGGGTGATGTTGTTCACTGTTTATCTTGTTTGAAGTTGTAATCCTACCCGATCACCAAGCAGATGTAATTGAACAAAGGTAAATTGCATCTGTTCAAGATGACCCTTTCCCTTGCAAACTCAAATCTGCTACCTGCAACAGGCTTTAATGAGATGGAAGTTTTTACAGGACATCATTGTTTTGGGCGGAGCCCCCTAGAGGAGGCGGGAGCCCCCAAGGGTTACTCAAATCGGTTGCTGTAGGGACCGGCATATCATATGACGTTGACCAAAGGTAACTGATATCATATGATTTCATACAAATTGCATCATGTGATATTTTATATACATGATATCATATTATGGATATCAATTTATGAAAATATGTAATCATATGATATCATATGCTTTCATACACATTGCATCATATATTCATATGATATTTTATATACATGGTAGCTTTAGCCTAGTCAGACTGCCGGAATCGTATGATATCATATGATGACATGAAATCATATGACATCATATTTATCATATCATATTATATCATATTGCCGTTCCCTTAATTTAAGTCAAGGCCTGAAAGCAACCCAAAGCAAATTCCAAATGTATTTGTTCAAGGGTGTCCACCTGTCAAGCTCCATTCTGTTTCAGAAGGGACCGGCATATAGTATGGTGCTTATCAAAGGCGACTATGATATGATATGATATTGTATATATATGGTAACTTTAGCCTGGTCAGACTGACAGCATAAAATGGTATCATATGATATCATATTATATCATATTGCTGTTCCCTTAATTTAAGTCAAGGCCTGAAAGCGACCCAAAGCAAATTCCAATTGTCTTTGTTCAAGGGTGTCCACCTGTCAAGCTCCATTCTGTTTCAGAAGGGACCGGGATATAGTATGGTGCTTACCAAAGGCGACTATGATATCATATGATATTGTATATAAATGGTAACTTTAGCCTGGTCAGACTGACGGCATACAATGGTATCATATGATGACATAATTAGGGAGAGGCAAAGACCGATAGATCTATGTAGATCCATCGGTCTATACAGATCTATAAAGATATATATTCGCGAAGCCGATAGATGTATCGATATCCCTTGTCCGACGCCCACCCCTATCTATGTAGATCTATATGGGCAGTTTGAGCCGTCGACTGTTCCTGGAACTTGCGAACGCGCACATGAAGGCATGCAAGGGGGGCTCAGCAAACCGAGCTGGCTGCGGAGAGGTGAGTGGAGAGGGGGGGGGGGGGGGGGGGGGGGGGGGGGCTGCCACTGCCACTGCCACTGCTCCTGGTAAGAGTGGTAGGGGCAGGCCCCCTAACAGTCCTGCTCCTATCCTGCTACAAATAGGGCTTTAGCCTATGGCCTTTAGGGGATGATTCAGGGCGACTGCACAATGTGTCCATGTAACCCTACTAGTCTACGAACCTAGCGAAGCAATCGCGGCACGATGATGAATTGATGATGATGATGATGATGATGATGACGAGCTGTTTGGCAACCAGTAGCAGCTTCTAGGCAGCTCCCTGTGCACTAGCTTGCGTTAGTTTTGGCTGAATAGCCAGCCAGGAGAGCTGCCTAGAAGCTGCGCAAATCAGAAAGTTTAAAGACTTTTGTAGGACCAGATGTATGCTGAACTGATGATGGGGGTAGGGGGGATTAGACCTGGGTTGGTTTGGAGGCTATATCGTGACCGTTTAGTATGTGACTGCGCCGACAGCGAGCTTTACAAGTGATTACTGAACTACAAATAAATCCTGTGTTTATTTTGAAGGCACAAGGCACCCTAATATGATGCAGACTACATGAACAACAATTCCCAGATTTTTCAGAGGCCTCCTTCAGGTACCGAAATACCTGATATAGATATATTTTGCTGTATATAGATCTATATTGATCTCTATGTTGAGGCAATCTAGATCTATTTGCCGCCCCCTAGACATAATATCATATTGCTGTTCCCTAGATAGAAGTCAAGGTCTTAAAGCGACCCAAAGCATATTTCAATTGAATTTGTTCAAGGGTGTCCACCTGTCAAACTCAAACTCAACAGTAGGGACTCGCATATCACATGATGTTGACCAAAGGCGAGTATGATCTCATATGATTTCATACAAATTGCATCATTTGATATTGTATATAAATGGTAACTTTGGCCTAGTCAGACTGACGGCATCATATGATACCATATAATGACATCATATCATTTTGCTTTTCCCTAGTAACCTGCAACAGGGTTTAACGAAACATGAATTTCCACTTGACAGCAATTTTTGCGGACCCCCCTCTTCAAGGGAGTGGGAGCCCCCTGTGTTACCCAGTTGTCCGTTTGTTCGGCGACCGAGACGAAGCCTGACGCGTCAGCCAGCGGTCTCGTAACTAACTCGCTTCCGTTGCCACCCGTCGCTCCGTCGCGATAAATCTCCGCCATTCTTTAGCGTCGCTTGCGACGCTGCATATAAATTGTTTAGTTTTGTAAGGTATGTCACCCCAGGCTCACTGGAACCCTCCCGTTTGCATGCATGTGTACATACTGGAGAAAGCTACCATGTTGGGTTTATTTGGTTTCGCAGACCCCCTGCGCCTGAGCTTGGACTACCGCGCGACAGATACCTCTTCCAAGGCGACAAATCTGAGATTTTGTGAACCTGGCCGGGGCTCTTTGGGGTTCAGTTCATCAATGTTTTTTGTTTGCAAGCCCTTCCTATCACGGTTGGGCTAGTCCCTTTTAGCCTATTTATTTAGCCTATCTGGCCTGCCCCTGGACTGTAACATACATACATATTTCAGCTCAATCGGAGGTGTTTGTGTTGGTACAGTTACCTTTCAAACAGCCCCTCTCAGTGACATACAATGGTCTAGTGGTAGACCAGGTTGCTGGAGGACGAAGGGTCGGGGGTTCGACTCCCCCATCGGTCGCTCTTGGCGTTGCAGGTCATCGTCAACTGCGATGGTAGCTTGTCCAGTTGAGGTAGGAGACCGCTCCCCACCCGCGTACGAAGGGGTTCCTGAACACCACGCCCCACCAGGCGCTATCATTACCTTTAACATTTCAAACTCAAATCTGTCTCTCAATTTTCTGTTACTCAATGTTCTGTTACTCCATCTGTTACTCAAATTTGCACTGTATTTTTCAACTTTCTGAGCCCCCTCAGCAAAGCGATTGGCATGGACTGTATAGTGTGTGTGTTGGATTGGATCAGATTGGGTGGTTACATGGTTTTCCAGTCAACTCTGGGCTGCTTGCCGTCTTCCAATTCAAAGCCCCCCCCACCCTGCAGTATCAATGTTGACCAGGGAGCTTGTGTTGTGACTCCTACTTCTACTTATGTATGTCCTAGCAGGTTAATTTTTCACTGTAGCATGAACTCTGAGCCTCCATCGGTAAAACAACCTCCTGTAACAGTTGGGCAAGTCCCTTTCGCCTATTGGGCCTACCCCTGGTCTGCTAAGCAGCGCTGCAGTGTGGTCGAGCGGTCAGGGGCAGGGGAATGGTGGGTGTGGGGTGGGTGTGGCACACACACACACACACCTCCCCTCCTCCCCACACCCTTACACATCCTAATACCTTCAACCTTGACATCTGCCATCTGCCACGGTTGGGCAAGTCCCTTTAGCCTACTTGGCCTACCCCCGTACTGTAAAAACATACACACTGATACCTGCAACCTTAACATCTGCCACGGTTGGGCAAGTCCCTTTAGCCTACTTAGCCTACCCCCGTACTGTAAAAACATACACACTGATACCTGCAACCTTAACATCTGCCACAGTTGGGCAAGTCCCTTTAGCCTACTTGGCCTACCCCCGTACTGTAAAAACATACACACTGATACCTGCAACCTTAACATCTGCCACAGTTGGGCAAGTCCCTTTAGCCTACTTGGCCTACCCCCGGTCTGTAAAAACATACACACTGATACCTGCATCCCGTGTCCTACTCATGGTCTGCTAAGCAGCGCTGCAGTGTGGTTGGATCAGTCAGGGTCAAGGGGTTGGTGTGTGTGCGTGTGTGGTGGTGGTGGTGGTGGTGGTGGTGGGGGGGGTACACACACACACACACACACACTCTTACTAACACACACACCCCTTCCCTCCTCCCACCCTTACACACACTGTTACCTGCAACCTTGATATCCGGCATTAGCTCAATAGGAGGTGTTGGTGCTCCAGGCTTGATGTACATCTTGTTGTACAGGATCAAAGGCTCCTCATCAGGATCGTGGGGCGGCTGCGGTACAGAAAAACAACAGGAAGCTAAGCTCCTAATCAATAACAATCAGTAACCCCAAACCCCAAACCCTGAATATATGACAGTGCACACATGTTGTATGAACCGGAAGTCCCCCTTGACTCTGTCAAGCCCAGGGCACATTTGGAGTGCAGTAGGGCACCAAGAAAAATGTCATCATCATCATCATCATCATCATCATCATCATCATCATCATCATCATCATCATCATCATCATCATCATCATCATCGTCATGAACAGTTTCATCTTCGGTGTGAGGATAAAACACCTCACATGCTGAGCCCTGTTTATCTTTTCGGCTACTAGCAGCAGCTTCTAGGCAGCTCCCTAAGCCAGCCACTGGGCTAAGCCTCAAAAATCCAGCTGCGCTAGAAAGCTGATAACCATACCATATCAATGCTTCCAAAACAGAAGAATAGGCAGCACAGTGCACCATGTGCTGAGAATAAACAACCACAACCATACAACTGTTTCCAAAACAGAAGAATAGGAAGCAGACAACCTGCTAAGATGAAAGGTACAGACACTTCTGGATCACAAGCCAGGCCATCATTGGCCCCCTTCTCTCTCCCCCCTCCATTTTCGCCCCCCCCTCCCTCCCTCCCCCCCCCCCCTCCTTCCCCCCTCTCTTCCCCTCCCCTTTTCCCCTCCTGCCTCCCCCCCCCCCTCCTTTCCCCCTCCCCTCCCTCTCCTCTCCCCACTCACCCTATGCCCTCCCCCCACCCCTCCCCCTCCCCCTCCCCTATTTCCCCCCCTTCCCACCTCTTGCCTCCCTCCCCTTCCCCACCCTTCCCCACCCTCCCCCCCTTCCCCCGTCCCCACCTTTCCCCTCCCTGTCCTACACATCTTGTTTGAGGTGTGCTGCACATAACAGACCAATGGACACTAGCACCAACAATGAAACGCCCAATACCTCACGTATCCTTTATCTCACCACTGGCAGCTTGTCGTAGCCCAGAGCACTGAAGGGGTCCAGCCTGGATCCTCTTGGCATTGCACCCCTCCCCCTCTCCCTGTCCTACACACCTTGTATGAGGTGTGCTGCACATAACAGACCAAAGGACACTAGCACCCACAATGAAACGCCCAGTACAACCTCATACTTATACTTTCTCTCAACACTGGCAGCTTGTCGTAGCCCAGAGCCCAGAAGGGGTCCAGCCTGGATCCTCTTTGCATTGCACTCCTCCCCTCTCCCTGTCCTACACACCTTGCATGGGGTATGCTGCACATACCATACCAATGGGCACTAGCACCCACATTGAAACGCTCACACATACTTACCACAGGAAGTTTGTAGTAGCCCAGAGCCTTTGAGGGGTCCAGCCTGGAGCCCCTGTGCATGGCCAGCTGCAGGGACACTGGAGTGCCGGTCAAATTTTGGAGCGCCTTGAGCAGCGAATCAACCCTGCAGTTACGCATCGCCGGTGGGGTTAAGAGCGAGTCGCTCGCATTTCGGGGGGGGGGTAGCTTCTCTTTACCTCCCTCGTCTGGATAAGTTCGGGTTGCATTTTGCCTCGTTCAATTGCTGCTATTTTGTGCACAATTAGCTCGGTGCGCATCATTAATTGGTTTCGAACGCAGTTTCGGGGTCTCACCTCACAGGGTGTCGCTGGTCTCCCCACGTAACCCTTCGCCACGGCATCCTGCCAACCCCACGCGCACTCCCACCCCTCAAGGCTTTGCAGTGCATTGTTAACACGCTAAGAAGACCCTCCGACGCTCCAGCTTAACCCAAGTTACCTCACCTCGCCCCCACCTACCCTACCGGCCTACGCCTCACCAGTACCTACCTTGTTTGCGCATTCACCGTTAGCTCCAGGGTGTGACCATCCATTGCGCAGTATACGAGCAAGGTAGTGGGCGTGGTGGCATGGGATGGGGGAGCCGTGGTCGAGAAACCACCAGTCCGGAACCCACCTCCACCTGAACTCGACCTCGGAGATGCGAGTTTCCCTTGCATTTTAATCGGGTTTAATGCGAAGATTCACATGGAATACTCCACGCTGCTGCCTAGGTGATATGTCAGGGGATATGTGCCTGTCTGCCGTTGTTAAGATATTGAATCGTTAACGTTGTACCGGAACTGGAAATGGAAGGTGTACTCCCGGTATCTCGCGCCCTAACGTGCCTATCGCCGCTACGTCCAAATACCTTGTAATAACCACTTAGCCCCGCGGTGATCACCGGCTCGTTCTCAACCGAGCAATTGGTATCATAAAATCCCATGTTAAGAACAAACTTTGTCACAACTCCCCGCAGTTCCATTCCACGTGACAATGACAGGTTCGAGCTGTCTCAGATCAAATTGGATGATCTAATCTAACCGGAACCAACACCAGGTGGCGTGGTTCGGTTTGGTTTCTGGTCGCTCCTCCTTTTCCAGTGCCTCCTTTCCCTACTACCCTCCTTTCCCGGAGTTCCTCCCCTGCCCTCCTTTCCAACTCTTTGTAGTGCCCCGGCGCAAGCGAGAATCTTTCACGCCCCTCGTAACGTCGCCTTTCCACTCACACTCCTTCGCCTGACTACCCCCTGCGTCGAAATACCTGCAATACCTGTTCATCGATACATTTACAAACTTCTTAGAGCCTCGAAACAGACGCCCAGCCATGGCTTCTAATAACACAACTAGCCCTCTGGCTAAGTATAAGTTGGTGCGTATGCTTCAAACATTTGTCACGCTGAATTTGCGAGGAACAGGCGACGCATGTTCAGATCTGTTCCCCAAACGCTGCTGCAGGTATTCTTGGGGGACCAGAGCGTTGGCAAGACCAGGTGCGTGCTCCATTCAATCCATTTGATCTAAGCACTGCAATACCCTGGCAGCCCTCCTTAACTCCTGGTGCTTCTTTCTTCCTGACTTTCTTACCTCTGTCGCCTGTCCCTCCTTTCCCGCTCCGCAGTATCATTACCAGGTTCATGTATGACAAATTCGACAACACGTACCAGGTACGCACTTGTATGGGGTGGGCAAGCTCCGTACGAGGTTCTTGGGACCCTAGTGCTTGAGGCTGGGGCTTGGGGTGGGGCTGGATCTAGGATCGAGGTGGTGTCGGGGTTGGTACTAGAGTTCGGGTAAGAGCTTGTCCCACCGGGGAATGGGGGGCCTGCCATTAAAGTAGTAGCCTCTGTTCACAGTCCTGAAGGGGCAGACAACCTTCAAGCACTATCTAGCTACCCCCAGACAGTAACATGCACACATTAAGTAGTCAGGCTTTCATGCTTCCGTAAATATGTGCGCACCAAGTACAGCAGGGTGTCAAATGCAGCATGGTACGCTAACCAAAGTGCTGCATAGTCAGGAGTTATATGTTGAGCTGTGAAGAGATGTGCCCGACAGCAAAACATTATAAGATGTGGTCCATTATAAGGAGAGGCTGATAATCATGGAAAGGGAACGGCAAATCATATGATGTTGACCACAGACGAGTATGATATCATACAAAAATCATATGATTTAATATCATATGATATGATGGCCCAGGCCAAAGTTACCTAGTCAGACCACTGGCATCATATGATATCATATGATGACATGATATCATATGATATCATATTGCCGACCCCTAATCATAGAACACTAGAACGCTCATTGTCAGCATTAGCTGTATTACTGCCATACTCTCCTTTTCTGTCCGGGTTCCCTCTTGACCGGGTCCTCAACTGTCCCCTCTTCGTGTCCTGCTGGCGACCATAATTAACCGGAAGAGGCACTGCAGGCAACTCGTCACTCATTGAGGAGGCTTTAGAAAAAGACAGGCCCCAATTATTTTGAAATTTGAATGTGGTCAAGCATTGCAGAAGGGAAGGAAAGGAGTGGGGCTACCTAGTCTGATTATAGTGTCTACCAGCCTGCTGTCTGCCTACAGTCAAAATTAAATGCAAAGCATAAGTGTAGAAGCTGGCTCATGAAACATAGACCTTGAAAACAGTTACCGGTTGTTAGGTCACCTGGTTGGCGGCCTGGACAAGTAATATCATTGCTAACACTGACTGTCTGTTTACTCTCTGTGGCCTGGACTTGTAAGACCCAAAAGGAATTATTAAACTTGAAATGCTGTTTGAATGGACCTTCAAACTAATGGCCCACTATTCTAAAGAAACAGGGGCCAGTAACCCCAAGTTTGGTTTCAAAGGCAGGTATTAACTTGTATCATCATTGCTAACACTAACACTCACTCTCTGTCTCTTTACCATCTGTACTCTGGCAGGCAACCATTGGCATTGACTTCTTGTCAAAAACCATGTACCTGGAAGACCGAACAGTCCGACTGCAGCTATGGTGAGTTAGCCGACCCAAACTGAAAAGAAACAAGTCCTAGGCAGCGTTGCAAGCGGCGCGGAAAATTGGCGGAGAGTTTTGGCTATCGGAAGGACAGGTGGCAACAGAATGGAGCGGACCGGAGCCAGTTAGTTCTGAGACGGTTGGCTGACGGTCTGAGACGGTTGACGGCTGACGGTCTGAGACGGTTGACGGCTGACGGTCTGAGACGGCTGACGGTCTGAGACGGTTGGCTGACAGTCAGGCTCCGTCTCGGTCGTCGGACGGACGGGCAGGAGGACAATGGGGTGAATCTGGGTGCTCTCCCCCCCAGAAGGGGGGGGCTCTGCCAAAAAGTAAAAGGATCTCTGATTAGGTACTAATGAATTGCGCATCTCCCTTTTAACTAGGTTCGGGAGGGTCCTATTTACATATAATATTGAACTGCTCAGGGCAGGGATTTTCCCCCCGCTTCATACATCGCTACTTCTGCCCCCGTTTTTGCCCCAACTATCACTGTAATGCCTTTGTTGACAATGTATTTCTCCTCCCTAAATGGCCCAAAAAGCTATATAAAGCTATAAAACGCTGTCCCTAAAGGAAGCTAAAAACCATGAAGCTAGAAAAATCCCGCTTTCAGATTTGAAAAACAATCCCTGGCTCCGGGGCTACTGCGTCATCTCCGGGAAGGCAGGGGGTTGCACATGGAGGAATTCCATGCACAGACACATGTACACACACACATATTCAAGCACAGACTCATGCACTCACGCGTTTCCATGCACACACAAAAACCCACACATGTACTCACACAGACACATGTACACACACATATTCAAGCACAGACACATGCACTCACACATTTCCATGCACACACACATAAACCCACACATGTACTCACACAGACACATGTACACACACATATTCAAGCACAGACACATGCACACATATGTATGCACAGACACATGTACACACATATTCACGGAAAGACACGTGCATGCATGCACACGTATGATGAGTGCATATATTCTCACTACCCGCAGACACTCCACCACTCACTTGGATCAGGTACACACTTGCCCTCGCATACACACATGTAACACACGTATTCATGCACATACACATGAACACACACGTGTTCATGCACACATATGTATGCACATACACATGTATTCCTACATATTCTAGCACATACACATGCACTCACACATTTCCATGCACACACTCGAAAAACCACACATATGTATGCACTTGCACATGTACACACACATATTCAAGCACAGACACATGAACTCACATGTTTCCACGCACACACATGAACCCACACATATGTATGCACAGACACATGTACACACACATATTCACACACTGACACATGCACTCACATGTTTCCATGCACACACACATGAACCCACACATATGTATGCACATACACATGTACACACACACATTCAAGCACAGACACATGCACTCACACGTTTCCATGCACATACACATGAACCCACACATATGTATGCACAGACACATGTACACACACATATTCACACACTGACACATGCACTCACATGTTTCCATGCACACACATGAACCCACACATGAACCCACACATATGGATGCACAGACGCATGTACACACACATTCAAGCACAGACACCTGCACTCACGCGTTTCCATGCACACACACGCACAAACCCACACATGTATGCACACAGACACATGTACACACACAGACACATGCATACATGCATGCACACGTCAGATGTGTGCACACATTCTCACTACCCGCACACACTCCACCACTCACCACTCACCACCCACCACCCAGCAGATGCCTTGGGCATCTGTCATGATATTAAGAACCTGACTGTGGGAGGTGTGCCCTCACACACCCACTACCCCTCACACACCCACTACCCCTCACACATCCACTACCCACCACCACCACCACCACCACCACCCACTCTCACTTGGATCAGGGACACAGCAGGCCAAGAGCGATTTATAAGTCTAATTCCCATCACCCACCCACCAAAAACCACTACCACCCACTACCACCACCACCACCACCACCACCCACTCTCACTTGGATCAGGGACACAGCAGGCCAAGAGCGATTTAGAAGTCTAATTCCCAGCTATATCCGAGATTCCTCAGTGGCTGTTATAGTTTATGATGTGACAAGTAAGTTCAAACGGGTGTGACCTGGCTTAGCCTGGCCTGTAATAATCTGGGTTAGCCTGGGTTAGCCTGGCCTATAATAGCCTGGGTAGCCTCACGGGGTGCCTCAGGAGGTGGTTGATGGTGTGTGAATCAAGGAACTATTTGAATACATGGGATTTACTCTGGAGCCACAGGTGGCACCAGAATCGAGTGCAGCAGACCGAAGCCAGGGTTTACGATTAGGTCCAGGGCCAGTTAGGGCCAGGTTTTCTTGTCAGACGGTGGGACAAACAAACGGACTTCGTGTGACCCCGTGCGCTCGGGGGAAAGGGTATGGTTGATGGTGGGCAAACCAAGGAAATATGAGAACTATATGAATACCTGGGAAAAGGGAAAAGTTGATGGTGGGGTATTCACAGAACTTGCAGTATGCCTAGGAACTTGGGTATGGTTGATGGTGGGGTAATCAGTGAGCCTATCGCTTGGGGAGGAAACTGGGCAAGGCATATGGTGGGTGAACCAAGGATGAATGAGAACTATATGAATACCTGGGACAAAGGCATGGTTGATGGTGGGCGAAACATAGAAATTACATTATGCCTAGGAACTTGGGTATGGTTGATGGTGGGCGAACCAAGGAAGTATGAGAACTGAATGAATACATGGGACAAGGGTATGGTTGATTGTGGGGTAATCATAGAGCTTACGTTATGCCGAGGAACATGTGTGTGGTTGATGGTGGGGTAATCATAAAACTTACATTATGCCTAGGAACATGTGTGTGGTTGATGGTGGGGTAATCAGTGAGCCTACCGTATAAGGAGAAAACTGGAAAGGCATCTGGTGGGTGAACCAAGGAAGTATGAGAACTATATGAATGCCTGGGACAAGGGTGTGGTTGATGGTGAGCGAGTCATAGAACTTACATTATGCCTAGGAACTTGTGTATGGTTGATGGTGGGCGAACCAAGGAAGTATGAGAACTATATGAATACCTGGGAAAAGGGTATGGTTGATGGTGGGGTAATCATAGAACTTACATTATGCCTTGGAACTTGAGTATGTTTGAAGGTGGCGTAATCAGTGAGCCTACCGCTTGGGGAGAAAACTGGGCAAGGCATATGGTGGGTGAACTGAGGAAGTATGAGAACTATATGAATACCTGGGATAAGGGTATGGTTGATGGTGGGCGAATCATAGAACCTGCATTATGCCTAGGAACTTGAGTATGTTTGAAGGTGGCGTAATCAGTGAGCCTACCGCTTGGGGAGAAACCTAGGCAAGGCATATGGTGGGTGAACTGAGGAAGTATGAGAACTATATGAATACCTGGGATAAGGGTATGGTTGATGGTGGGCGAATCATAGAACCTGCATTATGCCTAGGAACTTGAGTATGTTTGAAGGTGGCGTAATCAGTGAGCCTACCGCTTGGGGAGAAACCTGGGCAAGGCATATGGTGGGTGAACTGAGGAAGTATGAGAACTATATGAATACCTGGGATAAGGGTATGGTTGATGGTGGGCGAATCATAGAACCTGCATTATGCCTAGGAACTTGAGTATGTTTGAAGGTGGCGTAATCAGTGAGCCTACCGCTTGGGGAGAAACCTGGGCAAGGCATATGGTGGGTGAACTGAGGAAGTATGAGAACTATATGAATACCTGGGATAAGGGTATGGTTGATGGTGGGCGAATCATAGAACCTGCATTATGCCTAGGAACTTGAGTATGTTTGAAGGTGGCGTAATCAGTGAGCCTACCGCTTGGGGAGAAAACTGGGCAAGGCATATGGTGGGTGAACTGAGGAAGTATGAGAACTATATGAATACCTAGGAACATGGGTATGGTTGATGGTGGGCGAATCACAGAACTTGCAGTATACCTAGGAACTTGGGTATGGTTGATGGTGGGGTAATCATGGACCTTACAGTTTGCCTAGGAACTTGGGTATGGTTGATGGTGGGGTAATCATGGACCTTACAGTTTGCCTAGGAACTTGGGTATGGTTGATGGTGGGGTAATCATGGACCTTATAGTTTGCCTAGGAACTTGGGTATGGTTGATGGTGGGGTAATCATCGACCTTACAGTTTGCCTAGGAACTTGGGTATGGTTGATGGTGGGGTAATCATGGACCTTACAGTTTGCCTAGGAACTTGGGTATGGTTGATGGTGGGGTAATCATGGACCTTACAGTTTGCCTAGGAACTTGGGTATGGTTGATGGTGGGGTAATCATGGACCTTACAGTTTGCCTAGGAACTTGGGTATGGTTGATGGTGGCGTAATCATGGACCTTAAAGTTTGCCTAGGAACTTGGGTATGGTTGATGGTGGGGTAATCATGGACCTTACAGTTTGCCTAGGAACTTGGGTATGGTTGATGGTGGGGTAATCATGGACCTTACAGTTTGCCTAGGAACTTGGGTATGGTTGATGGTGGGGTAATCAGTGCGACTACCATATGGGGAGACAAGTTCTATGCAGCGTCGCGAGCGACGTTAAGAATTGGCGGAAAGTGCTCGCGACTGAGCGGCAGGTGGCAATGGAAGCGAGTTAGTAACGAGACCTTTGGCTGACGCGTCAGGCTTCATCGGTCAGATGGTCGGTCGGACGGACAAATGGGTAACCGTGGGGGCTCCCGCCTTCCTAAAGGGGGGGCTCCCCCAAAATCTGGGCAAGGCATGGGGTGGGTGAATCAAGGAATTTCTCTTTGTGGGGGAAATGGGGAAGGTTGGTGGTGGCTGATCTGTCTTATCTTTCCTTCCTATCTTAATTGTTTCCTGGTGGTTGGCCCCACTGCAAGCAAACAGGCTGGTCCCCTCAACCTCGCGCCTCGTAAAAAGGTGTACTATTTAGTTATTTATCATTACCTGTTTCTTGGTGGTTGGCCCCAGTGCAAGCAAACAGGCTGTCCCCCTCAACCTTGCGCCTCGTAATAAGGTGTACTATTCATTAATTTATTCTTGCCTGTTTTGCTGCACTGTACACCCTTAGTAACAGATGGTTCCCCATCTACTACACAGAAACTTTATAACTTCCCCTAATCGGACACCACGTTCCCCCCTTTGGTTGTGTGTGTGTTTGGGGGGGGGGGGGGGGGGGGGGCTGTGTGTGTGTAATGGATGGTCAGGGGAACCCATACTACACAGAGACTTCCCCTAATCGGAGCTAAGTTATCCCCATTGGTCACACAGCCTGTCTTTGTCAATCTGTGCAGGTGAGGAACGAAGAGGACCCCCCCCCCCCCCCCCCCCCCCCCCCCCCACACACACACACACACACTCCCACCACACACACACACACACCCCAAACCCCGTTGCATTTTCCCCATTGGTCGCACCCATTGCAGACCGTCAGTCGTTTTTGAACACAGCAAGATGGATCCAGGAGGTCAGAGCAGAACGGGGCAGTGACGTCATCATTTTCTTGGTGGGCAACAAAACCGACTTGGTTGACAAGAGGTAAGGCAGCTCCGGATCTTGCTACTGCATTGATCATTTCTAGGGTTTGGCCAACATGTAAATGTATCATGTATGTTCATACGTATAAATTCACCGGGAAGTACGCCGTAGACGTTTTCTCAAATCGATCTTATATACGTCGTATAATACGCATCCCGGCACTTATTCGACTTGGTTGACAAGAGTTAAGGCAGCTCCGGGTCTTGCTACTGCATCCATCATTTCAATTATTTCGTCTTCCTCCCCGATCCCCTTCCTTTCCCTTCCTGTCTCTTCCTTACCATTCATGTCCCTTCTTTACCCTGAACGCAAATGTGCATGAACACAAACACACAGAAGGACATAATTACACGAATCAGATTCTCTCTCAAACTTTCTTACCCCTACCACACACCACCACACACTCTCCCTCTCTCACACACTCACACACACCATCAACCCTGCATGCCAGTGTCTATAGAAGAGACCGAGCTGAGGCATAAAAGATTACACACAAAACACAAGCACAGCCTGACACTCACATCCTCACTCCCCCCCCCCCCCCCCCCCCACACACACACACACACACACACATACAAATGCCCATAGGGGAAGCTGACGCTAAGGCACAAGAAATAAGACACAAAACATAAGCACAGCCACATCCTGACACTCACATCCTCACACAAAAACATCCCCCCCCCCCCCCCTCCCATGCAAATGTCCATAGAGGAGGCTGATGCTGTGGCTTGATAAATTTCACACAAACACAAATACCGACACATGTGATGTCTCACATCCTCACACGAACATACATACACACACACACAATCCAACTCGACCCATCGCAACCCAACCCAACCCAACTCGACACACTCCAACCCAAGCACCCCCAACATCACCCCAACCCTAAACTCAACCAAGCATCCCCAACATCACCCCAAACCAAACCAAGCACCCAACCCAACTCTAAACTCAACCCAAGCATCCCCAACATCACCCAAACCAACCCATGCACCCCCAACATCACCCCAAACCAACCCTAAACTCAACACAAGCATCCCCACCGTCACCCCAACCCAACCCAACCCAACCCAAGCACCTCCCCCACCAACCCAACCCAACCCAACCCAAGCACCTCCCCCACCAACCCAACCCAACCCAACCCAACTGAAATCAACCCCCGCAGGCAAGTGTCCATAGAAGAAGGCGACGCAAAGGCCCGAGAGTTCACTGTCAACTTCATAGAGACTAGTGCCAAGGCAGGGCTTAACATCAAGGCTTTGTTTAGGAAGATTGCTGCCGCGCTTCCAGGCATGGAGTCAGCGGGTGCGTCCAAGACGGACCAGATGGAGGAGGTGAAGTTGACCTCCACCAATGTGCAACTAGATGCTTCCGCCCCTCCTGCTGCCTCCACCTGCTCTTGTTGAGGCTCCAATGCAAGGATGCTGCCATCCAATAGGGGGAAGTTAGCCCGAGGTTGGCTAGCCAGCCAGTTTAGAGTTAACCAGTTACCCCCGGGCCAGCTTCCCCCTACCCTGCTATCCAGACATGGAGTGGGTGCGTCCATGGCAGACCAGGTTGCAACTGCCATGCTGCCATCCAGACCAGGGTTGTTCAAGACGCTGCGTCCTCTGTCGCAGACGCAACATCGAAGGGTCTGTTGCATCACAGGACGCAACGTGGGGAGGGTCAGTTGACCAGAAGGAAGCGTCCGTCGCGTCGCAGGACGCAGGCTATACAATTGGTTGCGTCTCAGGCAGCAGAGCTGAGGGTCCTCTTGAAGTACCCCGCTGCCATCCAGACATGGTACGGGTGCATCCCAGACAGACCAGGCTTCAAAATCCGGTCTGCTATGCAGTGGACCCTCAAAATGATGTGCCTGTGACGTAAGATGCAGCGTCTAAAACAACACTGGACAGTGCCTTGATCAGGACGAGGGGAGGCACAGACACATTAATCTTGGATTCTGGTCTTGAACCCACCCCCACCCCCACCCCCACCCCCTCACCCCGCCCCCCCCAGATGTTATTTAGTGATTGTTGCAGTCACATTTGCCACACGTACATGCCTCATCTTGGATTGGGTATTTAAACGCCCCCTCCCCCCCCCCCCCCCCCCCCCCCCCCCCCCCCCCCCCCCCCCCCCCCCCCCCCCCCCGCCGCCCTCTGATGTGGTTTAGTGGTTGTTGCAATGACATTAACCACACGTAAAATAAATGGTTTGACTTACTACGAGACGTGGGGTTGAGGGGGCAGTTCTTTTGCTTGCACTGGGGCCAACCACATTTGTCACACATACACGCCTCAGTCTTCACATATGTTACCCTTTCCTCTTGTGGAATTTGTCACAGTCTAGGGGTAGGCCAAATAGGTTTAAGGGACATGCCCAACCTCTAACTGGGAACTGGCAGTACGAACCAGGTGAGGGTTATTCTGGGGGACTCCCAAATCTGCATCATGAGATGCAACCGGTTTCAAAATCTGTGTTTGCAACGGACCCCGTAAATATGTGTTTGTCACGCAAGACGCAGCGTCTAGAACAACACTGGTTGTATGCATGTATGTTACAGTCGAGGGGTGGGCCAAATAGGCTAAAGGGACTTCCCCAACCGTGAAGGGCTTAAAAAGAAAAAAACATTGATGAACTGAACCCCAAACAATCGTTCTAACGACGGGGGGGCTGGTTGGTAGAACAGGCAGTACCACGCCTCTATCTTGAGTACAGGATGCAATCGCATGGGTTACTGGGAGGCAGTTGGATTGGATTGGTACATGGTTTTCCATCCGAGTCAGGGCTCATCCTTTTCGAGCGCCAAGTCCCCCTGTGCGAAACTTCAACTTGAACTTGGTGACGTAGCTTCAGCCAGCAATTTGGCTGCTCGCCGTTTTTGACAGTAATATAACAATACCGGTACCTGCCGGTACCAGTGAAAATGTAAACGGGAATAATTTGGTTTCATGTTTTCTTCTTTTTATCATTCTTCTTCTTCTCCTACGCTAAAAAAACAGTTAAAAACCCGGAGAAGACGAATAATTCCTTTTTAAATTCTTGTTCCAATCTCTTCTAACATTCATGGATACGGTAGGCAGAGGATGATTCGCTCGACCTTCCACTTCTGGAATGCATATGAGATAGTAGGATATGGCGATGCTCGATTGCTCGAATCCTCGAATTCAACGTTTTATATTTTTTTATTTTGACTATTTCCTTAGTCTTATTAGTTTTGCATCTACTTCCATTTTTGAACTGGAAACCTTAGTTGAATAGCTATATATTGGTAGGATATGAGATGATGTAGAGGAATAATTTGATTTTCATGTTGGGAAATCAGGGTGTAGTACTTGCTTCTCGGACTTAGTAAGGCTTCGTCAGTACATTCAAAGACCACATGGAGTTCATCGTGAACGGTTCCAGAATCACAGTGACACACTCGAGTACTCGACCCTTCCAAGGGACAATGGGTCGTTTCCATCTATCAGTTTCCACATTCAGGTAGTGGTAGGAAGTTATAACTCTATACATATTATGCACCATCTTCTGAGGCATCTCAGGTTTCCTGCTCTCATCCCATTAAGAGGATAAAGTGCATGGTTCGCAACATTTTCCCTTCCTTGTGATCCAATTAGCACCCCCAAACCACGAAAACCGCAAGCAACACGTTGTTGTTTGTTGTTTGTTGTTGCTTGTTGCTTGCGGCACACCATGAAACCCCTGAGACCCATGTTAGAACCCCGGGTTAGAACTGCCACATCAACACCGAGAGTCAGTCCAGATCACCAGTCCAGATCACCGAGTCCAGATCACCCCCGATGGTGAGTCCAGATCACCCCCGGTGGTGAGTCCAGATCACCGAGTCCAGATCACACCCGATCACTCGATCAGACCACGCCAAAACCACCCCCTACAACCTTGATCAACCCCCTCGCGACAAAACTCCACACTTTTAATTCGCCCCCTTCATTCCCACCTCAGCTTACGCAAGGCTCCCGATACACGAGCTTTAATCTGCTCAGATCCGTTGTCATTCGTCGCTGTTCAGATAACAAGGCAAAAGCCAAGCCAAGTCAAGCCAAGCCAAGCCAAGCCAAGACCGCGCCACAGCACGTCGCAATCTTACCCTACGCTGTCCCACCCGAGCCTACGCCAGCCTCGCCAACCCATCCGAGTTTCTTACTTCGAGATTTGAATCAGGAATCACAGGCGAAGGAAGGACGACGGCAAAAGTAACTCTCACTACTTGTTCAGGAGCAGACCAGGGTCTTCAACCCCACCACACACCCCTTCTATCATTCTTATCTCTACTTGCACCAGATAGAGGAATAGGACAGAGGTCAGGATAACCAACCCCGCACGACACGCCCTTTCGTTCATTCCCATCTCTTGTACTAGTGTGTCTACTCAATTGGCTTGAGCACTACACAAGATCAGCATGCGCAACAACCAGCAGTACAACCAGCAGGGTGGCCCTCCCCCCTACGGCACCCAGCCTCCCTACGGATCCGCAGCCAGCCAGCCCCAACAAGGGGGGTATGGGGGGGCACCGCAGGCAGGTTTCGGGGCTCACCAACAACCTGGCCACCCTTCCCAAGCCCAGGCCCAGGGATACGGTAGTGCCCAGCAGCAAGGGCAGTACGGTGCCCCGCAGTCTGGCTATGGGCAAGTCCCCGCCCAGCAGGGTACATACCCAACACAGCAACAGGGTTATGGACAAGCCCGTGGGGGGCAACCCGGATATGGACAAGCTGGGGGGCAGCCTGGGTATGGGCAAGGCCCCCCACAACAACAGGGAGGGTACCCTGCCCACACACAAGCACATGGTGGTCATGCTGGCTATGGGCAGGCGCAACCTCAAGCAGGGCGTGGTGGCATGCCCCAGCAACAGGGGTACGGCTCACCCCAGCAGACCCAGCGGGCGCCCCAACAAGGTGGCATGCCCCAACAGCAGTACAGCTCACCCCAGCAGGCCCCCCCTCCTGGGCGGGCCCCCCCCGGGCAGGGGGGCCCGCCCAGGGCAGGGTCAGCTGCCCCCCTATCAGTAGCAGTGATCAAGGCCATAGCTGGAGCTAGGTTCAATGGGAATGCAGGTCTTTCACAGAAGGGACTGACAGAAGTGCCTAGTGCGCTGTGGAATCCAGACGAACCCCTCCCAGGGGAGGTGAGTCATGTGGTGGTGTGTGTTGGGTGTGTGAGGGGGTTTGAGGGTATGCGTGTGTGTGGCAGTGGTGGAAGGGACTGACAGCAGTGCCCTATGGAATCCAGACGATCCTATTACAAGGGAGGTGAGTCACGTGGTGTGTGTGTGTGGTGGTGGTGTAGTGTGTGTGTGGGGGGGTATGAGTGTGTGTAGCAGTGGTGGTGGTGGTGGGGGAGGCTAGCCACCCTAGTGAATCCCTCCGGGGGGAGGTGAGTTATGTTGTGTGTGTGTGTGTGAGGGGGGTTGTGGGTTTGAATGTGTGTGGCATATGTGGTGGTGGTGGTGGTGGTGGTGGTGGTGGGCTAGCCCCTCTCGTGAACCCCTCCGGGGGGAGGTGAGTTATGGTGTGTGTGTGAGATTTATTTGGGTATGAGTGAGTGTGGCTGTGGTGGCTGTGGTGGTGGTGGTGTGTGTGTGTGTGTGTGTGTGTGTGTGTGTGTGTGTGTGTGTGTGTGTGTGGGGGGGGGGCTAGCCCCCCTCGTGAACCCCTCCGGGGGGAGGTGAGTAATGTTGTGTGTGTGTGAGAGGGGGTTTGTGGGTTTGAGTGTGTGGCAGTGGTGGTGGTGGTGGTGGTGGTGGTGGGGGGCTAGTCCCTCTCGTGAACCCTTCCCGGGGAAGGTGAGTCATGGGGTCGTGTTGTGTGTTGAGTGTCATCCATCTAGACAACCACAAAATCATCATCCTGCACCATCCCTCCCCCCTCCCCCCTCCTTCTTTATCCCTACCCTCTCCTCCCTCCCATCTCCCCAATGTCCAGGAAGGCAACTGGTTTGACCAATGCGGCGTTCGCAAGGTGGACCTCTCCTACAACAAACTCACACCACTTTGTAACGAGATTTGCCCAATGCTGGACGTCAACCATCTAGACGACCACAAAATCAGCAACCTACACCATCCCTCCCCCCCTTCCCCCTCCCATCTCCCCCATATCCACGAAGGCAACTGTTTTGACCAAAGCGGTGTTCGCAAGGTAGACCTCCCCCACGATGAGCTCACAGCCCTTCCCGATGGGATTGGCCAGATGCTGGATAGCAACCATCTAGACAACCACGAAATCATCAACCTACACCATCCCTCCCTTGTCCCCCCTTATCACTCCCCCTTCCCCCCTCCCCCTCACCTCGCTGTGCAGGAAGGCAACTGATTCGACCAAAGCAGTGTTCGCAAGGTGGACCTCTCGCACAACAAAATCACAGCCTTGACCGATGGGATTGGCCAGATGCTGGACGTCAACCATCTAGACAACCACAACATCATCAACCTACACCATCCCTCCCCCCTCCCCCCTTATCCCTCCCCCCCTCCTCCCTTATACCTCCCCCCTCCCCCCTTACCCCCCCCCCCCCCCCCCTCCTCCTTTATCCCCACCCCTCTCCTCCCTCCCATCTTCCTGAAATACAGGAAGGCAACTGGTTGGACCAAAGCGGCGTTCGCATGGTAGACCTCTCGCACAACAAACTCACAACCCTGCCCAATGGGATTGGCCAGGTGCTGGACTTCAAACATCTAGACAACCACAACATCATCAACCTAGCCCCCCCCCCCCCCCCCCCCCCCTACCATTCCCCCCCCCCCACCTACCATCTCCCCGATATCCAGGAAGGCAACTGGTTCGACCAAAGCGGCGTTTGCATGGTAGACCTCTCCCACAATAAACTCACAACCCTGCCTGACAAGATTGGCCAGATGCTGGATAGCAACCATCTAGACAACCACAACATCATCAACCTACACCATCACTCCCCCCTCCCCCCTTATACCTCCCCCCCTCCCCCCTTATACCTCCCCCCCTCCTCCCTTATACCTCCCCCCCCTCCCCCCTTATCACTCCCCCCCTCCCCCTTATCACTCCTCCCCTCCCCCCCCCCCCCCCACACACACACACCATCTCCCCAATACCCAGGAAGGAAACTGGTTCGACCAAAGCGGCGTTCGCAAGGTGGACCTCTCTCACAACGAAATCACAACTCTTCCCGACGAGATTGGCCAGATGCTGGACGTCAACCATCTGGACCTGAGTGGCAATGCCCTTACCCACATCTGCGACGGCATCGGTAACATGCAATCCCTCAAGCTCCTCAACCTGTCTGGCAATAAGCTGGGGGCGGGCACAGGCGTGCCGAATGTAGTGGGCTCCTTGCAGTCGCTTGTAGTGCTCCAGGTGAGACGGATGGATACAGGCGTACCGCTTTTACGGACACCACCACCACCACCAGCAATACAACCACCATCACCACAAACACCATCACCATCAACACCACCAACACCACCAACACCATCACCACCATCACTACTAACACCAATTACACCACCATGGCACCTCATTTTACCACCACCACCACCACCACCACCACCATCACCAGCAATACAACCACCACCACCTCCAACACCACCATCACCAACACCAACACCAACACCAACACCAACACCAACACCAACACCAAGACCAACACCAACACCAACACCAAACACAACCCATCACCCCCCCCCCCCACCATACCACTCACCCACCACCACCATATCACCACCAACCATCATCAACCACCACCATCACCACCACGTTCACCACCACGTCACCCACCACCACCCCACTAAACAAACACCCACCACACCACCACCACCAATACCATCACCACCACCACCATCATCACCACCACCATCATCACCACCACCATCACCACCACCGTCACCACCACGTCACCCCCACCCACCCCCGACCACACCACACCACCCCCACCCACACAAAGAAACCAACACACACACACACAACAATAAAACCCAATAAACAACAACAAAACCCCACAAACCATCATCACCCCCACCCAACCACCACCACCAACAACAACCACCCACCACCACCACACCACACCACCATCATCACCACCACCATCAATCCACCATACCATCATCACCCCACCATCATCACCAATCATCACACCACCATCATCACCACCACCATCACCACCAATACCATCACCACCACCATCATCACCACCACCATCATCACCAATACCATCACCACCACCATCATCACCACCACCATCATCACCAATACCATCACCACCACCATCACCACCACCACCATCACCACCACCGTCACCACCACCGTCACCATCATCACCACCACCATCACCACCACCATCATCACCACCACCACCATCACCAATACCATCACCACCACCATCACCACCACCACCATCACCACCACCGTCACCACCACCGTCACCATCATCACCACCACCATCACCACCACCATCATCACCACCACCATCACCACCACCGTCACCACCACCACCACCACCATCACCACCACCATCATCACCACCACCGTCACCACCACCGTCACCACCACCACCAACACCACCCCCAGGTTGCAAACAACAACCCGAGTATGCAGAGCCTTCCGCGAAGCTTGGGTGACAGGAGAGCTCAGCCTGTGTTGGCATCCATTGAAGCAGCTGGCGCCAACACCAACTCCACCCCCCACCCCACCACCGCCCCACCCCCACCCCCACCCCCACTATCACCACCACCACCACCACCACCACCACCACCACCACCACCACCACCTCCACCAATGCCCCCCCATGGCACCTACTTTTCACCACCATCACCACCACCTAGCTTACCCTCCCCCCACAAACACCACCATCACCACCACCCCCAGGTGGCAAACAATAACCCCGGCTTTCAGAGCCTGCCACGAAGCTTGGGCGACAGGAGAGCACAGCCTGTGTTGGCATCCATTGAAGCTGCTGGCGCCTACGCCACCACCATCACCACCACGAAGACCACCACCTATCACCACCAACACCACCAACACCACCAACACCAACACCACCAACACCACCAACACCACCAACACCACCAACACCACCAACACCACCACCAACACCACCAACACCAACACCAACACGAACACCACCAACGCCAACACCACACCAACACCACCAACACCACCAACACCACCAACACCACCACCAAACACCACCAACACCACCACCAACACCAACACCACCAACACCCACCAACACCACCAACACACCACCAACACCACCAACACCACCACCAACACCAACACCACCAACACCACCACTACCACCAACACCACCACCAACACCACCAACACCACCACCACACCAACACCACCACAACCACCAACACCACCAACACCACCACCAACACCACCAACACCACCACCACCACCACCAACACCAACACCCACCAACACCACCAACACCACCAACACCACCAACACCATCCCCCCCCCAGGTTGCAAACAACAACCCAGGCATTCAGAGCCTACCACGGAGCTTGGGTGACAGGAGAGCACAGCCTGTGTTGGCATCCATTGAAGCTGCTGGAAACAACATCGAGGAACTCCCCCCTGGTTAGTATCCCTTCCCCGTTTTTTCCGTCTTTCCCCTGCGATATTTGTTCCAAATTGAAGCATGATGAAACAATATTGAGGAACTCCCCCCTGGTTAGTGTCCCTTCCCCGTCTTTTTTCCTGAGGTACTTTTTGCATTTCCCGACTTGTTTTTGTATTTTCTGCGATATTTGTTCCTAATTGAAGCATGATGCAACAACATCGAGGATCTCCCCCCTGGTTAGTATCCCTTCCCAGTCTTTTCCTGAGGTACTTTTTGCATTTCCCGACTTGTTTTTGTATTTTCTGCGGTATTTGTTTAAATTGAAGCAGCTGGAAATAACATTGAGGAACTCCCCCCTGGTTAGTATCCCTTCCCAGCCTTTTTCCTGAGGTACTTTTTGCATTTCCCGACTTGTTTTTGTATTTTCTGCGGTATTTGTTTAAATTGAAGCAGCTGGAAATAACATTGAGGAACTCCCCCCTGGTTAGTATCCCTTCCCCGCCTTTTCCTGAGGTACTTTTTGCATTTCCCGACTTGTTTTTGTATTTTCTTCTCTGGCGGTCTTTTTTAAAATGTGAAGCCGCTGAAATAACATTGAGGAACTCCCCCCTGGTTTAGTATCCCTTCCCATCTTTTTCCTGAAGTACTTTTTTGCATTTCCCCTCCCGACTTGTTTTTTTGGTATTTCTGCGGTAATTTGTTTTAAATTGGAAGCAGCTGGAAATACATTGAGGACTCCCCCTGGTTAGGTATCCCTTCCCAGTCTTTTTTCCTGAGGTACTTTTGCATTTCCCCCTTCCCGACTTGTTTTTGTATTTTCTGCGGTATTTGTTTAATTGAAGCAGCTGGAAATAACATTGAGGAACTCCCCCCTGGTTAGTGTCCCTCCCCCGTTTTGTTTCCGTCTTTCCCTTGCGATATTTGTTCCAAATTGAAGCATGATGCAACAACATCGAGGATCTCCCCCCTGGTTAGTATTCCTTCCCAGTCTTTTTTCTTGAGGTACTTTTTGCATTTCCCGACTTGTTTTTGTATTTTCTGCGGTATTAGTTTAAATTAAAGCAGCTGGAAAAACATTGAGGAACTCCCCCCTGGTTAGTGTCCCTTCCCCGTTTGTTTTCCGTCTTTCCCCTGCGATATTTGTTCCAAATTGAAGCATGATGAAACAATATTGAGGAACTTCCCCCTGGTTAATATCCCTGGCCAGTATTTTTTCCTGAGGTACTTTTTGCATTTCCCGACTTGTTTTTGTATTTTCTGCGATATTTGTTCCAAATTGAAGCATGATGCAACAACATCGAGGATCTCCCTCCTGGTTAGTATCCCTTCCCAGTCTTTTTCCTGAGGTACGTTTTGCATTTCCCGACTTGTTTTTGTATTTTCTGCGGTATTTGTTTAAATTGAAGCAGCTGGAAATAACATTGAGGAACTCCCCCCTGGTTAGTATCCCTTCCCAGTCTTTTTCCTGATGTACTTTTTGCATTTCCCGACTTGTTTTTTGTATTTTCTGCGGTATTAGTTTAAATTAAAGCAGCTGGAAAAACATTGAGGAACTCCCCCCTGGTTAGTGTCCCTTCCCCGTTTGTTTTCCGTCTTTCCCCTGCGATATTTGTTCCAAATTGAAGCATGATGAAACAATATTCAGGAACTCCCCCCTGGTTAGTATCCCTGGCCAGTATTTTTTCCTGAGGTACTTTTTGCATTTCCCGACTCGTTTTTGTATGTTCTGCGATACTTGTTCCAAATTGAAGCATGATGCAACAACATTGAGGATCTCCCCCCTGGTTAGTATCCCTTCCCAGTCTTTTTCCTGATGTACTTTTTGCATTTCCCGACTTGTTTTTGTATTTTCTGCGGTATTTGTTTAAATTAAAGCAGCTGGAAAAACATTGAGGAACTCCCCCCTGGTTAGTGTCCCTTCCCCGTTTGTTTTCCGTCTTTCCCCTGCGATATTTGTTCCAAATTGAAGCATGATGAAACAATATTGAGGAACTCCCCCCTGGTTAGTATCCCTGGCCAGTATTTTTTCCTGAGGTACTTTTTGCATTTCCCGACTCGTTTTTGTATTTTCTGCAGTATTTGTTCCAAACTGAAGCATCGCGCAACAACGTTGAGGAACCCCTCCCTCACCTGGTTAGTATCCCTTCCCAGTCTTTTTCCTGATGTACTTTTTGCATTTCCCAACTCGTTTTTGTATTATCTGCAGTATTTGTTCCAAACTGAAGCATCGCGCAACAACGTTGAGGAACCCCCCCCTCTCCTGGTTAGTATCCCTTCCCAGTCTTTTTCCTGAGGTACTTTTTGCATTTCCCTACATGTTTTTGTATTTTCTGCGGTATTTGTTTAAATTGAAGCTGCTGGAAATAACATTGAGGAACTCCCCCCTGGTTAGTATCCCTTCCCAGTCTTTTTTCCGTCTTTCCTCTGCGATATTTGTTCCAAATTGAAGCATGATGAAATAATATTGAGGAACTTCCCCCTGGTTAATATCCCTGGCCAGTATTTTTTTCCTGAGGTACTTTTTGCATTTCCCGACTCGTTTTTGTATTTTCTGCAGTATTTGTTCCAAACTGAAGCATCGCGCAACAACGTTGAGGAACCCCCCCCTCACCTGGTTAGTATCCCTTCCCAGTCTTTTTTCCTGAGGTACTTTTTGCATTTCCCGACTCGTTTTTGTATTTTCTGCAGTACTTGTTCCAAACTGAAGCATCGCGCAACAACGTTGAGGAACCCCTCCCTCACCTGGTTAGTATCCCTTCCCAGTCTTTTTCTAAGGTCCTTTTTGCATTTCCCGACTCGTTTTTGTATTATCTGCAGTATTTGTTCCAAACTGAAGCATCGCGCAACAACGTTGAGGACCCCCCCCCTCACCTGGTTAGTATCCCTTCCCAGCCTTTTTTCCTGAGGTACTTTTTGCATTTCCCGACTTGTTTTTGTATTTTCTGCAGTATTTGTTCCAAATTGAAGCATCGCGCAACAACGTTGAGGACCCCCCCCCTCACCTGGCTAGTATCCCTTCCCAGTCTTTTTTCCTGAGGTACTTTTTGCATTTCCCGACCTTTTTTTGTATTTTCTGCGATATTTGTTCCAAATTGAAGCATGATGCAACAACATCAAGGATCTCCCTCCTGGTTAGTATCCCTTCCCAGTCTTTTTCCTGAGGTACGTTTTGCATTTCCCGACTTGTTTTTGTATTTTCTGCAGTATTTGTTCCAAATTGAAGCATCGCGCAACAACGTTGTGGACCCCCCCCCTCACCTGGCTAGTATCCCTTCCCAGTCTTTTTTCCTGAGGTACTTTTTGCATTTCCCGACCTTTTTTTGTATTTTCTGCGATATTTGTTCCAAATTGAAGCATGATGCAACAACATCAAGGATCTCCCTCCTGGTTAGTATCCCTTCCCAGTCTTTTTCCTGAGGTACGTTTTGCATTTCCCGACTTGTTTTTGTATTTTCTGCGGTATTTGTTTAAATTGAAGCAGCTGGAAATAACATTGAGGAACTCCCCCCTGGTTAGTGTCCCTTTCCCGTTTTTTTTCCGTCTTTCCCCTGCGATATTTGTTCCAAATTGAAGCATGATGAAACAATATTGAGGAACTTCCCCCTGGTTAATATCCCTGGCCAGTATTTTTTCCTGAGGTACTTTTTGCATTACCCGACTCGTTTTTGTATTTTCTGCGATATTTGTTCCAAATTGAAGCATGATGAAACAACATTGATGATCTCCCCCCTGGTTAGTATTCCTTCCCAGTCTTTTTTCCTGAGGTACTTCTTGCATTTCCCGACTCGTTTTTGTATTTTCTGCAGTACTTGTTCCAAACTGAAGCATCGCGCAACAACGTTGAGGAACCCCCCCCTCACCTGGTTAGTATCCCTTCCCAGTCTTTTTCCTGTGGTCCTTTTTGCATTTCCCGACTCGTTTTTGTATTTTCTGCGGTATTTGTTCCAAACTGAAGCATCGTGCAACAACGTTGTGGACCCCCCCCTCACCTGGTTAGTATCCCTTCCCAGTCTTTTTTCTTCTTTCCCCTGCGATGTTTGTTTGAAATTGAAGCATGATGCGGGCATGATGAAACAATATTGAGGAACTCCCCATTGGTTAGTATCCCTTTCCCGTCGTTTTATTATTATTTTTATTGGCGCAGCCCCCCCTTCTGGGGGGCGGGAGCCTCCATGTTAACCCGTTTGTCCGTCCGACCATCCAACCACCCGCCTGACCGTGATGAAGCTCTACACACCAGCCAACGGTCTCGTAACTAACTGGCTTCCGTTGCCACCTGTCGCTCCCTCGCGATTTCTCTCCGCCATTTCCTAGGTATTGGTTGGCGACGCTGCATAGAACTTGTTTCCTAGGGTATTTGTTCCAAATTGAAGCATCGTGCAGAAACATTGAGGAGCTCCCACTTGTTTAATATTCCTTCCCTGTCTTTTTATTGTCACTTTCATTTCCTGTGGTAATTGCTTTAAATTGAAGCAGCTGAAACAATAGTGAGGAACACTCAGTAGCCCTTCCCTATATGTTTTGATTTGGGGTATTTCCTGTTTGTGTATTTTTATTTCCTGTGATATGTTTGTATTTTCTGTTTTATTTTTGTAATTCCTGTTTGTGTATTTTTATTTCCTGTGATAATTTTGGTACTTCCTGTTTGTGTATTTTTATTTCCTGTGATAATTTTGGTATTTCCTGTTTGTGAATTTGTATTTCCTGTGGTATATTTTGTATTTTCTGTTTTATTTGTGTATTTACTGTGATATTTTTGGTATTTCCTGTTTGTGAATTTGTATTTCCTGCGATACATTTTGCATTTTCTGTTTTATTTGTGTATTTTATGTTGTACTTGTTACAATTGAAGCATCCTGCAAGAACATTAAGGACCCCCCCCCCCCCCCCCCCCCCCCTCTGGTCAGTGTTTCTAGTTATGAAGGGGGCCCCAGGTGGTGCCATATGGTCTTTTTGCTCGACTTTCCACCGTCAGAACCATCAGCCCCCCCCCCCCCCCCCCCCCCCCCCCCCCCTCTTGTCAGTGTTTCTAGCTATGAAGGGGGCCCCAGGTGGTGCCATTTGGTATTTTTGCTCGACTTTCCACTGTCAGCACCAGCAGGGCCCCCCTTCCTGGGGTAAATATCCTTTCAATACTAATAACAATAAATAAATAAGTAGACAGATAAATAAATATATAAAGAAATAAACAAATAGATCATCCATCTCCTCTAGTGCAGGCTTGAGCAAGTGCAGTTCCATCACCAAGATCGACCTCTCCAACAACCGAATCTCCATCCTCCAGCCCTTCATACTTTCCGCTTTCATTCATGCCTCTTGTGCCATGTCGCAATTCAAAATCAAACATCTCCCCCCTCTTGCTTAGGCTTGAGTGAGTGCAGCTCCATCACCAAGATCGACCTCTCCAACAACCGAATCTCCATCCTCCAGCCATTCATACTCGCCGGAGCTATGCGTCAATCTCTCACTGAACTTAACGTGTCCAAGAACCGGCTCAGCGGTCCCCTGCC
The DNA here is from genome assembly GCA_013435795.1 of Chlamydomonas sp. ICE-L. Taxonomy (NCBI): domain Eukaryota; kingdom Viridiplantae; phylum Chlorophyta; class Chlorophyceae; order Chlamydomonadales; family Chlamydomonadaceae; genus Chlamydomonas; species Chlamydomonas sp. ICE-L. The sequence goes on from JACBWV010000223.1 coordinate 4,815,820, forward strand.
TCAAGAGATTGGCTTCCTCACTAGCCTCAAAGTACTAGACCTGAGAGAAAACAAGCTGACTGCCATTCCCCCCTCCCTTGCAAGCTGCCGCGGCTTGATTGAACTGCAGCTGGGTGAGTGTTGAGCTGGTAGGGTACCCCTCCCCCCCCCCCCCCCCCCCCCCCCCCCCACACACACACACACCGACAAACACCCACACACAAACATACAAACACACACACAAGGTACTAGACCTGAGAAAAAACATGCTCAGCTATATTCCCCCCTCCCTTGCAAGCTGCTGCGGCTTGATTGAGCTACAGTTGGGTGAGTGTTGAGCTGGTAGTGTACACACACACACACACACACACACCATACAACCACCCATACCCCCCACCCCACCCCACACCACACACACCCCACCCCACCCCCCTCCCCTCCCACCCCCCCACTTCCACCCCCACTCCCAAGCACCCCACTCCCCCGCACCCACTCCTCAGGCTTCAACGCGATCAGCACTCTGCCTGACGAGTTGTGTCAGTGCAAGGAGCTACTGACCCTGGACCTTGAAAACTTGCCCCTAAACTGTAATGTACACACACACCGCACCCACTCCGCAGACTTCAATGCGATCAGCACTCTGCGGGAAGAGTTGTGCCAGTCAGTGCAAGGAGCTACTGACCCTGGACCCTGAAAGCTTACCCCCTGAACTGTAACATACATGCACACACACACCGCACACACTCCGCAGACTTCAATGCGATCAGCACTCTGCAGGAAGAGTTGGGTCAGTCAGTGCAAGGAGCTGTTAACTCTGGACCTTGAAAACAAATAACCACTCCTCCACCTTCAAAACAATACCCCCCCCCCCCATCCATACCCACCATCAACCTCTCATCACCATCATCGTCCCCCCCCCCCCCCCTCCCCCCTCCCCCTCCCCTCCCCCTCCCCTCCCTCCCACACACACCTCCCACACCCTCCCACACCCTCCCATACACCCCCACCCCCCACACACACTCACTCAAGTTCCTTTAGCCTATTCGGCCTACCCCTGAACTGTAACACACTTACACACACACGCACACACACACACATACACACGTACTCCGCAGGCTTCAACGCGATCAGCGTTCTGCCCGAAGAGTTGGGTCAGTGCAAGGAGCTGCTGACCCTGGACCTTTAAAACAAAAAACCACCCCTGGACCTTTAAAACAATACCCACCCCATCCATACCCACCATCACCTCTCCTCACCATCATTACCTCTCCCCCCCCCCCCCCCCCCCCCCCCCCCCCCTTCCCCCACACTTAAGTCCCTTTAGCCTATTCAGCCTACCCCTGAACTGCGTCACAGACACACACAAACACACTCCCCCACCCACTCCTCAGGCTTCAACGCGATCAGCACTCTGCCTGACGAGTTGGGTCAGTGCAAGGAGCTGCTGACTCTGGACCTCCGTAACAACAAACTGCAGCAGCTGCCTGTTGGTATGTGCACCCTCCGCCTGTCACTCCTCGACCTGACCAACAACGACCTGAAGAACCTACCAGCTGAGCTAGGCAACATGGATAGCCTGAGGTCTATGCCGCTGGACGGCAACCCCTTGAAGCCTATCAGGAGGGAGATTGTGGCAGGTGAGTGCAGACACGCAGACAGAAAGACAGACAAACAGACAGACAAACAGACAGACATACAGATAGACAAGCAGACAGACAAACAGACAGACAAACAGGCAGACAAACAGACAGACAAACAGACAGACAAACAGACAGACAAACAGACAGACAAACAGACAGACAAACAGGCAAACCGACAAACAGACACACACAAGTAGACAAGTCCTATGCAGCGTCCATCAGGAGGGAGATTGTTGCAAGTGAGTGGAGAGGATAGTGGTGTTGAACTAGATGGTGGTATTTATCTAGCTAGGCAACATGGACAGTCTGAGGTCGATGCCGCTGGACGGCAACCCCTTGAAGCCCATCAAGAGGGAGATTATTGTGGGTAAGTGCAGAGGATAGTGCTGTTGAACTAGATGGTGGTATTTATCTACCTAGGCAACATGGACAGCTTGAGGTCAATGCGGCTGGACGGCAACCCCTTGAAGCCCACCAGGAGGGCAATTGTGGCGGGTGAGTGCAGAGGATAGTGCTGTTAAAGTAGATGGTGGTATTTATCTAGCTAGGCAACATGGACAGTCTGAGGTCGATGCGGCTGGACGGCAAGCCCTTGAAGCCTACAGGAGGGAGATTGTTGCGGGTGAGTGCAGAGGATAGTGATATTGAAGTAGCTAGGTAATGTGGACAGGTCTAAGACGGACAGACGTCATTTCCCATGCCCCTTTCCCATGCCCCCCCTGCAGCTCCCATAGATGGCCTTATGAAGTACCTCAAGTCCCTTTGTCCTATCTGGCTAAGCGCTAACTGTTATAAACAGACATACACACACACACACAAACAGACAGACAGGGAGACAGACAGACATCAGACAGACAGACTGATAGACAGACAGACAGACAGACAGACAGGCAGGCAGACAGACAGACAGACAGATAGGCAGACAAATGACAAATAGGCAGACAGACAGACTGATAGACAGACTTCATATCTCCAGCCCCTTTCCCATGCCCCCCCTGCAGGTCCCATCAGTGGCCTGATGAAGTACCTCAAATCCCGGCAGGACAACGGAGGCATGCCCATGCATGGCCACCAAGCGGCCCGATCAGGCAATGTGATGGGCATTGACGAATCTACCTTAGCTGCGGAAGCTGCCAGGAAGATGACTATCAGTGGAGGCAGCCACGAGCTCTCCCTCAAAGGTGTAGGACTCACTGAGGTACCACCAGATGTGTGGGAGGCGTCCAGAGTTGTGATCAAACTGGACCTCTCCAACAACCCAGTGAGTAACAATTTTAAAGGGTGTGGGACCTGAGGGACCTGAGGTACCACCAGACGTGTGGGAGGCGTTCAGAGTTGTGGTCAAACTTGATCTCTCCAACAACCCAGTGAGTCACAACCCTCAAGGGTGTGGGTCTACCTATGCTAGCCCCAAACTCAAAATGTAAATGTAACAGGTACCACCAGACGTGTTGGAGGCGTCCAGAGTAGTGATCACACTGGACCTCTCCAACAACCCTGTAAGTGACAATAAATAAATAAATAGTATGCCTTATTATGAGGCGTGAGTTTGAGGGGGGAAACATGTTTTCTTGGGCCAGGGCCAACCACCAGCAGTTTCAGGTGTACGTATTTATTGGGTGGGTGTCAAACTTGCCCTCTCCAACAACCCAGTAAGTAACAACCCTAAAGGATGTGGGTCTCCCTAAGCTAGCCCCAAACTCAAAATGTATATATGTCCCATTAGACGCATGGGAGGTGGCCAGAGTAGTGATCAAACTGGACCTCTCCGACAACCCAGTGAGTGGCAACCCTAAAGGGTGTGGGTCTCCCTATGCTAGCCCCAAACTCAACATGTATATATGTCCCATTATACGCGTGGGAGGTGGCCAGAGTAGTGGTCAAACTGGACCTCTCCGACAACCCAGTGAGTGGCAACCCTAAAGGGTGTGGGTCTCCCTATGCTAGCCCCAAACTCAACATGTATATATGTCCCATTAGATGCGTGGGAGGTGGCCAGAGTAGTGGTCAAACTTGATCTCTCCAACAACCCAGTGAGTGGCAACCCTAAAGGGTCTGGGTCTCCCTATGCTAGCCCCAAACTTAAAAAGTAATAGGAAACATGTACCACCAGACGTGTTGGAGGCGTCCAGAGTAGTGGTCAAACTGGACCTCTCCAAAAGCCCTGTGAGTAGCAGGGTACTTCAAATTGTCATATCGGCCAGTGCTATAGCGCACTTGAAAACAAAAAAACTGCGCTTTCTAGTGCAAAAAGCGCAAAAATTGCTTGCTGCGCCCACAGGGAGTTGCAAAAAACTGCGCTTAAAACGCAGAGGGGGTCAAAAAGTGAGCGCTCAAAAGCGCAAAAGCGCGCGCTTTGAATTACCCTGGTGAGTAGCAAGTGCTAATCAATAGTATGCCTTATTACGAGGCGTGAGTTTGAGAGGGGCAGCCCATTGCTTGCACTGGGGGCGACCACCAACATATGTGGGTGTACGTTTTTAGTGGGTCGTGGTCAAACTGGACCTCTCAAACAACCCAGTGTGGAACAACCCTAAAGGGTGATGGACTCACTGAGGTACCACCAGACGAGTGGGAGGGGGCCAGAGTGGTGGTCGAAGTGGACCTGCCCAACAAGCTAGTGAGTAGCAACTATAGAGGATGATGGACTCACTGAGGTACCACCAGACGAGTGGGAGGGGGCCAGAGTGGTGGTCGAAGTGGGCCTGTCCAACAAGCCAGTGAGTAGCAACTATAGAGGATGATGGACTCACTGAGGTACCACCAGACGAGTGGGAGGGGGCCAGAGTGGTGGTCAAAGTGGACCTGCCCAACAAGCTAGTGAGTAGCAACTATAGAGGATGATGGACTCACTGAGGTACCACCAAACGAGTGGGAGGTGGCCAGAGTGGTGGTCGAAGTGGACCTGTCCAACAAGCCAGTGAGTAGCAACTATAGAGGATGATGGACTCACTGAGGTACCACCAGATGAGTGGGAGGGGGCCAGAGTGGTGGTCAAAGTGGACCTGTCCAACAAGCCTGTAAGCGGCATGGAACAGCATGCTTGCACTGGGGCCAACCACCAACAGTACCAAGTGTACTTATCCAGTGGGTGGTGGCCAAACTGGACCTATCCAACAAAAAACAACTCCCCTCCTTACCCCCTTCACTTACTCCCCCTCTTACCCCCCCTTGCGTACTCACCTCTTTGTCACCCCTTCTCCCCCCCCTCCCCCCCTTCCCTCCTTACCCCTCCTAACTTACTCCCCCTTTCCCCCTCCCCTCCTCCTCTCCCCCCCCCCCCCCCCCCCCCCCCTCCCTCTCTTACCCTCCTTACCGCCCCTTACATGCTCCACTCTTTCTCCCCCCCCCCCCTCCCCTCCTTACCCCTCCTTACTTACTCCCCTCTTTCTCCCCCCCCTCCCCTCCCATCCGTACCCATCAGCTGGTAGCCATCCCCCCCAACGCCTTGGCCACCTTCCAAAATATGACTTCCCTCAATCTGGCCAACTGCACCCTCTGCCAATGGCCCCTGCCTCTCTTTCCCTCCTACCCCCCCCCCCCCCCCCCCCCCCCCCCCCCCCCCCTACTTACTCCCCACCCCCACACCCCCTTCCCCCTCCCTTCCTTCCCCCTCAGCTGGTAGCCATCCCCCCCAACGGCTTGGCCACCTTCCAAAATATGACTTCCCTCAATCTGGCCAACTGCACCCTCAGCCAATGGCCCCTGCCTCTCTTTCCCTCCTACCCCCCCCCCCCCCCCCCCCCTTACTTACTCCCCACCCCCCCACCCCCTTCCCCCTCCCCTCCTCACCCCTCAGCTGGTAGCCATCCCCACCAACGCCTTGGCCACCTTCCAAAAGATGACTTCCTTCAATCTGGCCAATTGCACCCTCAGCCAATGGCCCCTGCCTCTCTTCCCCCCAGCCAGCCTGCCAGCTCTCACTGAGCTCATTCTCACGAATAACAAGCACCTGCAGCAGCTTCCGCCTGACTCCCTGGCCGCGTGCCCTGGGCTGCGCCGACTCGACATGTCAGGTATGTCTATTTGTACACCTACCTTATAGCTACCTCTGCTACCTCTCAACTACCTTGCAGGCCTCCCTGGCCGCGTGCCCTGGGCTGCGCCGACTCGACATGTCAAGTATGTCTGTTTGTACACCTACCTCATAGCTACCTCTCAGCTACCTCTCAGCTACCTTGCAGGACTCCCTGGCAGCTTGCCCTGCCCTGGTATATGTTTTTGTACAACTTCCTCTCAGCTACCTCTCAGCTACCTTGCAGCGCGCCCTGCCTTGGTATATGTTTGTGTACAGCTTCCTCTAAGCTACCTCTCAGCTACCTCTCAGCTACCTTACAGCAAGCCCTGCCTTGGTATATGTTTGTGTACAGCTTCCTCTCAGCTACCTCTCGGTTTCATTTGAGTGTGCCCTGCCTTGGTAAGCCTTTTTGTACACCTGCTTTTCAGCTTCCTCTCAGCTACCTTTCAGCTACCTATTGGCTTGGCTCTCAGCTACCTCTCAGCTACTTAACAACTAGGCCTTTCCTCTTTTGCGTCTGTGTCAGAACAGGACATATTTTTTTCCTTTTCTTGTTCCATCACCAACAGCCCCACTTATACCCCCTCCTGCCCCCCTACACACCCCCACCCGCCCACCTTCCAGCCTACCACCCATCCGCCTACACACCCACTTACCCGCGTACCCCCCCCCCCCGCCCACCCACCAACCTACCCCCCCTTTCACTACACTAGCCCCCCCCCCCCCCCCCCCTTTGCCCCCCTGGTGTCTCCAGTGCTCGGCAGCTTCCACACAGCTTCCTTCTGTATACACCCAACCTGACCGACCTGAACTCATGCGCCGACCTCCCTACCCACCAACCCACCCAACCACCCAACCTGACCGACCTGAACTCATGCGCCGGACCTCCCTATTCACCAACCGCCCAGCCACCCAACCTGACTTACCTGAACTCATGCGCCGACCTCCCTACCCACCAACCCACCCAACCACCACCATACCTGACGACCTGAACTCATGCGCCGAACTCCCTACCCACCAACCGGCCCAACCACCCAACCTGACCGACCTGAACTCATGCGCCGACCTCCCTACCCACCAACCCACCCAACCACCCAACCTGACCGACCTGAACTCATGCGCGGACCTCCCTACCCACCAACCCATCCAACCACCCAACCTGACCGACTGAAATCATGCGCGACCTCCCTACCCACCAACCCACCCAACCAGCCAACCTGACCGACCTGAACTCATGCGCCGACCTCCCTACCCACCAACCCATCCAACCACCCAACCTGACCGACCTGAATTCATGCGCCGACCTCCCTACCCACCAACCCACCCAACCACCCAACCTGACCGACCTGAACTCATGCGCCGACCTCCCTACCCACCAACCCACCCAACCACCCAACCTGACCAACCTGAACTCATGCGCCGACCTCCCTACCCACCAACCCACCCAACCACCCAACCTGACCGACCTGAACTCATGCGCCGACCTCCCTACCCACCAACCCACCCAACCACCCAACCTGACCGACCTGAACTCATGCGCGGACCTCCCTACCCACCAAGCTGCCCACCCAGCCATCCACCTGCCCACCAACTCTTCACCCAATCAACATCTTCAGCCTAGTTGGCCAACCCCTGGACTGTAACAACAATACAACATACATACAACACCACGCCCACCAGGTGTTCCCATCGCCAGGCAGCTTCCACACAGCTTCCTCCTGTATACACCCAACCTGACCGACCTGGACTTATCGCGCACCGGCACCGTCCACTTCCCCATGGAGGCTCTGTCTATCTTGACCTTGTCGCACCTCAACCTGACTGACAACAAGATTGAAGTGATTCCTGACCAAATAGCTGACTTGGCAAGGTGAGTGGGTGGCCGTGGTGGTGGTGTGGTGGTGGTGTGGTGGTGGTGATAAGTGGTTGGTAGCTTGGTGGTTGGTCCACTTCCCTATGGAGGCTCTGTCTATCTAGACCTTGTCACTCAAGAACCTGGCGGACAATAAGATGGAAGTGATCCCAGACCAGATAGCTGACTTGGCAAGGTGAATGGGTGACCGTGGTGGCCGTGGTGGTGGTTATGAGTGGTTGGTAGCTTGTTGGTTGGTCCACTTTCCTATGGGGTCTCTGTCTATTTTGACCTTGTCGCATCTCAACCTGGCGGACAATAAGATGGAATTGATTCCAGACCAGATAGCTGACTTGGCAAGGTGAGTGGGTGGCCGTGGTGGTGGTGGTTATGTGTGGTTGGTAGCTTGGTGCTTGGTCCACTTCCCTATGGGGGCTCTGTCTATCTAGACCTTGTCACGCTTCAACCTGACTGACAACAAGATCGAAGTGATCCCAGACCAGATAGCTGACTTGGCAAGTTGAATGGGTGACCGTGGTGGCCGTGGTGGTGGTGGTGGTGATGAGTGGTTGGTAGCTTGGCGGTTGGTTCACTTCCCTATGGAGGCTCTGTCTTTCTAGACCTTGTCACATCTCAACCTGGCGGACAACAAGATCGAAGTGATCCCAGACCAGATAGCTGACTTGGCAAGGTGAGTGTTGACCGTGGTGGCCGTGGTGGTGGTGGTGGTGATGAGTGGTTGGTAGCTTGGCGGTTGGTTCACTTCCCTATGGAGGCTCTGTCTATCTAGACCTTGTCAGTCAAGAACCTGACAGATGAAACCATTGAAGTGATTCCAGACCAGATAGCTGACTTGGCAAGGTGACTGGGTGACCTTGGTGGCCGTGGTGGTGGTTGTGGTGATGAGTGGTTGGTAGCTTGGCGGTTGGTTCACTTCCCTATGGAGGCTCTGTCTTTCTAGACCTTGTCAGTCAAGAACCTGACTGATGAAACCATTGAAGTGATTCCAGATCAGATAGCTGACTTGGCAAGGTGAGTGGGTGACTGTGGTGACCGTGGTGGTGGTGGTGGTGGTGGTTATGAGTGGTTGGCAGCTTGGTGGTTGGTCCACTCCCCTGTAGAGGTTCTGTCTATCTAGACCTTGTCACTCAAGAACCTGACTGATGAAACCATTGAAGTGATTCTAGATCATATAGCTGACTTGGCAAGGTGAGTGGGTGACCTTGGTGTGGTGGTGGTGGTGTGGTGGTGGTAGTGTGGTGTGGTGGATGGTCCACCTCCTGATGTGATCCCAGATCAGATAGCTGACTTGGCAAGGTGATTGGGTGACCGTGGTGTGGTGGTGGTGGTAGTGTGGTGTGGTGGTGCTGGTAGTGTGGTGTGGTGGTGGTAGTGTGGTGTGGTGTGGTGGTGGCGATGAGTGGTTGGTAGCTTGGTGGTTGGCCCACCTCTTGATGTGATCCCAGATCAGATAGCTGACTTGGCAAGGTGATTGGGTGACCGTGGTGTGGTGGTGGTGGTAGTGTGGTGTGGTGGTGCTGGTAGTGTGGTGTGGTGGTGGCGATGAGTGGTTGGTAGCTTGGTGGTTTGCCCACCTCTTGATGTGATCCCAGATCAGATAGATGAGTTGGCAAGGTGAGCGGGTAAAAAACTGATTCAAAATTTAAAAATTCATTTCAGTTCCACTTCCCCCACACGTTCCAGTTTGGAAAAGCTTCGAGTGTCGAACACCGACATCAACACTGTGCTGGCCTATGTGGGCTCCATGCCAATTTGAATTAAAAAAAAGTCTGCCCTCCATTTGGCAGCTTGGTGGAGCTTCGACTGTCGAACACCGACATCAACTCTGTTTCGGTCTATGTGGGCTCCATGCCAATTTGAATTCAAAATCAATTAAAATCAATAACTATTTCCAGTCTGCCCTCCACGTTCCAGCTTGGTGGAGCTTCGAATGTCGAACACCGACATCAACTCTGTGCTGGCCTAAGTGGGCTTCATGTCAATTTGAATTTACAAAAACAAGTCTGCCCTCCATTTGGCAGCTTGGTGGAGCTTCGACTGTCGAACACCGACATCAACTCTGTGCCGGCCTATGTGGGCTCCATGCCAATTTGAATTAAAAAAAAGTCTGCACTCCATTTGGCAGCTAGGTGGAGCTTCGACTGTCTAACACCCACATCAACACTGTGTCAGCCTATGTGGGCTCCATGCCAATTTGAATTCAAAACCAATTCAAAACTCGAAAACTAATTCCAGTCCCACTTCCCCCACACGTTATGCAGTTTGGAGGAGCTTCGACTGTCGAACAACGACATCAACAGCATACCAGCCTATGTGGGATTCATGCCTGTCCTGCGTGTACTTACACTGGAGGGCAACCCACTGAGAACACATGGGTCAAGGCTGCGATCTATCCTAGAAAAAGGTAGGACAGTTGCGATAGACGCTAGCGAAAGGTTGGACCCCCAACCCAACCCAACCCAACCCAACCCAACCCAACCCAAAGGTTGGACACGTATGTATGTTGTGGAGCTGACGTGTCTTGCGTCAACAATAGCCTGTTGATGACAATGAAGTGCAATGTAATCATGCCCACGGCACCTCTCATTACATAGTGTAATGTAATCATGCCCACGGCACCTCTCATTACACAGTGTAATGTAATCATGCCCACGGCACCTCCAATTACATAGTGTAATGTAATCATGCCCACGGCACCTCTCATTACATAGTGTAATGCAATCATGCCCACGGCACCTCTCATTACATAGTGTAATGTTATCATGCCCACGGCACCTCTCATTACATAGTGTAATGTAATCATGCCCACGGCACCTCTCATTACATAGTGTAATGTTATCATGCCCACGGCACCTCTCATAACATAGTGTAATGTAATCATGCCCACGGCACCTCTCATTACATAGTGTAATGTTATCATGCCCACGGCACCTCTCATAACATAGTGTAATGTGATCATGCCCACGGCACCTCTCATTACATAGTGTAATGTAATCATGCCCACGGCACCTCTCATTACATAGGATGGTGACTCTTATGAAGATCTCGCCCCGGGATCTGGATTCTTGCCTCGTGAGAGTTTCACTGTTTTGATTTATAATAACAACCCACTGAGGACACATGGGTCGAGGCGATCTATCCTAGAGGAATGTAGGAATGTTGGGATAGGCCCTGGGGGAAAGTGGGAGAGAGTGCTTGCAAAGTGGTAGATGCTAGAGAAAGGTAGGAGAGTTGTGATAGGCCCTGGAGAGAAAGTGGGAAGAGTGCTTGCAAAGTGGTAGACACTAGAGGAAGGTAGGAGTGTTGGGATAGGCCCTGTAGGAAAGTGGGAGAGAGTGTTTGAAAAGTGGTAGACACTAGAGAAAGGTAGGAGTGTTGGGATAGGCCCTGGAGGAAAGTGGGAGAGAGTGCTTGCAAAGTGGTAGATGCTAGAGGAAGGTAGGAGTGTTGGGATAGGCCCTGGAGAGAAAGTGGGAGAGAGTGCTTACAAAGTGGTAGACACTAGAGGAAGGTAGAAGTGTTGGGATAGGCCCTGGAGAGAAAGTGGGAGAGATTGTTTGAAACGTGACAGACACTAGAGGAAGGTAGGAGTGTTGGGATAGGCCCTGGAGAGAAAGTGGGAGAGAGTGTTTGAAACGTGACAGACACTAGAGGAAGGTAGGAGTGTTGGGATAGGCCCTGGAGAGAAAGTGGGAGAGAGTGCTTGCAAAGTGGTAGACACTAGAGAAAGGTAGGAGTGTTGTGATAGGCCCTGGAGAGAAAGTGGGAGAGAGTGCTTACAAAGTGGTAGACACTAGAGGAAGGTAGGAGTGTTGGGATAGGCCCTGGAGAGAAAGTGGGAGAGAGTGTTTGAAACGTGACAGACACTAGAGAAAGGTAGGAGTGTTGGGATGGATGCTAGTGGAAGGTAGGAGAGAGTGTTTGCAAAGTGATCTAGGGTAGGGAAAGTTCTGAGTGTTGGGGTGGATGCTAGAGGAAGGTAGGGGCAGTGCAAAAAACAGGTGCAGGCTGCCCCGCTAAGGGGGCATGGCTCATTTCACTCCACTCCACACTGCACCACACACAAGTTTACAAAACAGGATATTTGCAAGCCAGTTTATTAACCAGAACATGATATTCACAGGCAGGTAAACTTACATATAGGTTCAGTCTAACTGGCTGCGGATTGATTGCAGCATACATACATACATACATACATACATACATACATACATACATACATACATACATACATACATACATACATACATACATACATGCATACATACATACATACATACATACATACATACATACATACATACATGCATACATACATACATGCATACATACATACATACATACATACATACATACATACATACATACATACATACATACACACATACACACATCTATATATGTGTATACATACATACATACATACATACATACATACATACATACATACATACATACATACATACATACATACATACATACATACATACATACATACATACAATCACCGATCAGAACCGAATGGCTCAGTGGCAGAGCAGAGGTTAAAAATCGACGCAGGTGTGGGGTTCGAACCCCCTCGAGTGAGCTTAGGCCCGTCCGGAGGGTCGTCGACCGGCACGGTAACTGGTATCTAGGTGCGATGTTGGCTCGAGCAGCGCATACTTACGACCCGGTTCCCTTAATCCCACTGGGCACGTCCTTCAAGGGCATTGTGACAATTCTTGGATGTTTAAATTTTCAAATTTTTCAATTGTACACACGTACATGCATACATGATGAATACATTAAAAAGTTCGCCTTATTACGAGGCGGAGGTTGAGGGGGCCAGCCCGTTTACTTGTACTGGGGCCAACCACCAAAACATAGATACATACAACTAACAAAAACATTATATTGACACTACAGGCACCCCTGCTGTGAAGGAGTACTTGAAGGCTCGTGCGCAGTGATGATGATGATGATAATGATGATGTCGATGAGTGAGTCAAGAGAAGTCGTCACGTAGGGCTACCAACCATCTCCGTATCTATCTATCCTTGTGATGATGATGATGATGATGATGATGATGGTTACATTGTTCCTGGTGCCCTTCTGGACAACATCAGGGGGTTGTTCGGGACGCTGCGTCCTGTGTCTCGAATGCAACGTCTAAGGGTCTGTTGCGTCCTGAGACCCACCGTGGAGAGGGTCCGTTGCATCGCAGATGCAGCTTCAGTTGGTTGGTTGCGTCGCAGGACGCAGGCCATGGGTCAGTTTTACATCCCTTCCTATGACGGTTGAGCAAGTCCCTTAAGCCTATTCGGTCTACCCCTGGACTGTAACATACGTACAAACAACCCTGCTCGGGATATGCCAGCGGTCAGACGAGGTCAAGGGGGTTGGGGCTTATAAGCATGATGACAACGGCAAAACACATTGGTGATATAAACGTAAACCAACCACCAACCACCCAACCACCATATACAAAACATTGGTGATATAAACGTAAGCAATGTAAAAATGTAAGCACATATGATATAAATGTAAGAAAATGCTAACATATGTTATATAAACATTAGTGATATTTGGATGCAGCACAGCAAGGTAATTCATAGCGCGCGCTTTTGAGCGCTGACTTTTTGACCCCCTCTGCGCTTTAAGCGCAGTTTTTTGCAACCCCCTGTGGGCGCAGCAAGCAATTTTTGCGCTTTTTGCACTACAAAGCGCAGTTTTTTTGTTTCCGAGTGCGCTAAAGTGCTGGCCAATTTGGCCATTTGAAGTACCCTACAGCACAGTCATCTTTAGTCGTCTGGCCGACAGGAGTGTTGAGCTGCGTTATTCAGAAGGCATCTTCTCGACGGCCTTGTGGATGATCAGGCCAGCCCTGGTTGTCTGAGCAGGAGGATAAATCGCTTTCATAGATGGGAGCAGTGGGCTGTATCCAGTCTCACAGTCGTATTGAAATTGTTACATCCGAGTTATGTGTCACTCTTAGGACGTGAAGTTAAGGACACCACTGCGTACAGTCGGACACCACTGCAGACAGTCGTACTATAACAATCTCCGGTGCCCTGCCCCACGCCCAAGTTGGCACGTGTGTTGACAATCGTGCCCACGGCACCTGTCATTGTATCTCTGAGGAGCTCGCCCCTGGACCTGGATTCTTGCCTCATGCGAGTTTCACTTATATTTGTGTGTTGACAAAAATGCTTGCTTGCTGCAATACTGCCTATCTATTTTTGAGGATTAGTTGGGAGACCACTCCCGGATGTTGTGGAGCTGACTTGTCTTGCGACAACAATGGCCTGTTGATGACAATGCAGTGTAATGTAATCATGCCCACGCCACCTCGCATTACATAGGATGGTGACTCGTGCAGATCTGGCCCCTCACCTGGATCTGGATTCTTGCCTCGTGCGAGTTTCACTAAAAAAAAGTATCATTGAATACAATGTCCACTGTAGCATGAGCTCAGAGGCCCTGTCGGTATAACGATTGTTTGGGGTTCAGTTCATAAGTGCTTTTTCGTTATAGCCCCTCCTGTCATGGCTGGGCGAGTCCCTTGAGCCTGCATGGTCTACCCCTGGACTGTAACAACTATCTATCTACCGGTAACTATCTATCTATCTTGGTGAACAAGTCCTAGGCGGAAAATTGGCGGATAGTGGATTTCGCGAGCTGCCGGTCACTTGGTTTCGGACTTGGCCAGCGTCATCCTTCCATCCTCCCAGACCCCAGTCACGTGACAGACGGCGCTTTCTTGCTTTCTTGACAGGAGGGTACCAGTTTCGTCTCTCCCCGTGCGAGCTGGGTTGATCGGTCCCGTACGCGAACGTCTACTCCCATCTACCAAGTGCGCAAACCTTACGACAAGCCACACCTCCTGGCTTCTTCTTTCGTTAATTCCTCCCTCCTCTCTCGATGAATGGCGCCAGCCCAAACACTTTGCCCGTGTCGCGTGATACATTATGTAAAGTATGCTACCTGGGGGAGGAGGCCGGTAAGAAGCTTCGATTATGCCAAACCTGCAAAGGTGTCACCTACTGCGGACAGGAGTGCCAGAAGAAAGACTGGCCAAATCACAAAAAAGGTGAGATTTCCCCTACCACGCCATCCCCAGCGCCCATGCAATCACCATACCATACCAAACCATGCCAGGCCATTCCATCAGCATACCATGCTCAACATCCACCCATGCATGATAACCCTCCTCACATACACGCTCGCACTCCAATCGTACTTGCTCACACTCCAACTATACTGACACTCCAACCAAACATGCTCACACTCCAACCATACATGCTCACACTCCAACCATACATGCTCGTACTCGCACCACACTCACACTCCAACCATACATGCTCACACTCCAACCATACATGCTCATACTCGCACCACACTCACACTCCAACCATATACGCTCACACTCCATCCATACATGCTCACACTCAAACCATGCTCACACTCAAACTATACTCACACTCAAACCATACATGCTCACACTCCAACCATATGTGCTCACACTCCAACAATACATGCTCATACCCGCACCATACTCACACTCCAACCATACATGCTCACACTCCAACCATACTCATTCTCCAACCATACATGCTCACACTCCGTCCATACATGCTCACACTCCAACCATACTCACACTCCAACCATACATGCTCACACTCCAACCATACATGCTCAAACTCCGACCATACATACTCACACTCCAACCATACATGCTCACACTCCAACCATACGTACTCACACTCCAACCATACATGCTCACACTCCAACCATACATACTCACACTCCAACCATACATGCTCACACTCCAACCATACTCACACTCCAACCATACATGCTCACACTCCAACCATACATGCTCACACTCGAACCATACATGCTCACACTCCAACTATACGCACCCTCCAACTATACTCATACTCCATCTATACATGCTCACACTCCATCCATACATGCTCAAACTCCAACCATACTCACACTCCTACCATACTCACACTCCACCCATGCTCACAACCCTGCTCACAGTCCACCCATGCTTTCACTTCTTGCCCATCCTACCCCCTTCAACGTTTCCCGTAGGTGCAAGCAAAACCAGGACTTTCACAAGACATTTCAGGAGAAAGAAGGAGATGCAGTGGGACTAGGTGCAAGACAACAGACCAAGTGGATCACCAGGGACCCCCCCAGTCCCCCCCCCCCCTCCCCCCCCAGCTCAAGGCGCTGCCCCCTGGGGCAGCCCTTTGGGCCGCCCAGAAATTGCTATATGGAGGCTGTTCTTGGAGGAGGACTAAAACCAAAAAGCTAGCAAAAAGTCACTTTCAGATTAGAAAAAAAATCCCTGACCAGGGTGCACCCCTTTACGGGAAACGCAGTGCTCAAAGTCCTAGACAAGAAGAGTGACACCCATATTCTTCAAATTCAAATTGAGCACATCGATGCAAAGCCACACTGTAAAGTAAGTTTGTACAGAAGAGTGACACCCATATTATTCAAATTCAAATTCAAATCCAGATTGAGCACATGGACACCAAGCCACACTTTAAAGTGAATGTGTACATTTTTTTGTGTATCCGTGGTGGGTGTTTGTGTGGGTTGGCAGGTGTTTGTGTGAGTGGGTGGGTGCTCGTGTGGGTGGGTGGGTGGGTGGGTGGGTGAGTGTGGGTTAGGATATGGATGTGAGCATGTGTTGAGGTTTGTGGGGTGGGGTGGACACGAAGCCACACTTTAAAGTGAGTTTGTACATCTGTGTAAGGAACCGCAACTAAAAATAGTGTTTGGAAAACTAATATTAACTAATATTATTATTGTAGTGTCACAATAATATTAGTTTTTCAAATATATTCTAATTTCTGGTCAGATGGCTCGTCCGACTAATACTATATAATATTATTTATTCACTAATATTATATTCCATAGCCGACCCCTACATATTTGTGTGTTTGCGTGGTGGGTGTTTGTGTGGGTTGGTGGGTGTTTGTGTGTGTGTGTGGGGGGGTGCTTGCGTGAGTGTGGGTTAGGGTATGGATGCGAGCGTGTGCTCAGTTTTGTGGGGTGGGGTGAGGGGGTGACAGGTAGTTGTCTGGTGTTTTGGATTGAGAGTAGTCTGAAAGCTGCTTTGCCTTGATCCACGCTGACAACTGGAGGATGTAAATCCCTAAGGTGTCCCTGAGTACGGGTGGGAAATCATCAAGTGACCGGAGGAAAATCTTGCCCTGTATCCCAATCGATGAGTGGTCTTCAGTGTCAATGTTAGTAACCTGTGTGGCCCTTGTTCTTTGATAATCTGTAGAGGGAGACTGCAGACACGGGGAGGAGACAGGTACTGGATTGTGACTCAGTAGGCATTAGATAGATAGTCGCCGCCGTAGCGGACTAGCATCTGAGCCCATCGTACCGACGGGAGGACCCTAGTGGCCACGTCAGCGACATGTCTCGGAAAATCGAGATCCGAAACCAAGAAACCAAAAGCCTAACTGCCTGGGCCCAAAGGGCTAAACCATATCACGGACAACGCGCTATTATATATAGGATAGTCGCCGCCGTAGCGGACTAGTATAGAAGCGGGCGGCAGTACAGGTAGTACTGCATGACAGTGCATGTGGTAACAGCTGACACAGGCACTGCACAGAGCAAGGCTGGGACTAGACACTGCACAGAGCAAGGCTGGGACTAGACACTGGCTGCTCTGAGCCACTCTAGAGCCGGTATATAATCCGGTTTATAACAGGTTCTCTACACAGCGGGCCAAGAGATGACCTTCGAGGTTTCCGAACGGCTACTATAGTGCCGCTACTGTAGTACTGCTACTGTAGTACCGCTACTGTAGTACTGCCTCTGTAGTACCGCTACTGTAGTGCCGCTACTATAGTGCCGCTACCATATTGCCGCTACCGTAGTACTGCTACCGTAGTGCCGCTACTGTAGTGCCGCTACCGTAGTGCCGGAAGAAAAAAAACAATAGGGAGGAAGGGGCATAGGGAGGGTTGGTTATACTTAACCGACCTCAGTTATACCTCGGTTAAACCTGCGTTTGGCGGTGGGGTCCAACCCTTATTTCTTTTTTTGGGGGGGGGGGGGGGGGGGCAGCTATTGGGTTGTATGTGGGTGTGAGTGAGTGGGGGGGGGGGGGGGTATGTAGTTACACCGACCTTTAGTTATACCTCGGTTAAACCTGTGTTTGGCAGTAGGTCCAACCTTTATTTTGGGGGGGGGGGGGGGGGGGGGGGGGGGGGTACTGGAACATTTTTTGGCGGAGCCTCCCCTTGTGGGGGGCGGGAGCCCCCAGGGTTACCCATTTGTCCGTCTGATCGACCAAAAATTGATGCCTGACACGTCAGCTAACTGTCTCATAACTAACTGGCTTCGGTCAGCTCCATCGTTGCCACCTGTCGTTCCGTTGCCAACACACTCCGCCATTTTTCCGCGTCGCTTGCGCCGCTGCATATGACTTGTTTTGTCGTGTCTTCCTGCCTTGTCGAATGTTTGTTAGTCCCCAATCAATCTATAATTGATCTGGAATCAATAGCCCCCAATCAATAATTGATCTGGAATCAATAGCCCCCAATAAATAATGGATATGGAATAGCCCTGGACTAATTGATCTGGAATCAATAGCACCCAATCAATAATTGATCTGGAATAGCCCTGGAATAATTGATCTGGAATCAATAGCCCCCAATCAATAATTGATCTGGAATAGCCCTGGAATAATTGATCTGGAATCAATAGCCCCCAATCAATAATTGATCTGGAATAGCCCTGGAATAATTGATCTGGAATCAATAGCCCCCAATCAATAATTGATCTGGAATAGCCCTGGAATAATTGATCTGGAATCAGTAGCCCCCAATCAATAATTGATCTGGAATAGCCCTGGAATAATTGATCTGGAATCAATAGCCCCCAATCAATAATTGATCTGGAATATTTTGAGGTTGGGCAGGTCCCTCCAGCCTATTGGGCTACCCCTACACTCATGCACATGCATGGATATATTTAGCAAACAGAAACTAATATTAGTGCTTGAAAAACTAAAATTAACTTATATTATTATAGTGCCACAATAATATTAGTTTTCCAAATAAATTCGAAATTCTGGTGAGACAGCTCGTCCGACTAATATTATATAATATTATATAATATTATTTATTTACTAATATTATACAATATAGCCGACCCCTGAATATATTGCCCCCTCACCCAGGCTCCCATGCAGTAATGATAACGCCTGGTGAGGCGTGGTATATTGTTGCCGTTCGTTGCCGTTCCCTAGTTATTTGCAGAGCATGGGAAATTTTTGTTGATGCTGGCGTTTGAATTTCGATTTAAGCCATTTGAGATGACTGATAGGGTTAGTCGCACGTCTGTACCATCATAGCTCAGATCACGTCTGTACCATCATAGCTCAGATCACAAAGGTCATCAGTGTAATGATAACGCGTGGTGGCGGGTGGTATAAAGGCATGTTGATGGGGGGTGGCATAACCCCTGGTGGGGCGTGGTATTAAGGGAACCCCGTCTTACGGCGGTAGGGAACGGGCTGGTACTTTACCTGGACAAAACTACCATGGCGGTTGACAGCGACCGCGAACACTAAATCGCACCCGTGGAGATTTGAACACAGCAATTTCTTCGTTCTTTCTAGGAGCTCAACCATTTCCTCTGTCTTTGTGTCTCTGTCTGTGTGTGCCATTCTGCTTCTCTGTCTCAGTCTCAGTCTCAGTGCCTAGGTCTGCTTCTCTATCTGTCTGAGTCTCAGTGTCTATCTCAGTGTGTTAGTCTGTGTCTATCCCTGTGTGTCTGTCTGTGTCTATCTCTGTGTGTCAGCCTTTGTCTATCTCTGTGTGTCTGTCTGTTTCTATCCCTGTGTGTCAGCCTTTGTCTATCTCTGTGTGTCTGTCTGTGTCTATCCCTGTGTGTCAGCCTTTGTCTATATCTGTGTGTCAGCCTTTGTCTATCTCTGTGTGTCTGTCTGTGTCTATCTCAGTGTGTCAGCCTTTGTCTATCTCTGTGTGTCTGTCTGTGTCTATCCCTGTGTGTCAGCCTTTGTATATCTCTGTGTGTCAGCCTTTGTCTATCTCTGTGTGTCTGTCTGTGTCTATCTCTGTGTGTCAGCCTTTGTCTATCTCTGTGTGTCTGTCTGTGTCTATCCCTGTGTGTCAGCCTTTGTCTATCTCTGTGTGTCAGCCTTTGTCTATCTCTGTGTGTCTGTCTGTGTCTATCTCTGTGTGTCAGCCTTTGTCTATCTCTGTGTTTCTGTCTGTGTCTATCTCTGTGTGTCAGCCTTTGTCTATCTCTGTGTGTCAGTCTGCTTCTCCGTTTCAGTCTCTGTCTCAGTCCCAGTCTACTTTGTAGTGACTTATTCATTATTATTCATTCATTACCCCCTTCCCCCTGGATACCCCTGTACTGTAACATACACACACTAACTCTTGGTATTCCAGATTGGAGGCTACATGGTGACATCACTTGCCAGCCTGGCGCAGCCCCAACAGCTGGTAACGGAGCTACAGAATGCAAGATCAAGAGCTGGTGAGGTTGGATCCTATGGCCTGGTCATGTTCAGCTGCACAAATAACCGGAAGCTACCAGTTCTGTCAGCAATAACACATACACAAAGCATCTGTGACTGCACAGACGCACTGCCAATTGATGTAGTTGTGCAACTCATCAACCACGGGCGCTTTTGACGCAACTACGCCCTGTAGTTGTGCAACTCATCAAGTGGGCCCCCACGGGCGCTTTTGAACCCATCAACTGGGCCCCCACGGGCGCTTATGCCCAGCTGATGGGCCCCCACGGGCGCTTGGGCCCAGTTGATGGGCGCCCGTGGGGGCACAACTACGCCCTGTACTTGTGCAACTCATTAACCACGGGTGCTTTTGAATGTGGCTACCGCCAGGCTCCACCTAGGCCACAACCCCACATCCCCAATGCCAGCTGATCTTATCGTGCAACTCATCGGGGGCCAACTTACAAAGTGACAACCACTAGGCCATGTTAGCAAGAGAGTCAGGAGTTGGGAAGGATCAGCTATAGCATTTACTGATATCCAGTTGACAGGGCATGTGGCATCTGACTAGCGTTCAAACCGCAGCCGTTCAAACCGCTGGCTGTCAAACCGCTGGCAGTCAAACCAGTCAGTGCGATAGGCGCAACCAGCTTCGATAGGCGCGGCCAGCTCAGTGTACCTCGAAATCAGGGCAGGCAAGGAACGCATCCTGGGATCCAGAGAACATAAGGTGTTGCACGACCCTGAGTGGGTTGCCTATTCCGCAGATATGCAGCACAGAGGAAAGCATGTATGGTTTCATCTAAGGGGGACTGAAGGACAGACAGGCAGTCAACAGCTAAACGCTGACAGCTAACCATGACCCCACACCCTCAATGCCGGCTGATGCTGTTGTTGGGTAGGTCACATCACATCAGTGCACAAATGCATGTGTGGATGTGAACTCACTGGAGGCATCAGTAGGGTGCATGTTGGCTATGTTGATTATGTTACACGCAGATTTAAATCAGCAAGCGAGGGTATCGCTCATTTGCTCAGGATCTGCATGCAAGGATAGGTCACATCACATCAGTGCACAAATGCATGTGTGGATGTGAACTCACTGATGGCTTCAGATGCAATGGATAATTGAAGAGAGCAAGCAGTCATGAAGCAATCAATCAATTATCTTGTTGCATTGAAGTGGGATTTAACAGGTGTGAAGTGGGATATGACACGTATTACAACACGTCATCCGTACAACAAATCAGTCAAGTCTAACACGCAGATCTTTGCCTATCTGGTTCATCATCAGAGTGGGACATCACTCAGATCACATCGTGCAAGTCAGTGCACTTGGGTCAGTACACTTGGGTCAGTGCACTTGGGTCAGTGCACTTGGGTCAGTACACTTGGGTCAGTGCACTTGGGTCAGTACACTTGGGTTAGTGCACTTGGGTCAGTACATCTACAGATCATCACTATCAGTACCGTCCCCGTCGGAGCAGAGTATGGTACCTGAGTAAACTTGTGCAGCACAGCAGGGTACTTCAAATGTCCAAATTGGCCAGCGCTTTAGCGCACTTGAAAACAAAAAAACTGCGCTTTGCAGTGCAAAACGCGCAAAAATTGCCTGCTGCGCCCACAGTGTAACAGCTCAGGATGCTAATAGCAGCTTGAGGGGTTATCTAGAGTAACGTGATGCGTGATGTGTGTTTACGTGTATGTTGATATGAGTGCACTAGCAGAACAGGGGGAGGGTTACCTGGGTAGGGATGTCGAGTGGCTGGGGAGGAACGTCTTCGTGGAAGGAGTAGAAGGGTTCATTCCGAGTAGCTCGTGTCTATGTGCGCAACGTGTGCGTTGTGAGAGATGAGGCAGTACATAGGTATGGTACTGTATCATGTGCGTTCGTCACGTGGCTTACGGGTACGGTGTACCCGTATGCCTTGCTGGACGGCCAGAGTACCCGTGAAGGGTTCTGTACCAGTACACTCCCCCCCCTCCAGAAGAGATGCGGACCCCGCATCTGATCGTAATAAAGGTGGAATGTGAATACCAGTCGTAGTCGTATGTGCCGTGCTCAAAATATACTTGATGAATCAAGTTGGTTTCGGAGAGAACCATTTAACATCCCTTTTGAGTACTCCGGGAAAGATAGCTTGATGAATAAAGCAATCTGACCGCCGTGTCGTATGCGTCGAGTGTGATGGGTTGGTGATGGGCCCGTTTTTTCGACGTACGTCGGGACATAACGGGCGTAACACGTGATTTCCATGCATCAACGATGTGAGGGGCACTTTTCTTGACCGCCTTGGCGAGTTCCCAAGTGTCTTGCTCAATATCGAAGTCTTGCCATCGGACCAAGTATTCGAGACGTCGTTTGCTGGATGTGCCTATGACACGCGACTTCTCGCGCATGATGCATTGGATATTCCAAATTGGAGCGCCGTCGGAGTCGAACTCAAGCGGTTGTCCAACATGGACAACGCCATCGGAGCGCCAATGCTTGATCAAACCCACGTGAAACACGGGGTGGATACGCATCATCTTGGGCAAAGCCAAGCGGCACGCCGTGACTTGCCGGACGACTCCGGTGACCTCGTCGCGTGGACCTATGCATTCCGTAATCGTATAGGGGCCAACAAAACGAGGCGTAAATTTTGGTTTACCCGTTGCCTTGAACTTCATATTGCGGGTGGACAAGAGAACTTTATCACCAAGGTTGAAGAAAACCTCCGTTCGTCGTTTATCGTAATGGGCTTTCTGCCGATCCTGAGCGGCTTGCATGCATGCCTTGCATTGATCTTGTCGTTCAATGTGATCGGCCCACCAATTGTTGGCAGCCAGACATTTCGATTCTACCTCTGCCTTGAGCGGCGTCGTAGGGTCGTAACCAAGGTACGCCCGAAAGGGGGTGTTTTGAATGGACTCTTGGTAGGAATTGTTGATTGCAAATTCCACAAGCGCCAAGGACTTATCTCAATCGTCGTGGTACGGCCCCAGGTAGTGGCGAATCATGTCCTCGATGACTCGGTTCATGCATTCCGTCTGACCGTCAGTTTGAGGATGAAACGCAGTCCAAAACGCTTGTCGCGTGCCCATCAATCGATGGAGAGCCACGCCGAAATGGCCTGTGAATCGCGCATCGCGATCGCTGAGGAGTGTCTTTGGGATACCATGATATCGGATGACACGATTCAGGTATAGGGAAGCGAATTCCTCTGCGTTTATCGTAGTATGACAAGGTTCGACATGAACCATCTTCGAAAGTTTGTCGACGAACACTGCGATGGCATCATGGCCAGAAGAAGTTGGCGGAAGCGCCGTAATAAGGTCCGTGGAGACGCACTCCCAGAATTTCTCAGGAATTTCCACGGGAAAAATGGTACTGTTAGGCTTTGCGTTTCCGGGCTTGTTCGTTTGGCACTTATGGCATTGTTGGACGAAGGCAGTAACATCTGCCGTGACTTTGGCCCAAGTAAAAGTGCGGGTGACCAGCTCCAATGTCTTGGTGCGACCGCAATGGCCCATGTAATTAGGGTCGTGAGCTTTGCGGATAATATCCAGGCGAAGTGCTGCGTCGAGGGGGACACACGAAAATTCGCGCCCGTACTTGTTCTTCTTGAACCAGTAACCGTTCCTGGAAAACTTATTGCGGAGGCGCTTGCAGCCCGGCGTGAAGTTTGAATCCTTTTTATATCCAGCCAAAATTCGATCCATGATGGACGAAGAGGAGGGAGTCGACGCAGCGGGCATATGCCGACTGCGTCGTCGCGTTTCCTTGACCGGAACCAAAGGTACGGGGAGGACTGTCGGTGGGCGGGGTAGGATATCAACGACTGCGGGACCGACTGCAATAGGATGGTGCTTTTTCGATCGAGGCCGGCATTCGCTGACCAAGAGAGAGAAGACCAACAGCTGGTGCGCAACCGCGACGTTGGCGGGGGCAGAGAGGTTGGGATTGCGACTGACCGGGTCTGCCATATTATTGTCACCCGCGCGATACTCCCAAGTATAGCTAAAGGGCGAAAGGTCCTCCTGCCATCGGCCCATGCGTCGTGAAAGGACCGCCTTGGTATCAAAATACGTGAGTGGATTGTGGTCAGTGACCAATGTCATGTGGGAACCTTCGAGGTAGCATCGCCACTCGGTCAACGCGTGGACGATCGCTAGCATTTCTTGTTCCGTCGTCGTATAATTCAGCTCCGCTGGGATATACTTCTTGCTGGCGAAGGCGATGGGGTGTTTATCTTGTAAGAGCACCGCGCCCGTACCAAGCAAAGATGCGTCGGTAATGACTTCGAAAGGTTTGCTGAAATCCGGCAGTGCGAGGACTGGAGCGGATAGCAAAGCTTCTTTGAGGCCTTCGAATGAGACGAGATGTTCCTGTTTGAACAAGGTGCCTAGTTCACCCTTGATGTTAGACAAGGTTTGAAGAGGGGCAGCGAGAGACGAATAGCCTTGGATAAATTTGCGAAAATAATTGCACAAACCGAGGAATGAGCCGATCTCTTTCGCCGTTTTCGGAGTAGGCCAGTCACGGACTGTGCTAACCTTTTGCGGATCAACTTTAATTCCGTCGCGTCCAATGTAATGACCCAGGAATTTTACTTCCGTTTTGTTGAAGGAACATTTGGAGAGTTTCGCGTAGAATTCGTTGTCCTGGAGGACCTGGAGAACTGTGGCCAAGTTGGCCAAGTGCTCCGCCGGAGTGCGTCCGTAAACCAAGATATCGTCGAAGTAGACCACGACGAACTTGTGCAAGTATGGCGCGAATATTTGGTTCATGACCGCTTGGACCGTGGCCGGCGCGTTCGCCAAACCCATCCCAAGGACTTTAAATTCATACTGACCCATCGGGGTAGTGAACGCAGTCTTCGGCGCGTCCTCGTCCGAAATTCGTATTTGGTTATAACCAGACGTGAGGTCTAGGGAACTGAACAAAGTAGCTCCACCGAGACGATCAATGGTCTCGTCAATACGGGGAAGGGGATACCTATTTTTAATCGTGATGTTGTTGAGTGCTGGCCAATCGCAAACAACACGGTATCCCGTTCCACCCGGTTTCGCTATGATCATAATCGGCGCACCGTACGGGGACGAGCTCGGGGCGATGAATCCTTGCTGCAAAAGGTCGGAGACGTATTCCTCACATAGTAGGGTCTCAGCTGGACTCATGCGACGATTTCTGCGATATGGCGCGTAAGCATTGTCTTGCGTTTTGATGACGTGAGGTATAACTCGATGGTTAGGAGTCCCCATAGGCAAATTGTTGAAGACTTTGCGATACTTCCAAAGGAGAGCGCCTAGGTCGCTGGCCGAGATGAGCGTTTTATCGTTGTGGTCAAGGATGTTGTCGCGGATCCAATTTTCGAAATCCATGCTTGCCACCGGCGGACCAGGTAACGGCCCGTCGGACGGCAGTAATTTTGTCAGCAATTTCGCCCGTTCATCGGCAGTGACGTTAGACGCCAGCAAATCCGCTCGGGATTCGCGGACATTGACCATGACATGGTTAGCGCCAGCCTTTAAAAGCTTTGCTGCCTTGCGACCCGTAATGACTGGGTCATCGGTTGACTTGACTGAAAGTGCCATAGTGAAGAAGGAATGAGCCGTTTCGTCCCACTGTCTGTTTATAGGGGTTATACAGCAGCCGTACCGTTTGAGCGACAATGTCATGCGATCGTAGCCGAGGACGGCCCTTTCGTCGCGCATCCAGTCGGATCCGAGGATTAGGTCTAATCCTCCAGGAAGTTTGTCGACGACATGGACAAACACTTTGCCAACATATCTTTGTATGTGGATAGGGAGCGTGACCGTCCCGCGGATTTTGATAATCCCGTCGTTAGCGCAAGTGAATCCGTCGCGTTCGTTTTCCCAAGGGCGGATGTGCAAACCGAGAACCTCAGCCGTTTGCTTTTCCATTAGACAACCCGTCGCGCCAGAATCCGCCAATGTGAGCAATTGCTTCGCTCCTGATCGGGCGTTGAATAGCATATCGGGGGCAGCAGCGGAGTTGACTTTGTATACCCGATTGGCTCGCGTCATGAGCACGGGGGAAGTATTCGTATTACGTTGTGCGTGATTGCGACGGATGCACTTCGTCGACCGTCTGGCAGCGATTTGTTTTTCGCGAACTTTGGGATCCAATGCCTCCGACCACCAGTGTTTTTTTCGACGGGTTTCAACCGGACTGGGGATGCCCTCCTCAGGTGCGGGGCCAAAGTATACTGCCTTGGTCACGTCGTTGATCGCGTGCCAATCCTTTTTGATTAGGACGGCCCGTTCGGAGTCGGGAGGGTCATACCATACTTGGATGGCGACCTTATTTGAAGGTGACCCCTTGGGGCGGGGTTTCATATGGTGATCGAACGATTGCTACTCCTTAAATAACTCCATACCTTGGAGGAGACTGGAGACATGTTTATCGTTACTTGCATTTTTCGGGAGGATGAACATACCGGATGTCACTCGGGGAAGTGACAATTTCGCTAAATGTAGGCGAAAGACACGATTTGCAGCGGAACTACAGATAAATGTAGGCGTACAGTGGACAAAATGTCTCGGCTCACCGCAAACCAGCGATCCCGACAGACACCCAGAACTTTTCGTAGACTGAAGCGTGACCAATAACTCCTCGATCGCACGTTAACTACTGAGTTGTAATACGCGAAGGGGTATGCAGCCTTCTGTCGCTCGAGGGTCTGTTAGCAACCTTTTCGAGGGGTCATTCTTGCGAACCTGCGAAGCTCTGCCAGCGATTCCGAGATAGGGTGAACAATTAGGCAACGAAGTACTAGCGCGAACTTCTTGTTGGCGAATAGCTTTCATTCGGGAAAAGGTCACCTGAAGTCACCGATGTGCTTTCGCTGCATGCGTCAAAAATGGCGCTGTTGCAGGGCGAAACCAGGACGATTTTAATCACTGTGATGAAAGCCTAATTCACACTGAAATATTATTGTGACTTGCGATGACCTGTCAGTGCTCTTACTAATTTTGATATATGTTTTCGCAGGGTGTCCTTTCACCAGCCTTTCACGTACATTTAGCCAAGGCGGATTGGACGCGGCATAGCGAAATGGCCGTACGATTAGAGCCTTTGCAATATGGCCAAGGTAAGCCACGCCAACCTTCATTCTACCTCTCGTACTCCTACATGATATTCTTCCCTCCCTCGCCCAACGCATGTGTTCGTTGCTACTTGATATTTTTGGCGTCCTGCTTTGTTACCTCCTTTCTTTCCAGCTTTCTTTTCAGATTACTGCGCAACGCCCTCTGCCGCCTTCCGCATGGACAAGCGCGGGGTAGTGCGTCAGATTGTTTTTGAAATTTGACCAATGCTCTCGTCCTATCTCCTACACAAATTCCCTTACATCGGTTCCGCTAATTCTCGCAACCGATCCGTCTATGCTAGACCTGTGTAGGTTGTCAGTGCATCTGCTGGATGCATGGTATCTTGCAGCCAGCGGCCCTTTCGTCGTCAACTCCTCAACCAGGAAGCCCGGTCGGCGCTGCTGTACTGCCACCGCATGAATAAGCTGCATAAATTGCAGCATCTCGGCAGCCCACCCGACGTTGCTCTGGACACGGTCAAATATGGTGGTATGTGGAGTGTACTGTCCCAGGAGCATGGCTTCAGCTTGGGGGTGGCAGCATGATTAGTTGGCTCTGTGCAAAGTAGGATGCTGGGACAACTTGCTCCCAACTCTTATGTGAGTCATACTTCCACCTGTTCTCTCCTGGGCTTGAGTAGAGCTTGAAAGGACATGGGGCCTTACACTCTAGTGGGATCATGCACTGCCCTGGCTGCATGGTGCCCTTGAGCATTGTATCAGGAGATCATGCGTGGCAGTTATCCCTTGAGACCCTGCATGATAGATGGTGGCAGCACTGTGTATATTTGGCTGACGCACTAGACCCCCTAGATTCCGCTGCGCTCGTATGCATTTAGCGATCTGTCGACTTCCCGGAGTATGTGTCGAAGGGTGCATCGTTTTTGCATTCCCAATAGTGTTCTAGCACCGACACGACGTCTTCCGGAATGGGGTGCGCGTATATGAACTCGTTTGCGATGGAGACTCGCATGCCAAACTCCGTAGAGAACTTCAGTGGACAAGGGGACGACAAGGCATTAGTAGAAGTTACATCAATAGTTGGGGTTAAGCCCAAGTTAGAAAACAGTTCCTCTTGAACTTGTAACAAGAGCTCAAGTGGCTCGACTACTACTACTTTATCGTCGCCAATTACACGATCCAGGCTTGTCAATACCTGACCGGCCGGTTCCTATTCCCAAATTGGGATGGGACCGTTGCCGTCAAGGGCCCAGTCGGGACACGTAGTCTCGTTAAGGGCCGGCCAGTTAGGCAAGTCCCGCGTGCGGCAGCGTCCGTCAGCATTCAGCGACCGCACACATGTCCTCATGAAGCGGAAACAGAAGAAGCAGCGAGCTCCATTCTGAAGCCAGATGGTCTGCCCGACGCTGACCGATTTGTTCATATGCATCGCGTTCTGAGGGTCTTATCCCAAAAAATCGGGGGTCCGCGGCCCGCTGGGCTGTGAACGGCCCCGACCAGCACCCTGTCCGTATCCTCCTCGACCACCACGGCCCGCGCCGCGGCTTATAGAGCCTCTCCCGAACGTGCGATCAGCACCTTGCAAACTGAGGACCTGCGACCTTGGCGATCCACCCAGCTTGCCGATGTGCGCCGGTTGCGTCGCACTACGTCCTCCACCACCTCGGCCACCGGCCGGGTTGCGACTACTGTTGGCCGCCAGTTTGGGGCTCTTGGCTGGGCGAGAGTTCATCTCCCCGCCGTCGTCGGTGGTCCTTAGGCCCTGCGAAGAGAAAGAATCAGTGTCAGAATCGGAGGGGGGGGGAGTTGGTAAATTGGACGCGATTGAATGCAAGGTCCTTACCCGGGTATTTAGTATCCGCGGGGCGCTTGAATGGATACCTCGACTTCTGATTAGCGTAACCTCCCCTCTGATGGCGATCATGCTTGTCCGTCAAGGATTTGCCACGAGGAAATTTCCTCGCCTCGTCCAATTGCAGATAGCGGAACAAATCCTCCATCGTTTCGAACATAGTACCAGACTCTCGCCGAGAGTGTGCACCGGCGCGGAGTTCGTCGGAGAGTCCCGTACGAAATATGTTTAACTTCTCGCGATCGGTGAGATCGGGGACTTTGCGAAATTTCAACTTGATGGCGTGGTAATAATTCTGCAAGGATCGAGTATCTTGGCGGAAGCCACCTTCGTGTAGTTTGGTGAGAGCGACGTGTGATTCCGTTAATAGCTCGGGCAGGAGGAGCGATTCCGCCCATGCCACGATTCCCATGAAATCCAACCCGTCCAACTCATCGCTAGACCATGCCTCGTCGTAAGTGATGCGGAGTTGGCCAGTGAATGCGCCCGATAGATGTGGAACAATGCGCTCGAATGGACCAAGGTAACCGTCGGCGAACTGGAGCTCCATGATCGTGGCCACATTGAATACCCATCGGCGCAACTTAGCCCTAGAGCATTTGTCCGACAGTTTGTGTTCAATGAGACGTAATTCCTTTCGCATTTCAGTAACACGCTTGGCGAACCCATTGTCGTGATCAGAGTGACGAGTGGCGCGGTCGGCGGGAGGAGGGGTGATCGGCGGGAGCGAACCGGGCCCACCTGGCGGGCCTTCCGGGGCCAGGTGTGTGACCGCGCGAGCCTGTCGCGTCGGCGCAGGGGTGTCTGCAGGCAGCGTAGCTGCGCGCTTCGCACGAGGTCGAACAGGGGCCGGGGGATCCGCCGAAGGTACTTCGGGCGACGTTGGGGGCTCGGGCTGAGTAGCCCGAGGAGCGCGATCCGAGGTCGGTGTGACAGGTGGAACCTGGCGGGGCGAACCTGGGGAATCGGCTAAGTCCGATGACGAGTAGTCGGAGACCGAAAAGGTGCCGACGGGTGGTATGGGAGCGACGGTCGGTGCTGTCGGCAGGGAAGGGGTAGCGCCCCCCCGCGGGATCGAACCACGTTGCATTTTGCCAGTCAGACCACCCGAAGGGGCATAGACGTCGGGGATTCGAAATAGTTCTGGATCAAACGCCGGGGCTACCTGAGCGACAGCTAGTTTATCAAACAACCCTGAATTCCCCGCAACCCGCACCTGCCTGTCAGGTGCACGAGGCAACGTCTCGTCCATTTTGTCGTCATTGGCCTCTGCCGCCGGGTAGTGGGGCAGCAGCTTAGTGCCTTTGAGGGCGGCGTCCTTGTCGGCGATGTCCTTGATGTTCAAAGGCATGAAAAGCATCCAGTTCTGCTTTCGCATCTTGGATGCCTTGTACAGACGGGTCATACTGTCACGGAGATCATCAATCGCCTGCAGCGATTCCACGATGTTCTCGGACTCGCATTCCAGGAGGAGCCCGTCAGCGTACGCGTTCATATGCGCCGCCAACTTTGCGTCGGCATAGGGCGCGACGGGGTGGTCCGCGGAGTGGTA
Source organism: Chlamydomonas sp. ICE-L (assembly GCA_013435795.1). Lineage (NCBI taxonomy): Eukaryota > Viridiplantae > Chlorophyta > Chlorophyceae > Chlamydomonadales > Chlamydomonadaceae > Chlamydomonas > Chlamydomonas sp. ICE-L. The sequence continues at coordinate 4,846,303 of JACBWV010000223.1, forward strand.
GTGGAGAAGACCATCCGACTTCGCAGCCTTGGCATAGGTTGGCGTCGCCTTAATCTGGCGGCCGCGCAGAAACGCCTGCTTGCGCGCAGAGATGGGGTCCAGAGGGGCGGAGTCGTCCTGACGAGCGGACTGAGGAAGCGCATGCTTGCGCCCGACAGTCCTGCCGTTCCCAACCCCGTGGAAGGCGGCGCCGCTGGAAGAACCGCAAGGGTCCTCAGTGTCCATCGGCACCGTCTCGTTGCGAGCCGCAGTAGCGTGGTGCGCCGCGATCATGGCCATGACATCCGCTTGGGTAAGGGCGGCGGTAGAGGCAGCAGCGGGAGCAGCGACTGGGCGCTTACCGTAGGCGACGTTCTCGCGAGTCAGCTGCGCGACAACCTCAGTCAAGCGAGCGTTATCAGCGAGAATGGGGGCGAACTCTGCATGGGGGGGAGGACGTGGCGAGTTAGACAATGGCGGCGGTTTAGTGGGAAACAGTGTGCGATTCACGGGCAAAACATTGCGAGGGGTACCCAAGCGGGAAGGTGTGTCCTCAATATGATCAAATGGATTGCAAACCGAGAAAGGCAGGTTGGTTCTATACCCATCAGGCGTAAGACTGCGCTCACCTGCTTGAGATCGAGTAAGGTCGGTCTCTGTAGCCTTGAGCGCGGCCTCTTTAGCCTCGAGCGCCGTGCGCAACGCATCCATAGCGGACTTGGCGTCCGCCGCGGCCAGAGTGAAAGCGGCCTGGAGGTCGCACACTTCCTGGCGACTGTTAGCCAGATCCCTGCCGAGGAAGTAATGGCTGTTTAACAGCTCTTGCCTCTCTGCCGGATCGCCATTGGCCAAAGCGGCCTCGGTAGCCGCGCTTGAGACGGCGAGGCGGTGCGCCAGGTCAGCGATGTTGGCGTCCTTAGCGGATACCGCCGTCGTAAACTGGTCGGTAAGGGCTGAGTTGGCGATGGCGGCCTGATCGAGCTGCGCGCGGAGGTGCCCAATTTGCTCCGCCGCGATCAGGTGCCCCGGCATATGCTCATGCCGCCTGCGCTCCGCGCCAGCGTGATAGCGTGCGCTGAGCTCCTCGGGGCAAGGCCCGGCCAGCGTCGTCGTCGTCGACGTTGGGGCAATGCCCGCGCTCATAGGCGGGGCAGCGGTCGGCGCACCCGAGGGTGCCGCCAGACCATTGAAGCCGGCAACCAGAGGCTGCAGCGTACCCACTGAGACAGAGGGCCGCGCGTCGGCAGATGCGGACTCATCCTGCGTCGTACCGAGCTCAGTGTCGGGCTCAGTGTCAGACTACGCCATCCCTTCAGGATTGGTGTCGACCACCGAAATCGTAGGCTGTTCAGCCGCGTCGTCGGTACCCATGGTTGTTCTGTGGGATGCCATTCTGCACAGGCAACAGAACAAGTCAGTAGACTGGACAGGGATGAGTGGTGGGCGAGAGAGGGAGAAATACTCGCAACTTCAAGAGGCCAAAAAATCACCTGCCACAGGGACTAGTAAATTTTTACGAGCGTAACGAGCTGATAATGCCTCAAGCGTAACTGTATATGACGCGTTCGTCCAGAATACGATGAGGGATAAAAGCACTACAAAGGCACGAACCACAGGGCAACCAGGAAGGACAACGACGAACCGAATTGCGCGACAGGATGAGCAAACGAGTTCACTGCGAGAACCGAACAGGCGCTACGTTTACTCGAAGCCTACAGGGAAGAGCAGGAACAGAGAGCAGCAAATGCCAGAAAGCTGACAGGATGTCCTGGCGGGTGCGATTAATTCGAAGAAAAATTCGTATGCGTGCGTATGTGTATGCGTGAGGTCCCTAAGGAACGAAACCAGCTCCGCTACCAGTGTAACAGCTTAGGATGCTAATAGCAGCTTGAGGGGTTATCTAGAGTAACGTGATACGTGATGTGTGTTTACGTATATGTTGATATGAGTGCACTAGCAGAACAGGGGGGGGGGGTGCCTAGGTAGGGATGTCGAGTGGCTGGGGAGGAACGTCTTCGTGGAAGGAGTAGAAGGGTTCATTCCGAGTAGCTCGTGTCTATGTGCGCAACGTGTGCGTTGTGAGAGATGAGGCAGTACATAGGTATGGTACTGTATCATGTGCGTTCGTCACGTGGCTTACGGGTACGGTGTACCCGTATGCCTTGCTGGACGGCCAGAGTACCCGTGAAGGGTTCTGTACCGTTACACACAGGGGGTTGCAAAAAACTGCGCTTAAAGCGCAGAGGGGGTCAAAAAGTCAGCGCTGAAAAGCGCAAAAGCGCGCTTTGAATTACCCTGCAGCACAGTACATCAGTGGATGGCTGTGGATCAGTGATCGGATGTGCAGATGTGTTTATGCAGATCATAGCACTGATCATTATGCAGATGGGCGCATGATCAGTGCATCAGCGCATCAGGTCAGTACTTCCTCATTGGTCAGTCCCCATTCAATATTCCTACCCTTCTACAGCACAGTACATCAATGGATGGCTGTGCGTCAGTGATCAGATATGCAGATGTGTTTATGCAGATCATAGCACTGATCATTATGCGGATCGGCGCCTGATCAGTACATCAGTGCATCAGGTCATATCAGATCATTACTACATCAGGCACATCGCATAATATGTCAGTGCACAAATGCATGTAGTGCATAGGTCAGCCCCCTCGTCAGTGCACAAATGCATGTAGTGCATAGGTCAGCCCCCTCGTCAGTGCACAAATGCATGTAGTGCATAGGTCAGCCCCCTCGTCAGTGCACAAATGCATGTAGTGCATAGGTTAGCCCCCTCGTCAGTGCATCAGAGCATTTTCTTCCCATGCTATATGCCTCCCCATGTTCCCCTTCACAAGTGTGTCCTTCATCTGATACCCGCAAGGATGCATAGTCGCTTGCATGTCCTGTGGTGGTGGCGTGGTAAGGACAGGGGGGGAATGCCTTGGAGGCGTAGGGCAGGGGTGAGTGAAATGTGGTGTGATCTGATGATAGTTATCATGTCAGGAGTGGGGCTGGCAGTATGCCAGGTGGTGGTAGTGTTGCTGTGCTCAGTGGATGTTGTTTCCTCATCACTAGAGCAGGATGTGGATGTGTGATCCATTGTACTTTCATTAGCATAGGTGTTCAGGTCCCCCCCATGCAAGTCATCAGAGGCATCAGTAGGGAGGACAGAATGGTCAGGCAATTTTGTTCCCTCATTACTAGAGCAGGATGTGGATGTGTGATCCATTGTACTTTCATTAGCATAGGTGTTCAGGTCCCCCCCATGCAAGTCATCAGAGGCATCAGTAGGGAGGACAGAATGGACAGGCAATTCCCCCCCATGCAATTGGTAAGCTCTGTCCCCATCATCATTTTTGACAGGTGCTATGGCAGTAGGGGTGTGTGATCCTAGGGACTCACTGTTGAGAAGATTGGTGATGATGAGATTGTTGGTCCTATGATAGTGACAGTCCGAGCGGGAGGGATTTTTCTCGGGGAAGGGATTGTCCTAGGGGCAGGGATTTTCCTAGGGGTGTGGGATTTCCTAGGGGTGTGAGGCTTCCTAGGGGCAGGGATCGTCCTGTAGGTGGGGCAGACGGCCTGAAGATGGCCTTCGCCTTGGCACTTAGTTGACACATATCCTCTTAGGCTTAGGTGTAGGGGCGATTGCATCATTATCATCATTACTATTTGGTGTGCTTGTGGGGATCGGCGATCCAAATGGATCCAGGGGAGTGGGAATGGTGAACTTCGCCGGGTGGCAAGGTTCGGCAACAGGAGCCTCTTGTTGAAGGCTGTGGTTGCAATCAAGCACAATGATCGTCGGGGATCACTACAGCTCTATGCGGTATATCGGTGAGGACGTCTTTCAAACTCACTTCATAGATTTCGGTGACTAGGAGGTGCTCTTGCTTGCTCCAGTAGTATGCGGACGCAGCGGCAGATCCAAGTAGGTCTTGGATGAAGCGGTAGGCGGAGCAGCGGTTAGTTGGATCCGTAGTCGGGGATCCAGATGCTCGAACTCGGGCCTTCGAGCTAGTCAGAGGGGAACTAATACATGAGGGTCGGTACGCAGCGGCTGTCTTCTTTAGCGTCTATTGATGGAGCGGTTAGCGTGATGGGACCATAACCTTTTAATTGAAATTGAAATTGTTACATCCGTGTAATACCGTTACTCACAGGACGTGAAGGTAAGTACACCATAGCGTAAGCCGGAGCTAGCTATAGTCACCGTAGGGCCACCTCAGTAAAAAGAATCACCACCGATGCCTGACCGGCAGGCATCGTGGCCACATCATGCCGGTGCAGCTTAATACGGGGGGTTTTCACCCCGGTTGGGAAGCACCAGCACAATGCAGCTGGCAAGACAAAACCTGAGGGGGGGCACGGTCTGTGTGCTAGTCCCCGGGTATCGACCCCGGGTGTGCTTCCATAAAACGTCTGCACTGTAAAATACTCTGAAAGCTAGTGATGGTGTGGGAGTGGACTTCGTCCGCCAGTTTAAGGGCACACGGTCTCTTAAGTCCAAGTGTGGTCATAGAAGTCAAAAAGAGGTTGGAATAGTACCAGTTGTTCCAACGGTGAAAACTTCGTAGTGAACGAGGTATCCAGCCGATCTAAGGCCATTTACTAATTCAACATGCTGGGCGTGTTTAGTGATAAACTTAGTAGCATGGTTGGTATCAGAGCAGTATCCAAGCTCAAGAACCCAGAGTTCTTTATCAGCCATACAGGTAGGAGAGTCTATGCCAGGTAGGACAGCGAGGTCAGGTCTCATTCTCTTCCAGTCCTCTACAGTAATGGTGGAGGGGTGTAGCCAGTCAGGGAGACGTTTGCCCAGGACCCCCCTGGGGAGGTCCTCTTCCTTGCCAGCGTCCATGATCATTCTGCGGGATCCCAGGGCTCCGGTGCAAATGGCCTTGTGGATGAGTCGCACTGCGGCGTCATGTCTCTTGATATAGAGCCCCTTGAAAGTCCGGTGTGTGCAGCCCGCCAGGATGTGGCCCGCTCCGTCCTCACAGGTGTGGCAGATGGGGCATAGGGAGTTCGTGGGTGGGTGAGTGCTGGTAATATAAGGAAGCTTCCAGCGGAATGCAAGTTTACAGTTCCACAGTCTACCCCAGCGGGCTTTAAGGATGTGAGAATTTAGTTTTATGTTGGATAAGGGTTGAGGTCCAAAATTTGTTACTTGCATGAGGAAGTTGGTGGGGAGTGTTATCAGCCCAAGTGGTTGCATAAATCCCTTTAAGAGGGTGTTGGCCAAGGTGGCAGCTAGTGGGCAGGTTAGAGGTGATATCTTGTTATGTGTAAGGTTAGGTGCTAGGATCAGGGTAATTCAAAGCGCGCGCTTTTGCGCTTTTGAGCGCTGACTTTTTGACCCCCTCTGCGCTTTAAGCGCAGTTTTTTGCAACCCCTTGTGGGCGCTGCAAGCAATTTCTGCGCTTTTTGCACTACAAAGCGCAGTTTTTTTGTTTTCAAGTGCGCTAAAGCGCTGGCCAATTTGGCCATTTGAAGTACCCTGGCTAGGATGCGTGGGGGAATATCTCCCATGGGTGTGCGAGGAGGTTGAACTGTGGGCCAGTAGACATTGTGGCGGGGGATTTCCCCAGTGTTGTCAGTAACATTGGTGGAGGCAGCTCTGCCTTGCGTGCCAGAATGTCTGCCTTGTCATTTCCAAGGATACCTGTGTGGGAACGGACTTTACAAAGAGTGGTGTGGGAGCCATGCAGGATGCGTTGAATGAGGTGTTTTTGAATTGATTGCAGTATAACCTTTTAATATAAGTTCTTTACAACGGCTTATACTCGATAGCGGAGAAGATACTATTAAGCGCAACAGGCGCAATCATATAGAATAGGGATGTGTACTACAAGGTACTGCAGTCACGTGCAGGTCACAGTTAGCCTGTGGCCCGGCGGCAGGCAACACGGGACCAGGAGGGAACAGGTACCGGTGTGCACTTTGCTAACTCAGAGACTGATATATAAAGCAGTCAATAACAGGAGGGGGTCCGCTACAAACGTGGACATGGTAAGAGGCATGTGCATGAGGCTAGTGCGGGTAACTTCATGCTGCCAAATAAACGTGGCGGCGGCAGAAGTTACGCCGAACATCACCAGTCCATGCAAGTCGGGAGCACACCCTAAGGGCGGCAGAGAGGGAGGCTGAGATGCGGACAGCATCCGAGAAACAAAATGGGGAAGGAATTTGCATCAAAGGATAGAACATATCATCTAGAAAAGTGCCTGGGATACCACTCAAAGGGGCATTATGAGAAGCATCCTGGGGCGGTGGGGGTGGGGCTGGCAGAAGGGGGTTACCCCACAGCGGTGATGCAAGACACCAAGGACCCAGTTCTAGTGGGCGATGTGAGACAACCCGCAATGGCCCAGCAGCAGTGGAGAGGGCGGCTATTCCGAGCGCCATGTGGCGGAGAGGACCGTGGGGGAGGCCTTGGCCACAGGCTGAGGTTTGGAAGCGGGTTGTGTCCCTACAAGCATGGAGAAATCCTAACGCTGGGGGTTGAGAGGCCATATGAGGGGGCATGAGCGTGAGGAGAAGCTCATGGGCTACAATGAGCCAGGGCGGGGACCGGTCATGCATGGATCCCCCTCGCAAGGCCACGGAAGAGGCGTACTCCCATCCCCAAACTGCATGGCGACTGGTGATGTGGTGTTGCCAAGGAATACATCCAAACCCGCCCAGCTTCGGGGAGCCAGCAGGAAGGAGAGCGGATGGAACACCTGGAAGTTTGAGGCCGTGGATTCTGGGGCTAGACCCCGGTCCACCAGCTTAGTAGTGAGGCATGACAGTTGCTCTACCACGTCTAAAGGGATGCCTTCAAACTCGGCATGGTATAGCAACTTGCTAATGCCGTAGGCCGAGGAGGAGAGGCCACGATCGAACATTGATAGAGGTAGTTTGGCAAGGCGTGAGTAGCACTGCTGCACATGATCGAGCTTGTCCAACCAATGGGTGGTCATAGGGGGGCAGGTAGTTTGGTGTCCATTGGCAAAAGTGATACCAAGGGTAGTGGCAGACTCTACAACTGGGACACCAAGAACCTGGTCTCGAAGAGGACGACCTATAACCGGCACCCCAATGGGGAGTAGCTGGCTCTTGTGGTGGTTGAGATGGAGACCAGAAGCCGCACCAAAAACAGACATACACGTCAGGAGATCCTGAACGTGGGCTGGATCAAGGGAGCGCAACAAGACAATTGTATCATCCGCATACTTACATCCCGTACCTCGGATGCCAGGTTTATTTTATGTCTAGCCCAATATTCTGGCGCAGTAATTGAAATTTAAATTGAAATTGAAATTGAAATTGAAATTGAAATTGAATTGAAATGGCGCAGTAACCAGTGTTGGAGGGCTTGCATAGGAAAGAGGAAGAGGAGTGGGGGAAGCGGGTCGCCTTGTCGGACACCTGATAGGAACTCAAACGCTCTAGAACTAAAGCCGTTTACCATAGCTCGAGTGTCGGTGGAGGAAAGGAGGAGGCGTACCCAGGTGAGGAAACCACCACCTAGTCCTGCGGTCTCCAAGCACTGAAAAAGGAATGAGCGATCCACAGTGCCATAAGCTTTTCGAAAATCCAGGAAAGCAAACACTCCAGATTTTTCTTGAGCTTTGAACAATTCTGGTAAGAGTTGAAGAAACAGAATAGAATGACCAATCTGCCTTCGGGGGAGGAAGGCTGATTGGTCTGATGATATGATTTGGGGAAGGACTGGCCCAAACCGGTTGGCCAAGACCTTAGCCAACAGTCTGTAATCGGAATTCAAAAGAGTGATAGGTCTGTAATTGCCAGGTTTCAGATGATCCCCGCCTTTACGGAGAATGATGAGCAGCCCCTCCGAGAAATTATGGGGAAGGGTCTCCTGGTTTGCGAGATTTTGGAGGCAATTGTTTTTGATCAAATACAAATAATAATGTAGCAGATTCACAATTTTATCAGTTGAAGGGGTCGTAGCTCAAATGGTAGAGCGGTCGCTTAGCATGCGACAAGTAGGGGGATCGATGCCCTCCGATTCCATGCTCTTGACACATCCTGGTGGCCTAGGATTGGCCTTTTCTAGTGGTCCCCAAGTGAGGGGGGGAATACATGTTTCATGAGGATCTTCTATTTGTATTCTTACTTGCCCCGTCCAAGTAAGCAGACAAATATGAAAAGGCATGAAGCACTGATCATTGAACAAAAAATATGCCAGGCGAAAGGTTCCAAACTGATCGCATATTCAACAACTGTTTTAACAGGGGTACTAATAACATACTTGTCATCTTTCTTGTTAAGAATTCCTACCTAGCCATATTATGGGATTCTGTTTATGCTCATTAGCATCCTAATAATTGCGCAGGCTGCTTCAAACTTTTGGGGCTGAGGATCCTAGGATGATGGAGATTGGAGGAAATTTGAAACGCATTCACAGACACTCTTAACTCTTCATAGCCATGTGTTCAAGAGTGGATACAATTGGTTGTTCTTGCTTTCCTTACAGTTTGATTTACGCTCCACTTGTAAAAGAGTTGGTATTCAAAAAAGTTCGAAGAAAAGAGGCAAAAAAACATGCAAAAACATGCCAATTAGGTTGTAGATTCGGCTAGGCGTTTTAGGGTTTGGTTGGGTATTGTGGAGATAACTTTGGTCAACAGTTGGCCTGTGGAGGGATTTAGGATTTAAGTTTATGATTATGTTGTGTCTAGTCTAGTTTACAAGATAAAGTGTGTCACAGGTAGTTTACAAATGTAACATGGTCATGTGGCTTGTTTTTAATGTCCTTTTTGAGGCTCTCTAGATATGACAATAGACGATGTTCCCGAGCGACCCGAGCTCGAATTTCGGTGGCGGATTGTTTGGTCTTCTTGGGGGGCGGGGAGCCCCTAGGGTCACCCCGTTGGTCGCCCCCCCCAAGGGGGGCAGACCTATGCGATACTTACGCGAAATCTTGCTGTTTTCAAATATTCAAATATTCACATTTTCCCAAGAACGCCGGTCAAAATTGCTGGTTCATCTGACTGGCCTGAAATCTTACCGACCCGTGTTCGATTCCTGTCGGGGGCGGATTACCTCGGAGGGCACTTTTGCTCGTACGTATCTCAGGGTTGCGGCCTGTGGACGCGGCGTTTTCATTTGTCGTTTCCCTCCTGGCCTGTGGACTCAATCCAGGGACCTGGAGCATGTCTACGATTTCCCCTGGGGAAATTCGCATCTTCGTGACTCTCGTAGCTCATTGCATGAGCTCTTTGTGCTTGACAAGGAAATCTGCTCTTTCGCACTAGTTCCTGCAGTTTGCGGAGTAGCAACTGTAGCCTCGGGAGTTGCTGCACCTGCCTCAATGGAACTTCGGGAAGTCAGTGAGCTAATAAGTTCATTAGCCTTACAGGCCACCAAGTTGAATGATAATGCCATGCAATGCTACATTGATTCTTGACCCCCCCAATATTAAATTGTACGGATAAGTAAGCAACTGCTTGTGCATCCATCACCAAGGAGGCTGCCACTGCTGCTTGACGAGCATTACGCCACCCCCGGGGCAGACCTCCAGGGGACCCGCCAGCTCCTCCGCGACCTCCAGGGCCCCCTACTATTTTCCTTTTGTTCGACCGACGACCGAGAAGAAGCCTGACGCGTCAGGCAACTGAATCATTACTAACTGGCTTCCGCCAACTCCATTTCCGTTGCCACTTGTCGTTCCGTTGCCAACACTCTCCGCCAAGCGATGCTGCATAGGACGTGGTAGTCCACGAAAGCAGCCCCTCTCATCAGAACAGGGAACATAACGCTGGCCTGAGCTCCACCAGTACTGGTTTGAGTGATGATATTATGTGTCCGGACAAGTGTCTTCCTATACGACACCAATGGGTATGAGTGAGTGAATTTCAACTTCACCTCAACTTAGTTCATGGCTTAAGCTAGCATTTTGGCTGCACGCCGTCTTCGGCAGTATTTGTTTACCAGGAAAAATGTAAACGCGGACAAATTGTTTTTACAAAGTGAATTTAAACCGAATGAAAGGATTATCTCCCCTAGAAATTGGTGGTCGGCCGAAGGGGTAGCGAACAGGCTGGCCATGTAGCGATTGCTAGTTCTCGGCTTCTCGCAAAGGAATTTCACCCCTGGAGGTGGGTCTCCCGACACAAACCAGCAAGGCAGCGACACCGAGGAGAAAAGTGATTTGTTCGAGTTTACATTTTCTGGTAATGATATTTTTTAATGCCAAAGACGGCGAGCAGCCAAATTGCTGGCTGAAGCTATGTAACCAAGTTCAAGTTTAAGACACCGAGGATTCAGTTTGAATGGCTTTGAGCTACATTGTGTTATTGACTGGTTTATATATCAGTCTCTGAGTTGGCATAGTGCACACCTGTACCTGTTCCCTCCTGGTCCCGTGTTGTCTGCCACCCGGCCACAGGCTAGCTGTGGCCTGCACGTGACTGCAGTACCTTGCAGTACACATCTCTATTCTATATGCCTGCTGCTCTTAATAGCATCGATATTCTCCGCTATCGAGTTTGTTCACCGCTGTAAAGAACTTGCATTAAAACATTGAGGTTGAGTGTGTGTCCATCAGGGTACTACTTCTTGCCAAATTGGTCATTCATTCATTCATTCATCAGGTCATTCATTCATTCATCCGGGGTCATTCATTCATTCATTCAGCAGGGGTCATTCATTCATTCATCCATTCAAATTGGTCATTCATTCATTCATTCATCAGGTCAGCGCTTAAAGCGCAAAAACGTCAAATTGGCCAGCGCTTTTTAGTGCAAAAAGCGCAAAAACTGCGCTCTGCAGCCACAGGGGGTTGAAAAAACTGCGCGAAACGCGCAGAGGGGCTCAAAAAGGCAGCACGGCACCGCGCTGCCGCGCGCCCTTAGTAGTACCCTACTCCCCTGGTGTCCATTATTTGAGGTAGGGCATGCCCATTTAGCCCAATTGGCTACCCACAGCTGATTTTGAACTTGAACTTACTTACTTAGGTAATGATAACGCCTGGTGGGGCGTGGTATTATATAAGGGAGCCCGTCGCACGCGGTTGGGGAGCGGTCTCCTACCTCAACTGGTCAAACTACCATCGCGGTTGACAACGACCTGCAACGCTAAGAGGGACCAAAGGGGGAGTCGAACCCCCGACACTTCATCCTCAGGCGATTTGGTCTACCACTAGACCGTTGTATGTCACTGAAAGGGGCTACTTACCTTGGTCGTTACCAGCCAGCAGTGACGCTGCTCTTCGTCTCCATACTATTTTTTTACCAGGAAAAATGTAAATAGTAGGGTGCCCTGGCGGGTGCCCTGGAGGTCGGCCCCGGGGGTGGGGTATGGTTCACGATGTCGTTTGGGTTTCACTATTACATTACATTACATTACATTACATGTTAAAGTCTACTTGACACCGCGAGGGTGTATGAGACTCTGTGCTTTAAACAAAAAGAAAAAGCACCCACAAAGCAAAAAACCCCATTACATCAGGGGTGTGTCGAGGACAAACAAACCAAACTCCCAACCACCGTTTTGGTGGCGTAGGTATTAAACCCCTTAGAGCAGGACCCAGATCTCAACCACTTACAGTGGCGGAGGTAAGAAGCTAACAAATGAGAAGTCTCAAGAAGAAAAAAAAGGGATAATAAATTACGGTGCCACTAAGCAGTCCAGGGCTTCCTGTCTTGCTCTTCTACAAGTAGAAAGATAGTCGGCTAGGTTGCTCCAAAAAGACTTAGTGCCATTTCCATTCATAAAGGTTCTGAATGTGGAATCTCAGAATTCCACATTCCATACGGTTAAGTCGGTATCCTCATGGACATGCCTATAAATATCTGTAAACAGATTCTGGTAGCGGAGGCGAATATCATTATAAAAAGGGCACTCAAACATATGCATTTCATCCTCAGTTTTTTGGAACCCACACATTTGACAGTGTCTCATTGAGCGAGGGATGTGTGCTCTATCCACCACCCTCATTCTTTCTGTGTTCAGCCAATGGGAACCCATTCTAAACTGTGCTATAGAACGAATCTGATCCTGCTTATGTAAGGCGGATGTAAAGGGAATCAAGCCATTCTCATCATTGCTGTTGGCTGCGAACCATTTTTGGTATCGGAGGCGTTTAAAGCCAACCCTTCTCTCATCAGGGATGTCTCTAACTGCATTGGTGTCACTTGGGTACTTAAACCTCCATGACTCAAAAACTTCAGACATAATACCTTCGACATCGACAGCCTCCAAAATGTTGATGTTTTTACTGGATCCTAGCTTGTGGAGAGCACAACGCAAGTCATGAACCCAGCCAGTGTTGGAGTCAAAAGATTCCTCAAGAGCCATTCTAATGAGATCCTCAGGTTCTTTATGTATGGTCTTGTTCCAGAAGCGCAAAGCTTGTTTAAGCCAAGCAAAACACAACGGGGTTCTACCCAGCTCTTCCATGATAATATTAGATGTAGTAGATTGGCAAACACCCAACATTTGTTTAAGTATACCTCTATGCCATTTCTCACAAGCATGGTCATTTGAGATAAGTGTGTTGTTCAGAATAGAAGGAGCCCACACCTCACAGCCAAAATTCAGGATAGGTTGTACAAGAGAATCAAACAGGTGGGTGAGAATATCAATATTGTATATCTCCATAGTATGGCATCGCCTACGAAGCATGTGGTGTGCCTTTTGGGCCTTAGTGAGCATCCTAGAAAAAGCAGCTTTTGCACGATTGCTTGAGTCACCATCCACAAAGAGGGATCCCAAGTAGATAAAAGATAACTTTGTAGAAAGTTGTGCTCCATCATAGACAAATTTGTAATCAGGATCCATGCGGGCCTCATCACAGAATTGTTTGTTGAAAACGACAATCTCAGTTTTCTTTATATTCACAGCCATCTTAGTAGCCTCGCAGAAATCTCTCAGGCAGTCAAGCATCGCTTGCATATCTGCCGGGGATTCTGCCATTATAGCTAGGTCATCAGCATAAAGTAACAGTTGCAGAATCTTTCCCCTAAGCTCAGCCCCTACATTTGGGAGCTTGGATTGGAGGAACGATTCAATTCTATCAATGAACAGACCGAATAGGAGTGGGGATAGGGGGTCTCCTTGTTTAACTCCTACAAGGGATGGAAAGGAGGATCCAATGTCCCCATGTAGGCGAACTTGGAAAACAACATGATTATACATGGACTTCAGAATACTGAGATAGGGGTCCTTGACTCCTAGCCTTGCTAAGCAATCCCATAGCAAGTCTCTGTTGACCCAATCATAAGCCTTCTTGAAATCAACAAAAGCCACAAAGAGTGTTTTTTTCTTTTCTCTATATTTATCTACAATATGGTTAAGAATGAATGATGCATCTGCAGTACCCCTACCACTTCTAAATCCATATTGGCCAGCGGCTCTGAGGTTGAATTCTTCTGACCAATCATCTAGTCTACGTAGCATGCAAAGGGAGAAGATCTTTCCTATGGAGTTGCTCACCGCAAGACCTCGATAGTTGTCCTTGTCATACACACTGCCTTTGGATTTGGGTACGGGTACCAAGGCAGCTGCAGCCCATTGGCTAGGGTAAGAAGTCTTCCAGATGAGATTAAACAGGTTAGTCATAGCTTGTACAAATCGGGAGTTGGCCTCATGGGAAGCAAATCTGTACCATTCTGCAGGGATACCATCTACCCCGGGGGAGGAGTTTTTCCGTAGGGATTGGAGAACAGAAAACACCTCCTGGGTGGTAAAGTCTTGACATAACCATGTTGGTGCGGCCTCTATCTGAGGTCCATCAGCTTGAGGGACAAAGTCCCTAGCATCCAGACTTGGATCAATACCTCAATACCATCCAGACTTGGATCAATACCTCAATACCTACTTGGATCAATACCTACTATGAATAAAACAGCATTTTACGAACTTGCTAATTCTCGGACAGGTTTCGTAAAGTGAAAATCTACGACCCCCCCTCGTAAAATGTCATGAGGACCCTTAGTAAAGTTTTGTCTATCATCTAAAGCATTTTACGAAGCCCAAATAGCAAATTACGAGGGGGGGTTCGTAGATCGAGAATCCCCATAGCCTGTTACGAAGCCTATGATCAATTTACGAACTGGATTCATACCCAAAGCATTTTACGAAGCCTATGTAGCAAATTACGAACTGGATTCATCCCAAATTGGTACGAATTCTCCCGAAATCACGGAGAATTCGGAACTTAGCTTAGTAAACCATAGTACCCTGTACCCTAAGCCCATTAATTCCAAGTCAAGACTCACTGACTCACTGACTCACTAACTGATTGACTCACTGACTTACTAACTCAATGACTCACTGACTCACTTGCTCACTAGCTCACTAGCTCCCTAAATGATTGACTCACTGTGTCACTGGCTCACTGACTGATTGACTCACTGACTCTCTAACTCACTGACTCACTGACCCACTAACTCTCTGACTCAATGACTCACTGACTCACTGGCTCACTGAATCACTGACTCACTGACTGATTGACTCACTGACTCTCTAACTCACTAACTCACTGACTGATTGACTCACTGACTCTCTAACTCACTGACTCTCTAACTCACTGACTCTCTAACTCACTGACTCTCTAACTCACTGACTCACTGGCTCACTGACTCACTAAATGACTCATCGACTCACTGACTCACTGACTCACTGATTAGTTAGTCATGACTCACTGACTGACTGACTCACTAACTCACAGACTCACAGACTCACAGACTCACAGACTCATAGGCTCACTGAATCACTGACTGATTGAGTCACTCACTCACTGACTGATTAAGGGCGCCTGGTGGCGCGTCCCGAATGAAATGAATTGAATCCTCAATTCAGTTTATTTTAATTAATTTTATTTTAATTGTATTGAATGTTGTTTTATTTTAATTCGATTTTATTCATTTCATTTTAATTTAATTCACGTGATTGGGATGCATGCAATTGCTGTATGTATTGTCAATTCAAATAGGATTAAATTAGATTAAATTTGATGTAATTGAATTTCATTGAATCAATGGATGTTGCAGCTTTGTTGGCTAAAAAGTGACGAAAATGAGAGTTTTTGAAGGGTTGTTGGATGTTCAGCAGTGCTGAACGTTCATGCAATGCACATTTATAGATTGGCTTTAATTATAATTATTTGATACAAGAAAAATGAGACCAATCAGGAGTCTGGTGGATTTTAAGGAATTTTACAAGGTATTTCACGTTTGGGCCCATCCCAGACGTGAACGGTACGTCCCGTCCTACTGAACGGGTTTTTGGCCAGCGGCAGGTGGCGTGGCTTGCTCCTACCCCCGCCCGGTGTGCCCCCGCCCCTGCCCCTGCCCCCGCCCCTGCCCCCGCACACGCACACGCACACGCACACGCACACGCACACGCACACGCACACGCACACGCACACGCACACGCACACGCACACGCACACGCACACGCACACGCACACGCACACGCACACGCACACGCACACGCACACGCACACGCACACGCACACGCACACGCACACGCACACGCACACGCAGTCACGCACACGCACGGCCCTGGGGTGGGGTCCGTGGGCTTATTATAGGAACTGACTCACAGAATCACTGAATCACTGAATCAATGTCTCACTGACTGATTGACTGATTAACTGATTGACTCACTGCCTCACTGACTGATTGACTCACTAACTCACTGACTCACTGACGCAATGACGCATTGACACATTGAATCACTGATTCACTGACTCACAAACTCACTGACTCACTGCCTCACTAACTCACATACTCACTGACTCACTGACTCACAGACTCACTTACTCACAGACTTACTCAATCACTGACTGATTGAGTCACTCACTCACTGGCTCACTGACTCACTGGATCACTGAATCACTGTCTCACTGATACACTGACTCATTGTCTCACTGACTCACTGATTGATTGACTCACTGACTCATTGAGTCAGTGACTCACCGACTGATTGACTCATTGACTCACTGAATCAATGACTCAATGACACATTGACATACTGACTCACTGATTCACTGACTCACTGACTCACTGACTCACTAACTTACAGGCTCACAGACTCACTAACTCACAGACTCACTGCATCACTGACTGATTGAGTCACTCACTCACTGACTCACTGAATCATTATCTCACTTACTCACTGACTCATTGTCTCACTGACTCACTGATTGATTGACTCACTGACTCATTGAGTCACTGACTCACTAACTGATTGACTCACTGACTCATTGACTCACTGACTCACTGACTCACTAACTCACAGACTCACAGACTCACTGGCTCACTGAATAATTGAAGCACTGTCTCACAGACTCACTGACTGATTGTCTCACAGTATTTTTGCACCATGTGCCTTGTACACGGCGCCATTTGCCTTCTATGCTGGACCATGATTTGATACTTGGATGGTGCTCCATTTGTCTTGTATGCAGCACCTTGTGTCTTGTACGCTGCACCATTTGTCTTGTACAATGAACCATTTGTCTTGTACGTTGCACCATCTGTCTTGTATGCTGCAACATGTGACTAATATGCTGCAACATCTGTCTCATTATCGTAATTACTTACTTGCTTTCTTGCTTGCTGATTCGTTGATTATTCAAGTGGCTTGTGCTTGGCCAAGCAACTAATAATCTTCTAACTCCACCTCCTTCCTTTCATGCTGCTGCAGTTCCGGCAGGCAGTGACTTCCGCATATTGCGGCATGGTGGACAAGGAGCAAGTCATCAGCATGCTGGGATGAGTAGAGGGACAAGATCAAGATAGAAGCCTGATGATGACACTGCACCTGATGCTATCACTCATCATATAATAGTAGCTATAGCTAGACTAGCCAGTGGGGGGGGGCAGGGACAGAATACAGAACATATAGCTAGTCAGAGCTAATCAGATGAGTACCATTTTCTAGGCTCAATTCATGGGTACGATTTCTCCCACAAATGAGGAGAATTTGTAAATGGCCAAATTATAATAGCTATTGTTCATTATCACTTTTTTGAATTCGAATTTTTCAGTCTAAAAAACTGTAAATAATAAGTCTGTAAATAAAACATTGCAATCCATCTATACATCTCGTATGATCCAAAGTCTCCAGTGCAAGCACTGCCCGGAAAAAAAACCGGGACCCAATCCGGGAAATACCCGGAACCTAACCTAGCCCGGAGCCCAGGTCCCGAATTTACAGAATAAGAAAAGGGTCGGTCCAGTATTAAATACTACAATCCGGGACCAAATTCCCTGTACAATCCGGGACCAAATTCCCGGTATTCAAGGAGGGTTATTCCACGAAGGGTGCCCGGTATTTTACGAACCAGCACCATTTAGTTTACGAACTATCAAATCCTAGTTCGTAATAAAAGGGCGCCGGAATTTTACGAACTAGCTCCATTCAGTTTACGAACCATCAAATCCTAGTTCGTAAACCTTAAATTACAATGGGGTGTCCGAATTTTACGATACAGAGCCCAACATTTTACGAGGGGGGTTCGTAGAATTTTCCAAGCCAAATTGGATTACATTTCCAATTAGAATTTTCCAAGCCAAATTGGATTACATTTCCAAACCAAATTGGATTACATTTGTTGTTGAATGTTGAAAAATATGACAAAGTTGTCCACGTGGGTATGCCAAGGTGAAATGACGTGCAGCGAGATACATTTGCTAATTGCGATTGCCAACAACTTGATCGTTTAAAATATTGAACGTAGATTGTCATATTATGTTTTATGTCTAGGCTTGGCATCCAATGGTATGCTTTTACTTGTAGAACTTGGAAAACTGTGAGAGAGCCGTCATGTGTATGTCATTTATTGTAGCAGGTGTGTGAATGCAGTTGAGGCGTATGCCTCCTTTCTTGGGCTGTTTCTGATGGATGTGGAACATGTTTTTCGTGTGTCCACGATGGGAGGTTGTTAGTCAGCTGTTGTGTTGGACATGCTCCATGTCCCTAGATTGAGTCCACAGGGCAGGAGGGAAACGACAAATGAAAACACCGCGTCTACAGTACGCAAACCTCACCTGAGATCCGTACGCGAAGAAGTGCTCTCCGGGGCAAGCTTTCGACAGCAGGTTAGTATGGCACTAAGTATGGCACTAGCGGCACGACGGCATCTTTCCCGAGTATATAGAAAATTCCGAAAAATGCCAAAGAAGGGTAGGTAAATTCCGCGACTGTCTAGCGATGGCCCGGGCTATTTGTTTTTGTGGGCGTTCTGTCGATATTCTCTCAAATGATCATGCAGTACCAACAATTCGCCTAAGATTCGGGAGCTGACGCGATTCGCCTTATAGATTCGAGAGCTGACGTGTGTCCCGCGAATAGATAAGAAAAAATACGACAAAATACGACAAAATACGACAATTTACGATTCGTTACACTTTGTTACACCTTTCTACTCTCCGCGCAGGATGCGACTGATAGACCGGTTACCGTTCCGCCCCCGCTACTCGCAGGAGGAGGAATGGAGGATCCTGGTTACTCAGCAAACCGTTTGGGCTTTCGCACTGTTATTTTTGCTTTTGGTTCGTCCTTCTTATCAAGAGCAGTAACAATCTCGTCATAGGAATTAAATGCCTTTGATCTTTGCATCCTTCTGATTTGATTGTCTTCTTTTTCTGGCTCTAATCTGTCTTTCACATTTGTAACAATGTTCATTTCGCTTGGTCTGTATAGACGTTTGACTCCTTTGAGCTTGAATCTGTATCCTATATGTTCTTCAATGGTGTAAATCTCTGTGGAAAACGTGGCTTTCTCCTTTTCAAAGGTCTTCTTCTGTAACATTACACGCACTCTGTCCCCTACTTTCATGGTCACTTTGTCATTCATCTTTTCATTCTTTTTTGACTGAGCTTCATATAGCTTTTGGCTGTAGTCATAATCATCATACACTTCTTCTGGGGTTGCATCTTTCAACCCAGAATGGGCTGTATTGTTGTAAAGCTCAACAATATCACCAAGTGCATCTACCCATTTTTTAGTCTTGTTCTCCAGTGAGTGTTTCTTTATCAAACCTTTCAGAGTCCTGGTAAAGCGGTCAACGATTCCCAGCTTGTTCCCCATCGGAGTAATGTGGTCTTCTTTTGCAACGTCTGTAAAAATCCTTATATTTAGTTCTTTATTGAAAGACTCAAATATTGAAGATGCAAAAAAATTATCTCCTGATACACTGTTGATATCTTCGTCTACATCGCCTACAAATTCCTGATAGGTATCTAAAATGTCATCCATCTTACCGCTTTTCAGTGGGTAACAATAAGCCTTTCTAGAAATGATGTCTATGCACATAAGAATTTGGTTTATGTTATTATTTATCCTCTTGCTCGACAATGGCATTATTGCTACATCGATTTGGAAAGATCTTGGAGGGGCGGTTATTTTGAATTTGAATTTGGCATTTTGTGGTCTTTGGTAAATTTGTGTGAGTTCTCGTGGATTGAAGTAATCTTCAATATCTCGTTTGGTAATCCCGTCATCTTTTAGCCTTGTAAATAGCTTTGCCTTGGACAGCAATTTTAGATTCGGGTTATTGTTTAAAATTGATTCAAGATTCGTCATCCTATATTTATATTATGACGTTAAACTTATTTTTTACCGGTATTGCACTTATTGCACATTAATCTGCAATTCCACTTGAAGTGTGCAAATCCATTATCTATTCTGTCAACAGTACATTGAATTTTGCTACTCTTCTCCACCTTCATGTGTCCTTGACATCCAATACATACATTGTTTTTGATGTATTGCTCCTTGCACCATTCCACGTCTACAGACTCCTCGAACATGTAGTCATAATCACGTTTCTTTGACCTGTCTTGTTTTTTGTAATCCTGTATTTTGTCTTTGAAGTACTCGTCTAACCTCAGGTCTGTCAAGTCCATCTGCAGAAAATATACGTCAGATAGCTTGCTGCACCTGGAAACAGCTGAGTATACCCATCTCCTGTCCGTGATTGTTAGCAGATCTGTTATGACAAACTTCTCTGCAATGCAAGAGCCTTGTTCGCTGTGACACGTATTACAGTGACTTAGCTCGAACCATTTGCAGATCATGTCGTGTGATAAACTTACTATAAGATTTTCATCTGAAATGTCCTGCAGTTTGAATTCCTTTTTGTTCTGTCCATTGATTATGTACCTCTGATTCGGACGCAACTTTATATCTACAAACTTTCCAAAAACTAACGATTCTGAAATGTGTTTACCATTTTTATCGACTAAATGTTTCTTTGTGATATTGGTTTTGCAAACTAGCTCTTGGCCGAAGTGATATGCCATCCGCCAGCGTATAGCATTGTGCTGCCTTCCGCTTTTTACTTTTCTCCAGGCGATCGTCCACGAAAGTGTTCAAAACCTTTGAGCTGTACACAAGATAGCTGATTGCTCTCTTGATTTTTAGCTTACTAACATCTTCTAACGAGGAAAGCATTCTATCCCCGAACCATTTTCTGATGGTTTCTTGTAAATCTTTGGTTTCGTCAAATAGGTCGTCTTGGATGAGGAGCATATCATCTCTGTCTTGTTGTGTTTTCAGTCTATGGTTGAATGTTAATGTATATTTATTATCGAATATTTTTTGCACATAGTCACATTTCATCTCAATTGTAGCATCATCATCAATCGATTCCAGTTGGTGTGAATCCCCATTGGCTATGACACATATATGTGGGTGTTTGTGCATGAACTTGTTCATTTCATTCATATGTCTCCTGGTCATCAACATTACTTCCTCGAATATGATGGCTTTAATGTCATCTAGTGAAAATGCGTTGTTCTTCCCATACTCTCCTTCGAAAATGAGGCCAATAAGATTGTGAAATGTGCATGCTTGGATATCATGTCCGTCTTCCCTGCTTTTCGTTAGCACATTGTTAACCTGGGAGTTATATGGGCATACCACCAATATTTCCTTATCCTCAAAACGTTGTTTCTTATTTTTCCCCAAAGGTTTATAGACATAGTCTTGAGCAGCATAGCTCTTTCCACAACCGGCAAACCCATCAATGATTGTTTTTGGTAAAACCTTGTCAACAATACGAATATCTTGCTCTGGGTATGTTATGATTTGTTTTGTTTTGTATTGTACAATCTCGTTATTGGGAGGCAGAGATCCTTTCAATATCTTGTATTGACCGAAATATGGGCCAATTCGCTGTTTGATACAGTTTCCGTCTTTTATTATGGCATATAGGCAGTCGGTTTTTACAGCAAGCACTTGATTGTCGACGCTCAGCTTTTCATATGCGTCATTGATCTGGAATCTTGCTAGATTCTTGAGGGCATACCTCATTGGTAGAAATCCGTTTATGAGCTCTGTTTTCTGTGTGATGGTTACAAGAAACACGTCGTCTGCCATAGGTATAACATTTCCTTTGTGTTTGTTTGCATATTCTACAGCATCAGATCTGTTCTTGAAGATTTTTGAATGCTAGTGTTGTGTTTTTTTCCAAAAAGGCCTTAAGGGACAGTTCGTTAGGGATTCCCTTTAACAAATCTTTTGGGATGTGTCCGTACTTCCCCTCCCCCAAACACTGTTTTAATATAGTTGCTAGATACCTACACTTCTTCCACTCAACTCGCAGATATGTCAATATTGTGTACTTGAATTTCAATTGCACAACTTCGTACCCATAAATGAGCATTTTATCCTGGTTGTAAATGGGGTGTTCTTCATCTATTCTGACGAGATACAGGTATCCTTTGTTGAACGGTTTCCTTTCAACTATTCCGCCCTGAGAATCAAGTGTTGTATGCGTGAAGTTGTTTTGAAACGGGTCGTCATATTCCACAACCTTTTGTTTCTTAGTCGTGAATTTTGCTTCATTTTGTGGTTTATCACCTATGTATGTGTAGAATATATCCCATGAATTTATAACTGGGAACCCTGGTCCATCAACCAACATCCATATGCAAGTAAAGTAATGCTTATTGATATCAAACGCTGTAATCTCGTCAAGATCTATGGTAGACAGATCTTTGTCAACAAGCCTGCCCATTGGTACTCGATCTAAACATGTTTTGAAAACCTCACTGGCTTCAATGCTCATCTCGGATTTAAATTTATTACTTAGAAACGATCCCTTCACTTCTGAGTCCAGGTTCTTGTAGTCTACAAACGTGTCTACGTCTAGAATTGGACATTTTGAAAAACCTTGCACTTGAGATGCATTCTCAACTGAGATGGCTACAGGTTTGTCGTCCTTTGTCACGATGTGGTTCAATTCTAACCGTGAAATAATATGTCCAGTTTGCATGATCGGCTTGGGGTCACATCCTTCTTTTTGAACTAAGTTTAACAGAACTTCTTTCATATCTCCGTTGTAGATGATTCTGATGTCCTTTTTTGATGCTTCCATTCCAGCTTTAATAATTGGGAATATGTCTTCGTATTTGTTTGCCAAGTGATACATGTCTGTTGTAACCTTTTTGACTTTTGGCACTACAAAGTTGGATGACGGACGAGAGTACATGTCCTTCTTAGTTGTCTTGGCAAAAGACATCACTTCGTCTATGTTCTGCACATGTTCATGCCAATATATGACACGTAGTTTCTGGATAGTGTATGTTTTTGTTTGCTCCTCAGGTGGTGGCTCATATTTACATACTACCATGTTTTCGTTGTCGTATATTTCTGCTCCAAAACCTTTCTTCTTGAACCACTTCAAATAATCCTCGACTGTCATGTCAATGTCAGACACTCCGTCATATTCTTTTTCGAATATATCCCAATAAATTGATTCAAATGTGAGTGTATGTTTAAGATACTTCAATTTCTTGTTGTAGGAGTCGAATGCTGGCTGAAAACCATTTAGAATCGCTTCAATTGCACATGCTCCGTTGGGTAAATTCCGATTCCTGGTCCTTTTTATACTTGTTTGTAAGCTATCTCCTTCATTGTCCCACTCAAATCGTATGAACTTACATTCTGTATAAACAGTATTTATGTTATCCATGATAGTCCTGTACAAGAACGGCCTATCAACTGTATTATTCACAGGTTCGTTGGAGGTAATTTTTATTGCCAGGGATTGTGATATGAGTCTTGTTAACAAAGCTCCCATACTTGGGTCGTCAATGTCAAGTCTGTCCAGTAGTTCTGCATATCCTGTGAAAACATTGTTTTCCCAGCTAAAGTATTAGACACATACTCTCCCTCTTCAGTTTTTTTGGTATATTTGTCTTGGTTAATTTCGGCCAAAACCAACAATGTGTCTGGGCCGAAATCCTTTAAAGGACGAAAAGCGTTTGTGATAGAAATACATATATACACATACAAAGTGTTGCTGGCCTGATTGAAAAGCTCGAATTCGGCTAACCTTTTGGGAGCGTTTTTTTTGTAGCGTTCCTTATCATATTCTGCCTTTTTTCCCTCCTAACCTTTTTGCCTCTTCTTTCATGTAGTTCTTGTACCATTCCACAGCATTATAGAACTCTTCTACTGATTCGTGACCCTGTTCGATCACATACTTTTTAGTAATCTTGCGTGGAGCTTCTCCTGTTACCAAATGCTTTTTGTACCATTTTGCCAAAGTTTGTTGTGATGCCATTATAATTCTGTAATATATTAATTTGTGAACAATCTCTTAAGCGTCTTACTTAAAATACTCAAAAAAATAATGTGCATTATTACTTAACACTATACTCCGACAGTTTCTGCCAATAACAACGCCTTTTTTCTTCTTTTTTTTGCATGATATAGTCTTGCACGTTCATTTCGTTTTTCGCTAAATTCAGGATCATTTTGGTACCTGTTCCTGGTATATGCTTGTTGCCTCTCACGATATGCCCCGTCTGTTTGACACCGTTTTACAGTTGCAAGTCTGGCGAGATTATTTACATAAGCACGATATTCAGGGTCTTCTTTCATTTTCGTCTTGTGGATTTCACTAGAATAAGTGTGAACTTTGATGGGTGCGTCGCCTGTAGGCTCATATGCGCAGCGTATGTCGCTCATCTTATTATACTTGTAATATATAATATGCTCAAGATTCTTAAGTATGATTCAAATTTTTGTTTTCAAAAAAGCTACTTCAGCATTTAATAATTTAACAGAAGCACTCAATTGTTGGACAGCTGCTATCAAGTGTGGAACAAGTCCGGAATAATTTAATGTTAAATTATCATTACTGTCTTTACCAACGAGATGGGGATAAACATCTTGGACATCCTGAGCGGAAAGGCCATAATCGACATTATCTGGGTCATGTTTAAATGCGTATTTTACAGGCATTAATTGATTAATTTTATTTAATGATTCTTGTGGGTCAATAAACCCTATATGGTTTTTGAGTCGACGATCTGAGTTCCCGGATATTGCGCCAGAAGTAGAAATGTAAACATAGGGGATATTCGTTGCTGGGGTCCCAATATCTTGTATAAAGGCTAATTCTATTCGATTGTTAGTACCTTGAAATGTCAGACTAAATTTGTTAGCACCCCATTGATCGTGAAACTCCATTTTCGGAAATGTCTCAAAATCAATAACAAGGTATCAAGGTCGTTACATATCTATTACCCGTGGCTGAGAACATTACACCCGGTTCGACTGCTGTCCAATAGCTTTCGGTGGAAGCAGGGATTACAGGGCGATTAGTTAATGAATTATAATTTCCATCGAAAAGGATAGGTTTTCCGGAAAGGGACCCCCAGGTACCATTAAATAACGTTGGACGACCGAGTAATGATGTGTACTGTTTGTCGAATAAAGTCGGAAGTCCTGATAGTGATGAGTATTGTCCGTTAAACAGGTTTGGGAGGCCTGATAGTGCCGAATATGCCCCTGAAAATAAAGCAGGTTTGTTTGTCAAATCGTTATAATTCCCAGAAAATCCAGCTCCAGACGGATTAATTGCGACACCGTTTATTAATAATTGTTGAACATTTATAGTGCCATTCACGTCTAGGAGATATGCTGGTACTAGTTTACCAATTCCAATATTTCCGTTATTATGAATTATCATACGTGTTTGTAACAAACCACCACTAATCGCATTACGTGTTTTAAAACGCAAACTTCCACCTTGAAATTCTGGGTTGTCTCGGCTTGAAGTTATAGCGGAGTCGGGCATATCAGTCGTAACATAAGCCGTCATATTCGCGGTAAATGCCATCCCATGTTCACCGGACAATGTACCTATGTTTGATATCATTATATGATATTTGTCGTTTGCACTGCCATCATCTAGCCTCAGATTATATGTCTGAACACATAGAGGATTTCGACTATTTGTGAATGTATTTATTCCAACTGTCCGATTAACACCGTTTTCACTATAATGTATACCTACTGATGCTGTTGAGGCTGCCCATGGAGTGAATGGTTTATTATTTAACGAATTATAATCCGAATCAAATAACACAGGTTTCCCAGTCAATGACGCATAATTCCCATCAAATAGCGTCGGTTTATTATTTAACGAATTATAATCCCCATTAAAAGTGCTCATTCCGATTGGAACCCCATTTACACGGTAAACACCAACAATATTCACATCTCCAAGGACATGCAATCTATACGCGGGATTATCCGTTCCAATACCGAGATTTCCACGTTCAGTTAGCCTCATAATCCTGTACGAAGACCATGGATCTGGCCCGTTTCGGTACCAATTAAAGCTCTTTTCATTGTTGTTATCTACATAAGATTTATCAAAATTTATGTAACAGTTGTAATCCCCAGTACATATATTTTTGAATTCTGAATTAACGCACTTTATTTGATTAGTCTTAATTGTTATGTTCCCGAATGTATTTGTGGAGGTACCTCCTCCAGGTTGTATTACCCCGTTCACCCTGTAGTTCCCTGTTATTACATTACATTACATTACATGTTAAAGTCTACTTGACACCGCGAGGGTGTATGAGACTCTGTGCTTTAAACTGTTATGTTATGTTCAAATCACCAACAACATCGAGTGCATACCCTGGGTTTGTTGTACCAATACCTAGTTTCCCGTCTAATGTTAATTTCATCAAAAGTGAAATTGGGTTACCTCCGCCATTATGCCTATACCAATTGTAGGAAGATACCCTATATCCTCCTGCGTCACATATACAATTCAGATTACCACCAGCTTCTACACTTAGATCTGTAAAAACTGATTTAACGGTTGTACCACCAATTTGAACATAGCCGCATTTGAAATAACTGGTTTTTGTTTCGCCTGAACAGAGGATGTTTCCAACCACGTCCAAGGCATGGGATGGAGTTTCTTTACCTATTGCCACATTACTCAACGAATAAAGTCCAGATTGGTTTTGAAGCCATGGTGATGTACCCCCTGTGCCTGTGGATAAAGGGACTCCATTGACTAGGAATTGTGTCGCTGGAGGAAAGGAGGAGGCGTACCCAGGTGAGGAAACCACCACCTAGTCCTGCGGTCTCCAAGCACTGAAAAAGGAATGAGCGATCCACAGTGCCATAAGCTTTTCGAAAATCCAGGAAAGCAAACACTCCAGATTTTTCTTGAGCTTTGAACAATTCTGGTAAGAGTTGAAGAAACAGAATAGAATGACCAATCTGCCTTCGGGGGAGGAAGGCTGATTGGTCTGATGATAAGATTTGGGGAAGGACTGGCCCAAACCGGTTGGCCAAGACCTTAGCCAACAGTCTGTAATCGGAATTCAAAAGAGTGATAGGTCTGTAATTGCCAGGTTTCAGATGATCCCCGCCTTTACGGAGAATGATGAGCAGCCCCTCCGAGAAATTATGGGGAAGGGTCTCCTGGTTTGCGAGATTTTGGAGGCAATTGTTTTTGATCAAATACAAATAATAATGTAGCAGATTCACAATTTTATCAGTTGAAGGGGTCGTAGCTCAAATGGTAGAGCGGTCGCTTAGCATGCGACAGGTAGGCACATCCTGGTGGCCTAGGATTGGCCTTTTCTAGTGGTCCCCAAGTGAGGGGGGGAATACATGTTTCATGAGGATCTTCTATTTGTATTCTTACTTGTCCCGTCCAAGTAAGCAGACAAATATGAAAAGGCATGAAGCACTGATCATTGAACAAAAAATATGCCAGGCGAAAGGTTCCAAACTGATCGCATATTCAACAACTGTTTTAACAGGGGTACTAATAACATACTTGTCATCTTTCTTGTTAAGAATTCCTACCTAGCCATATTATGGGATTCTGTTTATGCTCATTAGCATCCTAATAATTGCGCAGGCTGCTTCAAACTTTTGGGGCTGAGGATCCTAGGATGATGGAGATTGGAGGAAATTTGAAACGCATTCACAGACACTCTTAACTCTTCATAGCCATGTGTTCAAGAGTGGATACAATTGGTTGTTCTTGCTTTCCTTACAGTTTGATTTACGCTCCACTTGTAAAAGAGTTGGTATTCAAAAAAGTTCGAAGAAAAGAGGCAAAAAAACATGCAAAAACATGCCAATTAGGTTGTAGATTCGGCTAGGCGTTTTAGGGTTTGGTTGGGTATTGTGGAGATAACTTTGGTCAACAGTTGGCCTGTGGAGGGATTTAGGATTTAAGTTTATGATTATGTTGTGTCTAGTCTAGTTTACAAGATAAAGTGTGTCACAGGTAGTTTACAAATGTAACATGGTCATGTGGCTTGTTTTTAATGTCCTTTTTGAGGCTCTCTAGATATGACAATAGACGATGTTCCCGAGCGACCCGAGCTCGAATTTCGGTGGCGGATTGTTTGGTCTTCTTGGGGGGCGGGGAGCCCCTAGGGTCACCCCGTTGGTCGCCCCCCCCAAGGGGGACAGACCTATGCGATACTTACGCGAAATCTTGCTGTTTTCAAATATTCAAATATTCACATTTTCCCAAGAACGCCGGTCAAAATTGCCGGTTCATCTGACTGGCCTGAAATCTTACCGACTCGTGTTCGATTCCTGTCGGGGGCGGATTACCTCGGAGGGCACTTTTGCTCGTACGTATCTCAGGGTTGCGGCCTGTGGACGCGGCGTTTTCATTTGTCGTTTCCCTCCTGGCCTGTGGACTCAATCCAGGGACCTGGAGCATGTCTACGATTTCCCCTGGGGAAATTCGCATCTTCGTGACTCTCGTAGCTCATTGCATGAGCTCTTTGTGCTTGACAAGGAAATCTGCTCTTTCGCACTAGTTCCTGCAGTTTGCGGAGTAGCAACTGTAGCCTCGGGAGTTGCTGCACCTGCCTCAATGGAACTTCGGGAAGTCAGTGAGCTAATAAGTTCATTAGCCTTACAGGCCACCAAGTTGAATAATAATGCCATGCAATGCTACATTGATTCTTGACCCCCCCAATATTAAATTGTACGGATAAGTAAGCAACTGCTTGTGCATCCATCACCAAGGAGGCTGCCACTGCTGCTTGACGAGCATTACGCCACCCCCGGGGCAGACCTCCAGGGGACCCGCCAGCTCCTCCGCGACCTCCAGGGCCCCCTACTATTTTCCTTTTGTTCGACCGACGACCGAGAAGAAGCCTGACGCGTCAGGCAACTGAATCATTACTAACTGGCTTCCGCCAACTCCATTTCCGTTGCCACTTGTCGTTCCGTTGCCAACACTCTCCGCCAAGCGATGCTGCATAGGACGTGGTAGTCCACGAAAGCAGCCCCTCTCATCAGAACAGGGAACATAACGCTGGCCTGAGCTCCACCAGTACTGGTTTGAGTGATGATATTATGTGTCCGGACAAGTGTCTTCCTATACGACACCAATGGGTATGAGTGAGTGAATTTCAACTTCACCTCAACTTAGTTCATGGCTTAAGCTAGCATTTTGGCTGCACGCCGTCTTCGGCAGTATTTGTTTACCAGGAAAAATGTAAACGCGGACAAATTGTTTTTACAAAGTGAATTTAAACCGAATGAAAGGATTATCTCCCCCAGAAATTGGTGGTCGGCCGAAGGGGTAGCGAACAGGCTGGCCATGTAGCGATTGCTAGTTCTCGGCTTCTCGCAAAGGACTTTCACCCCAGGAGGTGGGTCTCCCGACACAAACCAGCAAGGCAGCGACACCGAGGAGAAAAGTGATTTGTTCGAGTTTACATTTTCTGGTAATGATATTTTTTAATGCCAAAGACGGCGAGCAGCCAAATTGCTGGCTGAAGCTATGTAACCAAGTTCAAGTTTAAGACACCGAGGATTCAGTTTGAATGGCTTTGAGCTACATTGTGTTATTGACTGATTTATATATCAGTCTCTGAGTTGGCATAGTGCACACCTGTACCTGTTCCCTCCTGGTCCCGTGTTGTCTGCCACCCGGCCACAGGCTAGCTGTGGCCTGCACGTGACTGCAGTACCTTGCAGTACACATCTCTATTCTATATGCCTGCTGCTCTTAATAGCATCGATATTCTCCGCTATCGAGTTTGTTCACCGCTGTAAAGAACTTGCATTAAAACATTGAGGTTGAGTGTGTGTCCATCAGGGTACTACTTCTTGCCAAATTGGTCATTCATTCATTCATTCATCAGGTCATTCATTCATTCATCCGGGGTCATTCATTCATTCATTCAGCAGGGGTCATTCATTCATTCATCCATTCAAATTGGTCATTCATTCATTCATTCATCAGGTCAGCGCTTAAAGCGCAAAAACGTCAAATTGGCCAGCGCTTTTTAGTGCAAAAACCCTACTCCCCTGGTGTCCATTATTTGAGGTAGGGCATGCCCATTTAGCCCAATTGGCTACCCACAGCTGATTTTGAACTTGAACTTACTTACTTAGGTAATGATAACGCCTGGTGGGGCGTGGTATTATATAAGGGAGCCCGTCGCACGCGGTTGGGGAGCGGTCTCCTACCTCAACTGGTCAAACTACCATCGCGGTTGACAACGACCTGCAACGCTAAGAGGGACCAAAGGGGGAGTCGAACCCCCGACACTTCATCCTCAGGCGATTTGGTCTACCACTAGACCGTTGTATGTCACTGAAAGGGGCTACTTACCTTGGTCGTTACCAGCCAGCAGTGACGCTGCTCTTCGTCTCCATACTATTTTTTTACCAGGAAAAATGTAAATAGTAGGGTGCCCTGGCGGGTGCCCTGGAGGTCGGCCCCGGGGGTGGGGTATGGTTCACGATGTCGTTTGGGTTTCACTATGAATAAAATAGCATTTTACGAACTTGCTAATTCTCGGACAGGTTTCGTAAAGTGAAAATCTACGACCCCCCCTCGTAAAATGTCATGAGGACCCTTAGTAAAGTTTTGTCTATCATCTAAAGCATTTTACGAAGCCCAAATAGCAAATTACGAGGGGGGGTTCGTAGATCGAGAATCCCCATAGCCTGTTACGAAGCCTATGATCAATTTACGAACTGGATTCATACCCAAAGCATTTTACGAAGCCTATGTAGCAAATTACGAACTGGATTCATCCCAAATTGGTACGAATTCTCCCGAAATCACGGAGAATTCGGAACTTAGCTTAGTAAACCATAGTACCCTGTACCCTAAGCCCATTAATTCCAAGTCAAGACTCACTGACTCACTGACTCACTAACTGATTGACTCACTGACTTACTAACTCAATGACTCACTGACTCACTTGCTCACTAGCTCACTAGCTCCCTAAATGATTGACTCACTGTGTCACTGGCTCACTGACTGATTGACTCACTGACTCATTGACTCACTGACTCTCTAACTCACTGACTCACTGACCCACTAACTCTCTGACTCAATGACTCACTGACTCACTGGCTCACTGAATCACTGACTCACTGACTGATTGACTCACTGACTCTCTAACTCACTAACTCACTGACTGATTGACTCACTGACTCTCTAACTCACTGACTCTCTAACTCACTGACTCTCTAACTCACTGACTCTCTAACTCACTGACTCACTGGCTCACTGACTCACTAAATGACTCATCGACTCACTGACTCACTGACTCACTGATTAGTTAGTCATGACTCACTGACTGACTGACTCACTAACTCACAGACTCACAGACTCA
This sequence comes from Chlamydomonas sp. ICE-L, assembly GCA_013435795.1. NCBI lineage: Eukaryota > Viridiplantae > Chlorophyta > Chlorophyceae > Chlamydomonadales > Chlamydomonadaceae > Chlamydomonas > Chlamydomonas sp. ICE-L. Next base: position 4,877,185 of record JACBWV010000223.1, read on the forward strand.
CAGACTCACAGACTCATAGGCTCACTGAATCACTGACTGATTGAGTCACTCACTCACTGACTGATTAAGGGCGCCTGGTGGCGCGTCCCGAATGAAATGAATTGAATCCTCAATTCAGTTTATTTTAATTAATTTTATTTTAATTGTATTGAATGTTGTTTTATTTTAATTCGATTTTATTCATTTCATTTTAATTTAATTCACGTGATTTGGATGCATGCAATTGCTGTATGTATTGTCAATTCGAATAGGATTAAATTAGATTAAATTTGATGTAATTGAATTTCATTGAATCAATGGATGTTGCAGCTTTGTTGGCTAAAAAGTGACGAAAATGAGAGTTTTTGAAGGGTTGTTGGATGTTTAGCAGTGCTGAACGTTCATGCAATGCACATTTATAGATTGGCTTTAATTCTAATTATTTGATACAAGAAAAATGAGACCAATCAGATGTCTGGTGGATTTTAAGGAATTTTACAAGGTATTTCACGTTTGGGCCCATCCCAGACGTGAACGGTACGTCCCGTCCTACTGAACGGGTTTTTGGCCAGCGGCAGGTGGCGTGGCTTGCTCCTACCCCCGCCCGGTGTGCCCCCGCCCCTGCCCCTGCCCCCGCCCCTGCCCCCGCACACGCACACGCACACGCCCCCGCACACGCACACGCACACGCACACGCACACGCACACGCACACGCACACGCACACGCACACGCACACGCACACGCACACGCACACGCACACGCACACGCACACGCACACGCACACGCACACGCACACGCACACGCACACGCACACGCACACGACGCACACGCACACGCACACGCACACGCACACGCACACGCACACGCACACGCACACGCACACGCACGGCCCTGGGGTGGGGTCCGTGGGCTTATTATAGGAACTGACTCACAGAATCACTGAATCACTGAATCAATGTCTCACTGACTGATTGACTGATTAACTGATTGACTCACTGCCTCACTGACTGATTGACTCACTAACTCACTGACTCACTGACGCAATGACGCATTGACACATTGAATCACTGATTCACTGACTCACAAACTCACTGACTCACTGCCTCACTAACTCACATACTCACTGACTCACTGACTCACAGACTCACTTACTCACAGACTTACTCAATCACTGACTGATTGAGTCACTCACTCACTGGCTCACTGACTCACTGGATCACTGAATCACTGTCTCACTGATACACTGACTCATTGTCTCACTGACTCACTGATTGATTGACTCACTGACTCATTGAGTCAGTGACTCACCGACTGATTGACTTATTGACTCACTGAATCAATGACTCAATGACACATTGACATACTGACTCACTGATTCACTGACTCACTGACTCACTGACTCACTAACTTACAGGCTCACAGACTCACTAACTCACAGACTCACTGCATCACTGACTGATTGAGTCACTCACTCACTGACTCACTGAATCATTATCTCACTTACTCACTGACTCATTGTCTCACTGACTCACTGATTGATTGACTCACTGACTCATTGAGTCACTGACTCACTAACTGATTGACTCACTGACTCATTGACTCACTGACTCACTGACTCACTAACTCACAGACTCACAGACTCACTGGCTCACTGAATAATTGAAGCACTGTCTCACAGACTCACTGACTGATTGTCTCACAGTATTTTTGCACCATGTGCCTTGTACACGGCGCCATTTGCCTTCTATGCTGGACCATGATTTGATACTTGGATGGTGCTCCATTTGTCTTGTATGCAGCACCTTGTGTCTTGTACGCTGCACCATTTGTCTTGTACAATGAACCATTTGTCTTGTACGTTGCACCATCTGTCTTGTATGCTGCAACATGTGACTAATATGCTGCAACATCTGTCTCATTATCGTAATTACTTACTTGCTTTCTTGCTTGCTGATTCGTTGATTATTCAAGTGGCTTGTGCTTGGCCAAGCAACTAATAATCTTCTAACTCCACCTCCTTCCTTTCATGCTGCTGCAGTTCCGGCAGGCAGTGACTTCCGCATATTGCGGCATGGTGGACAAGGAGCAAGTCATCAGCATGCTGGGATGAGTAGAGGGACAAGATCAAGATAGAAGCCTGATGATGACACTGCACCTGATGCTATCACTCATCATATAATAGTAGCTATAGCTAGACTAGCCAGTGGGGGGGGGGCAGGGACAGAATACAGAACATATAGCTAGTCAGAGCTAATCAGATGAGTACCATTTTCTAGGCCCAATTCATGGGTACGATTTCTCCCACAAATGAGGAGAATTTGTAAATGGCCAAATTATAATAGCTATTGTTCATTATCACTTTTTTGAATTCGAATTTTTCAGTCTAAAAAACTGTAAATAATAAGTCTGTAAATAAAACATTGCAATCCATCTATACATCTCGTATGATCCAAAGTCTCCAGTGCAAGCACTGCCCGGAAAAAAAACCGGGACCCAATCCGGGAAATACCCGGAACCTAACCTAGCCCGGAGCCCAGGTCCCGAATTTACAGAATAAGAAAAGGGTCGGTCCAGTATTAAATACTACAATCCGGGACCAAATTCCCTGTACAATCCGGGACCAAATTCCCGGTATTCAAGGAGGGTTATTCCACGAAGGGTGCCCGGTATTTTACGAACCAGCACCATTTAGTTTACGAACTATCAAATCCTAGTTCGTAATAAAAGGGCGCCGGAATTTTACGAACTAGCTCCATTCAGTTTACGAACCATCAAATCCTAGTTCGTAAACCTTAAATTACAATGGGGTGTCCGAATTTTACGATACAGAGCCCAACATTTTACGAGGGGGGTTCGTAGAATTTTCAAAGCCAAATTGGATTACATTTCCAATTAGAATTTTCCAAGCCAAATTGGATTACATTTCCAAACCAAATTGGATTACATTTGTTGTTGAATGTTGAAAAATATGACAAAGTTGTCCACGTGGGTATGCCAAGGTGAAATGACGTGCAGCGAGATACATTTGCTAATTGCGATTGCCAACAACTTGATCGTTTAAAATATTGAACGTAGATTGTCATATTATGTTTTATGTCTAGGCTTGGCATCCAATGGTATGCTTTTACTTGTAGAACTTGGAAAACTGTGAGAGAGCCGTCATGTGTATGTCATTTATTGTAGCAGGTGTGTGAATGCAGTTGAGGCGTATGCCTCCTTTCTTGGGCTGTTTCTGATGGATGTGGAACATGTTTTTCGTGTGTCCACGATGGGAGGTTGTTAGTCAGCTGTTGTGTTGGACATGCTCCATGTCCCTAGATTGAGTCCACAGGGCAGGAGGGAAACGACAAATGAAAACACCGCGTCTACAGTACGCAAACCTCACCTGAGATCCGTACGCGAAGAAGTGCTCTCCGGGGCAAGCTTTCGACAGCAGGTTAGTATGGCACTAAGTATGGCACTAGCGGCACGACGGCATCTTTCCCGAGTATATAGAAAATTCCGAAAAATGCCAAAGAAGGGTAGGTAAATTCCGCGACTGTCTAGCGATGGCCCGGGCTATTTGTTTTTGTGGGCGTTCTGTCGATATTCTCTCAAATGATCATGCAGTACCAACAATTCGCCTAAGATTCGGGAGCTGACGCGATTCGCCTTATAGATTCGAGAGCTGACGTGTGTCCCGCGAATAGATAAGAAAAAATACGACAAAATACGACAATTTACGATTCGTTACACTTTGTTACACCTTTCTACTCTCCGCGCAGGATGCGACTGATAGACCGGTTACCGTTCCGCCCCCGCTACTCGCAGGAGGAGGAATGGAGGATCCTGGTTACTCAGCAAACCGTTTGGGAGATCCTTTCAATATCTTGTATTGACCGAAATATGGGCCAATTCGCTGTTTGATACAGTTTCCGTCTTTTATTATGGCATATAGGCAGTCGGTTTTTACAGCAAGCACTTGATTGTCGACGCTCAGCTTTTCATATGCGTCATTGATCTGGAATCTTGCTAGATTCTTGAGGGCATACCTCATTGGTAGAAATCCGTTTATGAGCTCTGTTTTCTGTGTGATGGTTACAAGAAACACGTCGTCTGCCATAGGTATAACATTTCCTTTGTGTTTGTTTGCATATTCTACAGCATCAGATCTGTTCTTGAAGATTTTTGAATGCTAGTGTTGTGTTTTTTTCCAAAAAGGCCTTAAGGGACAGTTCGTTAGGGATTCCCTTCAACAAATCTTTTGGGATGTGTCCGTACTTCCCCTCCCCCAAACACTGTTTTAATATAGTTGCTAGATACCTACACTTCTTCCACTCAACTCGCAGATATGTCAATATTGTGTATTTGAATTTCAATTGCACAACTTCGTACCCATAAATGAGCATTTTATCCTGGTTGTAAATGGGGTGTTCTTCATCTATTCTGACGAGATACAGGTATCCTTTGTTGAACGGTTTCCTTTTAACTATTCCGCCCTGAGAATCAAGTGTTGTATGCGTGAAGTTGTTTTGAAACGGGTCGTCATATTCCACAACCTTTTGTTTCTTAGTCGTGAATTTTGCTTCATTTTGTGGTTTATCACCTATGTATGTGTAGAATATATCCCATGAATTTATAACTGGGAACCCTGGTCCATCAACCAACATCCATATGCAAGTAAAGTAATGCTTATTGATATCAAACGCTGTAATCTCGTCAAGATCTATGGTAGACAGATCTTTGTCAACAAGCCTGCCCATTGGTACTCGATCTAAACATGTTTTGAAAACCTCACTGGCTTCAATGCTCATCTCGGATTTAAATTTATTACTTAGAAACGATCCCTTCACTTCTGAGTCCAGGTTCTTGTAGTCTACAAACGTGTCTACGTCTAGAATTGGACATTTTGAAAAACCTTGCACTTGAGATGCATTCTCAACTGAGATGGCTACATGTTTGTCGTCCTTTGTCACGATGTGGTTCAATTCTAACCGTGAAATAATATGTCCAGTTTGCATGATCGGCTTGGGGTCACATCCTTCTTTTTGAACTAAGTTTAACAGAACTTCTTTCATATCTCCGTTGTAGATGATTCTGATGTCCTTTTTTGATGCTTCCATTCCAGCTTTAATAATTGGGAATATGTCTTCGTATTTGTTTGCCAAGTGATACATGTCTGTTGTAACCTTTTTGACTTTTGGCTCTACAAAGTTGGATGACGGACGAGAGTACATGTCCTTCTTAGTTGTCTTGGCAAAAGACATCACTTCGTCTATGTTCTGCACATGTTCATGCCAATATATGACACGTAGTTTCTGGATAGTGTATGTTTTTGTTTGCTCCTCAGGTGGTGGCTCATATTTACATACTACCCTGTTTTCGTTGTCGTATATTTCTGCTCCAAAACCTTTCTTCTTGAACCACTTCAAATAATCCTCGACTGTCATGTCAATGTCAGACACTCCGTCATATTCTTTTTCGAATATATCCCAATAAATTGATTCAAATGTGAGTGTATGTTTAAGATACTTCAATTTCTTGTTGTAGGAGTCGAATGCTGGCTGAAAACCATTTAGAATCGCTTCAATTGCACATGCTCCGTTGGGTAAATTCCGATTCCTGGTCCTTTTTATACTTGTTTGTAAGCTATCTCCTTCATTGTCCCACTCAAATCGTATGAACTTACATTCTGTATAAACAGTATTTATGTTATCCCTGATAGTCCTGTACAAGAACGGCCTATCAACTGTATTATTCACAGGTTCGTTGGAGGTAATTTTTATTGCCAGGGATTGTGATATGAGTCTTGTTAACAAAGCTCCCATACTTGGGTCGTCAATGTCAAGTCTGTCCAGTAGTTCTGCATATCCTGTGAAAACATTGTTTTTCCCAGCTAAAGTATTAGACACATACTCTCCCTCTTCAGTTTTTTTGGTATATTTGTCTTGGTTAATTTCGGCCAAAACCAACAATGTGTCTGGGCCGAAATCCTTTAAAGGACTATCAGCATGTATAGCGGTGCTCTCACGCGTTTTATGACTTGGTGACTACTTATGTACTCCCTTAGAACTATCGGCTCTCCTGAGCCAGCTTCCCGTGGGACTGAGTCATCTTGAGATGACTCAGTGGCAGTTTCCTGTCACCTACGTCTCCGGTTTGATCTGTACCCTGTTAGGTTCCTGTCTACCGCCTCCTTTCACCACATGTGCCCCTTTATGTGTCTCCTGTGTCTGTAACGTCATCCTTGTCTCCGTGTATAGATTGGTGCGTCTGTTCCGCTGCTTTAATCTACTGTCCACTCTACCGGAGTGATTTCAAGCTGATAGGTTACTGGGCTCCTCATCACTACCACTGCTTTGATAATGCAACTTCCGCGAGGGCCTCCTGCCGGCTTTGTGAAACTTACCAAACTTAATGGTGTTTCATGGGCTCGTGGGATCCGCAGTGTCATTGTGAGCAATGGATGCGACCGAATCCTCCCAACGGGGGTGAAGGTTCCTCTAGATTGGCTAGACGACTGCGCGCCAGCGGCCTCTGCTGCCGGAGAGGAGGGTCCTTCCGCCATCAAGGAAGTAACCCCCCCCGATCAATCCTCCAACTTTACGGTTCCTTCTCTCAATGTTCGACGCCTGTCCTCTGATGTTGAGGATGTCCTGATGAAGCTGTGTTGTGTACAGACACAGATCATCCGTTGTGCATCAGACCCGCAGCCTCATTGCGTCCCCTTCAATTATGATGAAGACTACTCTACTACTACTGATGATGAGGAGGACTTGAAGAGTGCTACGAGTGCTGACTTCGGTGGCGTGACCCCATCTGCTGCTGCCACTCGTGTCTTTGAGACTTCCGCTGTTTCGCCGGTGTATGAGCCTGCTGATCAGCAGATGCCTAATCGAGAGCTTTCGCCTGTGTATCAGCCTCAGCCTTCGTCGGCGCCTCCCTTTGAGCCTGTTCCCCCGGCTTACCCGGAGGTGGCTAAGCCCACTTTCTTGAAGGGCTTTGCTTCTTTTTCCTCTGCATCTGCCCCCATGGAGCGTGGCCTCCCTGGCTACCACACTCGCTCTCGCGAGGCTGCTGTTTCCTCTGCACGCACCTCTGCTGCTGGTGCCTCCCTGGAACCCCCTCCGCCTCCGCCGGTGGAGCTGCCTCCTGCCCCTGGCCCTCCTCCTATGCTATATACGCGGTCATGCGAATCTTGGGAGCATCTGCTCACTGGTGGATCTCCTCCGACTTTGAACTTGCGGGACTACCGCCTGATCAACCAGGATCGACGGGATGGTGAGTCCTTGAACCGCTCTTTGTACGGTCGGATGGATATGCAGGCTACAATGGCAAATGTTAGTGTGAAGCTGAGGCATCGCCGAGTGATGGCTTTCTCTGAGCTTGGTACCAGGTGTCGTTCTTTTCTTGGTCCAGTCACTTCTGGGATTCTGTATCCCCCAGATCATGGTGTTTCCTTTGGTGGTACGAGGCGTAGTGATCACGAGAAGCTTGGTTATCAGTTTGTGCGAGTGCCTGTCCCTCTGTGTTCTGTTAGCCCAGATTTCGAGCTGCTTATGAGTGTTGCGAGGTCCATTCCTGTGATTAGGAACATAGACGACCAGCGCGCTCTTGACGCTGGTCTTGCTGCGGAGTATTTCATGGACATTCGTAGGTCCTTGGCTCCTGTCCCTTCTGCGATTGGAGCTGGGTCTAATACCCTCATTCATGGTGAGTCTCGGTTTGATCCTGCACTGTTGGGGTTCAGTGCACTGCCTCTCGAACGTCAGGAGTTCATGTGTTTAACTATGATGCTCGCGAACATGGAGGACGATATGGTCAAGGTATACCAGGACTTTGCCACCCCTCGGGATATCCTTTTGGATATCCGGAAGACGCAGTCTGATGCCCTTGCCTCTAGAGTCCCTCTCATGCGTATCGAACTTCATAATGCGCACATGGGCCCTTCTGACCGTGTCGATGATTTCTTTCGCATGGTTCGCAGTCTGTGCACTGACCTCCGCAGTGCTGGACATCCTGTCACTCAGCGCCACGCCATGGAAACCATTGTGAATGGGATCCGTTTGATCCGATTTGAATCGCTGCGGATCCAGTACGGTATGATGTTGGCTAACAGACAGACTGTAGATTACTGGTCTTGTCTGGAGGCATATCGGTCTCTCGACATTTTGAACATTGCTCTCCCCAGGTCCGACTCCAGGCATCCTGGTTGGTCCCGGGACGCTCCCCAGGTTCCTGCCAATGCTGCGTTTCAGCGTGGGCAGGGATCTGGTTCTCAGGGTTCTGGTTCCAACAAGCGACGTCTGGATTGCACTTGGGGCCCATGCCTCAGCAAGACGACCCACTCGGAGGATCGCTGTTTCACGAAGCATCCGCACCTGCGTAAGACCAAGCCTGGTGCACCGGTTACCAATCCGGTGCCCATGGCCTTGGCCCTTCCAGGTGTGCTTACTCCGCGGCAGCTGGCCTCCTTGCAGGCTCAGATTGATGGGTATGCTTTGGACAAGAAATAGGAGGTACGCTCTGTCCTTTTCTCTTGCACTGCGAAATTTTCAAATGTCTGCAGCCCGAGCCTGTCTGAGGGTGTCTGGCATGTTGATTCTGGAGCTGGGATGTCAATCACAGGTGATATGTCTTTGTTCACTGTGTTTCATGCTTCTGAGACTGGGCCAGCAGTTAAATTTGGTGATGGTGTGGTTCAACGGTCTGTGGGTCAGGGTTCTATTGTGTTATGTAGTGATTGGTTACCAACACCAATCACTTTAACCAATGTTCTCTACATCCCACACTGTCCGGTGAACCTCATGTCAGTAAATGCTGTTGCCCATGCTCACAACTGCAAGATTTCTTTTGATAGTCTTAGTTGTACTGCCACACAGGGCTCTTCTGTTCTGTGGTCTTTCCCTGCCTCCAGTGATGGTGTGTACAAGTTTGCATGTAGGCCTTGTCACACCCCTCGTGGCCGTTTGTATGGTGCTGAAGATTATCCAGCTTTTGCTCTTGATGTTGATGAGGATGGTGGAGTTGTGATCCCTACCACTCCTGAATGGTTGTGGCATAGGCGGCTGGGTCACCCTGGCTATGATGCCATGCACAACCTTGTAAGGAAGGGTTTGGTTCAGAACTTACCCCTCACTCTCCAACAGGTGCAAAGACTGTCTAAGATCCCATGTGATGCTTGTCAGAAGGCAAAGGGAAAACGTATCCCTTTTCCTAAAGAAAGCAAAACTAGGATCCGTGCCCCATTACAACGCCTTCACTTGGACATCATGGGGCCATTTAATATTAGGGGCTTGCGTGGGGAGTTTTATGTTCTGTGTCTCACTGACCAATACTCTGGCTATGCTGAGGTCTTGTGCTTGAGAACCAGGGATGAAGCTCCCTTAGCAGTTCAAACTACCATCCTCAGATGGATGACTCAGCTGCATGGATTTGTTTTCAAGTGTCTTAGGTCTGACAGGGCTAAGGAATTTATAGTGAAGTGGTTCGAGGATTGGTTAGAATCGGTTGGTGCTGTGCATGAATTGTCCATGGCTTACACTGCTCAGCAGAATGCGACTGTGGAACGGTACAATGGGGTCCTTCAGAACGTAGCTAGGAGCATTCACTTGGAGTCTAAGCTCACTAAGTCCTTCTGGCCCTATGCCTTCCTCGCCGCGTGTTACCTACGCAACCGGCTGCCTAATCAGGGTGACAAGACTCCTTATGAGTTGTTCTTTGGGGTTCTACCTGATGTATCGTTATTGCGCGTGTTCGGGTGCCCATGCTATGTTACCTTAGTGAATGGGAAGAAGCGCAATAAGCTTGACGAAAGGGCGTTATCTGGTAGACTGGTTGGGTATTCTCTGGTGAGTAAGGGTTATTTTGTTTGGGTTCCGAAGTTGCGCCAGGTGGTAGAGAGTCGTGATGTGCTCTTCTATGAACAGTTTAGCTATAACTGTATCCCTGGGCTTTTTCCCTATGATGGATCTCAGTATTTTTCTCGCACCCCTGCCGCTATCATCGGTAACGGGCTTGATACTACTGACAATGTCCTGGGCCCTTTACCAACCCCGATTGTTGACCGCTTTACTGGTCATGGGATGACGATGCGTCCCAGGCCAGGTAATGATGGTGCTGTATCGCGTGCGGCGGCATTGGGCCAGGGGGAGTCTGATGTTCCTTCAAGCTCTAATTTATTCGAATCTCAGGGGGTCGCCGGGCCTTCCTCTGCGCCACGTTTCGTCGGTGAAGTCGTAGGATTAGGACAGCCTCGGGTCATAGTGGAACCTAGTACAGGTCCACTGCCCACTAGTCGCCACCCCCCGTCCACCTATTCGGATAGCTCGCGGGAGTTGTTGATCACTTCACCCCCTGCTATACCTGGTGGTTTATACCGGACCAGGCATTGCGACGATGTGGCCGTCACAGATGATGTGAGTGATGACCTCGAACACTGGTCCGGGTCAGATACTGCGTATGGCTGGGGTGTTCCAGTGTACCCAGGCTTCGACGATTTAGAGGCAAAGGAGGTCGGCCTTGTTCAACCACGCATGAGTGCTGCGCTGGGGGCTTTATTACCGGTTACTGCTGATACTGCTGATATCCCCGCTGCCCATGTACAAGTACACTGCTTGTACGTGGGGGCTTTTATTTCTACCTCTACTGAACTCTCTTATAAAGCTGCAATGTTACCTACCAACCCAGACAGAGATCTCTGGCTGCAGGCTATGAAGGATGAGATGGCCTCCCTCCATGCTCATGGCACTTGGGTCCTCACTCCACAGCCTCCTAGGCAGAGGATTCTATCTGGCAGATGGTTATTTGTCAAGAAACATGGGGCTGATGGTTCTTTGCGTTTTAAAGCTCGTTTTGTAGTTCGTGGTTTTCTGCAACGTCCTGGGCTGGACTACCATGATGTATATGCCCCCGTCTCCTCTAAAGCAGGTCTTCGTGTGCTCCTTGCTGCCATCACTCATAGAAAAATGTTTGTGAGGCAGCTGGACATCAAGACTGCATTCTTGAATGCCAAGCTGGAACCTGGTCTGGACCTGTTCTGCTACCAGCCTGAGGGCTTTCATGAACTTGGTCCTGACAATGTTCCCCTTGTGTGCAAGCTAATTAAATCTCTTTATGGTTTGAAGCAGGTACCCAGGGCTTGGAGCAAAGATGTAAAGCAGGTTTTGGTTGCCCACGGTTTTACCATGTGCAAAGCTGAACCTGCTCTGTATTTCAGGAGGGATTCTACTGGTGGGTGGAGCTATGTCCTGACCTATGTGGATGACTTTATCTGTGCTTTTAGTCAGCTGCATAGGTATGCCTTGCTGATCAAGGCTATGGAATCAGCTGGGTGGGAAGTCAAGGAAATGGGTGTACCTGTCCAGTTCCTTTCATTGGACATGACTTGTACACTTGATTCTGACGGCAGGTGTGTTAAGATCGACCTCTCCCAGCACTCCTACATTGTTGAGCTGGTGGAGCAGTTTGGTCTCACTGCTGCTACCAAGCCCAAGTTTTCAGTTCCCATGTCCAAGTGCACTGTCACTGATCCTCCTGGAGAACCTCTGGCCTCTAATAGCCAGTACCTCTCTCTTGTGGGGGCTTTGCTGTACCTGGCTACCTGCACAAGGCCTGATATTTCTTTTGCTGTTAGCTACCTGTCCAGGTTTTCTGCTCAACCCACTGCCCCCCTGTGGGCTGCAGCCAAGCGCTTGCTTTTGTATTTGAGAGAACATTCCCATCTGGGCCTCACTTACACTCACAGCCCTGGTTTCTCTTTTACTGTCTTTAGTGACTCATCCTTTGCTGATGATGGGTCTGACAGGAGATCTCAGACTGGCTATGCTGTGCTTGCTGGAGGCTGCCTTGTGAATTGGATTAGCAAAAGGCAACCCACTGTTGCTGTTAGCTCCAGTGAGGCTGAGTATCAGGCCCTGTCTCAGACTGCCAGGGAGGTGCAATGGTTGAAAAAGTTGAGAATTGATCTAGGGCTGCCTTGTGACCTGGTCACCATTCAGGGTGACAACTTGGGGTCCTTGAGCTGGGCCAATGACTGTCAGCTGCTCCCTCGCAACAAGCACATTGATGTCATCCATCACTATATCCAGGAGCTGGTGGAGGATGGCCAGGTGGATGTTGCCTATGTTAACACTAAGGACAACTGTGCTAACCCCTTCACCAAGCCCCTTGATCCTATGGTGTTCTGGCGTTTCATTCGCATGTTTGGAATGACTGCTTCTCCTTAAACCAAATTTTTGGGTACATGTATTCTAGAATTTTGGTTACATATATTCTGGAATTTTTGGTTACATTTAGAGTTTCTTTAAGTTATCATTGATTGGCATTAGGTTCCTATTCCCGGATCGGGTTTTCTATACCGTTGTTACCCGACTTTGATATTTAGTTGTCCTCTTATATCCACTTGGAAAATTTTGATTCTTTGCCTTGCTTCATACCTTCCCTTACACCCTTCGGGTTTCATTTGAAGTTTCTCTCGATTTTTATTTTTCGGAGTTCTTTGATTTTTTTTTTTTTTTTTTTTAATTTGTTACATATAGTTCTATGTCACCAGTGCCATAGGTGGAGTAGTACTATTGTATGTCACCTGTGTCATAGGTGGAGTATCAGCATGTATAGCGGTGCTCTCACGCGTTTTATGACTTGGTGACTACTTATGTACTCCCTTAGAACTATCGGCTCTCCTGAGCCAGCTTCCCGTGGGACTGAGTCATCTTGAGATGACTCAGTGGCAGTTTCCTGTCACCTACGTCTCCGGTTTGATCTGTACCCTGTTAGGTTCCTGTCTACCGCCTCCTTTCACCACAGGTGCCCCTTTATGTGTCTCCTGTGTCTGTAACGTCATCCTTGTCTCCGTGTATAGATTGGTGCGTCTGTTCCGCTGCTTTAATCTACTGTCCACTCTACCGGAGTGATTTCAAGCTGATAAGGACGAAAAGCGTTTGTGATAGAAATACATATATACACATACAAAGTGTTGCTGGCCTGATTGAAAAGCTCGAATTCGGCTAACCTTTTGGGAGCGTTTTTTTTGTAGCGTTCCTTATCATATTCTGCCTTTTTTCCCTCCTAACCTTTTTTGCCTCTTCTTTCATGTAGTTCTTGTACCATTCCACAGCATTATAGAACTCTTCTACTGATTCGTTACCCTGTTCGATCACATACTTTTTAGTAATCCTGCGTGGAGCTTCTCCTGTTACCAAATGCTTTTTGTACCATTTTGCCAAAGTTTGTTGTGATGCCATTATAATTCTGTAATATATTAATTTGTGAACAATCTCTTAAGCGTCTTACTTAAAATACTCAAAAAAATAATGTGCATTATTACTTAACACTATACTCCGACAGTTTCTGCCAATAACAACGCCTTTTTTTCTTCTTTTTTTTGCATGATATAGTCTTGCACGTTCATTTCGTTTTTCGCGAAATTCAGGATCATTTTGGTACCTGTTCCTGGTATATGCTTGTTGCCTCTCACGATATGCCCCGTCTGTTTGATACCGTTTTACAGTTGCAAGTCTGGCGAGATTATTTACATAAGCACGATATTCAGGGTCTTCTTTCATTTTCGTCTTGTGGATTTCACTAGAATAAGTGTGAACTTTGATGGGTGCGTCGCCTGTAGGCTCATATGCGCAGCGTATGTCGCTCATCTTATTATACTTGTAATATATAATATGCTCAAGATTCTTAAGTATGATTCAAATTTTTGTTTTCAAAAAAGCTACTTCAGCATTTAATAATTTAACAGAAGCACTCAATTGTTGGACAGCTGCTATCAAGTGTGGAACAAGTCCGGAATAATTTAATGTTAAATTATCATTACTGTCTTTACCAACGAGATGGGGATAAACATCTTGGACATCCTGAGCGGAAAGGCCATAATCGACATTATCTGGGTCATGTTTAAATGCGTATTTTACAGGCATTAATTGATTAATTTTATTTAATGATTCTTGTGGGTCAATAAACCCTATATGGTTTTTGAGTCGACGATCTGAGTTCCCGGATATTGCGCCAGAAGTAGAAATGTAAACATAGGGGATATTCGTTGCTGGGGTCCCAATATCTTGTATAAAGGCTAATTCTATTCGATTGTTAGTACCTTGAAATGTCAGACTAAGTTTGTTAGCACCCCATTGATCGTGAAACTCCATTTTCGGAAATGTCTCAAAATCAATAACAGGTATCAAGGTCGTTACATATCTATTACCCGTGGCTGAGAACATTACACCCGGTTCGACTGCTGTCCAATAGCTTTCGGTGGAAGCAGGGATTACAGGGCGATTAGTTAATGAATTATAATTTCCATCGAAAAGGATAGGTTTTCCGGAAAGGGACCCCCAGGTACCATTAAATAACGTTGGACGACCGAGTAATGATGTGTACTGTTTGTCGAATAAAGTCGGAAGTCCTGATAGTGATGAGTATTGTCCGTTAAACAGGTTTGGGAGGCCTGATAGTGCCGAATATGCCCCTGAAAATAAAGCAGGTTTGTTTGTCAAATCGTTATAATTCCCAGAAAATCCAGCTCCAGACGGATTAATTGCGACACCGTTTATTAATAATTGTTGAACATTTATAGTGCCATTCACGTCTAGGAGATATGCTGGTACTAGTTTACCAATTCCAATATTTCCGTTATTATGAATTATCATACGTGTTTGTAACAAACCACCACTAATCGCATTACGTGTTTTAAAACGCAAACTTCCACCTTGAAATTCTGGGTTGTCTCGGCTTGAAGTTATAGCGGAGTCGGGCATATCAGTCGTAACATAAGCCGTCATATTCGCGGTAAATGCCATCCCATGTTCACCGGACAATGTACCTATGTTTGATATCATTATATGATATTTGTCGTTTGCACTGCCATCATCTAGCCTCAGATTATATGTCTGAACACATAGAGGATTTCGACTATTTGTGAATGTATTTATTCCAACTGTCCGATTAACACCGTTTTCACTATAATGTATACCTACTGATGCTGTTGAGGCTGCCCATGGAGTGAATGGTTTATTATTTAACGAATTATAATCCGAATCAAATAACACAGGTTTCCCAGTCAATGACGCATAATTCCCATCAAATAGCGTCGGTTTATTATTTAACGAATTATAATCCCCATTAAAAGTGCTCATTCCGATTGGAACCCCATTTACACGGTAAACACCAACAATATTCACATCTCCAAGGACATGCAATCTATACGCGGGATTATCCGTTCCAATACCGAGATTTCCACGTTCAGTTAGCCTCATAATCCTGTACGAAGACCATGGATCTGGCCCGTTTCGGTACCAATTAAAGCTCTTTTCATTGTTGTTATCTACATAAGATTTATCAAAATTTATGTAACAGTTGTAATCCCCAGTACATATATTTTTGAATTCTGAATTAACGCACTTTATTTGATTAGTCTTAATTGTTATGTTCCCGAATGTATTTGTGGAGGTACCTCCTCCAGGTTGTATTACCCCGTTCACCCTGTAGTTCCCTGTTATTACATTACATTACATTACATGTTAAAGTCTACTTGACACCGCGAGGGTGTATGAGACTCTGTGCTTTAAACTGTTATGTTATGTTCAAATCACCAACAACATCGAGTGCATACCCTGGGTTTGTTGTACCAATACCTAGTTTCCCGTCTAATGTTAATTTCATCAAAAGTGAAATTGGGTTACCTCCGCCATTATGCCTATACCAATTGTAGGAAGATACGCTATATCCTCCTGCGTCACATATACAATTCAGATTACCACCAGCTTCTACACTTAGATCTGTAAAAACTGATTTAACGGTTGTACCACCAATTTGAACATAGCCGCATTTGAAATAACTGGTTTTTGTTTCGCCTGAACAGAGGATGTTTCCAACCACGTCCAAGGCATGGGATGGAGTTTCTTTACCTATTGCCACATTACTCAACGAATAAAGTCCAGATTGGTTTTGAAGCCATGGTGATGTACCCCCTGTGCCTGTGGATAAAGGGACTCCATTGACTAGGAATTGTGTCGCTGGAGGAAAGGAGGAGGCGTACCCAGGTGAGGAAACCACCACCTAGTCCTGCGGTCTCCAAGCACTGAAAAAGGAATGAGCGATCCACAGTGCCATAAGCTTTTCGAAAATCCAGGAAAGCAAACACTCCAGATTTTTCTTGAGCTTTGAACAATTCTGGTAAGAGTTGAAGAAACAGAATAGAATGACCAATCTGCCTTCGGGGGAGGAAGGCTGATTGGTCTGATGATAAGATTTGGGGAAGGACTGGCCCAAACCGGTTGGCCAAGACCTTAGCCAACAGTCTGTAATCGGAATTCAAAAGAGTGATAGGTCTGTAATTGCCAGGTTTCAGATGATCCCCGCCTTTACGGAGAATGATGAGCAGCCCCTCCGAGAAATTATGGGGAAGGGTCTCCTGGTTTGCGAGATTTTGGAGGCAATTGTTTTTGATCAAATACAAATAATAATGTAGCAGATTCACAATTTTATCAGTTGAAGGGGTCGTAGCTCAAATGGTAGAGCGGTCGCTTAGCATGCGACAGGTAGGGGGATCGGTGCCCTCCGATTCCATGCTCTTGACACATCCTGGTGGCCTAGGATTGGCCTTTTCTAGTGGTCCCCAAGTGAGGGGGGGAATACATGTTTCATGAGGATCTTCTATTTGTATTCTTACTTGTCCCGTCCAAGTAAGCAGACAAATATGAAAAGGCATGAAGCACTGATCATTGAACAAAAAATATGCCAGGCGAAAGGTTCCAAACTGATCGCATATTCAACAACTGTTTTAACAGGGGTACTAATAACATACTTGTCATCTTTCTTGTTAAGAATTCCTACCTAGCCATATTATGGGATTCTGTTTATGCTCATTAGCATCCTAATAATTGCGCAGGCTGCTTCAAACTTTTGGGGCTGAGGATCCTAGGATGATGGAGATTGGAGGAAATTTGAAACGCATTCACAGACACTCTTAACTCTTCATAGCCATGTGTTCAAGAGTGGATACAATTGGTTGTTCTTGCTTTCCTTACAGTTTGATTTACGCTCCACTTGTAAAAGAGTTGGTATTCAAAAAAGTTCGAAGAAAAGAGGCAAAAAAACATGCAAAAACATGCCAATTAGGTTGTAGATTCGGCTAGGCGTTTTAGGGTTTGGTTGGGTATTGTGGAGATAACTTTGGTCAACAGTTGGCCTGTGGAGGGATTTAGGATTTAAGTTTATGATTATGTTGTGTCTAGTCTAGTTTACAAGATAAAGTGTGTCACAGGTAGTTTACAAATGTAACATGGTCATGTGGCTTGTTTTTAATGTCCTTTTTGAGGCTCTCTAGATATGACAATAGACGATGTTCCCGAGCGACCCGAGCTCGAATTTCGGTGGCGGATTGTTTGGTCTTCTTGGGGGGCGGGGAGCCCCTAGGGTCACCCCGTTGGTCGCCCCCCCCAAGGGGGACAGACCTATGCGATACTTACGCGAAATCTTGCTGTTTTCAAATATTCAAATATTCACATTTTCCCAAGAACGCCGGTCAAAATTGCCGGTTCATCTGACTGGCCTGAAATCTTACCGACTCGTGTTCGATTCCTGTCGGGGGCGGATTACCTCGGAGGGCACTTTTGCTCGTACGTATCTCAGGGTTGCGGCCTGTGGACGCGGCGTTTTCATTTGTCGTTTCCCTCCTGGCCTGTGGACTCAATCCAGGGACCTGGAGCATGTCTACGATTTCCCCTGGGGAAATTCGCATCTTCGTGACTCTCGTAGCTCATTGCATGAGCTCTTTGTGCTTGACAAGGAAATCTGCTCTTTCGCACTAGTTCCTGCAGTTTGCGGAGTAGCAACTGTAGCCTCGGGAGTTGCTGCACCTGCCTCAATGGAACTTCGGGAAGTCAGTGAGCTAATAAGTTCATTAGCCTTACAGGCCACCAAGTTGAATAATAATGCCATGCAATGCTACATTGATTCTTGACCCCCCCAATATTAAATTGTACGGATAAGTAAGCAACTGCTTGTGCATCCATCACCAAGGAGGCTGCCACTGCTGCTTGACGAGCATTACGCCACCCCCGGGGCAGACCTCCAGGGGACCCGCCAGCTCCTCCGCGACCTCCAGGGCCCCCTACTATTTTCCTTTTGTTCGACCGACGACCGAGAAGAAGCCTGACGCGTCAGGCAACTGAATCATTACTAACTGGCTTCCGCCAACTCCATTTCCGTTGCCACTTGTCGTTCCGTTGCCAACACTCTCCGCCAAGCGATGCTGCATAGGACGTGGTAGTCCACGAAAGCAGCCCCTCTCATCAGAACAGGGAACATAACGCTGGCCTGAGCTCCACCAGTACTGGTTTGAGTGATGATATTATGTGTCCGGACAAGTGTCTTCCTATACGACACCAATGGGTATGAGTGAGTGAATTTCAACTTCACCTCAACTTAGTTCATGGCTTAAGCTAGCATTTTGGCTGCACGCCGTCTTCGGCAGTATTTGTTTACCAGGAAAAATGTAAACGCGGACAAATTGTTTTTACAAAGTGAATTTAAACCGAATGAAAGGATTATCTCCCCCAGAAATTGGTGGTCGGCCGAAGGGGTAGCGAACAGGCTGGCCATGTAGCGATTGCTAGTTCTCGGCTTCTCGCAAAGGACTTTCACCCCAGGAGGTGGGTCTCCCGACACAAACCAGCAAGGCAGCGACACCGAGGAGAAAAGTGATTTGTTCGAGTTTACATTTTCTGGTAATGATATTTTTTAATGCCAAAGACGGCGAGCAGCCAAATTGCTGGCTGAAGCTATGTAACCAAGTTCAAGTTTAAGACACCGAGGATTCAGTTTGAATGGCTTTGAGCTACATTGTGTTATTGACTGATTTATATATCAGTCTCTGAGTTGGCATAGTGCACACCTGTACCTGTTCCCTCCTGGTCCCGTGTTGTCTGCCACCCGGCCACAGGCTAGCTGTGGCCTGCACGTGACTGCAGTACCTTGCAGTACACATCTCTATTCTATATGCCTGCTGCTCTTAATAGCATCGATATTCTCCGCTATCGAGTTTGTTCACCGCTGTAAAGAACTTGCATTAAAACATTGAGGTTGAGTGTGTGTCCATCAGGGTACTACTTCTTGCCAAATTGGTCATTCATTCATTCATTCATCAGGTCATTCATTCATTCATCCGGGGTCATTCATTCATTCATTCAGCAGGGGTCATTCATTCATTCATCCATTCAAATTGGTCATTCATTCATTCATTCATCAGGTCAGCGCTTAAAGCGCAAAAACGTCAAATTGGCCAGCGCTTTTTAGTGCAAAAAGCGCAAAAACTGCGCTCTGCAGCCACAGGGGGTTGAAAAAACTGCGCGAAACGCGCAGAGGGGCTCAAAAAGGCAGCACGGCACCGCGCTGCCGCGCGCCCTTAGTAGTACCCTACTCCCCTGGTGTCCATTATTTGAGGTAGGGCATGCCCATTTAGCCCAATTGGCTACCCACAGCTGATTTTGAACTTGAACTTACTTACTTAGGTAATGATAACGCCTGGTGGGGCGTGGTATTATATAAGGGAGCCCGTCGCACGCGGTTGGGGAGCGGTCTCCTACCTCAACTGGTCAAACTACCATCGCGGTTGACAACGACCTGCAACGCTAAGAGGGACCAAAGGGGGAGTCGAACCCCCGACACTTCATCCTCAGGCGATTTGGTCTACCACTAGACCGTTGTATGTCACTGAAAGGGGCTACTTACCTTGGTCGTTACCAGCCAGCAGTGACGCTGCTCTTCGTCTCCATACTATTTTTTTACCAGGAAAAATGTAAATAGTAGGGTGCCCTGGCGGGTGCCCTGGAGGTCGGCCCCGGGGGTGGGGTATGGTTCACGATGTCGTTTGGGTTTCACTATGAATAAAACAGCATTTTACGAACTTGCTAATTCTCGGACAGGTTTCGTAAAGTGAAAATCTACGACCCCCCCTCGTAAAATGTCATGAGGACCCTTAGTAAAGTTTTGTCTATCATCTAAAGCATTTTACGAAGCCCAAATAGCAAATTACGAGGGGGGGTTCGTAGATCGAGAATCCCCATAGCCTGTTACGAAGCCTATGATCAATTTACGAACTGGATTCATACCCAAAGCATTTTACGAAGCCTATGTAGCAAATTACGAACTGGATTCATCCCAAATTGGTACGAATTCTCCCGAAATCACGGAGAATTCGGAACTTAGCTTAGTAAACCATAGTACCCTGTACCCTAAGCCCATTAATTCCAAGTCAAGACTCACTGACTCACTGACTCACTAACTGATTG
Source organism: Chlamydomonas sp. ICE-L (assembly GCA_013435795.1). NCBI lineage: Eukaryota > Viridiplantae > Chlorophyta > Chlorophyceae > Chlamydomonadales > Chlamydomonadaceae > Chlamydomonas > Chlamydomonas sp. ICE-L. Next base: position 4,897,444 of record JACBWV010000223.1, read on the forward strand.
ACTCACTGACTTACTAACTCAATGACTCACTGACTCACTTGCTCACTAGCTCACTAGCTCCCTAAATGATTGACTCACTGTGTCACTGGCTCACTGACTGATTGACTCACTGACTCATTGACTCACTGACTCTCTAACTCACTGACTCACTGACCCACTAACTCTCTGACTCAATGACTCACTGACTCACTGGCTCACTGAATCACTGACTCACTGACTGATTGACTCACTGACTCTCTAACTCACTAACTCACTGACTGATTGACTCACTGACTCTCTAACTCACTGACTCTCTAACTCACTGACTCTCTAACTCACTGACTCTCTAACTCACTGACTCACTGGCTCACTGACTCACTAAATGACTCATCGACTCACTGACTCACTGACTCACTGATTAGTTAGTCATGACTCACTGACTGACTGACTCACTAACTCACAGACTCACAGACTCACAGACTCACAGACTCATAGGCTCACTGAATCACTGACTGATTGAGTCACTCACTCACTGACTGATTAAGGGCGCCTGGTGGCGCGTCCCGAATGAAATGAATTGAATCCTCAATTCAGTTTACTTTAATTAATTTTATTTTAATTGTATTGAATGTTGTTTTATTTTAATTCGATTTTATTCATTTCATTTTAATTTAATTCACGTGATTTGGATGCATGCAATTGCTGTATGTATTGTCAATTCGAATAGGATTAAATTAGATTAAATTTGATGTAATTGAATTTCATTGAATCAATGGATGTTGCAGCTTTGTTGGCTAAAAAGTGACGAAAATGAGAGTTTTTGAAGGGTTGTTGGATGTTTAGCAGTGCTGAACGTTCATGCAATGCACATTTATAGATTGGCTTTAATTCTAATTATTTGATACAAGAAAAATGAGACCAATCAGGAGTCTGGTGGATTTTAAGGAATTTTACAAGGTATTTCACGTTTGGGCCCATCCCAGACGTGAACGGTACGTCCCGTCCTACTGAACGGGTTTTTGGCCAGCGGCAGGTGGCGTGGCTTGCTCCTACCCCCGCCCGGTGTGCCCCCGCCCCTGCCCCTGCCCCCGCCCCTGCCCCCGCACACGCACACGCACACGCACACGCACACGCACACGCACACGCACACGCACACGCACACGCACACGCACACGCACACGCACACGCACACGCACACGCACACGCACACGCACACGCACACGCACACGCACACGCACACGCAGTCACGCACACGCACGGCCCTGGGGTGGGGTCCGTGGGCTTATTATAGGAACTGACTCACAGAATCACTGAATCACTGAATCAATGTCTCACTGACTGATTGACTGATTAACTGATTGACTCACTGCCTCACTGACTGATTGACTCACTAACTCACTGACTCACTGACGCAATGACGCATTGACACATTGAATCACTGATTCACTGACTCACAAACTCACTGACTCACTGCCTCACTAACTCACATACTCACTGACTCACTGACTCACAGACTCACTTACTCACAGACTTACTCAATCACTGACTGATTGAGTCACTCACTCACTGGCTCACTGACTCACTGGATCACTGAATCACTGTCTCACTGATACACTGACTCATTGTCTCACTGACTCACTGATTGATTGACTCACTGACTCATTGAGTCAGTGACTCACCGACTGATTGACTCATTGACTCACTGAATCAATGACTCAATGACACATTGACATACTGACTCACTGATTCACTGACTCACTGACTCACTGACTCACTAACTTACAGGCTCACAGACTCACTAACTCACAGACTCACTGCATCACTGACTGATTGAGTCACTCACTCACTGACTCACTGAATCATTATCTCACTTACTCACTGACTCATTGTCTCACTGACTCACTGATTGATTGACTCACTGACTCATTGAGTCACTGACTCACTAACTGATTGACTCACTGACTCATTGACTCACTGACTCACTGACTCACTAACTCACAGACTCACAGACTCACTGGCTCACTGAATAATTGAAGCACTGTCTCACAGACTCACTGACTGATTGTCTCACAGTATTTTTGCACCATGTGCCTTGTACACGGCGCCATTTGCCTTCTATGCTGGACCATGATTTGATACTTGGATGGTGCTCCATTTGTCTTGTATGCAGCACCTTGTGTCTTGTACGCTGCACCATTTGTCTTGTACAATGAACCATTTGTCTTGTACGTTGCACCATCTGTCTTGTATGCTGCAACATGTGACTAATATGCTGCAACATCTGTCTCATTATCGTAATTACTTACTTGCTTTCTTGCTTGCTGATTCGTTGATTATTCAAGTGGCTTGTGCTTGGCCAAGCAACTAATAATCTTCTAACTCCACCTCCTTCCTTTCATGCTGCTGCAGTTCCGGCAGGCAGTGACTTCCGCATATTGCGGCATGGTGGACAAGGAGCAAGTCATCAGCATGCTGGGATGAGTAGAGGGACAAGATCAAGATAGAAGCCTGATGATGACACTGCACCTGATGCTATCACTCATCATATAATAGTAGCTATAGCTAGACTAGCCAGTGGGGGGGGGCAGGGACAGAATACAGAACATAGTCAGAGCTAATCAGATGAGTACCATTTTCTAGGCCCAATTCATGGGTACGATTTCTCCCACAAATGAGGAGAATTTGTAAATGGCCAAATTATAATAGCTATTGTTCATTATCACTTTTTTGAATTCGAATTTTTCAGTCTAAAAAACTGTAAATAATAAGTCTGTAAATAAAACATTGCAATCCATCTATACATCTCGTATGATCCAAAGTCTCCAGTGCAAGCACTGCCCGGAAAAAAAACCGGGACCCAATCCGGGAAATACCCGGAACCTAACCTAGCCCGGAGCCCAGGTCCCGAATTTACAGAATAAGAAAAGGGTCGGTCCAGTATTAAATACTACAATCCGGGACCAAATTCCCTGTACAATCCGGGACCAAATTCCCGGTATTCAAGGAGGGTTATTCCACGAAGGGTGCCCGGTATTTTACGAACCAGCACCATTTAGTTTACGAACTATCAAATCCTAGTTCGTAATAAAAGGGCGCCGGAATTTTACGAACTAGCTCCATTCAGTTTACGAACCATCAAATCCTAGTTCGTAAACCTTAAATTACAATGGGGTGTCCGAATTTTACGATACAGAGCCCAACATTTTACGAGGGGGGTTCGTAGAATTTTCCAAGCCAAATTGGATTACATTTCCAATTAGAATTTTCCAAGCCAAATTGGATTACATTTCCAAACCAAATTGGATTACATTTGTTGTTGAATGTTGAAAAATATGACAAAGTTGTCCACGTGGGTATGCCAAGGTGAAATGACGTGCAGCGAGATACATTTGCTAATTGCGATTGCCAACAACTTGATCGTTTAAAATATTGAACGTAGATTGTCATATTATGTTTTATGTCTAGGCTTGGCATCCAATGGTATGCTTTTACTTGTAGAACTTGGAAAACTGTGAGAGAGCCGTCATGTGTATGTCATTTATTGTAGCAGGTGTGTGAATGCAGTTGAGGCGTATGCCTCCTTTCTTGGGCTGTTTCTGATGGATGTGGAACATGTTTTTCGTGTGTCCACGATGGGAGGTTGTTAGTCAGCTGTTGTGTTGGACATGCTCCATGTCCCTAGATTGAGTCCACAGGGCAGGAGGGAAACGACAAATGAAAACACCGCGTCTACAGTACGCAAACCTCACCTGAGATCCGTACGCGAAGAAGTGCTCTCCGGGGCAAGCTTTCGACAGCAGGTTAGTATGGCACTAAGTATGGCACTAGCGGCACGACGGCATCTTTCCCGAGTATATAGAAAATTCCGAAAAATGCCAAAGAAGGGTAGGTAAATTCCGCGACTGTCTAGCGATGGCCCGGGCTATTTGTTTTTGTGGGCGTTCTGTCGATATTCTCTCAAATGATCATGCAGTACCAACAATTCGCCTAAGATTCGGGAGCTGACGCGATTCGCCTTATAGATTCGAGAGCTGACGTGTGTCCCGCGAATAGATAAGAAAAAATACGACAAAATACGACAAAATACGACAATTTACGATTCGTTACACTTTGTTACACCTTTCTACTCTCCGCGCAGATGCGACTGATAGACCGGTTACCGTTCCGCCCCCGCTACTCGCAGGAGGAGGAATGGAGGATCCTGGTTACTCAGCAAACCGTTTGGGCTTTCGCACTGTTATTTTTGCTTTTGGTTCGTCCTTCTTATCAAGAGCAGTAACAATCTCGTCATAGGAATTAAATGCCTTTGATCTTTGCATCCTTCTGATTTGATTGTCTTCTTTTTCTGGCTCTAATCTGTCTTTCACATTTGTAACAATGTTCATTTCGCTTGGTCTGTATAGACGTTTGACTCCTTTGAGCTTGAATCTGTATCCTATATGTTCTTCAATGGTGTAAATCTCTGTGGAAAACGTGGCTTTCTCCTTTTCAAAGGTCTTCTTCTGTAACATTACACGCACTCTGTCCCCTACTTTCATGGTCACTTTGTCATTCATCTTTTCATTCTTTTTTGACTGAGCTTCATATAGCTTTTGGCTGTAGTCATAATCATCATACACTTCTTCTGGGGTTGCATCTTTCAACCCAGAATGGGCTGTATTGTTGTAAAGCTCAACAATATCACCAAGTGCATCTACCCATTTTTTAGTCTTGTTCTCCAGTGAGTGTTTCTTTATCAAACCTTTCAGAGTCCTGGTAAAGCGGTCAACGATTCCCAGCTTGTTCCCCATCGGAGTAATGTGGTCTTCTTTTGCAACGTCTGTAAAAATCCTTATATTTAGTTCTTTATTGAAAGACTCAAATATTGAAGATGCAAAAAAATTATCTCCTGATACACTGTTGATATCTTCGTCTACATCGCCTACAAATTCCTGATAGGTATCTAAAATGTCATCCATCTTACCGCTTTTCAGTGGGTAACAATAAGCCTTTCTAGAAATGATGTCTATGCACATAAGAATTTGGTTTATGTTATTATTTATCCTCTTGCTCGACAATGGCATTATTGCTACATCGATTTGGAAAGATCTTGGAGGGGCGGTTATTTTGAATTTGAATTTGGCATTTTGTGGTCTTTGGTAAATTTGTGTGAGTTCTCGTGGATTGAAGTAATCTTCAATATCTCGTTTGGTAATCCCGTCATCTTTTAGCCTTGTAAATAGCTTTGCCTTGGACAGCAATTTTAGATTCGGGTTATTGTTTAAAATTGATTCAAGATTCGTCATCCTATATTTATATTATGACGTTAAACTTATTTTTTACCGGTATTGCACTTATTGCACATTAATCTGCAATTCCACTTGAAGTGTGCAAATCCATTATCTATTCTGTCAACAGTACATTGAATTTTGCTACTCTTCTCCACCTTCATGTGTCCTTGACATCCAATACATACATTGTTTTTGATGTATTGCTCCTTGCACCATTCCACGTCTACAGACTCCTCTAACATGTAGTCATAATCACGTTTCTTTGACCTGTCTTGTTTTTTGTAATCCTGTATTTTGTCTTTGAAGTACTCGTCTAACCTCAGGTCTGTCAAGTCCATCTGCAGAAAATATACGTCAGATAGCTTGCTGCACCTGGAAACAGCTGAGTATACCCATCTCCTGTCCGTGATTGTTAGCAGATCTGTTATGACAAACTTCTCTGCAATGCAAGAGCCTTGTTCGCTGTGACACGTATTACAGTGACTTAGCTCGAACCATTTGCAGATCATGTCGTGTGATAAACTTACTATAAGATTTTCATCTGAAATGTCCTGCAGTTTGAATTCCTTTTTGTTCTGTCCATTGATTATGTACCTCTGATTCGGACGCAACTTTATATCTACAAACTTTCCAAAAACTAACGATTCTGAAATGTGTTTACCATTTTTATCGACTAAATGTTTCTTTGTGATATTGGTTTTGCAAACTAGCTCTTGGCCGAAGTGATATGCCATCCGCCAGCGTATAGCATTGTGCTGCCTTCCGCTTTTTACTTTTCTCCAGGCGATCGTCCACGAAAGTGTTCAAAACCTTTGAGCTGTACACAAGATAGCTGATTGCTCTCTTGATTTTTAGCTTACTAACATCTTCTAACGAGGAAAGCATTCTATCCCCGAACCATTTTCTGATGGTTTCTTGTAAATCTTTGGTTTCGTCAAATAGGTCGTCTTGGATGAGGAGCATATCATCTCTGTCTTGTTGTGTTTTCAGTCTATGGTTGAATGTTAATGTATATTTATTATCGAATATTTTTTGCACATAGTCACATTTCATCTCAATTGTAGCATCATCATCAATCGATTCCAGTTGGTGTGAATCCCCATTGGCTATGACACATATATGTGGGTGTTTGTGCATGAACTTGTTCATTTCATTCATATGTCTCCTGGTCATCAACATTACTTCCTCGAATATGATGGCTTTAATGTCATCTAGTGAAAATGCGTTGTTCTTCCCATACTCTCCTTCGAAAATGAGGCCAATAAGATTGTGAAATGTGCATGCTTGGATATCATGTCCGTCTTCCCTGCTTTTCGTTAGCACATTGTTAACCTGGGAGTTATATGGGCATACCACCAATATTTCCTTATCCTCAAAACGTTGTTTCTTATTTTTCCCCAAAGGTTTATAGACATAGTCTTGAGCAGCATAGCTCTTTCCACAACCGGCAAACCCATCAATGATTGTTTTTGGTAAAACCTTGTCAACAATACGAATATCTTGCTCTGGGTATGTTATGATTTGTTTTGTTTTGTATTGTACAATCTCGTTATTGGGAGGCAGAGATCCTTTCAATATCTTGTATTGACCGAAATATGGGCCAATTCGCTGTTTGATACAGTTTCCGTCTTTTATTATGGCATATAGGCAGTCGGTTTTTACAGCAAGCACTTGATTGTCGACGCTCAGCTTTTCATATGCGTCATTGATCTGGAATCTTGCTAGATTCTTGAGGGCATACCTCATTGGTAGAAATCCGTTTATGAGCTCTGTTTTCTGTGTGATGGTTACAAGAAACACGTCGTCTGCCATAGGTATAACATTTCCTTTGTGTTTGTTTGCATATTCTACAGCATCAGATCTGTTCTTGAAGATTTTTGAATGCTAGTGTTGTGTTTTTTTCCAAAAAGGCCTTAAGGGACAGTTCGTTAGGGATTCCCTTTAACAAATCTTTTGGGATGTGTCCGTACTTCCCCTCCCCCAAACACTGTTTTAATATAGTTGCTAGATACCTACACTTCTTCCACTCAACTCGCAGATATGTCAATATTGTGTATTTGAATTTCAATTGCACAACTTCGTACCCATAAATGAGCATTTTATCCTGGTTGTAAATGGGGTGTTCTTCATCTATTCTGACGAGATACAGGTATCCTTTGTTGAACGGTTTCCTTTTAACTATTCCGCCCTGAGAATCAAGTGTTGTATGCGTGAAGTTGTTTTGAAACGGTTCGTCATATTCCACAACCTTTTGTTTCTTAGTCGTGAATTTTGCTTCATTTTGTGGTTTATCACCTATGTATGTGTAGAATATATCCCATGAATTTATAACTGGGAACCCTGGTCCATCAACCAACATCCATATGCAAGTAAAGTAATGCTTATTGATATCAAACGCTGTAATCTCGTCAAGATCTATGGTAGACAGATCTTTGTCAACAAGCCTGCCCATTGGTACTCGATCTAAACATGTTTTGAAAACCTCACTGGCTTCAATGCTCATCTCGGATTTAAATTTATTACTTAGAAACGATCCCTTCACTTCTGAGTCCAGGTTCTTGTAGTCTACAAACGTGTCTACGTCTAGAATTGGACATTTTGAAAAACCTTGCACTTGAGATGCATTCTCAACTGAGATGGCTACAGGTTTGTCGTCCTTTGTCACGATGTGGTTCAATTCTAACCGTGAAATAATATGTCCAGTTTGCATGATCGGCTTGGGGTCACATCCTTCTTTTTGAACTAAGTTTAACAGAACTTCTTTCATATCTCCGTTGTAGATGATTCTGATGTCCTTTTTTGATGCTTCCATTCCAGCTTTAATAATTGGGAATATGTCTTCGTATTTGTTTGCCAAGTGATACATGTCTGTTGTAACCTTTTTGACTTTTGGCACTACAAAGTTGGATGACGGACGAGAGTACATGTCCTTCTTAGTTGTCTTGGCAAAAGACATCACTTCGTCTATGTTCTGCACATGTTCATGCCAATATATGACACGTAGTTTCTGGATAGTGTATGTTTTTGTTTGCTCCTCAGGTGGTGGCTCATATTTACATACTACCCTGTTTTCGTTGTCGTATATTTCTGCTCCAAAACCTTTCTTCTTGAACCACTTCAAATAATCCTCGACTGTCATGTCAATGTCAGACACTCCGTCATATTCTTTTTCGAATATATCCCAATAAATTGATTCAAATGTGAGTGTATGTTTAAGATACTTCAATTTCTTGTTGTAGGAGTCGAATGCTGGCTGAAAACCATTTAGAATCGCTTCAATTGCACATGCTCCGTTGGGTAAATTCCGATTCCTGGTCCTTTTTATACTTGTTTGTAAGCTATCTCCTTCATTGTCCCACTCAAATCGTATGAACTTACATTCTGTATAAACAGTATTTATGTTATCCATGATAGTCCTGTACAAGAACGGCCTATCAACTGTATTATTCACAGGTTCGTTGGAGGTAATTTTTATTGCCAGGGATTGTGATATGAGTCTTGTTAACAAAGCTCCCATACTTGGGTCGTCAATGTCAAGTCTGTCCAGTAGTTCTGCATATCCTGTGAAAACATTGTTTTCCCAGCTAAAGTATTAGACACATACTCTCCCTCTTCAGTTTTTTTGGTATATTTGTCTTGGTTAATTTCGGCCAAAACCAACAATGTGTCTGGGCCGAAATCCTTTAAAGGACGAAAAGCGTTTGTGATAGAAATACATATATACACATACAAAGTGTTGCTGGCCTGATTGAAAAGCTCGAATTCGGCTAACCTTTTGGGAGCGTTTTTTTTGTAGCGTTCCTTATCATATTCTGCCTTTTTTCCCTCCTAACCTTTTTTGCCTCTTCTTTCATGTAGTTCTTGTACCATTCCACAGCATTATAGAACTCTTCTACTGATTCGTGACCCTGTTCGATCACATACTTTTTAGTAATCCTGCGTGGAGCTTCTCCTGTTACCAAATGCTTTTTGTACCATTTTGCCAAAGTTTGTTGTGATGCCATTATAATTCTGTAATATATTAATTTGTGAACAATCTCTTAAGCGTCTTACTTAAAATACTCAAAAAAATAATGTGCATTATTACTTAACACTATACTCCGACAGTTTCTGCCAATAACAACGCCTTTTTTTCTTCTTTTTTTTGCATGATATAGTCTTGCACGTTCATTTCGTTTTTCGCGAAATTCAGGATCATTTTGGTACCTGTTCCTGGTATATGCTTGTTGCCTCTCACGATATGCCCCGTCTGTTTGATACCGTTTTACAGTTGCAAGTCTGGCGAGATTATTTACATAAGCACGATATTCAGGGTCTTCTTTCATTTTCGTCTTGTGGATTTCACTAGAATAAGTGTGAACTTTGATGGGTGCGTCGCCTGTAGGCTCATATGCGCAGCGTATGTCGCTCATCTTATTATACTTGTAATATATAATATGCTCAAGATTCTTAAGTATGATTCAAATTTTTGTTTTCAAAAAAGCTACTTCAGCATTTAATAATTTAACAGAAGCACTCAATTGTTGGACAGCTGCTATCAAGTGTGGAACAAGTCCGGAATAATTTAATGTTAAATTATCATTACTGTCTTTACCAACGAGATGGGGATAAACATCTTGGACATCCTGAGCGGAAAGGCCATAATCGACATTATCTGGGTCATGTTTAAATGCGTATTTTACAGGCATTAATTGATTAATTTTATTTAATGATTCTTGTGGGTCAATAAACCCTATATGGTTTTTGAGTCGACGATCTGAGTTCCCGGATATTGCGCCAGAAGTAGAAATGTAAACATAGGGGATATTCGTTGCTGGGGTCCCAATATCTTGTATAAAGGCTAATTCTATTCGATTGTTAGTACCTTGAAATGTCAGACTAAATTTGTTAGCACCCCATTGATCGTGAAACTCCATTTTCGGAAATGTCTCAAAATCAATAACAGGTATCAAGGTCGTTACATATCTATTACCCGTGGCTGAGAACATTACACCCGGTTCGACTGCTGTCCAATAGCTTTCGGTGGAAGCAGGGATTACAGGGCGATTAGTTAATGAATTATAATTTCCATCGAAAAGGATAGGTTTTCCGGAAAGGGACCCCCAGGTACCATTAAATAACGTTGGACGACCGAGTAATGATGTGTACTGTTTGTCGAATAAAGTCGGAAGTCCTGATAGTGATGAGTATTGTCCGTTAAACAGGTTTGGGAGGCCTGATAGTGCCGAATATGCCCCTGAAAATAAAGCAGGTTTGTTTGTCAAATCGTTATAATTCCCAGAAAATCCAGCTCCAGACGGATTAATTGCGACACCGTTTATTAATAATTGTTGAACATTTATAGTGCCATTCACGTCTAGGAGATATGCTGGTACTAGTTTACCAATTCCAATATTTCCGTTATTATGAATTATCATACGTGTTTGTAACAAACCACCACTAATCGCATTACGTGTTTTAAAACGCAAACTTCCACCTTGAAATTCTGGGTTGTCTCGGCTTGAAGTTATAGCGGAGTCGGGCATATCAGTCGTAACATAAGCCGTCATATTCGCGGTAAATGCCATCCCATGTTCACCGGACAATGTACCTATGTTTGATATCATTATATGATATTTGTCGTTTGCACTGCCATCATCTAGCCTCAGATTATATGTCTGAACACATAGAGGATTTCGACTATTTGTGAATGTATTTATTCCAACTGTCCGATTAACACCGTTTTCACTATAATGTATACCTACTGATGCTGTTGAGGCTGCCCATGGAGTGAATGGTTTATTATTTAACGAATTATAATCCGAATCAAATAACACAGGTTTCCCAGTCAATGACGCATAATTCCCATCAAATAGCGTCGGTTTATTATTTAACGAATTATAATCCCCATTAAAAGTGCTCATTCCGATTGGAACCCCATTTACACGGTAAACACCAACAATATTCACATCTCCAAGGACATGCAATCTATACGCGGGATTATCCGTTCCAATACCGAGATTTCCACGTTCAGTTAGCCTCATAATCCTGTACGAAGACCATGGATCTGGCCCGTTTCGGTACCAATTAAAGCTCTTTTCATTGTTGTTATCTACATAAGATTTATCAAAATTTATGTAACAGTTGTAATCCCCAGTACATATATTTTTGAATTCTGAATTAACGCACTTTATTTGATTAGTCTTAATTGTTATGTTCCCGAATGTATTTGTGGAGGTACCTCCTCCAGGTTGTATTACCCCGTTCACCCTGTAGTTCCCTGTTATTACATTACATTACATTACATGTTAAAGTCTACTTGACACCGCGAGGGTGTATGAGACTCTGTGCTTTAAACTGTTATGTTATGTTCAAATCACCAACAACATCGAGTGCATACCCTGGGTTTGTTGTACCAATACCTAGTTTCCCGTCTAATGTTAATTTCATCAAAAGTGAAATTGGGTTACCTCCGCCATTATGCCTATACCAATTGTAGGAAGATACGCTATATCCTCCTGCGTCACATATACAATTCAGATTACCACCAGCTTCTACACTTAGATCTGTAAAAACTGATTTAACGGTTGTACCACCAATTTGAACATAGCCGCATTTGAAATAACTGGTTTTTGTTTCGCCTGAACAGAGGATGTTTCCAACCACGTCCAAGGCATGGGATGGAGTTTCTTTACCTATTGCCACATTACTCAACGAATAAAGTCCAGATTGGTTTTGAAGCCATGGTGATGTACCCCCTGTGCCTGTGGATAAAGGGACTCCATTGACTAGGAATTGTGTCGCATTAACCGTCCCAACAACATCCAGTTCATAGGCTGGGGTCACTGTTCCCACCCCAATTTGTCCATTGGCCAATATTGTCAGTCGTTTAGTTAAAGGACCCGATGTGCTAGTTCATGTTCCCTGTGTTTTGAAATGTAAGTTTCCTTGGAAATTATTTCTCCCTGTTCTTTCAAAAACAATAGCTGCACCACCAGACAATGAAGGTGTTATTACCTGTCCTTGTGTAAAGACGATTCCAGCCGATTCACCTTGAGTAACCTGATCTGTACTTATACACATATGGTAATCTTCAATTGGAGAAGCATCCGTTAATAGCACGCCGCTTTTTCTGACAGTTAGTGGATTTGTAGGAGCTACACCAATTCCAACTTTTTCGTTCGTATATATTCCCAATATGCTTTGAAGCCACACATTTATAGGAATTATAGGCTTATTGACGAGATCGGAGTATAGACCACTAAACAATTGTGGTTTTCCCGTCAAGGAAGCGTATACCCCATCAAATAAGGCGGGCTTGTCTGTAATATCGTCCCACGAACTAATGTTCTCAATTGCATATGCATAATTCGACAGACTAACAATATTATTTGAATTGCTAGCTGACTGATTAGATGCATACACAGCCGCATTTGATGAAAAGGTAATCTTGGGATACATGTAATTTGAATTATTTGTTGATAGATTTGAACAATATGTTATTTTGGGATACATATAGTTACTGTTTCCTACAGCAAGATTTAACAGTATGTTATTTTGGGATACATGTAATTGCTATTGGCAACTGTAAGATTTGATGAAAACGCTGATGCATTTGATGAAAATTCAGTCTTTGGATACAAATAATTGCTATTGCCAACAGAGAGATTTGATGAAAAATCAGTCTTTGGATACATATGGTTACTGTTTCCTACAGCAAGATTCGATGAGAATACAATACCATTTGTCTTTTGAACAACCTGAGGGGACAATACACCTAGTGCTATCTGATTAGCAGTTGCTAGGTTTTTGGCAAATAAAGCAACATCATTAGCTCCGTCTATGCTGTTCTGAACCCTCTTGGTATTTTGTGGCTGCCCGAATATATATTGACTGGAATACATTAAATTTAGGACATATATTATAACAAAATGAGAACAGGGAAAGTTGTTAAAAAAAAGGCAGTTAATAACAAGTCCAATCACATCAAACTATTTGCAAGAGGTAGGAATATTACTCAACGAGCTACCATCATAAACATTAAATTACCAGCTGACAGAAGTCAGCCTAGAATGCTAGGGTTTAATCCATTTGAGTTTGCCATCAAGATTCCTGCACAAGCCCCGCCCACAATGGTCATTCAGATTGTAAACCAACATTCAGCCGTGGAAACACTGGTCAAATCTGTTCAGACAGAACAACAAAAACAACAGCCCAAACAGGAAACATCAAGTGGACCGAGTTTCAATAAACGTCCTAGAGAAGACATGGATTCTGCTTTTGGATCATCAACACCAAATGTTTCTGAATTCAGAAATCCCGGCGAAGCGTCAGGCTCCATGACAAGTCTTAGAAAAAACATAGATGATCTTCAACAAAAATTAAACATATTTGATTCCAAACATTAAAAAGTTGGGAATTCTGCACAATCAAAACTAGATATAATAGCCATTGCTACCGAATGGCAAGGCAGGAACAATGATCCATCATTGCAAATCCTGTTGGATTGACCAGTAGTATCTCATCATTACAAACAAATTTACAATTATCTGAAGGGTAAAAAATAAAACATTTTTTATTATTTTCAAAACAATACTTATACAAGCACTTCCATGTCGGCTTATCCAAAGAACATGCAATATTTGGTGAAAAAAATACAGAATTATTCAAGGGCGACGAAGAGGCTCTCAAAGCTGAATTCCACGACTGCAACAAATAACGGTGTCATAACCGTAGATCTTCCTTCAAACTGCTTGGTCGATTCTGATACTTTGATTATGCATTTTAATGGCAAAACAGAAGGCGGTGGTTTTGCAAGAAACATAAAGTCGGTAATTTTCCGAGTGGACGCGGAACTCAATGGAATGGTCGTGTCGGGTTGTAGTAACTATAACCAACTATGGAATATCATCGCTGATACGAGTTTTGGCGAAGATGCTCATAATCGGAGAAAAATCGTACAAGGAGGAGAGGTTGTTCAATGTTTGTAGCTCTATTCGGCTACGAGTAGCTACTTTCTCCACTACTTCCGAAACTCCCTGTCGGTGACTGCTAACAGCTTGTTTCTTTTATTGGAGGTCCAGTTGAGCGGCGGTTAAATTCGTTATTTTCGACGCTAACCGGTGTTTGGTCGGAAACACAAAAAGTTGAGGTCCGGTTAAAGACCAAATGCCCCGGTTAGTGCAACGGCGCACCCCCCCCGCCGTTGAAGAAAGTTAAGGGGCGGTTAAATTCGGTTGTTGCATTAGATCTGGTGACGTCACGAAATTGGCGCGCGCCTCTTAAAAATCATGCTGCTTTGGAGTGCCGCACCCTTTCTTTCTTTTTCGGACACTCATCATTGATCGCACGGTTTCACCAAGATGGATTCGCAGCAGCAGGGCACCGTCCCTGCCACGCAATTTTCGACTGATCTTCCAGAGGGGCAGGCGCAGAAGCGTGTTCTAGATCTAGGGATAAACGCTGAAATCAGCGTCTGGATAGCGAGGAAGTGCTGCGCTGCGCATTTGACACGTTGATCCATTTTGAGATGACCTGGCCAGATGCAAAAGAATGCTTACTGGTGTTATGTTTCCAACCAGTTAAGGGTCCGGTTAGAGGTCGAGTCTAAACCCTCCGAAACACAATCCTTAACCGGACCTCCAACTGGTTGGAAACAAGCTGTAAAGCGATTTTCCGTGTCCCTTGCGACACGCTCTTAGAACTTGTCTTTTTCTTCTTTATCCCAGACTGCTGAAATACCGTATATAAACTGAACTGCATCAACGCATGCGTTTGCATTTCTGTCAAGGTGCGGTGGGCAGAC
Organism: Chlamydomonas sp. ICE-L; assembly: GCA_013435795.1. Classification (NCBI taxonomy): domain Eukaryota; kingdom Viridiplantae; phylum Chlorophyta; class Chlorophyceae; order Chlamydomonadales; family Chlamydomonadaceae; genus Chlamydomonas; species Chlamydomonas sp. ICE-L. Next base: position 4,912,477 of record JACBWV010000223.1, read on the forward strand.
CGTTGTCCCTTGGCCCTTTTTGTTCTTAGGTACCTCGAGGTTGAGTGTGTTTTCTTCCTCGATCATTTGAAGTTGAGTACCCGCTGGGAAGGAAAAAAAGGAAGACTAATTTTTCACGTTGACATTTTGCTGGTAAATTTATTTATACCGCCGATAAAGGCGAGCAGTCAAATCGCTGGCTGAAGCTATGTAACCAAGTTCAAGTTTATGAGGTTGGGGAGGGCCCTTCAGCCCAATTGACTACATAACATACGTATATGTGTTCATGCTTCAGTCCAGGTAGTGTTGTGCTAAGACAAAGTCGACCTTCACAGAAAGATTCGCCTCTCAGTCAGATGGATTAGGGCACGAATACAGCCTGTGCTGGGGATTCAAGTCCCCAATTCTTCCTATCCTCCTCGTACTCAGAGTAGCTGCCTTCTAACCAGAATACCTTGGACCCCCAATCTTCGAAGTCAACAGCCCAGAGTTGACTGAGAACGCATGGAACAATCCAAGCCTAGACGTTGGCAAGCTTTCGGAACTTGACCCTGGTGGGTGCTGAGGATCCAAGTCCCCTCTTCTTCCTATCCTCCTCGTACTCTGAGTAGCTGCCCTCGAACCAGAATACCTTGGAGTCACCCTCGAAGGCCATGATGTGTGTGACAAGCTTGTCCAGAAACCAGCGGTCGTGCGAGATGATGATGGTTGAGCCTGAGAACTTTTCAATGGCATCTTCCAGGCAGCGCAGGGTGTCGACATCCAAGTCGTTGGTCGGCTGGGGGAGGGTGGTTGGTGGGGAGTTGTTGTTGTTTGTTGTTGTTGTTGTTGTTGTTGTTGTTGTTTGTTGTTGTGTTGCTGTGTTGTTGTTGGTGGTGGTGTGGGGAGTTGGTGGGGGAGGGGTGGGGAGGGGGGATGATTGGGGCTGGGGGAGGGGTGGTAGGCTGGGGGAGGATGGTGGGTGGGGAGTTGGTGCGGGAGGGGTGGTAGGTGGGGGAGGGTTGGGGAGTTGATGGTGAGTTGGTGGGGAGTTGATGGGGGAGGGTGGTTGGTGGGGAGCTGTTGTTGCTGTTGTTGGTGGCGGTGGGGGTGGTTGGTGGGGAGTTGGTTGGGGAGGGGGTGGGGAGTTGGTGGGGGGGGGGGTGGTGGTGGGGAGTTGTTGGGGAGTTGGTGGGGGAGGGTGGTTGGTGGGGATTTGGTGGGGTGGGGGGGTTGGTGGAGGTGGGGGGCTGGGGGAGGGTAGTTTGGTGGGGAGTGTTGGTGAGGTTGGGGTGGTTGGTGGAGGGGGCCTGGGGGAGGGTAGTTGGTGGGGAGTTGGTGGGGGGAGGGTGGTTGATTGGTGGGGACTTGGTGGGGGAGGGTGGTTGGTGTGGTGTGGTGGGGTGGTTGGTGGAGTGGGGGCTGGGGGAGGGTGGTTGGTGGGGAAGGGTGGTTAGTGGGGGAGGGGAGGGGTGGAGAGGGGGGGTGGTTGATGGTGTGTGTCTGTGGGGGTGTGTGTGGGGGGGGGGGCTGGGAGGGGGAAGGGAAGGAAGTGAGTTTTGATCATTGTTTTCCTTTTGATTTTGCTTATTTTCTCTTTGCTTTGGGCCAAACCCAAAGATTCCAGGCGCACTGGAAAGCTGACGAAATCAGCCTCTAGTTGCCTAGGTTGCTTATGATTTGGATCAAGAAAGAGCCCAGGGAGCTGTCTAGAAGCCAAATCACACTTCATTGAACTGCACTGTGTGACATCAGGCACCCCACATCACACCAAATCACACTTCATTGCACTGCACTGTGTGACATCAGGCACCACACATCACACCAAATCACACTTCATTGCACTGCACTGTGTGACATCAGGTACCGCACATCACACCAAATCACACTTTACTGCACTGTGTGACATCAGGTGCCGCACGTGCAACCCTACCTGATCCAACAACAACAGCTTTCCACTTAGCTTCAATGTCTTTGCTACCACACATCACACTTCATTGCACTGCACTGCATTGTGTGACACCAGGTACCGCACGTGTGACCCTCCCTCATCCAACAAAAAAAAGCTTTCCACTCTGCCACGCACTTAATCTCACGTCACTGTACTGAACTGTACAGCACCAAATACCGCCAGTGCAACCCTACCTGATCCAACAACAACAGATTTCCACTTTGCTTCAATGTGTTTGCCACCACACATCACACTTCATTGCACTGCACTGCATTGTGTGACATCAGGTACCGCACGTGTTACCCTCCCTCATCCAACAACAATAGGTTTCCACTCTGCATCGCACATAACTCGTCACGTCACTGTACTGAACAGTGCAGCACCAAATACCGCCAGTGCAACCCTACCTGATCCAACAGTAACAGCTTTCCACTTTGCTTCAATGTCTTTGCCACCACACATCACACCAAACCACACTTCACTTCACTGTGTGACATCAGGTACCGCAAGTGAGCCCCTACCTCATCCAACAACAACAGATTTCCACTTTGCTTCAATGTCTTTGCCAAGTGCAACCTGTTGCGCTCTCCTCCAGAAAGCATGCTGACCTGTCAACAGTAGGTCGGATTCAGACAGATGTACAAAGCATGTCAAGCTGTCATTGTGAGTCAGATTCAGACAGATGTACAAAGCATGCCAAGCTGTCAACAGTAGGTCGGATTCAGACAGATGTACGAAGCATGCCAAGCTGTCAACAATTGGTCGGATTCAGACAGATGTACTAAGCATGCCATGCTGTCCTTATGAGTCAGATTCGGACAAACGTACAAAGCATGCCAAGCTGTCAACAGTAGGTCGGATTCAGACAGATGTACGAAGCATGCCAAGCTGTCAACACTTGGTCGGATTCAGACAGATGTACTAAGCATGCCATGCTGTCCTTATGAGTCAGATTCGGACAAACGTACAAAGCATGCCAAGCTGTCAACAGTAGGTCGGATTCAGACAGATGTACGAAGCATGCCAAGCTGTCAACAATTGGTCGGATTCAGACAGATGTACTAAGCATGCCATGCTGTCCTTATGAGTCAGATTCGGACAAACGTACAAAGCATGCCAAGCTGTCAACAGTAGGTCGGATTCAGACAGATGTACAAAGCATGCCACGCTGTCAACAGTAGGTCGGATTCAGACAGAGGTACAAAGCATGCCAACCTTTCAAAGTGAGTCAGACTCCGACAGATGTTCAAAGCATGCCAACCTTTTGAATTGAGTCAGATAGACAAATGTACAAAGCAAGCCAACCTGTCGTATTGAGTCAAATTCCGACAGTTGTACAATGCATTCCAACCTATCGTGGTGATTCAGATTCAGACAGATACCCAAATCATGCCAACCTTTTGTATTGAGTCGGATTCTGACTTTTGTATTGAGTCGGATTCTGACTTTTGTAGTGAGTCGGATTCTGACTTTTGTATTGAGTCGGATTCTGACTTTTGTACTGAGTTGGATTCTGACTTTTGTAGTGAGTCGGATTCTGACTTTTGTATTGAGCCGGATTCTGACTTTTGTATTGAGTCGGATTCTGACTTTTGTATTGAGTCGGATTCTGACTTTTGTATTGAGTCGGATTCTGACTTTTGTATTGAGTCGGATTCTGACTTTTGTATTGATCTGATTCATCTCTCTTCATCCCCCCCCCCTTATATAAATTATAGGGGGGGTGGGGGGGCATTTCTGGCGTGTGTAGCCGGCCCCTGCGTCGCTGCATGACGCATCAACCAAAAAAAGCGCTTCTTAATAGCCTTTCCGGATTATCTAGAATTATCTTGATTATTTGAGGATGAGCAAAAGCCCCTTTAGCCCAATTGGCTACCCCCTGGACTGTCACATACATTTTGTTGGCAGGTTGCAGCCAAGACTGTAACATCCATAAATTTGAATGCGCAGAACAATAGACATTGGGCAGTGGAACATGAACCAAATACAGATGGGCGGTTCTTGAGGTGAAAAACAAGGGCAGTTGGCTTGGCACCAGAGAACACGGTGAGCAGTGCAACATGAACCAAATATAGATGGGCGGTTCTTGAGGTGAAAAACAAGGGCAGTTTGGCTTTGGGCACCAAGAACAACGAGTTATCAGTGCAAATGAACCAAATATAGATTGGGGGGGCGTCTTGAGGTGAAAAACAAGGGCAGTGGCTTGGGCACCCACAAAGAAACACGGTGAGCAGTGCAACAATGAACCAAATGTAGATGTGCGGGTTCTTGAGGTGAAAACAAGGGCAGGTTTGGCTTGGCACCAGAGAACACGTGAGCAGTGCAACATACCAATATAGATGGGCGGTTCTTGAGTAAAAAAACTAGGTCAGCAAACTTTGGCTTGCACCAGAGAACACGGTGAGCAATGTCAACATGAACCAAATGTAAGATGGGCGGTTCTCTTGAGTGAAAAACAGGGCAGTTGGCTTGGCACCAGAGAACACGGTGAGCAGTGCAACATGAACCAAATATAGATGGGCGGTTCTTGAGGTGAAAAACAAGGGCAGTTGGCTTGGCACCAGAGAACACGGTGAGCAGTGCAACATGAACCAAATATAGATGGGCGGTTCTTGAGGTGAAAAACAAGGGCAGTTGTCTTGGCCCACCCAAGAACCACGGTGAGCATGCAACTTGAACCAAATAATAGATGGGCGGTTCTTGAGGTGAAAAACCGGGCAGTTTGGCCTTGGCACCCAGAGAAACGGTGACGCAATGAACTGGCAACATGAACCAAATTAGATGGGGGGGGTCTGGTATTCTTTAGAGGTGAAAAACAAGGGCAGTGGCTTTGGCACCAGAGAACACGGTAGCATGTCAACAGAACCAAATATAGATGGGCGGTTCTTCTTGAGTAAAAACAAGGCAGTTGGCTTGGCACCAGAGAACACGGTGATACATGGCAACATTAACCAAATATAGAGGGCGGTTCTTGAGGTGAAAACAAGGGCCGTTGCTTGGCACTCAGAGAACACGTGAGTCAGTGCCACATGAACCAATATAAATGGGGGCGGCAACTCTTGAGGTGAAAAAACAACAAGGGCAGTTGGCCTTGGCACCAGAGAACACATTTGAGCCAAGTGCAAACATACCAAATGTAGATGGCGGTTCTCTTGAAGGTGAAAAAACAGGGCAGTTGGCTGGGCACCAGAGAACACGGTGAGCAGTGCAAAACATGAACCAAATATAGATGGGGCGGTTTCTTGAGGTGAAAAACAAGTGCAGTTGGCTTGGGCACCATATAAACCCACTGTGAGCATGCAACATGAACCAAATGAGGGGGGGCGGTTCTTTTAGGTGGAAAAACAGGGCAGTTGGCTTGGCACCATAGAACCCGGTGAGTCAGTGCAACAATGACCAAATATATATGGGCGGAATTTGTCGAGTGAAAAAAGGGCAGTTGGAATTGGCACCAGAGAACACGGTGAGAGCAGTGCAACATGAACCAAATATAGATATGTGGAGGGCCGGTTCTTGAGTGAAAAACGGGCAGTTGGCTTGGCACCAGAGAACACACGGTGAGCATGCAAGCATGAACCAAATATAGATGGATGGGGGGCGTTTCTTGATGTGAAAACACAAGGGCAGTTGGCTTGGCACCAGAGAACACGGTGAGCAGTGGCAACATGGCACAATATAGATGGGCGGTTCTCAAGGTGAAAAACAAGGGCAGTTGGCTTGGCACCAGAGAACACGGTGAGCAGTGCAACCTTACCGCAAATATAGATGGGCGGGGGCGGTAATTCTTGAGGTGAAAAACAAAGGGCAAGTTGGCTTGTGGCAACCAGAGAACCCCCCCCACGGGGGTGAGCAGTGCAACATAACCAAATATAGATGGGCGGTTCTTGAGGTAAAAACAAGGGCCGGTTGGCTTTGGCACCAGAGAACACGGTGATCAGTGTCAAACAATGAACCAATATAGATGTGGATCGGGTTCTTGAGGGAAAAACAATGGCAGTTGGCTTGGCACCAGAAGACCACGGTGAGCATGGCAACATGACCAAATATAGGATGGAGCGGGGTTCTTCTTCAAGGTGAAAAACAATGAGGGCAGTTGGGGACTTGGCACCGAGAACACCCGGTGGATTGCATTGCACACAGTTAACCCAATATAGATGGGCGGTTTCTTTGAGGTGAAAAACAAGGGCAGTGGCTTGGCACCAAGAGAATAACGGTGAAGTGCATTTTGAACATTAACCACAAATGTAATTGGACGTTTTCTTGAAGGTGAAAAATCAAAAGGGCAGTTTGGCTTGGCAACCGCAGAGAACAACGGTGGCAGTGCAAACATGTAACCACATATACGACTAATGGTGGTGGTAAAATGTCTATTACACGTGAAAACAAGGGGCCAGTTGGCTTGGCCCACACTCGCCGCAACAGGTTCACACAGACAGTGCAACATGAACCAAATATAGATGGGCGGTTTTGAGGTGAAACAAATGAAAGAAGACAAGGGCAGTTGCCTTGTCCCAGAGAACAAACCTTTGATCATTCAACACCGATCACAATGAACCCAAATATAGATGGGCGGATTCTTGAGGGGTTTGAAAAACAAAAGAAAGGGCAGTTGGTACTTGGGCAAAACCAGAGAACAAACAAACGGTGAGCAGTGCAACTGAACCAAATAAGTATGTGGGGAGGCGGGGGGGGTTGGATGGGGGATTGAGGGTTTAGGAGATGGGCAGTTTCTAATCTTGAAGTGTGTGAAAAACACGAGTAGAAGGCAGCATTTGGCTTGGGCACCACAGAGAACAAACGGTGAGTCAGTGCAACATGAAACCAAATATAGATGGGTGGTTCTTGCGGTGAAAAACAAGGCAGTTGGCTTGGGCACCGATAGAACACGTGAGGCGGCAATTAAGCAAAATAGTGGGGGCGGTTCTTGAGGTGAAAAACAAGGGCAGTTGGCTTGGCACCAGAGAACACGGTGAGCAGTGCAACATGAACCAAATATAGATGGGCGGTTCTTGAGGTGAAAAACAAGGGCAGTTGGCTTGGCACCAGAGAACACGGTGAGCAGTGCAACATTAACCAAATTAGATTGGCGGTTCGGAGGTGAAAAACAGGCATTTGGCTTGGCACCTAGGAACACGGTGTACATTGAAACATAACCAAATATAGATTGGGGCGGTTCCTTCAGGTGACAAACAATGGCAGTTGCTTGGCAAAGAGAACACGGTGAGCAGAGTGTCAACTTGAACCAATATAGATGGCTGTTTTGATTTGAAAAACAAGGGCAGTTGGCTTGGCACCAAGAACACGGTGAGCAGTGCAAACTGAACAATGTGTGGGCGGTTCTTGAGGTGAAACAAGGGCGTGGCTTGCACCGAGAACCGTGAGCATGCAACATGAACCAATATATATAGTATGTGGGCGGTTTTCTTGAGGTGAAAAACAAAGGGCATTGGCTTGGCACCAGAGAACACGTGAAGCATGCAACATGACCCAAAATAGATGGGGCGGTTCTTGAGGTGAAAACAGGGCAGTTGCTTGGCAGCCAGAGAATACGGTGAGCAGTTGAACATAACCAATGTATATGGGCGGTTTCTTGTCAGGTGAAAACAAGGGCAGGTGGCTTGGCACCAGAGAACACGGTGAGCAGTGCAACATGAACCAAATATAGATGGGCCGTTCTTGAGGTGAAAAACAAGGGCAGTTGGCTTGGCACCAGAGAACACGGTGAGCAGTGCAACATGAACCAAATATAGATGGGTGGTTCTTGAGGAAAACACAAGGGCAGTTGGCTTGGCACCAGAGAACACGGTGAGCAGTGCAACATGAACCAAATATAGATGGGCGGTTCTTGAGGTGAAAAACAAGGGCAGTTGGCTTGGCACCAGAGAACACGGTGAGCAGTGCAACATGAACCAAATATAGATGGGCGGTTCTTGAGGTGAAAAACAAGGGCAGTTGGCTTGGCACCAGAGAACACGGTGAGCAGTGCAACATGAACCAAATGTAGATGGGCGGTTCTTGAGGTGAAAAACAAGGCAGTTGGGCTTGGCACCGAGGGGGACAAAACACGGTGAAGCAGTGCACAGGAACCCCTATAGATGGGCGGTTCTAGAGGTGAAAAACAAAGGCAGGTTGGTCATTGGCACAGAGAACACGGTGAGCAGTGCAACAGAACCAAATATAGATGGGCCGGTTTTGAGGTGAAAAACAAGGGAGTTGGGCTTGCACCAGAGACACGTGAGCAGTTTGCAACATGAACCAAATATAGATGGGCGGTTCTTGAGGTGAAAAACAAGGGCAGTTGGCTTGGCACCAGAGAACACGGTGAGCAGTGCAACATGAACCAAATATAGATGGGCGGTTCTTGAGGTGAAAAACAAGGGCAGTTGGCTTGGCACCAGAGAACACGGTGAGCAGTGCAACATGAACCAAATATAGATGGGCGGTTCTTGAGGTGAAAAACAGGGAAGTAGGCGTGGCACCGAAGAAACGGGGAGCCAGGCAACATGAACAAATGTAGATGGGCGGTTTGAGGTGAAAAAACAAGGGCAGTGGCTTGCCACCAGAGAGACAAGGTGAGCCGTGCCCAACATGAACCAAATATAGATGGGCGGTTCTTGAGGTGAAAAACAAGGGCAGTTGGCTTGGCACCAGAGAACACGGTGAGCAGTGCAACATGAACCAAATACAAAGTATACGCAGCAATGCAACATACTAATCGTTTACCTTCTTCTGCTGGTCACCAGACCTGAAGTTGTACCACGAGCAGTACGCATGTGTGTTTACTTTACGTCCGTTTAGATCAATCTGCAAAAGCAAGCAAGGGGGCTTCAGGAGGGCTGTTTGTATCAGTGCGTGAAGATGTATTCAAAGAAGTGCATGGTGTTGAGCATGTGTTTGTGCCATCCTTCCATCCATCCGCCTGTCTGCTTGTCCATCCGCCCGTCCATCCATCCATCCATCCACCTGTCTGTGAGTCCATTCGCCCTTCCATCCATCCATCCATCTGCCTGTCTGCGTGCCCATCCACCCGTCCAGCCGTCCATCCATCCCCCTGTCTGCTTGTCCATCCGCCCGTCCATCCATCCATCCATCCACCCATCCGCCTGTCTGCTTGTCCATCCGCCCGTCCATCCATCCATCCATCAGTCTGCCTGTGTGTCCATCTGCCCGTCCATCCATCCATCCGCCTGTCTGCATGTCCATTCGCCCGCCCAGCCATCCATCTATCCATCCACCTGTCTGTTTGTCCATCCGCCCGTCCATCCATCCATCCGCCTGTCTGCTTGTCCATCCGCCCGTCCATCCATCCATCCACCTGTCTGTTTGTCCATCTGCTCGTCCATCCATCCATCCATCTATCTACCCACTTCCATCTACCCATTTCCATCTATCCATTCACTTGCAGCCACCCACTTCCATCCATCTATACATCCACGTCAATCCACCATCAGCAATAACGTCGACACTTCCATCTATCCAACCATCCACTTCCATCCTACTACTTCTGTCCATCCATCCACTTGCATCTATCCACTTTGATCCATTCACCCACTTCCATCTATACATCCACGTCAATCCACTCAATCAAGAACTCACTTCCTCAGCCCCATCAGCAATAACATCGAACACCCTCTTCTCATTTATCCATCCATCCACTTCCAACCACCCACTTTCATCCATCCATCCATCCACTTCCATCCACCCACTTGCATATATTCCAGGAATGAGAACTCACCTCCTCAGCCCCATCAGCTATGACGTCGTACACTCCCATTTATCCATCCACTTACATCCAACCACTTCCATCCATCTACTTCCTTCTATCCACCCATCTACTTCAATCTATCCACTTCCATCCATCCACTCACTTTCATCCATATCTCCACATCTATCCATCCATCTATCACTCACCTCCTCAGCCCCATCAGCAATAACATCGTACACCCTCTTCTCATTTATCCATCCATCCACTTCCAACCACCCACTTTCATACACCCATCCACTTGCATCCACCCACTTGCATATATTCCAGGAATGAGAACTCACCTCCTCAGCACCATCAGCAATGACATCGTACACTTCTATCTATCCAACCATCCACTTCCATCCCAATACTTCCATATATCCATCCACTTTGATCCATCCATCCACTTCCATCCACCCACTTGCATCTATTCCAGGAATGAGAACTCACCTACTCAGCACCATCAGCAATAACGTCGACACTTCCATCTATCCAACCATCCACTTCCATCCTACTACTTCCATCCATCCATCCACTTGCATCTATCCACTTTGATCCATTCACCCACTTCCATCTATACACCCACGCCAATCCATTCATCTATCACTCACCTCCTCGGCGCCATCAGCGATAACGTCGTACACCGTCTTATCGGCATCCAGTGCCTCCCTAGACTGATCCACGTACATGGGCACAGTAGTCTCACCCATCTTCAGCATACCCTGCAAGAAATGTGGGGTGCGGGGAGGGTGTTGTGTGTGAATTTATGTGTGTGTGTGTGTGTGTGTGTGTGTGTGAGTGAGAGAGGAGAGAGAGAGAGAGAGAGAGAGAGAGAGAGAGAGAGGGGAGAGAAAGGGGGAGAGAGAGAGGGAGAAAGAGTGAGAATGTGTGTTTGTGTACATGGGCACAGTAGTCTCTTCCATCTTCAGCATGCCCTGCATGCATTGTGGGGTGTGCGTAGGGAGTTGTGTGTTGTGTGTGCATAAGGTGTGTGTGTGTGAGAGAGAGAGGGAGAGACAGAGTCTGTGTGAGAATGTGTGTTTGTGTACATGGGCACAGTAGTCTCACCCATCTTCAGCATGCCCTGCATGCATTGTGGGGTGTGCGTAGGGAGTTGTGTGTTGTGTGTGCATAAGGTGTGTGTGTGTGAGAGAGAGAGGGAGAGACAGAGTCTGTGTGAGAATGTGTGTTTGTGTACATGGGCACAGTAGTATCACCCCTCTTTCAGCATGCCCTGCATTGCATTGTGGGGTGTGCGTAGGGAGTTGTGTGTTGTGTGTGCATAAGGTGTGTGTGTATGAGAGAGAGAGGGAGAGACAGAGTCTGTGTGAGAATGTGTGTTTGTGTACATGGGCACAGTAGTCTCACCCATCTTCAGCATGCCCTGCATTGCATTGTGGGGTGCGTAGGGAGTTGTGTGTTGTGTGTGCATAAGGTGTGTGTGTGTGAGAGAGAGAGGGAGAGGACAGAGTCTGTGTGAGAATGTGTGTTTGTGTACATGGGCACAGTAGACTCACCCATCTTCAGCATGCCCTGCATGCATTGTGGGGTGTGCGTAGGGAGTTGTGTGTTGTGTGTGCATAAGGTGTGTGTGTGTGAGAGAGAGAGGGAGAGACAGAGTCTGTGTGAGAATGTGTGTTTGTGTACATGGGCACAGTAGTCTCACCCATCTTCAGCATGCCCTGCATGCAGTGTGGGAATATACATGTGTGTGTGTTGTGTGTGCATAAGGTGTGTGTGTGTGTTGTGTGTGCATAAGGTGTGTGTGTGTGTGTGTGTGTGTGAGAGAGAGAGCGTGTGTGTACATGGGCATAATAATAGTCTCTCCCATCTTCAGCATGCCCTGCATGCAATGTGGGGTGCGGGAAGGGTTTGACCGTGGTATGTGTTTAAGTTACCTCTCAAGTAGTTATCTCTCAAGAAGCAAGTAACTCACCTTATCCGGCATCTCCATACCCATGATCATCTTGAACAGCGTTGACTTGCCCAATCGTGACAGGAAGGGCTAACAAGAAAAAGCATTAGCGAACTGAACCCCAAACAATCGTGGGCATGTTGCAAGTAACCCACAAGCCACCCACAAGTAATGTCGAGTAACCTACCTTATCGGGCGTTTCCATACCCATGATCATCTTGAGCAGAGTTGACTTCCCAGCTCGGTTACCCCCAATGATTCCCTGAAAGTGTAGGCGTGTACACACACATGCACAAACTCACCCTCTCTATCTCAAGTAGTTATCTCTCAAGAAGCAAGTAACTCACCTTATCTGGCGTCTCCATACCCATGATCATCTTGAACAGCGTTGACTTGCCGGCTCCGTTACCGCCAATGATTCCCTGAATGTGGGGCAGCAATATCAGCATTAGAGCATGCATTGCAGTATAGGGTTGCTAGACAGCTTGAAGAATGATTCCCTGAAAGTGTGGCACCAATAACAGCATCAGCGTATGTAATACAGTCCAGGGTATTGGTGGTTGGCCCCAGTACAAGCAAACGGGCTGGCCTCCTCAACCTCACGCCTCGTAAAAAGGAATAATAATAATAATAATAATAATAATAATAATATTTATATATTTATTTATAGCCATGTGTTGCTAGAAAAGCTGAAGAGAACCCAACCCCAACCCAAATGTATTCACAGTCCAGGGTGCCAGGGTTGCTAGGTAGGCTGAAGAGAACCCAACCCAACCCCAACCCAAATGTATTTACAGTCCAGGGTTGCTAGGTAGGCTGAAGAGAACCCAACCCAACCCCAACCCTAATGTATTTACAGTCCAGTGTTGCTAGGTAGGCTGAAGAGAACCCAACCCAACCCCAACCCTAATGTATTTACAGTCCAGTGTTGCTAGGTAGGCTGAAGAGAACCCAACCCAACCCCGACCCTAATGTATTTACAGTCCAGTGTTGCTAGGTAGGCTGAAGAGAACTCAACCCAACCCCAACCCTAATGTATTTACAGTCCAGTGTTGCTAGGTAGGCTGACGAGAACCCAACCCAACCCCAACCCTAATGTATTTACAGTCCAGGGTTGCTAGGTAGGCTGAAGAGAACCCAACCCAACCCCAACCCTAATGTATTTACAGTCCAGTGTTGCTAGGTAGGCTGAAGAGAACCCAACCCAACCCCAACCCTAATGTATTTACAGTCCAGTGTTGCTAGGTAGGCTGAAGAGAACCCAACCCAACCCCAACCCTAATGTATTTACAGTCCAGTGTTGCTAGGTAGGCTGAAGAGAACCCAACCCAACCCCAGCCCTAATGTATGTACAGTCCAGTGTTGCTAGGTAGGCTGAAGAGAACCCAACCCAACCCCAGCCCTAATGTATTTACAGTCCAGTGTTGCTAGGTAGGCTGAAGAGAACCCAACCCAAATTCATTTGCAGCCCAGGGTTGCTAGACAGGCTAAAGGGGATGTGGCCGTCAAGGATAATTCATGAAGAACATAGGGAATCAATATCAGCATCAGCGCAAGCACTACAGTCTAGGCCTGCTAGACAGGCTGAAGGGACGTGGCCAACAAGGAGCATTCATGAAGAACGTTGGGCACCGATATCAGCATCAGCATTTGCACTTCAGTTTAGGGCTGCTAGACTGGCTGAAGGATTATTCATGCAGAAAAAATTAACGGAGAACGTTGGGCACTGATATCAGCATCAGCGTATGTACAACAGTACAGGGCTGCCAGACTGGCTGAAGGATGATTGATGAAGAACATAGGGCATCAATGTCAGCAACAGCGCAAGCACTACAGTCTAGGGCTGCTAGGCAGGCTGAAGGGACGTGGCCAACAAGGAGCATTCATAAAGAACGTGTGGCACCAAGATCAGCATCAGCGCATGTATTACAGTGCAAGGTTGCTAGACAGGCTGGAGGACAATGAATGAAGAACGTGTGGCACCAATATCAGCATCAGCGTTTTTACTATAGTCTAGGGCTGCTAAACAGGCTGAAGGAGAATTCATGAAGAACATAGGGCATCAATATCAGCAGCAGCGCAAGCACTACAGTCTAGGGCTGCTAGACAGGCTGAAGGGTCGTGGCCAACAAGGAGCATTCAAGGAGAACGCTGGCCACTGATATCTAAGGGCACCGATATCAGCATCAGCGTATGTACTACACGGGACGACCACAGGGATGAATATGAGGACGGAAGGTTTGAATGTTATGGATATCAGCACATCCCGTTTCGACAATTGGCTCAATGGTAGAGCTCGTTGAAATCAGGTGTGGGGGTTGAATCCCTATGGGTGCGCCTTAGATTTCGCGGTCGCTGTCAACCGTAGCACTGTCCAGGTAAAGAAGCAGCCCGCTTTCTACCACCGTAAGAAAAAGGCTCCCTGAATACCACGCCCCACCAGGCGTTATCATTACTTTTTGATATCAGCACACATGGCATGAGAGCATGGCCAACGGTTACTACAGTCCAGGGTAGCCTGGTAGGCTGAAGGATCGTGGCCAACAAGTAAAAAGTAATGATAACGCCTGGTGGGGCGTGGTATTAAGGGAGCCCCGTCTTACGGCGGGGCTTCCTTAATACCGAACGGGCCGCTACTCTACCTCAACAAAGCTACCATGGCGGTTGACAGAGACCGCTAACACTTAAGCGCACCCGTGGGGATTCGAACCCAGCACCTACGTCGTTCAAGGCGCCCTGGTATGCTGAATGGTCATGGCAAACAAGAAAAAGAAAAAAAGATAGTGCCTGGAGGGGCGTGGTGTTAAGGGGACCCTCCCGTACGCCGCAGCTGTAGAAAGCCACCATGGCAGACATATTAAGTGTCACCCTCCAGGTGGTAGGGACTCCTTCATGCGACGTGTGGCAAGAATGCTGGTACACGAGGCAATATATTATCTGTGCAGCTTAGGGATAAGTTTGTCTACGTGTTTGGACTGATCCCTAAGGTGGAGAGATGCCAACAAGGAACAAGTTCTAAATGCATTGCAAGCGACTTGGAAATTCGCGGTTACTGGTGGCCATCGGCTAAAATTGACGGAGAGTGTAGACTGTCCTCTTGGCCACCAAGGAAAAGGTCTTAAACCCATCGCAGGCGACCCGGGAGTTGGAGGTCAGTGTTGGCTATCGGCTAACATTGGCGGAGAGTGTTGGCCATCGGCTAACATCGGCGGAGAGTGTTGGCCATCGGCTAACATTGGCGGAGAGTGTTGGCCATCGGCTAACATTGGCGGAGGTGATGAGGTTGGCCATCGGCTAAACATTGGCGGAAGAGTGTCCATAGGCTCGAACATTGGCGGAGTGGAGAGAGTGTTGGCCATGGCTAACATTGGGGAGAGTGTTGGCCATCGGCTTAAAATTGGCGGAGAGGGTGGCATAGGATAAACCATTGGCGGGAGCGGAGGGAGAGTGTTGGCCTCGGCCTAACATTGCGGCGAGTGTTGGCCATCGGCTCTCTAACTTAAAATTGACGGAGAGTGTTGGCCCTTCGGCCTAAAATGGCGGAGGTTAGGAGAGGTGTTGGCCCATCGGATAACATTGGCGAGAGAGAGTGTTGGCCATCGGCTAAAATTGGCGGAGAGTGTTGGCCATCGGCTAAAATTGGCGGAGAGTGTTGGCCATCGGCTAACATTGGCGGAGAGTGTGGCCATGGCTACATGGCGGAGAGTTGTTGGCCACGGGCTAACTAAAATTGACGGAGAGTGGAGAGTGTTGGCCTTCGCTAAAAATGGCGGGAGTGTTGGCCACGGCTAACATTGGCGGGAGTGGTGGCCATAGGCTCCCTTCTAAAATGGCGGAGCGAGTGTGGCCACGTGCCTCTACAATTGGCGGAGAGTGTTGCCCTCGGCTAACATGGGGAGAGTGTTGGCCCATCGGTAACATTGCGGGGGGGGGGGGGGAGATGTGTGGCCATCGGCTAACATCCCTTTGGGCGGAGAGGGAAGACGAGTGTCGGCCATCGGCACCATTGGCGGAGCGTGGGAGTGTGGCCATCGGCTAACATTGGCGGAGAGTGTTGGCCATCGGCTAACATTGGCGGAGAGTGTTGGCCATCGGCTAACATTGGCGGAGAGTGTTGGCCATCGGCTAAAATTGGCGGAGAGTGTTGGCCATCGGCTAAACATGCGGAGGAGAGTGTCGCCATCGGCGCTAAAATTGGCGGACGGAGAGAGAGCGTTGGCCATCGGTCAAACATTGGCGGAGAGTGTTGGCCATCGGCTAACATTGGCGAAGAGTGGTGGCCATCGGCTTAAATTGGCGGAGGATGTGTTGGCCATCGGCTTAAAATTGGCGGAGAGAGTGTTGGCCATCGGCTACCATTGGCGGAGAGTGTTGGCCATCGGCTAAAATTGACGGAGAGTGTTGGCCTTCGGCTAAAATTGGCGGAGAGTGTTGGCCATCGGCTAACATTGGCGGAGAGTGTTGGCCATCGGCTAACATTGGCGGAGAGTGTTGGCCATCGGCTAACATTGGCGGAGAGTGTTGGCCATCGGCTAAAATTGGCGGAGAGTGTTGGCCATCGCGAACATTGGCGGAGAGTGTTGGCTGTCCTCTTGGCTACCAAGGGATAAGTCCTAAACCCATCGCACGCGACCCGGAAAGACGGCAGTCAGTGTTGGCTATCGGAATCGCGTGCCGCAGACAGAAACCGGTGTTCATGACAGGGCCAGGGTAGTGCGGTTCAGAGAGATTTCGACCCCCACGGAAAATTTCAAGCTGAATACCAATGGAAGAGCATGCAAAGGAGACCGCATACAACCGTCTTATTTCTCGAGCAGTGCAGGTTTCGGCGATTTGTGTAGCTTTCGAGGTTGGTGTCAGTTCAACTGAGGGGCCAGTTAGAGCGAGGGTTTCTCTTCATGACCATATATATGACTGATAACGAGATATAAATTATTCCTGTGTGTTATACAAACACCAGAGTTTTCTTTTTCTTTTTCCTGTGCGTTATACAAACAACGGATACACCAGAGGTTTTGAAGAGACTGTCCTTGCGTACTTGCTCCTTTTGTTTTTTTATGGATAAGGAGATTACGATATATACATCGTCTATCTATCTCAATCTCGTCCTTACCCCCACCCTCACCCTCACATACATGGGACGGATAGCCCAAAATGTATGTGTGTGTGTGTGTGTGCGTTTGTGTGTGTGTGTGTGTGTGCTGGCGCATGTGTGTTGGTATGTGTGTGTTGGTGTGTGCATGTTGGTGTGTGCTTTGGTGTGTGGGTGGGTGGATCTATCTATCTGAATCTCCTTATCCATAAATAACCAATATAATTATAAATAGATCATATGTACAGATCTATCTATCTGAATCTCCTTATCCTTACATCCTTATCTCTTTATCAGTCACATATCTCTTTATGAACGATTGTTTGGGGTTCAGTTCATCAGTGCTTGTTCTTTTTAAGCCCTTCCTGTACGGTTGGGCAAGTCCCTTTAGCCTATTTGGCCTACCCCTGGACTGTAACATACATACATACATATGAAGAGATATATGACTGATAAAGAGATGAGGAGAAATAATGGTTAAGAGATATATGACTTATTCCTGTGCGTTATTCAAACACCAAAGATTTTTGTTTTTTTCCTGTGCGTTATTGAAACCACTAATCACTGTATTCAAGCCCAGATCAGGCCCCAACAGCACACACTCGCCACAATGGCGCCAGGAGGGATGACAAAGCTCATGTCATCCACCAGGAGTTCACATACACACACACACACACACCACACACCCAGTTGTATACATCATAAGTCAAGCCCCGGCCTGGCATCAATAACCCTTAGCTCATACCCACCACAATGGCGGCGGGGGGGATGTCAAAGCTCATGTCATCCACCAGGATTCGGTCCTCAAAGCCCTTGCCGATTCCCTCTATATTTATCTATATACCACCACTACCACTACGACTACTACTACAACCACTACATAACTACCACTCCCACTTCAACATCTGATCACTGTATTCAAGCCCCAACAGCACACACTCTACACAACGGCGCCGGGGGGGATGTCAAAGCTCATTTGATCCACCAGGATGGGGTCCTCAAAGCCCTTCATAAAGCCCTTAACATTTATCTATACACTACTACTACTCCTACCACTCCCACCTCAACATACAATTACTGTATTCAAGCCCCAACCAGACCCCAACAGCACATACTCACCACAATGGCTCCGGGAGGGATGTCAAAGCTCATGTCATCCACCAGGATGCGGTCCTCAAAGCCCTTGGTGATGCCCTTACCCACCACAACCTCGCTACCCAATCGTGGGCCCACGGGAATCATGATGCTATCCACCTGTTAGTAAGTGTGGGTGTGTAAGTGTTAGTGTGTGTGTTGGGTGTGTGTGTGTGTGTGTGTGGTGGTGGGGGTGGGGGGGGGAGGTCCACGAGAATCATGGATTGGCTATCCACCTGTTAGTGTGTGTGTGGTGGGTGGATGGGAGGGTGGGGGGTGGGGGTGGGGGCCGGGGGTGGGGGAGGTGGGCACGGAAATCATGATGCTATCCCACCTGTAGTGAGTAGGTGTGTGAGTGTTAGTGTGTCTGGGGTGGGTGGGTGGCTGGGGGTGGGGGTGGGGGTGGGGGGCACATGAATCATGAGGCTATCCACCTGTTGGTGAGTGTCGGTGGTGGTGGGGTGGGTGTGTGTGTGGGGGGGGGGGGGGGGGGGTCGGGGGTCGGAGGGGGGGATGGGAGGTGTGTGGGGGAAGAGGGTGGGGTGGGTGGTGGGAGTGTTTGGTTGTGTGTTTCTGTACCTGAGTTGTGTGTGTGTGTGTGTGATGTGTGTGTATCATTGGTGTGTCGTGGCTGTGTGTAGGGGGGTGTGGGTGTGGGTGTGGGTGTTGGGGGTGGGGGGGGCATGTCTTGATGGTGTGATGTAGGGGGGCGGGGGGGGAGTGTATGGGTCAGATGGAGGGGTGGATGCTGATGTTGCATTTGCCAACATGACCTCGCTACCCAAGCGGGGCCCACAGGAATCATGATGCTATCCACCTGTCTAGTGTGGTTTGGGGGTGGGGTAGGTGGTGGGGGGTGGGGCACGGAATCATGATGACTATCGCCTGTTAGTGTGGGTGTGGGGGGGGGGGGGGCGGGTGTGTGTGCTGTGAGGGGGGGGGGGGGGGGGGGGGGGGGGGGGGGGGGGGGGGGGGGGGGGGGGGCACGGGGAATCATGTGCTATCCACTTTAAGTGTGTGTGTGGGTTGTTGGTGGTTGTGTGTGTGTGGTGTGTGTGGTGTGGTTGGTGGTGTGGTGGTGGGGGGGGGGGGGGGGGGGGGGGGGCAACGGGGATCATGATGCTATCCACCTGTCAGTGTGTGTGTGTGTGTTAGTGGTGTGTGTGTGGGAGGGGGGGGGGGACGTAACGGTTTACACAGGCCTGTCCACACACACCCCACCCTTCACGCATCCACACACACACAATCCCCACCCCACGCACCCCACCAACTTACAGCACTGGTCTTGACATGCTCCGAGGCCTCCCTAACCACCACCTAACTAACTAAACTAACTTAACAAGCAGTATTTAGCAGTCTTTTCTTCTTCACTTACAGCACTGGTCTTGACATGCTCCGAGGCCTCCCTAACCAGGTCATCGTATCGGTTGACGCGGGCCTGCCCCTTCTTCTGTTGACCCTTAGCCCTGGGAAGATGAAGAGACACTTGCTGGCATGGTGCTGATGGAGAAATATTTTTGTATGAATGTATGTTTGGTTGTTTGTGTGCCTGTCTGCCTGATTGATTGCCTTTTTACTGATCTTTAGGTGTTTTTAGCCCTGGGAAGATGAAGAGACACTTGTGTAATGGTGCTGATGAAAGTTTTTGTATATTATAAATTTAACCCACCCATAAATACCAAATATATTGAATAAAATTACATATAAGGAGAACCTCGCGGTATGGGTGATGTGGAGTTTTTGTTATAAATTTAACCACATGAAATACACATATATTGTAATCAATACATATAAGGCGAACCTCGCTGGATGGTGACAGATGGAGTTTTTGTATAAATTAACACCATTAAATACACATATAGTGTAATAAATACCATAAGGAGAACCTCGTGGTACTGGTGCTTGATGGAGTTTTTGTAGAAATTTACCCACCATGTAAATACAACATATATTGAATACAAAATATAAGGAGAAACTCGCTGGTATGGTGATGGTGAAAGTTTTTGTATAAATTTAACCACATTAAATACACATTATATTGTAAATAAATAACATATAAGGAGAACCTCGCTGGTATGGTGCTGACTGATGTGGAGTTTTGGTATAAAATTTAACCACATTAAATACACTATATTGTTAATGAAATACATATAAGGAGAACTCGCTGTTATGGGTGATGGAGTTTTTGTATAAAATTTAACCACCATTAAATACACAATATTGTAATACAAATACAATAAGGAGAACCTCGCTGGTATTATGGTGCTGATGGGGGGGAGTTTTGTATCAATGTTAACCACCATTTAAACACACATATATTGTAATAAATACATATAAGGAGAACCTCGCTGGTATGGTGCTGATGGAGTTTTTGTATAAATTTAACCACCATTAAATACACATATATTGTAATAAATACATATAAGGAGAACCTCGCTGGTATGGTGCTGGTTGAAGTTTTTGTATAAATTTAACCACCATTAAATACACATATATTGTAATAAATACATATAAGGAGAACCTCGCTGGTATGGTGCTGATGGAGTTTTTGTATAAATTTAACCACCATTAAATACACATATATTGTAATGAATACATATAAGGAGAACCTCGCTGGTATGGTTTGCTGATGTGAGTTTTTGTATAAATTAACACCATTAAAGACAACATATCATATTTTGTAATAAATACCATATAAGGAGAACCTCGCTGGTTATGGTGTGTATGGGAGTTTTTGTATAAATTTACCACCATTAAACAAACATATATGTAATAATACATATAAGGAGAACCTCGCTGTTATGGTGCTGATGGAGTTTTTGTAAATTTAACACCATTAAATTACACCATATATTGTAATAAATAACATATAAGGAGAACCTAGAGGTATGGTGTGATGTGGAGTTTTTTTGTATAAATTTAACCCATTAAATACACATATATGAATAATACAGATAAGGAGAACTCGCTGGTATGGGCTGATGGAGTTTTTGAATAAATTAAACCCACCATTAAATACAACCTATATTGTAATAAATACCGATAAGGAGAACCCTCGCTGTCGGTTATGTTGCTGATGGAGTTTTTTGTATAAATTTAAACCACCATTAAATACACATATATTGTAATAAATACATATAAGGAGAACCTCGCTGGTATGGTGCTGATGGAGTTTTTGTATAAATTTAACCACCATTAAATACACATATATTGTAATGAATACATATAAGGAGAACCTCGCTGGTATGGTGCTGATGGAGTTTTTGTATAAATTTAAACCACCAATTAAATAAACATTCTTGTAATATGAATACATATTAAGGAGAACTCGCTGTGTATGGTGATGAAGGGAGGTGTGGTTTTGTATATAAAATGAACCACCAGTAAATACACATATATTGACGTGAATAGAAGACATGAGAAGAGAGAACCGCGCGGGGAGGGGGCGGAGGGAGGGGGGGGAGAAAGGGAACCACAGGAAGAGACAAAGATATTGTAAGGAATACATCAAGGCGAAACCTCGTGGTAGGGTGCTGAGGAGTTTTTCGTATGTTGCTATAAAATTTAACCACCATTAAATACAAATATATTGTAATAAATCCATATAAGGAGAACCTCGCTGTGGTATGGTGGCTGATGGAGTTGTTGTATAAATTTAACCACCATTAAATACAATTTTTAATTGTAATATAATACATATAAGGAGAACATCGCTGGTTGGGTGATGGAGTTTTTGTATAAGAATGTAACCACCCTTTTAAATACACATATATTGTAAATAAATAAATATAAGGAGAACCTCGCTGGTATGGTGCGGATGAGTTTTTGTATAAATTTAACCAACCATTAAAATACACATATCTTGTTAATGGATAACATATAAGGAGAACCTCGCTGGTATGGTGCTGATGGAGTTTTTGTATAAATTTAACCACCATTAAATACACATATATTGTAATAAATACATATAAGGAGAACCTCGCTGGTATGGTGCTGATGGAGTTTTTGTATAAATTTAACCACCATTAAATACACATATATTGTAATAAATACATATAAGGAGAACCTCGGGTATGTGGTGCTCTGATGGAAGTGTTGTTAAATTTAACCACCCATTAAATTACACAGATATTGTAATAAAATAACCATATAAGGAGAACCTCGCTGGTATGGTGCTTGATTGGAGTTTTTCGTTTTTGTATATTTAATTAACCCCATTAAATACCACAATATTGTATAAATACAATATAAGGAGAACCTCAGCGGATGGTGCTGATGGAGTTTTTGTATAAATTTAACCACCATTAAATAACATAGATTGTAATAATACATTAAGGAGAACCCGGTGGTATGGTGCTGATGGAGTTGTATAAATTTAACACCACCATTAAATACACATATATTTGATAATGAATAAATTATACGGAGAACCTCGATGGTATGGTGGGCTGATGGAGTTTTGTATAAATTTAACCAACAATTAAATACACAATATGTAATAAGACATATAAGGAGAACCTCGCTGGTACTGGTATGGTGCGATGGAGTTTTTGTAGAAATGTAACAACCATTAAAAAGACAAATATATTGTAAATAATAAGAAAGAGTAAGGAGAACCTCGCTGGTATGGTGTGTGGAGTTTTTGTATAAAATTTTAACCACCATTAATACACATATATTGTAAGAAATACATATAGGAGAACCTCGTGGTATGGTGCTCTGATGGAGTTTTTGTATAAATTAACCACCATTAAAATCCACACAGATTGTAATAAATACATATAAGGGAACCTCGCTGGTATGGTTGTGAGGGAGTTTTGTATAAATTTAACCACCATGTAAATAAACATATATTGTACTAAATACATATAAGAGAAGAACTCGCTGGTCTGGTGATGATGGAAGCTTTGTATAAATTTAAACACCATTAAATACACAATATTATTAAATACATATAAGGAGTACCGCGCTGGTATGGTGCTGATGGAGTTGATGTATGAACGTATGTTAGGTTGTTTGATGTGCCTGTATGCCCGACTGAATACATCTCAGGAGACCTGCTGGTCTGGTGCTGCTGGGCGTTTTTGTCTAACTTTCACCCCCATTCACTTACCCCTCCTTGTCCTCCCTACTCTCCGGCGGAACCTCGCTGGTATGGTGCTGTGATGGAGTGTTGTCTCAATTTCACCACCATTCAATCCATCTCTCTTGTAATGCACCATATAAGGGGAACCTCGTTGTCGGTGCTTGATGGCGGTTTTGTAGCCCTTACACCATTCACTACACTATATTGTCCTCCCTAATCTCCGGAGAACCTCGCTTTGGTCTGGTGCTGAGGCGTTTTGTCTCCCTTACCACCTTCCCTACACTATATTGTAATCAATACCTATCAAGGAGCCACTGCGCTGGTTTATGGGCGAGGGGCCAGTTTAGTTTTGTCTACATTTAATCACAGGACAGACACAGAGAGTGGAAGAAAGTAAGAGAAGGAGACACCTCGGGCAGGTCTGAGTGCTGGGGAGGGGGGGTCGGAAAGGTAAGAAACCATAAACCAACAAAACCCCACACAAACCACCCAAATCTTTTAATTATTAAATACAATATATGTATGAATACATATAAGGAGAACTGATGGATGGTGCTGATGGCGTTTTTGTATAAATTAACCACCATTAAATATTACACATATATTGTAATAATACATATAAGGAGAACTGCTGGTTATGGTTGATGATGGAGTTTTGGTATAATTTAACCACCATTTAAATCACACTATATTGTATAAACATATAAGGGAGACCCTCGCTGGTTATGGTGTTGATGGAGTTTTTGTATTAAATCTAACCACCATTATACACATATATTGCTAACCAAATACATTTATAAGGAGAACCTTCGCTGGTATATGGTGCTGAATGGAAGTTTTGTATAAATTTAACACCATTTAAAAACTCAATATTGTAATTAAAGACATATATAAGGAGAACCTCGCTGGGTATGGTATGGTGTGATGGAGTTTTTGTATATAAATTTAACCACCATTAAATACACATATATTGTAATAAAATACATATAAGGGACGAACTCGCGGTTGGTATGGTGCTGATGGAGCATTTGTATAAATTTAACCACCATTAAATACACATATTATTTATTAAATACATATAAGGAGTACCTCGCTGGTATGGTGCTGATGGAGTTTGTGTATGAACGTATGTTAGGTTGTTTGTGTGCCTGTCTGCCCGATTGATTGCCTTTTTTTTTAATTCCTTCATCAGTTTCCTGATATGGTGCTGATATAATTTGTGTATGGAAGTAATTTAGCCACCATTGAACTTGAGTTCTCGACTGCCAGATTGATTGATTGTTTGGTGGCTGGCGATCATTGCCCCTTGGCCCTGAGAAGATAAGAATTCCCTTGTCAGTATGGTGCTGGTGGAGTTGTTGTTGTTTGAAAGCACGTTTGGTTGGTAGGTTGCTTGCATGCTTGCTTGCTTGAGTGCCTGCCTGCCTGACTGATTGATTGTTTGTTTCGTGGGTGAGTGGCGATCATTGCCCCTTGGCCCTGAGAATATGAAGAGTACGTGTTGGTAAGTGACTGGGGGAGTTGATGGATGGTGTATGATTTAAGTTTTGCGTTGATAGTTTTGATTGATTGTTGTGATGTGCCTGACTGACTGAAGGATTGATCGTTTTGGCGGGAGCCCCCTTATGGAGGGCGGGAGCCCACAGCAGTGTACTATGTGTACGTCGACTAGCCAATCCATCAATCCATCCATCCATCCATCAATCAATCCAATATTTCAGTTTCCCTGAGCCGCAAGATAAAGCCCCCAGGAGCCAACGGTCTCGTAAACTAACTCGCTTCGTTGCCACTGTCACTGTCCTCCCTCGCGATCACGTCCGCCAATCATTTTAGCGTAGCAGTCGACGTACATCGAAACTTACGGGACCTTTTGTTTCTTTTGTTTTGAGAGTTTCAGTTTATGTTTTCATCATTTTGATTTGATCACTCAAAGCTCTCAATTGAAGAATCTTGGCCAGTTCATTCTCATCCTTCGTTGGTTTTTATACGATCTTTTGTGTGTTTGTTTGTTTCTTTTATCTGTTTTCGTTCACTTATTTTATCAGTTTTCACTCACTTCTGATTGATCCACTCAAGCTCTCGCTAAACATCCTTGGCGAATTAGTTCTCCGGCCTTGTTTGTTTGTTTTTGTGCTTGTTTTTTTGTATCTTTTATCTGTTTTCACTCACTCCTGATTGATCCACTTAAGCTCCCGCTGGACGTTTTTGGCGAGTTTGTTCTCTTGCTTCGTTTTTTGTCTTTTACTGTTCTTTTGCATGTTTTTTTGTTTCTTTGATTTGTTTTCACTCAATTTTGATTGATCCACTCAAGCTCCCGCTAAATGTTCTTGGCGAGTTTGGTCTCTTGCTTCACTTTTTACTGATCTTTTGTTTGTTTCCTTGTTTCTTTTATCAGTTTTTACTCACTTATGTAAGGAACGGCAACTAAATATTAGTGTTTGAAAACCAATATGCACTAATATTATTTTAGTGTCACAATAATATTATAATTTCAAATAAATTCGAAATTCTGGTGAGACGGCTCGTCCGACTAATATTATATAATAGTAGACACTAATATTATATAATAGTAGACACAAATATTATATAATATAGCCGCCCCCTACACTAATATGACCTGTTTTCGCACATTCTGAATGATCCATTCAAACCCACACTGAATGTTATTGGCAAGTTTACTCTCCTGCTATGTTTTTTTACTGATCATTTCTTTGTTTTTTTGTCAACCATATCTGTTTTAACTCACTTCTGGTTGATCCACTCAAGCTCGTGCTGCATGTTCTTGGCGAGTTGTTTTCTTTCTTTATCTGTTTTCATTCACTTATTGTATCTTCTTTCACTCACTTCTGATTAATCCACTCAAGCTCGCGCTGAATGTTCTTGGCGAGCTTGTTCTCATCCTTCGTTGGTTTTTATACGATCGTTTGTGTGTTTGTTTGTTTCTTTTATCTGTTTTCATTCACTTATTTTATTTGTTTTCGCTCACTTCTGATTGATGCAATCAAGCTCTCGCTAAATGTCCTTGGCGAATTAGTTCTCCGGCCTTTTTTGTCTGTATTTGTGTTTGTTTTTTTGTTTCTTTGATCTGTTTTCACTCACTTCTGATTAATCCACTCAAGCTCTCGCTCAGCGAAGGCTGCTGAATGGTCTTGGCGAGCTTGCTCTCTTGCTTCGTTTTTTGTCTTTTACTGTTCTTTTGCATGTTTTTTGGTTTCTTTGATTTGCTCAATTTTGATTGATGCACTCAAGCTCCTGCTGAATGTTCTTGGCAAATTAGTTCTCCGGCCTTGTTTGTTTGTTTTTGTGCTTGTTTTTATGTTTCTTTTATCTGTTTTCACTCACTTCTGATTGATCCACTCAAAAGCTCTCGCTGGATGTTCTTGGCGAGCTTGTTCTCATCCTTCGTTGGTTTTTATACGATCTTTTGTGTGTTTGTTTGTTTCTTTTATCTGTTTTCACTCACTTCTGATTGATCCACTCAAGCTCTCGCTGAATGTTCTTGGCGAGCTTGTTCTCCTGCTTCTGCTCCGTTGAGAAGCGCTTGTCCTTGGCGTTCAACCACTCTGCACGACAGGGGGGTCAGGGTTTAGGTATTAAGCTGTTTTTATAATTCTTCTTTAGTATTTGTAAATATGATTTGTAATTACTATTGTTATTGGTGCGCATGTTGGTTATGTACCACTCTACCTAGTTTACGCTGCTGAGCGTTGAACTGGCGACGCCAGAACACATTACATGCAAAAAGAACATTATGAGATACACATGAGAGGCAGAATAATATTTTTTCCAGATTCATATAGTTCCAACTTGCGTACAATTTTTCCATATCCATATCATTTCCATCCATCCACATCCATTCCATTTATATCCATCCATTCCATCCACATCCATTCCATTTCCATATCCATAACAATTCCATATCCATATAATTCCATTTTGCGCAAACCCTCTGTCCTCGGTTAATTATTTCAGACTCATTATTTTTATTTCATATCTTATACTTGTTTTTAGTATTTGATACTCGTTATTTTTTAACTCATACTCGTTATGAATATTTTGCACTTGTTATTTTTAATTCAGAATCGTTACTTGTATTTGATACTCGAGATTTTTAATTCATACTTGTTATTTGTACTTCATACTCGCTATTTTAAAATCATGCTCATTATTTGTCATTCATAATTATTATAATATTCATAACTTGTATTCAAAACTTATATTTATAACTTCATACTCGCTATTTGTAATTCATAATTATTATAATATTCATCAATCATACACGTTATTTTTATTTCACTCGTTGTTTGTACTTCATAATCGCTATTTTTATTTCACTCGTTATTTGTACTTCATAATCGCTATTTTTAATTCATACTCGTTATTGTACTTCATACTCATTTGTTCCCCCGTCTCTACAACAATTGTATACAGTGCATGGATTGCAAAAAAATGCAATTTATAAATCCAATTGTGATTGAGACACTTGCCTGCGTAAAACAGATGATTACAAAAGAATTAATTGTAATAAAATGTGAGTATGAGTACAGCACTTGCCTGCGTAAAACAGATAATTAAAAAAGAATTAATTGTAATAAAATGCGATTATGAATACAGCACTTGCCTGCGTAAAAGAGTAGTATACATATGACAAGTTCTATGCAGCGTCGCATGCGACGCTAAAAAATGGCGGATAGTGATCGCGACGGAGCAACAGGTGGCAACGGAAGCGAGTTAGTTACGAGACCGTTGGCTGACGTGTCGGGCTTCATCCAGTCAGACGGTCGGTCAGTCCGTCAGTCCGTCAGTCGGACAGACAAATGGTTAACCCTGGGGGCTCCCGCCCCCTTGAAGAGGGGGCTCCGCCCAAAACATCACATATGAAGCACTTACCAGAGTAGTTGCCCTCAGCGACAGCCACAACAGTTTAATGAACTCACCAATCTGCTACAATGCAAAAACATAATTCAATCATATAACAATCGATCATTACCCATGAAGCACTTGCCTTAGTCGTTACCCTCAAAGGGAATGCCTGCCCCACGGTCCAGTTCCAGAATCCAGCCAGCGACGTTGTCCAGGAAGTAGCGGTCGTGGGTGACGGCCACTACAGTGCCCTTGAAGTAATAAAAAAAGAAAAGAAAACAACTCATGAATAACTACCCATGAAGCACTTGCCTTAGTCGTAACCCTCAAAGGGAATGCCTGCCCCACGGTCCAGTTCCAGAATCCAGCCAGCGACGTTGTCTAGGAAATAGCGGTCGTGGTTGACAACCACCACAGTGCCCATGAAATAGTAAGAAAAAGTAAAAAAAGTAAAAAAAGTCACAAATCATTACCCGTGAAGAATTTGCCTGAGTAGTTGCCCTCCAAAGGAATGCCTGCCCCACGGTCCAGTCCCAGAATCCAGCCAGCGACGTTGTCCAGGAAGTAGCGGTCGTGGGTGACGGCCACCACAGTGCCCTTGAACTAGCAAAAAAGAAGAAAAAAAAAGTAAAAAAAGTCACAAGTGGTTACCCATGAAAAGCACTTGCCTGAGTAGTTGCCCTCAAAAGGAATGCCTGCCCCACGGTCAAGTTCCAGAATCCAGCCAGCGACGTTGTCCAGGAAGTAGCGGTCGTGGGTGACTGGGTGACAGCCACCACAGTACCCTTGAAAAAAAAAAGTAGAAAAAAAAACTCATGAATAATTACCCATAAAACACTTGCCTGAGTAGTTGCCCTCAAAATGTATGCCTGCCCCACGGACCAGTTCCAGAATCCAGCCAGCGACATTGTCCAGGAAGTAGCGGGCGTGGGTGACAGCCACCACAGTGCCCTTGAAATAGTAAAAAAAGGTAAAAAAGTCACGAATCATTACCCTTGAAAAAAGAAGAAGAAAATCATGAATCACTACCCATGAAAAGCACTTGCCTGAGTAGTTGCCCTCAAAGGGAATGCCTGCCCCACGGTCCAGTTCCAGAATCCAGCCAGCGACGTTGTCCAGGAAGTAGCGGTCGTGGGTGACGGCCACCACAGTGCCCTTGAAGTCGGCCAGGAACCGCTCAAGCCACGCCACTGACAAAGCATCCAAGTGGTTGGTTGGCTCATCCAGCAGGAGGATGTCGGGGGAGGCGAGCAGCAGGCGGCAGAGGGCGACACGGCGACGCTCACCTGGGTTGGGTGGATGAATGTTTGCGCGTGTGTGGATGTGGTGGGGTGGATGTGGTGTGTGTGGGGGGGGGGTTAGTTTTGTTGTCCAGCAGGAGGATGTCCGGGGGAGGCGAGGAGTAGGCTGCAGAGGGCGACACGGCGGCGCTCACCTGAGTTGGGTGGGGTGGGGTGGAGTGAGCTGGTGTGGGGTGGATGGGTGCATATGTGGGTGGGGCTGGGTTGATGGGGTGTGGTAGTGGGTGTAGGTGTGTGTTAGTTGTGCACGAGGAGGAGGTCGGGGGAGGCGAGCAGCAGGCGGCAAAGGGCGACACGGGCGCCGCTCACCGGGGTGGGGGATGATTGTTTGGGGTGTGGGATGTGTGGGGTGGATGTGGTGTGTGTGTGGGGGGGGGGGGGGGCAGTGTGGTAGGGTGGATGGGGGGTAGATTGGGTGTGGTGTGTGTGTGTCCAGCAGAGGAGGATTGTAGGGGGGGGCAAGCAGCAGGCGAGAGGGCGACACGGCGAAGCTCCACACCTAGGGTGTGTGGTGCGATAGGGGGTGGGGTTTTGGTGGTGGGTGTGGATGGTGTGGATGGGTGGTGGAAAGGTCGCATATGGTTGGGTGGGGGTGGTGGTGGTGGTGGTTATGTGTGTGTGGGGGGGGGGGGGGGGGGGGGGCCGGGGGGGGGGGTTTAGGTGGGCTGGGGTGTGTGTTTGTGTGTTTGGTGGGGGGGGGGGGGGGGAGGGGTGGTGTGTGTGTGTTGTCAAGCAGGAGATGTTGGGGGGGTGAGAACCAGGCGGGCAGAGGGCGACACGGGGAAAAGCTAAACTAGGTTGGGGTGGGGTGTTTGCCCGTGTGTGAATGTGGTGGGGAGGGGATGCGGGTAAGGTCGGGCCGGGGTGGATGGGGTGGGGTGGGGTGTGGGTTTGTATGTGTGTGTGTGTGAGCATAGGTGGGTGTGGGTGGGGTGTAGGTGTGTGTATGTGTTGTCCAGCAGGAGGATGTCGAGGGAGGCGAGAGGCCAGAGAGCGAAACGGCGGCGCTTAACTGTGTTGGGTTGGGGTGAGAGTGATGTGTGTTGTGGTTGGATGGGGTGAGTGTGGGGAGGGGTGGGGTGGGGATTTTGTGTGTGTTTTCGATGGTTTGAGGGTGGTGTTGGGTGGATGGTTGATGTGGCTATTTTGTGAATGGGACGAGTCCGCTTCGTTTGGTGCTTTTTGTTCTGTGTTTGTTGGGACATAGTGTTTCTCCATT
>JACBWV010000223.1:4942749-5030249 GCA_013435795.1 Chlamydomonas sp. ICE-L
TGTACAAAAAGCTTGAATCAACTTCAACGAGATCGCGGTACGGGATTGCGCGAGCTACCGCGACTGAAGTTTCTGCCTTATGAAAGGTGTATCGAACCCCTACCACAAGGTCAGAGGCTGCGCTTCAGCCTCGGCCTCGGAATTTACTGGAATAGCTGTACAACTCGAAAATTCACCTCCCTGAGTCCCAATTCCACCTCCCAACTTGAGATTTCACCCCCCACTCCCAAATACAAATCTAACTTCAGACGTGGACGTTTGACGAGAAGTTTAAAAAACGTATTTTTTTGATATATTTGAAAAGTGTGATTTGAAATTTGAAATTGAAAAACTTTTTTTTTCCAGTTATTCTACATGCTATCAAGCAAAAACTGAAACTCAGAATGATGCAACTGAGTCTAAGCAGCTACGTACATGAGTTAGAACACCCATGAAATGCAATTTATCAGTGATTTTTGGCTCTGTGTACTGCCGTACCGCCTATACGCTGCATCCCACAACCTGCCATCACCATGACATGGAAAGGAAGGTGTGAGCTATACGACTACCTACTTTTTATTTTTAATGGAATTTGTTTTGAGCGCGATAGACCTTGAATCATCTTTATGAAAAAGGTGATTCAAGTTAGGGAAGCCCATAGTTAAGAAATTGGCATTTTCTACTTGACCTGGTTCCCACCAATTGAGCAAACCCAAATTTGAGTATTTATATATTGAACTGATGTGGTTGGGCAACATTATGCCAAAAAATATTTGTCTTCGGACTGGAGGCCATAGGCTAAAACCATGCGATTCATGCTCACCAAGACTTAGGCACCTATGGATATACATATACCGGTATACACATATATATGTATTTATTGCCTCACCGGTTGCATGAGTATTGAAAAAGGGTCCGCCAGGCTGGCACCCTTGCTGAATTTCATGGCAGCGGTTCCGGAGCCGCTGTTCAAGGTCAGCTTGGGCATGCCTCCCATCATCATTGCACTCAGGGTCGCCAGCTCACTCCCTTGGCTAGTGCCCTTGCTCCAAGTGCTAGCCCTGCTTGATGTACTGCTTGTCATTCGAGGGGGATTTGCCCGAGGCTTTGTACTGCCATGCCAGGTGGGCGAAGTACACTCTGAATGGATCTCCATGAGTGACCTGTGCGGTCCTGCCCCCCCCCCCGGGGGCTGGGACCAACAGGAGAGACGGGAGCTGACTCAGAATGTTCCGGGATGGTTAGGCAAGTCCCGAAATTGCGTTTTGGGGAGGGATAGGTCTCGCTGGGTGCGGGCGTGGCCTTGAAGCTGTGCAGCTTCCGCTCAGCTTCTCCAGCCGCCAGCTTGGACTGCAGTGCTTTGACCATGGAGGGATGGGTGAGGCTTGGGAGAAGGAGCATTGGCTTGGCTTCGGCACGGTCTTTGCTGAAAACAGAGGGGACCCCCTCCTCAGG
The DNA here is from genome assembly GCA_013435795.1 of Chlamydomonas sp. ICE-L. Taxonomy (NCBI): domain Eukaryota; kingdom Viridiplantae; phylum Chlorophyta; class Chlorophyceae; order Chlamydomonadales; family Chlamydomonadaceae; genus Chlamydomonas; species Chlamydomonas sp. ICE-L. The sequence goes on from JACBWV010000223.1 coordinate 4,944,184, forward strand.
CTCCGAGGTCAGGCCCGAAACCGAACCCGAAACCATTAACGGGAAGCTCCTGCTCGACTTCAGGGTTGATCGTTTGGGGCTGAGCCTACCTGGCGCATCAGTGGTGCCTGCCAGGCTGGCAGCTCCCCTGCCTACAATAGCTGGCAGCTTGTCAGGGAGGGCCGACTCTGCCCGGAGAGCCCCGGGGGAGGTGCCAAACTCAACCAAGGCAGATACAGTGGGGATGAATTTGGGTTCCAGCTTGTTTCGCAGTACTCTCATGGCCATGCCCGTGATCACGTGACCGCGGCGGTACGTAACCAGCTGTACTTCAACACCGCCGCCTGTTTCGGAGCTGGCTCCTTCAGGGTATACCACAGCTCCCTCGACCTCCTCGCTCTCCTCCTCGCCACAAACCCTCTCACTAACCCCTCCGTAGTCTCTGTCTTCCTCCACCTCCTCCTCTCCCTCCTCATACTCATCATCAGCCTCCAGATCCAGGTTGTAGTACACCCTGTCCCGCCGTGGGGGTCTTGGTTTCGGAGCCGCATATTTCACAGGGCTGGCAGATCTGTAACGCCTTGCCCTGGGCTTGCCTCTAGGATCAGGGATTCGCTGATCTGGAATCAGATTTTCCTCTCGGGGGGCTTCGTACTTCCTCAGTACAGCCCCCCCTGGAATGTAGGGGTCCACACGGGGGGGCAAGTAAGCTCCCCCAAGAGATGCGGGAGTCGTCAAATGCTCCCCCTTAGCAGGTGCTCCCCTCCAGGGGCCATACCTGGGTTTAAGGTTTTAGGTTTTAGGTTTTAGGTCTGAGGCTTAGGGTCTAGGGTTGATGTCTTCCAGGGGCTTGTAAGCCCCCCCAAGATATGCGGGAGTCTTCAAATGCTCCCCCTAGCAGTTGATCCCTTCCAGGGGGCATACCTGGTGTTTATGGTTTGGGATTTGGGGTTCAGAGATGCAGGAGTCTTCAAATGCTATCCCACTGTGGTTGATCCCTTCCATGGTCCATGCCTGGTGTTTAGGGCTTAGGGCTTAGGGTTTAGGGTTCAGATATGCGGGAGTCTTCAAATGCTGCCCCACAGAGGTTGATCCCTTCCAGGAGCCAAACCTGTTGCTTAGGGTTTAGGGTTTAGGGTTGATGTTTTCTAGTGGCCAAACCTGTGGTTTAAGGGTTTAGGGTTAAGGTTCGAGGCTTAGGGTTTAGGGTTGATGTCTTCCAGGGGCCTGTAAGCTCCCCCAAGAGATGCGGGAGTCTTCAAATGCTCCCTCTTAGCAGTTGATCCCTTCCAGGTGCCATACCTGGGTTTTAAGGGTTTAGGGCTTAGGGTATAGGGTCAGGGTTTATAGTTTAGGTTCGATGTCTTCCAGGGGCCGGTAAGCTCCCCCGAGAGAGATGCAGGAGGAAGGGTTTAGGGTCTATGTCTTCCAGGGGCCGTACCTGGGGTCGAGTTTTTTATCAGGGACATGGGTTCCATATCGGGTTTTGGGTCAGGGCTTAGTCAGTGCGGTGAACTGGGGCCAGAGCAGCTCCTCCTGGCATACACAACGAGGTGGGGTAAAGAGTTAAGGGTGTAGGGGGTTGGGGTCAGGGATTAGGGTTTGTGGTCGTTTAGGGGCCGTACCTGGGTTCGCCTTTTTTGATCCGGGACTTGGGCTTGGGGGGAGGGGGAGGGGGGGGTTCTGTGCGGTGAAATGGGGCCGGAGCAGCTCCTCCGGGCAACCATGACGAGGCATGCTTCGTCCTGTGGCGGGTGTCCTCTGCCCTCGGCTCAATGGGTGCGCCAGGCGCCTCATAGCTCGCCAACGTCTTTGGAAGCACGCCACAGGTGGGAACCCAATTGCTATGCCCCAACTCCTTCATTTTGGCCTTGAGGACCATGCTACGCCGTGGGCTGAGGGGGGGGGAGCCGTCGGCAGTCGACGCCCAGGCTCCGAAACCACTCATCTGCGTCTCGGCACCACCTATGCGCCACGTGCTGCCGTCTACTTTGTACTTGGGCCTGCCCCCGTGTAGTTCCAAGTGGTGGGGATCCACCCAAGGATCGGCTTCGTGGCTCACACACATGGTCAGGGTCCTACGCATCGGGTTGGCGGGACGCCACAAAGGCCTGTCCTCTTCAACGCGTCTGTCATTGTGCTTGCGAACCCACTTGCCATTTACAAAGCAGCCAAGCTCTATGCCATTGGGCAGCAACTGCGGACATGAGAGGGGTGGCGTGGATAGAGTGTAAATCAGTGTTAAGTTTGTATTCAACTCCCTTTGCATCGGGTCGGTGGGACGCCACATAGGCCTGTCCTCTTCAACTTGTCCGTCATTGTGCTTGCGAACCCACTTGCCATTTCCAAAGCAGCCAAGCTCTATACCATTGGGCAGCAACTGCGGACATGGGAGGGGTGGCGTGGATACAGAGTGTAATAAATCCATCAGTGTTAACGGTTGGTATATTCAAATCCCTTTTTGATAGGGTCGGTGGGAGCACATAAGGCCGTCCTCTTCAACGCGCGCCTGTCATGTGCTTGCCGAACACACTTGCCATTTACAAAAAGAAGCCAACAGCTTTTTACAATTGGGCAGCAACTGCGGACATGAGAGGGGTGGCGTGGATACAGAGTAAATCAGTGTTAAGTTTGTATTCAAGTCCCTTTGCATCGGGTCGGTGGGACGCCACATAGGCCTGTCCTCTTCAACTTGTCCGTCATTGTGCTTGCGAAAACCCCCATTGCCATTTCCAAAGGACAAGCCAAGCTTATACCTCTTGGGCAAGCACTGCGGGACATGGGAGGGGGGTTGTGGCGTGTATACAGAGTAAACAGTGTTACAGTTTGTATTCAACAGTCCCCTTGGATGGGTAGGGGGACGCCCACATAGGACTGTTCCTCTCAACTTGTCGTCATTGTGCTTGCGAAAACCCACTTGTCATTTACAAGCAGCCAAGCTTCTATGAACATTGGCAGGCAAATACACGCGGACTGAGAGGGTGGCGTGGTACAGGGAGGTAAATTCCGTGTTAAGTTTTGTATTCAAATCCCTTTGCCATCGGGCGGTGGGACGCCACATAGGAATGTCTCTTCAACTTGTCCGTCATTGTGCTTGCGGAACCCCCACTTTGCCATTCCAAAGCAGCCAAGCTATTCCAGTGGGGCAATCAAAGGCAAGCGGGCATGGGCAACTGCGGGGACAGGGAAGGGGGTGGCGTGATAAAGAAGTAAATCAGTGGTTTAAGTTTTGTAATTCAAGTCCCTTGCATTGGGTCTGGTTGGGACGCCAACTAGGCCTTCTTCCATTCAAACTTGTCCGTTCATGGTGTTGCGAAACCCACTGCCATTTCCAAAGCAGCCAAGCTCTATACCATTGGGCAGCAACTGCGGACATGAGAGGGGTGGCGTGGATACAGAGTAAATCAGTGTTAAGTTTGTATTCAAGTCCCTTTGCATCGGGTCGGTGGGACGCCACATAGGCCTGTCCTCTTCAACTTGTCCGTCATTGTGCTTGCGAACCCACTTGCCATTTCCAAAGCAGCCAAGCTCTATACCATTGGGCAGCAACTGCGGACATGAGAGGGGGGTGGGTGGATACGAGTTAAATTCAGTGTTAAGTTGTGTATTTCAAAGTCCTTTGCATCGGGTGGTGAGACGACACTCGGAGCTGGCCTCTTTCAAACTTCTAACCATAATTGTCTTGCGAACCCACTTGCCGTCTCACCCCCACCCACTCATCACTAGGGAAGGGCAATATGATATCATGTGATATCATGTGATGCCGGCAGTCTGACTGGGCTAAAGTTAACATTTAAATACAATATCATATGATGCAATTTGTCTGATATCAAACTTGCCTTTGGCCAGTATCATATGATTTGCCGGTCCCCACTCATCCCTCACCCGTCCATTCTTGCCATACACCGCATCTTCCATGTACAGCTCTCCCTGTTGGGATCCAGCACCACTGTGTCCTCCACATCGGCGGCCACCCTTTCCATTCCTCCTCCTCCTCCACCTCCTCCGACGCCCCCTTGTCCACCATCACTCACCCCCACCCACTCCCCACTCACCTTTCCATTCTTGTCGTACACATGTCCATCTCCCTCGTAGGACCCAGCACCACTGCGTCCTCCACGTCAATGGCCACCCTTTCCATTCCTCCTCCTCCTCCGCCGCCGCCGCCTTGTCCACCATCACTCCCCCCTCCCACCATCACTCCCCTCCACCCACCTCCCCGCGCACTTTCCATAGTTTTTCGTTACCAAACGCTCCATTTCTCCCTCGTTAGGACCAGTACCACTGTGGTTCCTCCCGTTGGAACCACCCTTTGCATTCTCCTCCTCCTTCTCTCCTCTAACCTCCTCCGTTGCCGCCTGTTCCACCATCACTCATCCCCCACCCTATCCCCACTCACTTCCCAGTTCTTGGGTTGTAACACAGCTCCATCTCCTCGTTGGAACCAGGCATCCACTGGTGTCCTCCAAGGGAAGACAGAAAAGGGGAAGGGGAAGAAGATAGAAGAAGAAGCACTCCCAGAATGCCTTCAGCCTTCTGGTGCAAACATCACTCACCCACAACCTACTTCACCACTAACTTCTAATTCTTGTGTACAAAGATCCAATTCCCCGTAGGAACCCAGAACCACTGGTCCTCACTTACACGTTGATAAACTCTCCATTTGCATTGGAAGTACCAGCCGCATACTACCTCAGCTCAGGATAAGACCTCGCCGCCTTGGTCCAACAGACACTAACCCCCCACTAAAACCCAACTAAACTTTCCATTCTTGTTGTACACAGCTCCATCTCCCTCGTAGGAAAAACCAGCACCCACTGCGTAATACGAACATCGGTGGCAACCCGGCCCAGGCCGCGCCGCCGCCCGCCCCGCCGCCAGCCGCCCCAGCGGGTCCAACAGAAGCGCACCCCCACCCACCCACCGCCCCACAACCTACAAACGGGCCACCATGCAGAGCACTCCCACACCACTCACCCAAGCACCCTGCCATTCTTGTAGTGTACCAACAGCTCTAATCTCCCCTGTTTTGTTGTGTTTATGTGTGATCCAGCAACCACTGCGGACCCCCCCGTTCGATAGCTCAGCTTTCCATTCCTCCTCATTCCTCCGCCCGCTTTCATCGCTTGCCACAGAAACCACTCGCCATCGCACTGTCCTGTTATCCATCTTCTTGAATAAGCCGCACCGATGCAAATGTTCATCACTCCTAACTCCCACCCTCCCTCCCCCTCCCTCCCCTCCTCCCCCGGCCCCCTGCAGCGGGATTTACCACCCCGCCCCCCCCCGCCGCCGCCACCCGCCCGGCCCCCTTTCCTTTCAATCTCACTCCAACTATCACCACCTGCTGCTTTCACAATCGCCCCGCTACCGCCCTCACTACTTCCACTTCCTCTCCCCCAGCGCCCCCCAGTCTATCCCCTCCACGGGCCACCTCTTTCTTCTGTCGCCGCCTCTGCCCACCATTACCATCACTCGTCCACTCACTCTCTCCACTCTCCTCGCTGTCTCCACTGTCCCCATCCTCATCCTCATCATTGCTGATCCACTTCCCATCGTCATCATAGAACCCCCTCCTTCCCCATCTAACCCCTTTCTCTCTGCCCGCACTGGAATCTTCCTGCCAAGGCCCAACGGATGCGAGGTTACATTCCTTCGCTATACTCCGAGCGCCCACAAGTCTCACGATACATCACTGTCACTGATCAGGTCGCCTCCTGTGCCCTGGCCCTTTCCCCTTCTCCTGCTTCCGTCCTTCCCATATTTTGCCTCACCCTCATTATTCCCTCCTCTAGTACCCCCCGATGACCAACTGTTAAAATCGGAGGAGGGAGAGGGTGGGTTAGATGGTGAGGTGGGGGTGAGGGGAGGGGTAGGTGGTGGGTGGTGAGGTGGTGGGTGAGGGGAGGGGTGGGTTAGATGGTGAAGTGGGGGTGAGGGGAGGGGTAGGTGCGGGGGTGGCGAGGTTGGTGGGTGAGGGAGAGGGGTGGGGTAAGGGTGGTGCGGGGAGGGGAGGGCGTTAGGTCTTGGTGGGTGGTGATGGTGGGGGTGGGTCAGGGGGTCAAGTGCGGGTGAGGGGAGGGGTGGTGAGATGGTGAACGTGGGGGTGAGGAGGACGGGGAGGAGAGGGGTAGGTGGTGGGTGGTTGAGGTGTGGTGGGTGCGGGGGGGAGGGCGTGGGGGGTAGGGTGGTGAGGGGAGGGGTTTTAGGGTGGGTGGTGAGTGGTGGGTGGGTCAGGAGTTCAAGTGCGGGTGAGGGGAGAGGTGGGTTAGATGGTAATATGGGGTGAGGACAAGGGTTTGGTGGACTGGTTGGTATCGGTAATTTGTAAAGTGGAGTGAGTGGTGGGTGGGTTGGAGATCCAAGAAGGAGGAAGGGGAGGAGGAGCCGGGTCAGATGGTCAAGAGGGGGTGGGTGAGGGGAGGGGGGGTGGTCAGTTTGGTATTTAAAAAATGATTTTACTGAACACTGAACCCCCATCCATATGAACACACCGTTCATGAGAGCCAGGAGCCAGAGTGAGAGTGAGAGTGAGAGAGTGAGAGTGAGAGTGAGAGTGAGAGTGAGAGAGTGGAGGGAGTGATGAGAGAGTGAGCGAGAGTGAGGAGGAGTGAGGAGGGGGAGAGTGAGAGTGAGGAGAGAGTGAGAGTGAGAGTGAGGTGAGAGTTCAAGTCAGAGTGAGAGGTCAAAGTTGAGAGGAGAGGTTGAGAGTGAGGAATGAGAGTGAGGAGGGAGAGTCAGCGTGAGACTGAGATTGAGAAGTGAGAGTGAGATTGAGAGTGAGATTGAGAGTGAGAATGAGATTGAGAGTGAGAGTGAGAGTGAGAGTGAGAGTGAGTCAGATTGAGAATCAGACTGAGAGTGAGAGTGAGAGTGAGAGTGAGAGTGAGAGTCAGAAAGAGAGTGTGAGAGTGAGAGTCAGAGTCACAGTCAGAGTCAGAAAGAGAGAGTGAGAGTGAGAGTCAGAGTCAGAAAGAGAGAGTGAGAGTGAGAGTCAGTGTCAGAGTCAGAACCATTGCTGTTTTTGTCCTCGCCTACACCTGCCACGTCGCCTCATCATCATCATCATCATCATCATCATCATCATCATCATAATAAGAATAAGAAAATAATAGTCAGAGAAAGAGTAAGAACCCATCGCTGTCCATGTCCTTTCTGACACTTGCCACGTCGCCTAATCATCATCATCATCATCATCATCATCATCATCATCATCATCATCATCATAAGAGTTGAAGGCAGAGAAAGAGTAAGATCCCATTGCTGACTATGTCCTCGCCAGCACCTGCCAGGATGATTCTGAGCTTAAGCTGTAGCTTCGACACTGAACCTTGAACCCCCATCCATATGGACGCACCTATCATCATTAGAGTTGTAGTCAGAGTAGGAACCAGACCCATTGCTGGCCAGGGTACAAAATTTTGTCATTTGGGGTTTCGCTTTTGACGCAACTGCCTCCTTTTGGGTGGTGCTTTTGACTGAACTGAGATCGGAAATCTGAGCGCTGCACCCAGAGGGGTTTTACAAAATTGCGTCAATCGCGCAGTCGGGCTCCAAAACCTTGTGTGGTGGAGCGCAATAGCGCGCTTCATGTAGTACCCATTGCTGGCTGTGTACTCGCCAACACCTGCCAGGTCCCCCCGCCTCCCTCCGCCTTTCCCGAATGAGCCCGAGCCAAAGCTGTTGCCCAAACCCTGAACCCTGGAACCTGAACCCCCGTCCATATGGATGCACCTACCATCACAAGAGAGAGCGTAAGAAACAGACCCATTGCTGAGCATGTCCTCGCAAACACCTGCCACGTCGCCTCCTCCCTCCACCTTTCTCGGATGAGCCTGAGCCAAAGCTGTTGCCCAAACCCTGATCCCTGGAACCTGAACCCCCATCCATATGGACGCAGCTACCATCACAAGAGAGAGCGTAAGAAACAGACCCATTGCTGAGCATATCCTCACTGCCCCCTGCCACGTCCTCGCCTCACTTCGCCCTCACGGGAGGAGCCTGAGCCAGAGCTGTAGCCTAAACCCTGAACTATGAAGCGTAAAACCCTAACCCCCCAAACCCCACCCATATGCACGCACCTTTCATAAGATTCTGAGTCAGGAGGTAATAAAGAAACCGGACCCGTTGTATTCCTTTCCTCGCTGGCCCCCTGGACCACGACATCGCCTCCCTCCACCCTTTCCGGGAGGAAGCCTGGAACCCCAAAGGCTGGTTTGTAGCCTCAACCTAAACCTGAACCATGAGCATACAACTCTGAACCCCCAAACCGCACCCATATATGCCGCACCTTCATAAAGATTCTGAGTCAGAGTAAGAACCGGACCCGTTGATTCCCTTTCTTGCTGCCCCCTGCCACGACATCGCCTCCCTCCACCTTTACGGGAGGAGCCTGAACCAAAGCTGTAGCCTCAACCCTAAACCCTGAACCATGAAGCATACAACTCTGAACCCCCAAACCCCACCCATATGCACGCCCCTTTCATAAGATTCTGAGTCAGAGTAAGAAACGGACCCGTTGCTTCCCTTTCCTCGCTTGCCCCCTCCTTGCCACGCACCCATCGCCCCCTTCCACCTTACGGGAGGAGCCGGAACCAAAAGCTGGAGCCTCAACCCTAAAAAAGGAAACCGTGACTGAAGGGGCCTTACACTCTGAAAACCCCAAACCCCACCCATATTGCACGCCCCTTTCATAAGATTCGAGTCAGGTAAGACGAAAAGGACCCGTAGCTCCCTTTCCCGGCCTCCCCTTGCCATGACGGTAGATCCCTCCGCTTTTATGGGAGGAGCAAGAGACAAGAGCGTAGCCTAAACCCCCTTAAACCATGAAAAAACCACACCCCCCCACCCATATGACACGCCACCTTGCATAAGATTGAGTCAGAAGTAGGTACCGGACCGTTTCACTCCTTTCCTCGCCTCCCCTTGCCACGACGTCGCCTCCCTCCGCCTTTATGGGAGGAGCCTGAGCCAGAGCTGTAGCTCTAAAACCCTAAAAACCTATGAACCCCACCCACCCCCACCCATATGCGCGAAACTTTCATTAAGATTCTGAGTCAGAGTAGGAACCGGAACCGCGCTACCCTTTCCTCGCCTCCCCCTGCAACGTTCGTCGCTCCCCTATGCCTTACGGGAGGGCCTAGCCCCAAAGCTTGAGCCCTTAAACCTCCCTAAACCCTGATCCATGAACGCCATTACAACCACTGAAACCTTAACCTACCCATATGCGCGCACCTTTCATAAGATTCTGAGTCAGAGTAGGAACCGGACCCGTCGCTCCCCTTTCCTCGCCTCCCCCTGCCACGTCGTTGCCCCCCTCTGCCTTCACGGGAGGAGCCTGAACCAGAGCCATAGTCATCCTCACTGTAACTCTCACCATTAGATCTGCAACCTCTGCGCTTTTTTTTTGAACTGTATTGGGGATGGAAGACAAGAGGAGAGATTAGGTGAGCAGGTGGCATTGAATCACATCCATATGGAACAGTTTTTTTTTCAAACCTGAAAGTGGGTTTTTTTCTAGGCCCCTTATGGTTTTTTTTTTTAGGCCCTCCCCTTCAGGGGGCAAGCTTTAGTATAAGCTTTTATAGCTTGTGATAGCATTTTCATAGTTTTTAAGGGCCATTTAAGGCAACAACAACATCAAAACCTTTTTTTTTTTTACATTTTTTATATTTTTTCTTTCCCGGCCTCTGTTTTTTAGGGGGGGGTCCTTCAGGAGGAGGAAACATGCATTTGCAACCATGGAAATCAATGGAGGCCTATTGTAAACACATTTGCAACAACCTGGTGGCACTGAATCATATCTGTACACCATCACAGCACAGTCACACACCCAGTCCTCCATCACCCTTAACTTGATCAAGACGAGAAAAAATGATCAAGTCTTTCATAGCTTTTTGGGGCCATATAGATTTGTTTTTTTTTACATTTTCATAGCAATAATTTCGCTAAAACGGGGTCAAAACTAGCGATCCCTAATCCATCTCCATCACCCTAACACACCGTAAGTCACCATCACCCGCTAACACAAACACCACCCTAATCCATCTCCATCACCCTAACACACACGCACAGTCCACCATCACCCTAACACACACACCACCCTAATCCATCTCCATCACCCTAACACACACGCACAGTCCACCATCACCCTAACACACACACCACCCTAATCCATCTCCATCACCTAACCACACAACAGTCCACCATCACCCTAACACACACCACCACCAGAAGCCCATCTCCATCACACAACACACCGCAACAGTCCACCATCACCCTAAAACGCACAATACCCCTAATCCATTTCCATCACACTAAAACACACACACACAGGTCATCCCATCACTTACACCACCACACCACCCTAATCCATTCCATCACCCTTAACACACATAACAGTTCCTCCACGCAACAAAGTCACCACAGTTTAGATTCCCGCATACACCACAACAGAAAAGCAGACGGTGAAAGTAAATTGAAGTAAAATATAAAGAGGGACAACAAAGGCAGGGGATTCCAAAACCTCGATGACTGCGGCCCCCTTAAAAGTTAATTTGATTAACAGACTGGGTGGGGCGTGGTGTTAAGTGAGCCCGTCGTCGCGGGTACGGGAGCGGTCTTCTACCTCAAACTGGGAGGACAAGATACCATCGGGGGGCAAGTTGACGACGACCTGCAACGGCCCAAAAAGAGCGACCGAAGGGGAGGGAATCGGAACCCCCGACTCTTCGTCTTCACATTGATTTGGTCTACCATGGAACCAAGGTATATCACTTGAAAAGGAGGGTTGCCCCCTAGGCAGACAAGCGTGAGAGAGAATCGGCATCACCATTGTACCATCTCATCACCATGCACCCTCCTCATTCACATCGGCACAATCGACTCATACCATCGTTCACCATCTCATTCACCATCGTCAACCATACTACATCACCCTAGTCACAATACCTCATCACCTCGTCACCAATAATAACCATCGCACCAAGGCATTCACCATCGGCACCATCGGCCTAACGATCATCACAATCCTCCCACAATTCGTCCCATCATAATCCCCATCGGCACCATACGATATCACCATCGTTCACCCATCATCATCAACCATTCGTCACCGTCCTCATTCAACATCGTCCAACATCTCATCACCCTCGTCACAAGTCATCATCACCACCGTCACCAATCGGCATCAACATCGTCACCATTCGGCATCCACCCATCATCACCATCCTCATTAACCATCGTCACCATCCGCAGCACATCGGCACCTATCTCATCACCATCGTGTCACCATCTCATTCACCATCGTCACCATCCTCATACATCGGTCCAATCCTTCATAACCATCGTCCCACCATCCTACATCACCATCGTGCTACATCCTCTCACCCATCGTCAACCATCCTCAATCCCATCAGTCCCCATCCTCATAACCATCGTCCACCCAATTCCCCTTCAGACACCATCGGTCACCCATTCCTCATACAACATGGTCACCATCCTCATCAACATCGGTACCACACATCCTCATCACCATCGTCACCATCCTCATCACCATCGTGCAACATCAGCAGTCACTAGTCGGCAGCCAGCCTCATTTCAACCATGGTCACATGCATCATCACCAGTCGGTCAACACATCCGGCAGCACCCAGTCGGCACCATCCTGCCAGTCACCAGGCGGCAACAGATCCTCATTCACCCATCGGGCACCATCCTCATCCACATGTAGGTCACCATCCATCAGTCACACCATGTCACCATCCTCATCACCATCGTCACCATCCTCATCACCATCGTCACCATCCTCATCACCACACACAGTCACAGCACACAACCACCATAACTGACTAGCAGACAGTACAACATGAAAAAGATAACCCACCTCCTATGGATTGAGCCCTCTTTCAAGAGGCGCATGAGAGGTCCATCGGCATCACCATCCTCATCTCCACCAGCGTCGCCACCATCTGCCTTGCCTCTTTCTCCTCTACTGCCCAGTTTGTCCCATTGCCTTCCGTACAACTGCAAAAGAAATTGACATAATGTTGTTTAAAATCCTTATGTTAATTCACTCACTCACTCACTCACTCACTTACTCACTCACGCACTCACTCACTTACTCGGGAATTTTAAACAACAACTGCAAAAGCAATTGAAATAAGGATTTTTTTTTCTTATTATGAATCCGCATCATCTCCGACAGGCTAGTCACCATCCGCCTTGCCTCTCTCCCCTCTGCTGCCAAGTTTGTCCCATTGCCTTCCGTACAACTGTGGGTGTAGGTGGGTGGGTGCGTAGGTGGGTGGGTGGGTGTGTAGGTGTTTAAAAAACCGTCGCTACCCCCCCCCCCCAAAAAAACCACAAAAACCATCGCCAGTATCCGCCTTGCCTCTCTCCCCTCTGCTGCCCAGTTTGTCCCATTGCCTTCCGTACAACTGCAAAAGCAATCGACATAAGGATTGTTTACTTTTGTATTTTTAGTGTGCCAGTTTGATTACGCTCCTGTCCTGGCCAGGGTACTTCCAAGCGCTGCCTTTTTGAGCCCCACTGCGCGTTTCACACAGTTTTTTGCAACCTCCAGTGGGCGCAGCAAGCCATTTTTGCGCTTTTTGCACTACAAAGCGCAGTTTTCCCCCCTTCAAGTGCGCTAAAGCGCTGGCCAATTTGGTCAATGGAAGTACCCTGGTTCTGGCTCAAAGCTAGCCACTCTAGTCTGACCCCCGAAATTAGGCTTTGTTATGATATGACACAGTATGACTCTGAGGTTGTCCTTATACATGAGGTAGAGGGTAGGAAGAGTAGTGGTGGGTGGGGTGGGTGTAGGGGGGGTGGTGGGGTGGTGGGTGTATGTAGGGGGTTGGGCGTGGGTGGTCGGGTGGGTGTTGGGGTGTGGTGTGGGTGTGGGTGTGGGGGCGCATTGCCTTCGTACATCTGCAACACGCACAGTAAGGTCCCCCCTTGAATCCGTCAACCTGAGGCACATTTGGAGGCAGTAGGGCAACCAGGGGAGAAAAAATGTACTCAGTATATACCGTCCTCCTCTCCTCATCATCATCAGCAATTTGGTACAAAAAGGATTTTTTTTTTTTTATGAATGCGGCTTCTCCTTTATACCATGGAGCAAATGGCCTTCCGTACACCTGCAAAAAACCTCTGCATTTTAATCTGCTAACCTGCCTATGTATCTGCATTTGAATGTACATTTAAATCTGCATTTGAACCTGCATTTGAACCTGCATTTGAATCTGCTAACCTGCCTATGTATTTGCATTTGAATCTACATTTAAATCTGCATTTGAATCTGCATTTGAGTCTATATTTAAATCTGCATTTGAATCTGCTAACCTGTCTTTGAATCTGCATTTGAGTCTACATTTAAATCTGCATTTGAATCTGCTAACCTGTCTTTGAATCTGCATTTGAATCTAAATTTAAATCTGCATTTGAATCTGCTAACCTGCCTATGTATCTGTATTTGAATCTAGATTTAAATCTGCCTTTTAATCTGCATTTGAATCTGCTAACCTGCCTTTGAATCTGCCTTTGAATCTACATTTAAATCTGCATTCGAATCTGCTAACCTGCATTTGAATCTGCTTAGTGTGCTCAAATGGTTTCCGTGTGGGTAACACACAGAGGGGGGGGGGGGGAGGGGATTTGGAAAACGATAAGCAGCCCAGAGTTGGCTGAAAAACCATGTAACAATTCAAACCCAATTTCAAATCCAAATCCTGAAGGTTCGCGTAGTAGCCTATATATATAGATATATATATATTAGATTATATCCTATAGAGCATATATGATATAATACATATATATATATAGAGATAGAGAGATAGTAATAAAGATATAACAAATGTTAAACAATCAACCAATTCCAAAATTAATGAATTATAGAGTAGCAAAAATCAACATACATAAACATGTAACAACCAACCCAAAATTTTCAATTACCTGCATTCTAAGAGTAAGTAGCCAAAACCTAAAATATTAAAATGTTACAATTCAACCCAATCCAATTACCTGCATTCTAGAGTAACAAAATCACATACATAAAAATGTAACAATTCAACCCAATTCAATAAACCTGCATTCTCGAGTAGCCAAAAATATATAACAAATGTTACAATTCAACCCAATCCAATTACCTGCATTCTAGAGTGACAAAAACACATACATACAAATGTTACAATTCAACCCAATACAATTACCTGCATTCTAGAGTAGCAAAAACACGCATATAAAAAAAGTAAACAATTTTCAACCCACCCAATTCCAATACCTGAATTTTCTCGAAGTAGCCAAAAATAATATTTAAAAATTGTGACAATTCAACCTAATTCAATTATCTGCATTCTCGAGTAGCCAAAAAATATGTACAAAATGTTACAATTCAACCCAATTTAAAGTGCCTGTGGCACTGAGGGAAAGAGCCAACAAAGCGATATATGACAAAAAGGGGCAAGGCAAGCCACAAAATAGGGGCAGGGCAAACCGGCATCCTTTTGAGTAAGCTAAAAAATAGGGAAAATAAAAAATGTTTTAAAAATTCAAACCAAAAGCCCAATTTTGACTGCATTCTCGCGTAGTAGTCAAAAAAAAACAAAAAGTTACAATTCAACGCAATTCAATTATCTCGAGATACCTGCATTCTCGAGTAGCAAAAAAATGTAACAATTCAACCCAATTCACTCACCTGCATTCTCGAGTAGCCAGCTTTGCGCCGGCCTTTACCGCCAGCCTGCAAGCAACAAGCGATTTGTTTTGGCTTTTTAATGGTATGATGGCAACGAGGGGGGTTATGTGTAAGGGTTTTATAATGCGCACTGAGTTTTTTTTGGGGGGGTTGGGGTGGGGGGTGGCGGGTGGGGGTGGGGGTGGGGTGGTGGGGGAGGGGGGGATCGGGGGGGGCTAACAATGACAAGCTACTTCCCCAGCCAACCTCAAGATCCCCACCACATCAAAGCCAAAGCAAACAAAAGAGATTGTTTTGGGAATTATTTAATGTTTATGATGGCACGGTATTGTGTAATGGTATAATGGCACTGATTCCTTGGTGGGGTGGGACACACACACCTTGCTATTAGGGTCACCGCCTCTTATGGCCACACACACACAACCACAGACACACACACACACAAACACACACACACACCTTGTCATTAGGGTCATCGTCTCTACGGCCACACTCACACACACACCTTACCATTAGGGTCACCGTCTCTATGGCCACACACACACAACCACAGACACACACACACAAAACACACACACACACCTTGTCATTAGGGTCATGTCCTCTACTGGCCACTCACAACCAAAAAACCTTACCCATTAGGGTCACCGTCTCTATGGCCACACACACACACACCTTGCCATTAGGGTCACCATCTCTACGGCGCCACAAACAACCCCCACTCTGAAACACAACACAGGCACACAAACACACACACCTTGCCATTAGGGTCACCATCTCTACGGCCACACACACACACAGGCACACAAACACACACACCTTGCCATTAGGGTCACAGTCTCTACAGCCACACACTCACACACACACACACACACAGGCACACAATCACACACATCTTGCCATTAGGGTCACAGTCTCTTACAGCCACACTCCACACAAAAACAATAGACCCACACAAAAAAAGCAACCACAAACCCACCATCAACACACACAAACACCTTGCATTAGGGTACCCTCTTTCCATAAGCCACGCACAACAACCATCCATACACACCAGCAGCACACGAAAAGACCCACCTCTTCAGACACACTACGTGACATTGTAGGGTCATGTCGCGTATAAGCCCAACCCACACACAAACCACAACACACACAGGCACACACACACACCTTGCCATTTGGGTGACAGTCTCTTATGGCCACACACACACAAACACACATACACACAAAAGCACCACAACTCTCACACACACACAAAAACCTTGCCATTAGGGTCACCCTCTTTCATAGCCACGCACACAAGCACAAACACACACAGACACACAAAAGCACCACTACTCAGGCACACACCTTGACATTAGGGTCATCATCTCTTATAGCCACACACACACAACGCATGCCAATTACGGCGCCGTCTCTATGGCCCACCACACACACAAAACAAAAACACACCAGACACACAAACAACACCCACTACCGCACAACACATACACATCTTGTCATACGAGTAACCTTCTATAATGGACACACAACAAACACTCATAGACACACACAAAAAAGCAGCACTACTCAAAACACCTTCCATTAGGGGTCACGCTATATGGACACAAAGGCAACACACACAAAACAACAACACACATTGCAAACTAGGGGTGTACCCGATAGGCCATACCACACCAGCACCACACCCACACTTTGACGGTAGGGTATCGTATTTATAGCCACAACACACGAAAACACACACCCACACACACAAGCACACAAAACAAACACACACAAAAAAACACACAACCCAACACCGACACACAAACCACACCCACCCACACACGCACACACAAAAACGACCCACCCGCACACACACAACACACACACAAAGAACACACAACACACACCAACCAAACACACCACAATAAAAAACACACACACACAACAAACCAACCACACACAAACCCCCCACAACACACACACACTACACAACACACAAACAAACACACAAAGCACACAAAAACACACCACACACTAAACACACAAACACAACACTCAACAAACACACACCCCACACCCCAAACACAACGGAAAAACAGCCACAAACACAGGACCACCACACACAAACACCAAAACACACACACACACAAACACGAAAAGACACAAACACACACCAAAGCCAACAACACACACCAACAAAACACAAACACAAACAAAGACACGACGCACACAACAATCACACGACACACACACAAACACACCCCCACACAAACACACACACACAAGACACACCAACCAAAACAACACATCGCCACGACAGACACACAACACAAACACACCACACACACACACAAACAACACACACACAAACACACACATCACAGATCCACACACCACAAACACTTAAAACCACACGCACACAGACCCAACACACACGAAACCACCACACCCACACAACCAGACACAAACACACAAACACACACAGGCGAAACACACCACAAACACAACATCACCAAAAAAACCACACAAAAACCACGACACAAGCACATACACCACACACAAACATACAAACCATCCACAACCACCACACACACACACACACCAGCACCCAAAACCCCCCAACCCCAACCCCCCCCCCCACCCACAAACACAAAACACACACAAAACGACACACACACACACCCAACCAAAACACGCACAAAAAACAACACACAAACAACAGACACACACACAGCACAAAAAACCCCTCTCCCACACCAAACACACACACCAGCACACACACCAACACCACAAACACACACACAAACACACACACAAAAAAACACCACACAAACGCAAACACACACAAAACACAACAAACACAGCACAAAAACACACACAACAGACAAACGCACCCCACACACACAACCAAACACACAAACACACACCCTACACACATCAAACAACACACACAACCACAAACACACACACACCACAAACAAAAAAGCAGTCATACATGCAAACTTACCATAGGGCCCCCCCAGAACATCACTCAGCCATCTTCCCTGCGCAAACAACTCACGCATGTCACCCAAAGCACCACCACTGGACACACAAAAAAAAGCCACATACCTTGCCTTTGCGGCCATCATCTCGTATGGCCACACACACACAGGCCCACACTCAAAAGTCCCACCACTCATACACACATATACGAACACATACCGACACACACATAGACACACACAAACACAAAGACATCCACAAACACACACGCAGGCACAAACACACACACAAACACAAACACAAACACACACAGGCACACACACATAAAAGTACCACCACTCATACACACACATACAAACACGCACCCACAAACACACATACACAAACACACACGCAGGCACAAACACACACACAAACACAACAAAACCTACACAGGCCACACACATTAAAAGTACCACCCACTCATTACACACACATACAAAACACGCACCACAAACACAATACACAAACCGCAGCAAGGCAACACCAACGAACACAATCGACAACAGGACACAACAAAAAAGCTCCACCACTCATACACAAACACAAAGACACACGCAGGCACACACACACGCAAACACACACAGGCACATACACACATAATAATAAAGTACCACCACTCCTACCAACCGACAAACACACATGGCAAAACACACACGACCACAACAAGATTGCACCACACAAACACTCACAGACATCCACACACACATAAACACACACGCAGGCACACACAGCCACACACACACAAAAGCTCCACCACTCATACACACACACAAACACACAGAGACACACACCTTGTTATTAGGGCCACCATCACCTCCGCCCTGCCAGTCTCCTTTCTTTTCTGATCTCAATTCCTCCCCATCTTCTCGCATGCGCACGCGCACGCGCACACCCACGCACACACACACACACACACACACACACACACACACACCTTGTTACAGGTCGCTATCGCATCACGCCGCCCCAGTCCCAGATTTTTACAAGCTCAGTTCCTCTTCATCTTCTCTCACTCGAACGTGCTTCAGACCACCAAAGTAACCCCATTGCTGGTTGTTGCCTTGCGGGCTTGGATACAGAAGGGTCAAGGGGGGGGGAGAGGGGGTGAGGGGTAATAGTAAAGGGGGGGTGAGAGGGTAAAGGGGGGGGGGGAGGGGGATGAGGGGGGTGCAGAGGGTGAGGGGGGTGAGGGGCGAGGGGGGTGAGGAGCTGATGAGGGGTTCAGGAGTGGCTGAGGGGTGAGGTTTTGAGGGCTGAGGGGGTGAAAGGTGGGGGGGCAAGGGGTGGAGGTCTCGGGGATAAGGGAGTGAAATGGAGACAGTAAAGAAGGTTTTTGGGGGTTGAGGGAAGCGAGGACCGACTGCTGGGTGAAGTGGGGGGAGGGTTCAGGGGGGTTGGGGGGTTGGGGGGGGGGGGGGGGGGGGCGACAGGTTGAAAGGTTGAAGCGGGGTGTAGGAAGCGAGAGGAGGACAAGGGGGACTAAGGGAACAGGGTTGAGGGAATGAACACTGCTCTGTCTGTCTGTCTGTCTGTCTGTCTGTCTGTCTGTCTGTCTGTCTGTCTGTCTGTCTGTCTGTCTGTCTGTCTGCCTGTCTGCCTACCTGTCTGTCTGTCTGTCTGCCTGCCTGCCTGTCTGTCTGTCTGGTCTGTCTGTCTGTCTGTCTGTCTGTCTGTCTGTCTGTCTGTCTGTCTGTCTGTCTGTCTGAATGGTACAGTCTAGGGGTAGGCCAAAGAGGCTGAAGGGACTTGCCCAACCGTGACAGGAAGGTCTAAAAAGAAAAAGCATTGATGAACTGAACCCCAAACAATCGTTTTACCGACAGGAACCCTGAGTGCGTGCTCAAGTGATAATTTAATTCTACGATTATAATGAAATCGTCATACCATACAACACACATCACAGCACACAGCACAGCACAAATCACATCACACAGTGCACAGGACAGCACACAGCACAGCACACCGCACAGCACAGCACACAGCACAGCACAGCACACAGCACAGCACACCGCACAGCACAGCACACAGCACAGCACAAATCACATCACACGGCACACAGCACAGCACAAATCGTCATGCCATACAACACACAGCACAGCACACAGCACAGCACGCATCACATCACATCACAAATCACATCACACAGCGCACATCACAACACAAATCCAAGCACACATTAAAGGTCTCACGTTTCACCATCTTTTAAAACCCCTTGTAGCTCATTCAGAGCGCCGGAAGCTTCCAAGATCATTTTGTAGACCTGCATTGGTATGATGGGGAAGAAGGGAGTGAGTGAAAAATGAAAAGCTCTATGCAGCGTCGCTAAAATATGGCGGAGAGTGATCGCGAGGGAGCGACAGGTGGCAACGGAAGCGAGTTAGTTACGAGACCGTTGGCTGACGTTTTGTAGACCTGCATTTGTATGATGGGTAGGAAGGGAGTTAGTTGGCTGACGTTTTGTAGACCTGCATTTGTATGAAGGGTAGGAAGGGAGTGAGTGAAAAATGAAAATTGGGAATTGATACGCCTTGCCACGGGGTGTGGAGTAGAAGGAACCTTCCCGTTTGCTTCCACTGGGAAGGATAGGTAGTATTAGGTATGTATGTACCTGATGTATGTAGGTAGTATGTATGTATGTATGTATGTAGTGATGTATGTATGTATGTATGTAGTATGGAGTATGGATGATGTATGTATGTATTATGTATAGTAGTATGTATGTAGTATTGTAAGTATTGTAGTATGGTATGTCTGTTATGATATGTATGTAGTTATGAGTATGTATGCTGTATTAGTGTAGGTATGGATGTATGTATGATGTTGTATGTCTGTATGTATGTATGATGTATGTTAGTAGTGTAATAGGTATGTACGTAGTATTATGATGTATGTGTATGTATGATGTATTGTATATATATGTTAAACTCCCGGGGTAGGCCAAATAGGCTAAAGGGACTTGCCTAACCGTGACAGGAAGGGCTAAGAAGATAAGCATTGATGAAGTGAACCCCAAACAATCGTTTTACCAACGGGGGCCCTGAGTTTGTGCTACAGTGGAAATTTAATTTTAATTTGATGTGGGTTTTGCTCACTCAGACCGTTACCGTTACTGAGCTTCTTTCAAGGCGGCAGGTCGGAAATCGTTCAACCTAGCAACAGGCTCGAACCCCCAACCTGTCGGTCCAAGCTGTTACTACTGTACCAACAAAGCATGAGCTACTACACAAAAGCATGAGATACTGTACCAAACAAGCATGAAGCACTTATCCAACAAAGATTAGCTACTGTACCAACAGCATTAGCTATGTACCAACAAAGCATAGTACGTACCAACAGCATTAGCTCCTGATACCA
The DNA here is from genome assembly GCA_013435795.1 of Chlamydomonas sp. ICE-L. Taxonomy (NCBI): domain Eukaryota; kingdom Viridiplantae; phylum Chlorophyta; class Chlorophyceae; order Chlamydomonadales; family Chlamydomonadaceae; genus Chlamydomonas; species Chlamydomonas sp. ICE-L. The sequence goes on from JACBWV010000223.1 coordinate 4,965,227, forward strand.
ACCAAAGCATTAGCTACTGCACAACAAAGCATTAGTACTGTACAAACAAAGCATGAGCTAATGTACCAAACAAGATTAGCTACGTACCAACAAAGCATAGCCTACTGTACAAAACAAAGTATTAGCTCTGTACAAACAAAGCATTAGCTACAGTACCAACCAAAGCCATGCGCTACTGTACAACCAAGCATGAGCCTACTGTACCAACAAAGCTGAAAAAGCTACTGTACCCAAACAAAGCATAGGCTACTGTACCAACAAAGCATTAGCATGTACCAACAAAGCATAGCTTACTGTACCAACAACAGCATTAGCTACTGTACCAAACAAAGATTAGCTATGACAACAAAGCATTAGATACTGTACCAAACAAAGGCATAGCTACTGTACCAACAAAGATTAGCATGTACCAACAAAAGCATTAGCACGTACCAACAAAAGAATTAGCTTACATGTACAACAAAGCATAGTACTGTACCCAACCAAAGGCATTAGCTACTGTACCAACAAAGCATGAGCTACTGTACCAACAAAGCATGAGCTACTGTACCAACAAAGCATTAGCTACTTACCAAAAGCATGAGTACGTACAACAAAGCATGAGATACTGTACCAAAAAAGCATTAGCTACTGTACCAACCAAGCATTAGCTACTGTACGAACGAAGAATGGAGCGACGTACCAAAAAAGCTAGCTACTGTCCCAATCAAAGCATTTAGCTACGTACAACAAAGCCTGAGTACTGTACCAAACAAAAGCATTCGCTACTTTAGTCACAAGCATTAGTACTGTACAAACAACAGCATAAGCTACTGTCCCAAACAAAGCATTAGCATACTGTATCAACAAGCTTAGCTACTGTACCAACAAAGCATTAGTACGTACCAACACAGCATTAGCTACAGTACCAACCCCCCCCCCCAAAGCATTAGTCTACTGTACAACAAAGCAGTAGCTACTGTACCAACAAAGCATTAGCTTACTGTACAACAAAGCATAGCTTTGCCAAAAAGCATTAGCTACTGTACCAACGAAGTAGCAATGTACAACAAAGCATTAGATACTGTACCCAACCAAAGCATTAGCTACTGTACAACAAAAGCATTAGCCTACTGGTACCAAACAAAGATTAGCTACTGTACCAAACAAAGCATGGAGCTACGGGTACAACAAAGCCATGTTAGCTGAGTACCATACAATGCATAGGCTACTGACCAACAAAGCATGAGCTACTGTACCTAACAAAGAAGGAGACTTACTGTTACCAACACCGCTAGAGCACTGTACAAACAAGCATTAGCTTACTGTACAACAAAGCAAGCTACGTGTACAACAAAGCATAGCTACTGTACCAAAACGCTTAGATACTGTCAACAAAGCATTAGTACTGTACCACCACAAGCATAGCTTACTGTACAACAGCAGGAGCTACTGTACCAACAAAGCGAGCTACGTACCAAACCAAAGCATTAGCTACTGTCCAACCAAGATAGCTACTGTACCAACCAAAGCATAGTACGGTACAACAACGATTAGCTCCTGTACCAACAAAGCATTAGCACGTACAACAATAGCCTTCGCTACTGTACCAACAAGCTAGCTACGACAAACACAAACAGTAGGACAGACAACAAAGCATAGCTACTGTACCAACAAAGATGGAGCTATGTACCAACCCAAGCATTCGTACTTGTACACCAAATGCATGAGCTACGTACCAACAAACGAATGGCTACGGTACCCACAAAAGCATGGCTTACTGTACCAACAAAGCATTGCTACTGTACCAAACAAAGCATTAGCTTGTACCAACAACGCATTAGTACTGTCAAGCAAAGCATTTGAGCTACTGTACCAACAAAGCATTAGCTACTGTACCAACAAAGCAGTAGTACGTTAGCCAACAAGCATAGCACTGTACCAACAAAGCCTGAAGCTAGTACACACAAGCATTAGCTACTGTACCAACAAAGCCTTAGCTACTGTACCAACAAAGCATGAGCTACTGTACCAACAAAGTCATAGTACAGTACCAACCAAAGCATGAGCTACTGTACCAACAAAGCATGAGCTACTGTACCAACAAAAGCTGAGCTACTTGTACCAACATAACATAGCTACTGTCAACCAACAAAGCATAGCTACGAGTACAACAAAGCTCTAGCATTGTACCAACAAAGCATAGACTGTTACCAACAAAGCATTAGTACTGTACCAAAAAAGCATAGCTACTGTACAACCAGCATTAGTACTGTACCAACAAGCATTAGCAACTGTACCAAACAAGCATTAGCTACTGTACCCACCAAGCATTAGCTACGTACCACAAAGCATTAGTCTACGGTAACCAACAAAGATATAGCTACTGTACCAACAAAGCATGAGCTACTGTACCAACAAAGCATTAGCTCACTGTACCCAACCAAAGGCTTAGATACTGTACCAACAAAGCATTAGCTACTGTACAAACAAAGCATTAGCTACAGTACCAACAAAGCATGAGCACTGTACAACAAAGAATGAGCACCTGTACCACAAAAGCATTAGTACGTACCAACAAAGCTTAGCTACGGTACCAACAAAGCATTAGCTCCTGTACAAACAAAGGCATAGCACTGTACAACAAAGCTTAGCTATGTACCAAAAGATTAGCTATGTCAAACAAAAGCATTATGGACTGTACCAACCAAAGCCTTAGCTACTGTACAACAAAGCATAGCTACTGTAACAAAAAGATTAGCTCTGTGGTACCAACAAGCATTAGATCCTGTACAACACGCATTAGCTACGGGTCACCAACAAAGCATTAGCTACTGTACCAACAAAGCATTAGCTACTGTACCAACAAAGCATTAGCTACTGTACCAACAAAGCATTTAGTAGCTACTGATACAAACCAAAAGCATTAGCTACTCACCAACAAGATTAGATACTTGTACCAATACAAAAGCATTAGCTACTGTACCAACAAAGCATGAGCTACTGTACCAACAAAGCATGAGCTACTGTACCAAAAAAGCATCGAACTGTTACAACAAGCATTAGCTACGTACCCACCAAGCCATTAGCTACTGTACCAACAAAGCATTCAGCACTGTACACACAAGAATAGCTAGGTACCAACAAAGCATTCGCTCCTGTACCAAAAAACACAGCATAGCTCGTACCCGCACAAAGCATTAGTACTGTACAACCAAGCTTACCTAAGTAAACAAGCCTGAGCTCTGTACCAACAAAAGCATGAGATACGGTACCAACAACATGAGTATGTACCAACAAAGCATGCGTACTTGTACCAACCAAAGCATTACCTAAGTACCAAACAAAGCATCTAGCTACGGTACCAAAAAGGCATATTAATACTGTACCACCAAAGCATTGTACTGTACCAAACAAAGCATTACTTACTACCAACCAACGATGAGTAGTACCAACAAAGCAATTAGTCCTGTACCAACACGAGCATGAGCTACGTACCAACAAAGCCTAGCGATAGCTACGTAACAAACAATAGCATGAGCTACTGCTCACAACAAAGCATTAGCTACTGTACAAAGCAAAGCCTGAGTTTAACTGTACAAACAAAGCATAGCGCTACTGTACAACAAAGCATGAGCTACTGACAAAAAAGCAGTAGCTACTTGTACCAACACAAAGCATTACGACACTGTACCACACAAAGCATTAGCTACTGTACCAACAAAGCATTAGCTACTGTACCAACAAAGCATGAGCTACTGTACCAACAAAGCATGAGCTACTGTACCAACAAAGCATGAGCTACTGTACCAACAAAGCATTGCCTACTGTACCAACAAGCATTAGCGTACTGAATCAAACAAGCTTACTACGTACCAACAACCAAAGCCTTAGCTACTGTACCAACAAGCATTAGATAATGTACCAACCAAAAGCATTAGCTACGTACCAACAAAGCATTAGATACGTACAACAAAGCATGAGCTTATGTACCAACAAAGCGTAGCTACTGTACCACAAAGCATTAGCTGACTGTTACCAACAAAGCATTAGCTACTGTTACCAACAAAGCATAGCTAATGTACCAACAAAGCCATTATCTATGTATCCAACAAAGCATTAGCTACTGACAAACAAACATAGACAGTACCACAAAGCATTAGCTACTGTACCAACAACGCATGAGCTACTGTACCAAAAAAAGCATTCCAGCTACCTGGACCAACAAAGATGAGACGACCACAAAAGGCATGAGCTACTGTACCAACAAAGATTGAGCTACGGCTACCAACAATAGCATAGCTCCTGTACCAACAAAGCATGAGTACTGTACCAACAAAGACATTAGCTTCTGTACCACAAAGCATTAGCTTACTGTACAACAATCATTAGCTACTGTACAACAAAGCATTAGCGACTGTACAACAACGCATTAGTACTGTACCAGACAAAGCAATTAGCGATACGGTACCAAACAAAGCATGAGTACTGTACCACAAAGCTAGCTTACTGTACCAACCACAGCATGAGATACTGTACCAACAAGCATTAGCACTGGACCAACAAAGCATTAGCTACTTACCACAAAGCATTAGCTACTGTACTCAACAAAAGCATAGTACTGTACCAAACAAAGCATGTGAGCTCATGTACCAACAAGATAGCTCTGTACAAACAAAGCATACCGACGTACCAACAAGCATTAGTACTGTACCAGCAAAGCTGCGCTAGTACCAAACAAAGATTAGAAATGTACAACAAAAGCATTACCTACTGTACCAACAAAGCATGAGCTACTGTACCAACAAAGCATTAGCTACTGTACCAACAAAGCATTAGCTACTGTACCAACAAAGCATTAGCTACTGTACCAACAACGCATTAGCTACTAGCTACAACAAAGCATTTTAGCTACTGTTACCAACAAAGCATAGCTACTGTACCAACAAAGCATTAGTACCTTTACCAACAAAGCATTAGCTACTTGCTACCAACAAAGAATTTTAGCTACTGTACCAACACAAAGATTAGCTACTTGATACCAACACAAGCAATGAAGCTACTTGTACCAACAAAGCATTAGCTAATGTACCAACAAAGCATTAGCTACTGTACCAACAAAGCATAGCTACTGTGGTAATAAGCCCGAACAACCAAAGCATGAGGCTACTGTACACGAAAAACCAGAACAAAGCATTAGCTAACGGTACCAACGCAAAGCATTAGCTACATAGTGACCCGACAACAAACGAATTCAGCATACTGTACGCCAAACAAAGCGAATAGCTACGTAGAAAAAAGCAAAGGTCGGATGCTACAAAGGGACATGAGGTAAACCAGAAAGGCAAAGCATTACCTACTGTACCAACAAAGCATTAGCTACTGTACCAACAAAGCATGAGCTACTGTACCAACAAAGCATTACCTACTGTACCAACAAAGCATTAGCTACTGTACCAACAAAGCATTAGCTACTCAATTGTGGTGTGTAAAGGCGAACGCAAGAGCACAAAAAGAGACGGAGTGTAGAGAAGATAGAAGAGGCTACTGTACCAACAAGACATTTAGCTACTGTAACCAACAAAGCATTAGCTCTGCTGTACCAACAAAGATTATTAGTACTTGTACCAACAAAGGCATTACCTACTGACTACCAACAAAGCACTTACCTACTTGTGTTTGTACCAACTAATAAGATGAACGCTACTTGTGTACCAACAAAAGCCACATTACCTACAACTGTAACCAACAACACGCATTATGCTATCGGGGGGGCGGGTGCTTATACCAACAAAGCATTAGGGGACGCACTAATTGTGACACACAAAGGGAAGACACAAGTACGAGGAAGAAGTAGCTACTGTACCAAAAAGCATTTAGATATTGTTACCAACAAAGCATCTAGCTCTGTACCAACAAGAATTAGCTACTTGTACCAAACAAAACATTAGCTACTGCTAACCAACAAAAGACATTTAGCCTACGTAACAACAAAGCAGTAGCTACCTGCCTCACACAAACAAAGCATTAGGCTAAACTGCTTACCAACAAAGCATAGAGGAGGAGCAAAAAAAAAAGATTGAAGAGACGGGAAAAAAAAAGCCGCTATATTGCCCTACTTTTGGAGTACCAACAAAGCTAGCAAGGCGCGGAAGACAATAGCCAGCGAGCTGTGATAAAAAGAGACAAGAGCTACGAGCCACGGTGATGATTTGTACCAACAAAGCAACGTGGCGTGGCAAGCGGGGACAAAAAAAAAGACCCAATCCTGTTAAGAACCCCCAAGTGAGCGACTGGCTTGGAGACAACAAAGAAGTACCTCCTACTATTATGTGTACCAACAACGCCGATTAGCCTACTGATACAACAAAGCATTAGCTACTTGTACCAACACAAGCATTACCTACGGCTACCAACAAAGCATTAGCTACGTCTGTACCAACAAAGGAAGTAGCTACTGTACACAAAAAAAAAATAGATAATCGTACAAAACAAAAGCATTAGCTACTGTACCAAAAAACGCATGAGCTAATGTACCAACACGAAGCATAGATACCGTGTACCAACAAAGCAATTGAGCTATGTAACCAACGAAATATTATGTACTTGGACAAACAAAGCAATTAGCATACTGTGTACCAAAAAGAGCAGAACATACTGTACCAACCAAAGAATCTATTAGCTACTGTACCAACAAAGCAATTAGACTACTGTACCCAACAAGAATAGCTACTGTACCAACAAGAAATAGCTATCTTGTTACCAACACCAAAAGAATTTTTAGCATACGGCGTGGACCAAAAGCATATTTTAGCTACTTTTTTTGTACAACAAGAAGACACGTCCAGTATGGCTACAAATCGCGCCGCAACACACGTTTGTGACAACGCTTAATTTATTCAACATAAGATATGAACACCCCACAAAGAGGTGACCTCGTTTTTTCTGTCTTTAGCCCCCCCTTCCCCCCAGCAACCACAAAGACGGCGCGAACCAGAGGACAGAGAAGAAGACCTGCCCTAATCGCAGAAAGGAGATGAAGCAAAAGACACACAAAAGGGCGCGGAAGCAGAGACAGGGCAGACTGTGAAGACTGAGGCTAAGAAACATCATGGGAAGACGTGGTACCAAAACGCAAAGCATTAGACTAAAGAAAATGTACCAACAAGATTAGGCATACTTACCAACAAAGAATCCCTAGCTATGGAAGTGATACCAAAACGCAATACGAACAGAGCAAAGTCCTCAGGAGGGGAAAGAATAAAAAGAGCTCAGACAGAAGAAAGAGGAGAAGTACCTAAAAGCGTACAAGCGCAAGGCAAAAGCATTAGCTACTGTTTTTTTTTACCAACACCAAAGCATTTAGATACTTTGTTTCTGTACCAACAAAAGCATTTAGCTACTGTACCAAACAAATAGGCATATAGCTGTACTGGTACCAACAAGCAAGAATTAGGCATGGCGTGTACCAACAAAGCATGAGCTACTGTACCAACAAAGCATTAGCTAATGTACCAACAAAGCATTAGCTACTGTACCAACAAAACATTACCTACTGTACCAACAAAACATTAGCTACTGTACCAACAAAGCATTAGCTACTGTACCAACAAAGTATTAGCTACGGTCCAACAAAGCATTAGCTACATTGTTGTACCAACAAAGCATGAAGCATGAGATAATGTACAACAACAAAGCATTAGCTACTGTACCAACCAAAGCATTTAGAACGAACAGAGAGGGAAAAAAAAAAGAAGGAGAGGAACACTCTGCTACCAACAACAGCATTAGCTGACAGGTACCAAAACAAAGAAGAAATTAGCATCTGAACAAGAAAGCATTAGCTAACTGTACCAACAAAGAATTAGTCTGTGACCAACAACAAGCCATTAGCTACGTGGTGTAACAACAAGCAGATGAGCTTACTTGTACCAACAAAAGCTATTAGCTAGGCTACCAACAAAGATTAACTACGGTGGTACCAAACCAAAGCATTAGAACTACTGTACCAACAAAAAGCGATTAGCTACAATATCGTACCGAACAGGAATAAAGGCGAGTACAGATGTACCAACACAAAGCATGAGCTACTGCTGTACCAACAAAAGAGCATTAGTACTGCTACCAACAAAGCATTAGCTACTGATACAACCACAAGCATTAGTACGGTCACCAACAAAGCATTAGCTACTGGACAAAACAAAAGAAAGGAGAGAAGGGAAAAAAAAAAGGAAGGGAGAGAACAGGGTTAAAAACAACAAATTAGGAAGAAGGAAGAGCACATGTGGTGGTGTGGAAAAAAAAAACGCAACGGAACGACAGGGAAAACATAAACATTAGCTAATGCGTACCACCAAAACCTATTTTAGCTACTGTACCAAGCAAAGCATTAGCTACTCGTGTACCAACAAGCATTAGCTATGTACCAACAAGCATTAGTACTGTACCCAACAAAGGCATTAGCTACTGTTACAAACAAAGACAAGTAGGCTATGGTGTCTGGTGGGGGAACAGAAAAAACAGATGAGAGAAGAAGGCAAAAAAAAAGACATTAGCCAGAAGTTGGTACAATACAAAAAGTAAGCTACTGTAAAACAAAAACATTAGCTACTGTACCAACAAAGCATTAGCTACTGTACCAACAAAGCATTAGCTACTGTACCAACAAAGCATTAGCTACTGTACCAACAAAGCATTAGCTACTGTACCAACAAAGCATTAGCTACTGTACCAACAAAGCATTAGCTACTGTACCAACAAAGCATTAGATAGTGTACAACAAAGCATAGCTAATGTACAACAAAGCATTAGTAACGTACCAACAAAGAATTGCTACTGTACCAACCCCAAGCATTAGCTAATGACACAAACAAAGCATTAGCTATGTACCAACAACGCATTAGATAACTTATCCACAAGCTATGGCTACTGAACACAAAGCATTAGCTAACTTGTTTATACCAACAAGCATTAGAGACTGTACCACAAAGCATTAGCTACTGTACAACAAAAGCATTAGCTAATTGTACAACAAGCATTTAGCTACTGTACCAACAAGCCATTTTGCTACTTGTACCAACAAAGGCATTAGATATTGTAACAAACAAAGCATTAGTACTGCTACCAACAACAGCAATAGCTACTGTTACACAAAGCATTAGCTACTGTACCAACAAAGCATGAGCTACTGTACCAACAAAGCATTAGCTACTGTACCAACAAAGCATGAGCTACTGTACCAACAAAGCATGAGCTACTGTACCAACAAAGCATGAGCTACTGTACCAACAAAGCATGAGCTACTGTACCAACAAAGCATTACCTACTGTACCAACAAAGCATTAGCTACTGTACCAACAAAGCATTAGCTACTGTACCAACAAAGCATTAGCTACTGTACCAACAAAGCATTAGCTACTGTACCAACAAAGCATTAGCTACTGTACCAACAATAGCCTTGCTAAAATGTACACACAAAGCAGAGCTACTGATACACAACAAAGCCATTAGTTACTGTACCAACAAAGCATTAGATACTTAACAACAAAGAATTTGATACGTACCAACAACGGCATTAGCTACTGTACCAACAAAGCATTAGCTACTGTACCAACAAAGCATTAGCTACTGTACCAACAAAGCATGAGCTACTGTACCAACAAAGCATGAGCTACTGTACCAACAAAGCATTAGCTACTGTACCAACAAAGCATTAGCTACTGTACCAACAAAGCTAACGCAAGGAAGGGGCAAAAGAGTATTACACCTACTGTACCAACAACGCGAAGTAGCTACTTGTACACACCAAAGCTAGATACTGTACAACCAAAGCATTACCTACGAGTGTACGCAACAAAGCATTAGCTAGCGGGTCTGTAGACAGACTAACCAAAGCATTAGCTACTGTACCAACAAGAGCATTAGACTACGTACACAACAAAAGCATATAGCATACCTGGAAACAAAAACAAGAGCAATGTAGCCACTACTTGTACAAACAAAAGCATTAGCATGTAACTAACACGAAGCGACACAAAGGACAATTAGCTACTGTACCAAAAAAAGCAAAGAGACCATAGCTACACTTATGTACCGACAAAGCATTAGCACTGTACCAACAAAGCATTAGCTACTGTACCAACAAAGCATTAGCTACTGTACCAACAAAGCATTAGCTACTGTACCAACAAAGCATTAGCTACTGTACCAACAAAGCATTAGCTACTGTACCAACAAAGCATTAGCTACTGTACCAACAAAGCATTAGCTGCAAGATGTACAGCCAACAAAAGCATAAGCTACAAGAAATATGTACCGATCAAAGAATTAGCTAGCAGTGTACCAACAAAGCATGAGCTCGTTCATAGGAAGTGAGTCTGTTTTGACTTATACGTAGGGAACGGCAAATCATATGATGTTTGACAAAGACGAGTATGATATCAATCATATGATATCATATAGCCGATCCCTAATTATATGACATGCTCATTTGGGTTTCAGTTTGAGGCAAGGGGTCAGTTCGGGTTAAGGTTTAAATTTGTGTTTGGGCTTGGGCTTGGATTTTTATTTTAGGTCCAGGTTTGGATTTGGGTTTGGGTTTGGGTTTGGCATGGGGTAAGCGACTTTAAGGTAGGGGTTAGGATAAGGGTAAGGTTTTGGGGTTGAGCTGAGTGAGGGTTGAATAGCATGATGGCAAAAAAAAGGTAGGACGGTAGGACGGTAGGAAGGTAGGACATTTAGGTAAGAGAGGGAAGGGGGGAGGGAAGGGGTGATAGTGTGTGGGTTGGGGGGGCTGGGGGTTTGGGGGGGGAAGGGGCGGTTGGTTGGGGTGGGGTTGGGTGTGGGTTCTTTTGGGGGGGGGGGGGACTAATGTAATAACACATCATAAAAATAAAAATAAAAAGGTGAGACCCTCTCCTCTTTGTTCACAACGATTGGGGGTGGGGCTCAGTCATTCACGGGTGCACTGCGCTCCCCCGCATTATGTAGGGGTGGGTTGGTGGATGGGTGTGGAAGGATGGGTGGGTGGAAGCTGGTGGGGTGTGGGTACTAGTTTCAGTCCATTTCGGGTTCTTTGGGGTTATTTCGGGCTATTTCAGGCTATTTCAGGCTATAAAACCACTAGTTTGGGCCGCACCTCTTCATTCACAAAGATGGGGGGTGGCGCTCGGTCAGTCATGGATGCATTGCCCTCCGCTGCATTGCGCCTTCCCCTACTCAGGCTCATGGAGGACCGCATTCCTTGCAAGCTCCGTGCAAGACTGTCACCAGCAGGACTCTCAGCTCCATCAGGCAGTGCAGTCCGCAGCGCAATCCTTCCCTCAAAGGGGGCTGATTGCTTAGATCCTTCGCCACCTGCGCCAGCAGCAGCAGCAGCAGCACTAGAGCCAGCACCAGCAGCAGCACCAATACTAGAGCCAACACCAGCACCCGCGCCAGCAGCAGCAGCAGCAGCAGCACCAGTACTAGAGCCAACACCAGCACCCGAGCCAGCAGCAGCAGCAGCAGCAGCAGCACCACCAGCAGCACCAGCAGCAGCACCCGCACCCGCACCTGCACCCGCACCCGCACCAGCATCCGCACCAGCACCAGCACCCGCACCAGCACCAGCACCAGCACCAGCACCAGCAGCAGCACCAGAGCCTGCGGCAGCAGCAGCAGCAGCACCAACTGTAGTTGGGGACGGCCTATCACCAGCAACACCAGCAACACCACTGCTGGTCGGCGAAGAGCTATGAAAACTAACAACGCCAACACCTCTACTAGAGGACGCCCCGGCACCGCCAATGCCGCTCCTGCTAGGGGCAGGCCTATCCCCACCAACACCAGCAGCACCGCCAATGCCATTCCTGCTAGGGGAAGGCTTATCCCCACCAACACCAGCAGCACCGCCAATCCCGCTCCTGCTAGGGGCAGGCCTATCCCCACCAACACCACCAGCACTGCCAACGCCATTCCTGCTAGGGGAAGGCTTATCCCCACCAACACCAGGAGCACCAGCAGTTGCGGACCGAGCAGTAGCGGCCCTAGCGATGCGAGCGGAAGATTTACTCGCAGTAGGGTCATAATTGATCAGGTCACCTCCACCAGTCACATGCGATAGCGCGTGTTTTTCCATAATATGGCGACTGGACACGCTTTCAGGAATCTCCTCGTGATATGTCGAAGATACCGCTGCCATGTATTTGCACATGTCATGCCGACTGGAAACATCGGTTGGTATCTCTTCTTGCTGCAGAGCAGATAAGGTCAACGACTTGTGTTTTTCCCTCAGACGTCGAAGGGACACACTGGCCGGTATCTTCTCATCCTGCAGTGCAGATGGGTTTGGGGGGTGGGGGGGGGGGAGTGGCGGTGGGGGGGGGGGGGGGAGTGGGGGGGGGATGGTGGTGGGGGGGGGGGGGGGGGGGAGGGGGGAGTGCGTGACACTCATAAAGCCACCTTTAAACTGCCTGCTCATATTTCCGTGAGACGTTGAAGGGAAACGCTGGCCGGTATCTTCTCATCCTGCAGTACAAATGGGTTTGGGGTGGGTGTGGTAGTGGTGGTAGTGGCGGGTGCGTGGGTGGGGGGATGGGGGCGGGAGTGTGTGACACTCATAAAGCCACCTTGACACGTCTTTAAACTGCCTGCTCATTTTTCCGTGACACGCCGAAGGGACACGCTGGCCAGTATCTTCTCATCCTGCAGTACAGATGGGTTAGGGGTGGGTGTGGTAGTGGTGGTAGTGGTGGTGCGTGGGTGGGGGATGGGGGGCGGGAGTATGTGACACTCATAAAGCCACCTTGACACGTCTTTAAACTGCCTGCTCATATTTCCGTGACACGCCAAAGGGACACGCTGGCCAGTATCTTCTCATCCTGCAGTACAGATGGGTTAGGGGTGGGTGTGGTAATGATAAGTAATGATAACGCCTGGTGGGGCGTGGTGTTAAGGGAGCCCGTCGAAAGCGGGTGGGGAGCGGTCTCCTACCTCAACTGGACAAGCTACCATAGCGGTTGACGACGACCTGCAACGCCAAGAGCGACCGAAGGGGGAGTCGAACCCCCGACTCTTCATTCATTAGCAACCTGGTCTACCACTAGACCATTGTAATCGCTAAAGAGGCTGTGGGTGTGGTAGTGGTGGTAGTGGTGGTGCGTGGGTGGGGGATGGGGGGCGGCAGTGTGTGACACTCATAAAGCCACCTTGACACGTCTTTAAACTGCCTGCTCATATTTCTGTGACACGCCGAAGGGACACGCTGGCCAGTATCTTCTCATCCTGCAGTGCAGATGGGTTTGGGGTGGGAGTGGTGTTGGTGGTGGTGGTGGGTGGGTGGGAGATGGGGGGGGGGAGTGCGTCACACTCATAAAGCCACCTTGACACGTCTTCAAACTGTCTGCTTATCTTTCCGTGACACACGTAAGGGACACGCTGGTAGGCATCGTCTCATCCTGCAGTGCAAATGGGTTTGGGGTGGTGGTGGTGGTGGTGGGTGGTGGTGGTGGTGGTGGTGGTGGTGTGTGTGTGTGGGGGGGTATTGCGTGAGACCCATAAAGCCACCTTGACACGTCTAAAAACTGTCTGCTCATGTTTCTGTGACCACACCAAAGGGACACGCTGGCCGGCATCTTCTCATCCTGCAGTGCAGATGGGTTTGGGGTGGGGGGGGGGGGATGGGGGGGGGGGGGGGGATGGGGGGGAGTGCGTGACACTCATAAAGCCACCTTGACACGTCTAAAAACTGTCTGCTCTTATTTCTGGGACACGCTGAAGGGACACGCTGGCCGGCATCTTCTCATCCTGCAGTGCATATGGGGTTGGGGTGGGAGTGGTGGTGGTGGTGGTGGTGTTGGGTGGGTGGGAGATGGGGGCGGGAGTGTGTGACACTCATAAAGCCCACACCTATGACACGTCTTAAACTGCCTGCTCATATTTCTGTGACACGCCGAAGGGACACGCTGGCCAGTATCTTCTCATCCTTCAAAGAGTGAAGATGGACGTTACGGGGGATGGGGGGGGGAAAGTGGTCGGTGGTGCTCGGTAGGAGAAGTGGGGTGGGGGGTGGGGGAGAGGTAGCCGTGGGGGGGGAGGTGCAGTTGTAACTGTACATTGCACAGTATATGATTGCGTTGATGTGTTCCCAGGAGTGCTGTGTAGCAGCGTTTAAGCAACCCCGTGTTTACACGGCCCACAGACGGTGAGCAGCCTGAAGGCTGATAGACCATGTAATCAAAACAAAACAACTCACCACATCTCCACACCAAAAGGAAAGAAAAAGAGTCAAACAAAACAAAACACAAACCAGAAAAAAACACACAAACAACAGAAGAAACAAAAAAAGAATACCCAAACCAGCGAACACAACCGGCCCCACCCCACAAGCACCCACCCCCCACCCACCCACACCCCCTATCTCAGAACACAGCGAAACCCAAACCCACCACACCACACCCCACCTCAACCCCATCCCCACACACACACACACCATTCTCATACACGACCACAACCCAACCCCCAACCTAACTCCAACCATACCCATCCCACAACACCCAAACACCCCAAACCAAGCGCAAACCAACACCATCCCACCTTATCCCACACCCCAGAACCAAAGGGGCCGAACACAAACACAACCAGCCCCCCGCACAAAAGAAAAAGATGAGACCAAGACACACGAGCCTAACACCCAACAAAACACACATTCCGCCCAACCCACCGAAACAATACACACCGAAACCACAACAAGCACAGGAGAGACAACTAACCGGCACAAACAGGAGAGAACCCAACCCGCAACCCGTAAAGCGTAGACCACAATCCCCACACACCACACAGACCCATGTCCCCAACCTCCACCCCCACCCACAACGTTTATCCCACACCACACACCCATTCCCACCTCCACCCCCACCCAACGACACACACCCCAACCACCCAATCCCAACCAACCCCATCCCACCACCCCACACACCCAACCCCATCCCCCCCTACCCCCACCGGCAATTCCCCATCAACCCCCCCACACACCATACACACACAACCCTACCCACCACCCCAACCAAACCCTGAACTAACTCCAACCCCATCCCCATCCCACCACACCACACTCACACCCCATCCCCACCCTACCCCCACCGCCAATCCCATCCCCCCCACCCCCACCCACCCTACCCCACACCCCCACCCCACCCCACCCCACCCCAACCCCTCTTACCGGTCGCATGGCTCCTGAGCTGCGAGTGAGGCAAACGACGACAGGTGGCTTGGGCAATGCTGCTGAAGTTGAGCTTGTCTAGAATCCCTTCCACAAATGGATAGTACCACCAGTTGTCCGAAGGCGGATCAATCAAACGTGCATTGACTTCCAACGCCAACGAAACCCTAAATCTAACTCTTCCAATCTGTGACGCGCTGTACTTCTAACTATTACCGAAATCCTGGTGCCAAAAGATCCCAATGCCAAATATTCCAGAATCCTGAAGCTGTTGGAGTCATGAGATGTAACTGCTTTAATGTTGAGTGTCTGCTTTAACCTCTGCTTTACCGCCTTATGGCAACTGAAGCAGTTGTCAGACTTGTTACAGTTGTAACAATTGTCACAGGTGTGGCAGCAGCAACAACTGAGTCGCCTATCTAGGCACAGGCTTAGTCAAGTGCTGGGGGTACAACCCTACTTTTTTGTGACTGAGCTGTAGGTGAACCCAGACCCTCTAAGACCGACGATTAAAGCATGCTGGACGAACGCAGTGATTCACTGTGTGCTGATGTAGGCCAAAGCATTGGCTGGTGGGGGGTGGGGGAGGGGGGGTGGTCGCCATGCCCCGGGCCATACGAGCTAACTGGCGATGCTGTAAGGCCAGGCTACGATATGCAGCATGAATGCGCAGCAGAAGCCTAGGAGGGGTAGTGGCTCGATGGGGGAAGCTGCAAGAGGGAATGGGGGGCAGCTAATAGAGGTGTACGTGGTCCTGGGCGTATATCGAAGTATCGAACGGAAGGACTGCAAGCCAAGAGGAGTGTGGTAATTCTAGCAGGCTCGCCCAGCGCCCTGCATCAGGGCGGGTTACGTAAGCAAGTAGCAGTTTTCTACTGCAGGCATGAAACACGAAAGAGGAGCTGTTCGAGGGGCATATTCGGCTGGGCAAGCTCTGGCCTGTGGCTCGCAAGTCAGAATAATAGAAAACAGAGAGATCTTATGATCGGAGGAGGAGGAGGGATAGAAAAGTTCGACGAAACTGTTTACTGTTGGCGGTAGTTGAACTGCTTTGGTTACTTCAACGGGCTCAAGCAGGGGGGGGGGGGGGACCTGCGGCAGGTCCACGGTAGCAATAAATGTGTTACATAAGTGCGTATACAGCCGAGGTCAAACGAGCGTTTGTTTTCCGCTTCAGCTCCTGCGAGCGCAATGGTTTTCTTTTTGCATATCTGACTAGAAAATCTTGAACATAGCTAGGCTACAGGCTGTCCCCAGGCTGTCATCGGTGGGCTGTCATCACCGGGCTGTCATGCAAACCCAGCATACCACGCCACCTGGTGCAGGCGACCTGACTCGCGAGCTGCATTCTCGAACTCCTCATTTGATCAGCTCCTCCAGCACCCACGTTAAATCTTGACATTCACGCTTGGGTGCGCGCGCCTCAGCCTTTTCAGCTACGAATTTGCAGCACTCAGTGACTGCTTGGACAGGCATGCGGAATAAAGAGTGCAGAAAAATCTCCATCCTCTCCTCCAAGGAATAGATACAGCATCTGCAACCATCCTTGGCATGTCAGGCAAATAGGAAGGAAGAAAGCACTGCATCCTGTCCTTCCAGGAAAAGATGAACTGTGGTGGGGTTGAAGCTGTGTAATAAGGAATAGCAAGAACATCTATATTCAGTTTGGGGGCGTGCCTACCGCGTACCCAGCCCAGTCCAAGCCAATCCAGCCCAGCCTAGTCCGAGCCAATCCATTCCAACATAGCCCACCCTACCTTGTCAGCCAGCACGTTCTGGAAAGCAAGTAGCTAGGGGGGAGGGGGAAGAAGTATCTGAGAATTATCTAGCTGCAAATCTGGCTTCTTTCTTTCCGAGGTTTCCGAGGTTCCCGCTCGATAGGCAGCTGGCAACAGGCATGGTTCGGTCCAAGGGGTCCGCCTCTGTCCCCGAGACCAATAAGGGGGGCCAGAAGCGGAAGCTGGACCCCCACACCCAACCCAAGGATGCATTGAAGGTTGTGCTACCCAAGATATTGCCTAAGCAGGTGTGTATGGGTTTGCATGCTACCCAATGTATAGCTTAATCAGGTGTGTATGGGTTTCTTTGGCACCCTAGGTATTGCCTAAACAGGTGTGTACATCGAGCTCAAACCCTTGTACCCTAATAATAGCAATGTACTGCCACACAGGAGCTAGAGGTTAAAGCCCTGTACCCTAATGAGTGCCCCACAATCTTCGAAGTCCCTGGCCTCCTGTTTGCAAATGAGTGTGCCGCACTCCTCAAGAGCTTGGAGACGGCGCACACGCTAACTCGCACGGCACATGCTGCTTCCAAGACGTATGCGTGGAGGGATGTTGACCGGTAGGTGGTGGTGGAAGTGGGGGGTGGGGGTAGGTACTGGTGGAAGTAGTGGTGACGGTGGTGTGGTGGAAGTGGGGGTGGGAGTATGTACTGGTGGAAGTAGTTGGTGACAATGGTGTGGTGGACGTTGGGGGTGGGGTAGGTACTGGTGGAAGTAGTGGTGACGGTGGTGTGGTGGAAGTGGAGGTGGGGGTGGGGTGGTAGGTACTGGTGGAAGTAGTGGTGACGTGTGGTGGGGGGAGTGGGTGTGGGTAGTTGATGGTGGAGTGGTTGTGGTGAGGTGTGGGGGTAATGGGGATAATGTGGTTGGTACCTGTGGAAGTGGTGTAATGGCGGTTTGGGGTATGGTATGGGGGTAGTGGGGGTGGGGGTAGGTGAAGTGGAAGTGGTGGTGGGTGGGGGTGGGGGTAGCCGATGGTGGAAGTGGGTGTGGTGTGGTGTGGGGGTAGTGGGTGTGGGGATATCAGGATATGTGATGATGGAAGTGGGGGTTGTGGTGGTGGTGATGGTAGTGTGGAGTAGGGATGGGGGAAGTCGAGGTGGAAGTGGTGATGAAGGTGTGGGGTTGATGGTGTGAGGGTGGTACTCGTGGGGGTGGGGGGGGGGTATAGTAGGGGTGGGGTGGGTTAGTGGTGATGGTATTAGGGGTGACGGTGGTGGTGCTGGTGCTGGTGCTGGACATGCTGCATCCAAGAGCTATGCCTGGAGGGATCTTGACAGGTAGGCAATGGTGGAAGTGGTGGTTGTGGTGATGGTGGTGTGGTGTGGGGGTAGTGGGGGTGGGGGTAGAGGTAGTTGATGGTGGTGGTGTTAGACTTTTAAAATAGGCCCACTAACCCTTAAAAAAAGGTTGGTGGGCCTATTTTAAATAGTGACCAATTGGATTTTAAAACTCCCCCTATTTTTATTTTAAAGGGGTGTTTAACCTTACCCCACTTTTAAAAGGGGGTAAAAGACAGCCCATTTAATGGGCTTTGCCCATAACCCTAGGGCTATGCCCCCGATTCAGGGCTGAACCCTGCCCATACTACCCTAAAGGGCTTTAGGGTAACCCTAAAGGGCCAGGGGGAGTGAGAGATTTTTTTGTAACCATCAGAGCTCAAACGGGTATGACTTGTTGTGGAAAAGCAATTCAAAGGGAAATGGTTGTGGTGTGGTGCGGGGGTAGTGGGGGTGGGGATTTGTGATGGTGGAAATGGGGGTTGTGGTGGTGGTGATGGCAGTGTGGTGTGGGGGTTGTGGTAGCCGCGGTGGAAGTGATGATGATGGTGGTGTGGGGGTGATGGTGTGAGGGTGATGGTGTGGGGGTGGTACTAGTGGGGTTGGGGGTGGGGGTAGCGGTATCGGGGGTGCCGATGGTGGTGGTGGTGGTGGTGGTGATCATGCTGGGGGGTATTTCTGTGGATAGCATGCATGAGTGGCATTCTCGAGGTCGCTAGACTGGCTGAGGTGCACTGTAGCGTATTGTCTCTGCATCATACCGTATCGTATCTGCATTGTATCGTATCTGTATTGTATCTGTATCGTACCTGTATTGTATCGTATCTGTATCGAAGCTGTAACGTATCTGTATCAAATCTGTATCGAATCTGTATCGTATCTGTATAGTATCTGTATCGTTCCTGTATTTGTATCGTATCTGTATTGTATCTGTATCGTACCTGTATTGTGTCGTATCTGTATTGTTTTAATCCTATCCTTATCGTATCTATATCGAATTGTATCTGTATCGTATCTGTATCGTATCGTATCTGTATCGTATCGTATCTGTATCGTACCTGCATCGTACCTGTATCGTATCTGTATCGTACCTGTATTGTATCGTATCTGTAGCGCCGATGGCGATGAAGAGGTTGAGGAGGAGGTGGAGGAAGAGGATGATAAAGATGATAACGACGATGATGATGATGATGATGATAATAATGACGATGATGATGATGATGGTGATAGCAATGATGATGATGATGATGATAATGGTGATAGCAATGATGATGATGATGATGATGATAACGATGATAACGATGATGATGATGATGATGATGATGATGATGATGATAACAATGATGACAGTGGCGATGATGAGGATGAGGATGATGCGGATGATAATAACGATGATGGTAATGAGGAGGAGGAGGACGGTGGTGATGATGATGATGATGATGATGATGATGATGATGATGATGAAGAGAATAATAAGAAGGAGGAGGAGGAGGAGGAGGTGATGGTGATGATGATGATAATGATGATGAGGAGGAGGAGGAGGAGGATTGTGGCGATGATGAGGATGAGGAGGATGATAACGATGACAATAATGATGAGGAGGATGGTGATGATGGTGATGATGATGACGAGGAGGAGGAGGAGGAGGATGGTGATGATGATGATGATGATGATGATAATGACGAGGAGGAGGAGGATGTGATGATGATGACGATAATGATGATGATGATGATGATGATGATGATGATGATGATGATGATGATGATGATGATGAAGATAGTGAGTTTGTTTACACGGATGAGGAAAACTAATGATGCTGATGTTGTCGACAATCATGCAGAGTTGAGTTCCGGAGCCTGGAGCTTAGTGCTTTGCTTTGGCATGCTGGCTTGGCTCAGGTCATGGAGTCTATACCAACGCCCAAGGGCTTAACTTGGTCGGGTCTCAATTCCAAGTGGAGAGTATACAGGTAGGTCATGGTCATGGTCTTTTTGTCTTTTGCATGTTTAAGTCTACTGGACACCACGAGGGTGTATGATACTCTATGCTTGAACAAAAAGAAAAAGCACCCACGAAGCAAAAAATCATTACATCAGGGGGGTGTCGAGGACATACAAACCAAACTCCAACCATTGTTTTGGTGGCGTAGGTATTGAAACCCCTTGAGCAGGACCCAGATCTCAACCACTATTGTGTAAGGCATAGTTTTTATTTTTGGCTACGAGCAGCAGCTTCTAGGCAGGTCCCATGCCTGCCTACCCAGCCGATCCTAACGCCATATAGTGCAGCTGGACGTTTATATCATCAGTAATCTACACATGTTAACATCCCTGAACACAGTCCTTCTAAACGGGAGGGTGTACGTGTGTGGGGATGGGGGGGTCGGGGGGTGGGGGGGGGGGGGGGGGGGGGGGGGGGGGGGGGGAAGAGAAGGTACATCTGAGCGGGTGGGTGTATGTGGGTGTACATGTGTGTGAGGGGGATGCTTCTTCCCCGCGCCGTCTCACGTATACTTTTGTCAGGGCGTGAGTCACAATTCAAACAGTATGTGGTTGATTATGTTTTTGTAAGTAGTATGTTATTCTTCTCAAGACTTCTCGTTCTAGAAGGTGCAATGTGTAGCCAAAACAAGAAACAGTGGATGAGCCAGGAAACTGCTTAGAACAGTTAGGTGATGGTCTTGAGCAGGAATTTGTTTTTTCAAATCTGAAAGTTTTTATTTTTTATTTATGGTTTTACCCCTCCTGCAGTGACAGCGTTTTTGTAGCTTTTCATAGCTTTTATAGTTGTTAGAGCTTTCATATCTTTTTAAAGCTTTTTAGGGCCATTTAGGGCAATCGTGTATATAATCTTTACAGCGGCAATTTGAGCCAAAACGGAGTAAAAAGTAGCGATTGCTACATATAGTGGGAAAGCAAATCCCTGGTCATGAGTAGGCCTTACATATCTATAGGGTTGTCGAGTACTATATCCTATAGGTATATCGATGATAGCACATGATATGTCTCACACTAATATATCGTACAATATTGTATGATAGATAGATAGCTTATGATAATCTTGGGGACTAGTATGATATTGACATCACTACTCAAATGCATAGTTAGCAAGTGGTGAGATATACTGATGCACTGATGTTCTGTAGACAGCCTTATTGAGTGTCAATTGGATGCCAAGGTATGATAATGCGGATGCGGAGGATGCAGTGGTGTGATCTACTGTTGTTCTGTTCTTTAGCTGCTATTGTATTAGTATGCTATTGTATCAGTATGATATTGTATCAGTATGATATTGGCATCACTACTTAAATGCATAGTTAACAAGTGCTTGCAGTGCGATGAGAGCAAGGGCAACGATTTAAATGGTGGTGGTAGGTGGGTAGTGGTGGTGGTGGTGGTGGTGGTGGGTGTGTGTGGGAGGGAGGGGGTGGGGGTGGGGGGGTAATGCTTACAGTGCGATGAGAGCAAGGGCAACGTTTGAAATGGTGGTGGTAGGTGGGTGGTGGTGGGTGGGTTTGGGTGTGGATGGGTGGGTAGGTGGGAGGGGTCCTGGAAGAAATGGGATGTGAGGTAATTGATTTTGGGAATATAGAAATATAAGGTTTCCCAGTATGAGTTCACTCGTGGTGTTGTGTATTTTTGCAGTCCAGGCGTAGCCAAATAGGCCAAAGGGACTTGCCCAACCTAAAAAACAGGAAAGGCCGTTTAAAAAACAAGCACTGGTGGACTGAACCCCAACATGGTACTTTATACTGCGAATAAAGGAATAAATACATGTGCGAATACGGGAATAAATGCATGTGTGATTATGGGGATTCATACATGTGCGAATGTGGGGATTCATACACATGCGAATGTGGGAATAAAGACATGTGGATGTGGGAATAAATACATATGCGAATTTGTGAATAAATACACATGAGAATATGGGAATAAAGACATGTACGGATATGTGTATTCATACATCTGCAAAAATGGGGATTCATACACATGCGAATGTGGGAATAAATACCTATGCAAATATGAGAATAAATACACAGGCGAAGAGCGGCATTCATACATATGCGAGTATGGGGATTCATATGTACAGTTACCTCATACTGGAATGTTAAACATACAGCAGAAACCATGAAGGGTAGAAATTACAAAATGCAAATAGGATTCATACTGCCTGTATAAAAGTATTTGGGTAAACAAAATAAAAAATTCCTCTTGATCCTACCTTTCCACAGGTACTCCCCTTCCCAGGGATTTGGCCCACACTACGATGAAGAAGATGAGGACCCTCTCACCAACACTCGTTCCCTCTTCACCCTGCTGCTGTACATGACTGACGTGCCGGTTGGGGGAGAAACGGTGTTCTACAAGAGTAAAGGCAGAGAGGTGCTGGCTGTAAAACCAGTGCAGGGGATGGCACTCCTGCATGCACAAGGTGCACAGTGCCTGCTGCATGAGGGTCGGCCGGTGGGGGGTAATGCACAGAAATGGGTGCTCCGGAGTGATGTGATGGTCAGCCGTACCCCAGATGCGTGAGGCAAACATTGTGTGTTTTAAATAAATAAATAGTATGCGTTATTAAGGGGTGTGAGGTTGAGGGTGCCAGCCTGTTTGCTTTCACTGGGGCCAACCACATCGTGTTTTCATACATCGGTTTTTTGCCACCTCTGGGCTGCTGACCGTCTTCCAATGCTGATCCCCCTCCCCCCCCCCCCCCCCCCCCCCCCGTGCGGTGCGGTGCGGTGCGGTGCGATACCCATGTATGTATGTATGTATGTATGTATGTATGTATGTATGTATGTTCAGTCCAGGGGTAGGCCAAATAGGCTTAAGGGACTTGCCCAACCGTGATAGGAAGGGCTTAAAAATAAAAAGCTTTTAAGGTAGGGAGCATATCAGGCGGATTGCACAGTTTAAGGAGTTTTTTTGTGCATTGACGGAGGAGTTGTCTGATGGGGATGGGTCGGCTGGCAGGGATGATGGGGATGCTGAAGGCGTACATGCTGGGGGGGGGGGGGGGGGCATGACATCATGTGCTTTGTACCGCCGGACTGTAACCGTTGACGCCTCACACAGTTTGCTGCCAGAATAAACCTGGGAACACTAGAGTACAGAATGCAATCATGTACTAGTATGATAAGAAAGTTTAAGGAATTTTCCAGATGATGTTAAAATAGCCTATTAGCAGCCTGAAGACTGCTCGCTCTGGGCGAGCAAATATGGTCCTGCAATTAAGTATGCTCACTGTCTGCAGTAAATATGGGATGCAATCCCATGATTGGGTGTACAAGTTATCAGTTTAATATGCCCAGGCTCAGGATATTAATTATGCCTAGGCCCAGGGATAAATATCTGATTATGGGATATTTAATGTGGTTAAAAATGGAACCGCCCTGGGCCCCTGGGAATGTGTGTTTAGACGTGACCGCCAAAGCATGCAACAAGGTCCAAGTTATGGTTCGCTCCAGCTTCGGTCCAGATGTTTAATTACCACCGAGGTTAGTGTGCAGGATGATTTTGTTCATATTAATTTTGCAACCGCCAAGTTCAAATGTCGCCAACAATATAGGCGCGTTCGGTAAATCAGTATATATAAAGTTCCATGTCCGTGTAGGGTTTGGCGCGTGTTTGGGGCTTTGTTTCCATATCTTGCTGACCTGTCCCCCAGGTGGCCACGGGGGTCTTCCCGTCGGAACGACGGACTCAATGCTAGGACCCTTTAAAATCTGCTTTTGAGACGTGAAGCGTAACAGTTTGCACAGCCCTACCCCCCTGCCTGTTTATCTAGACAGGTTCCGGTCGTGAATTTTGCTAGCTTACATACTTAACCAATCAATGTACTTCAATAAGTAAGAATGTACTTATTTGACGTCGGATCTTTTTTGCACAACACCCGCAATACATAGCTTTGGCTAATTTTGACCCCGTTTCCCCTTCGCCGCTGTAAATAACCCCAATTGTGACCCTAAATAATGGTCCTAAAAGCTGCAAGGGCGCTGTGAGGGCGCTGTTCCTGGTGGGGTCTTAAAAACATATAGCTATTTAAACCACTTTCTGAACTAAACCAAATCCCTGAGATGTCCAATACACACGAATATGTATACATTGTTGACATTACATTACATTACATTACATTACATGTTAAAGTCTACTTGACACCGCGAGGTTGTATGAGACTCTGTGCTTTAAACAAAAAGAAAAAGCACCCACAAAGCAAAAAAACCCATTACATCAGGGGTGTGTCGAGGACAAACAAACCAAACTCCCAACCACCGTTTTGGTGGCGTAGGTATTAAACCCTTTAGAGCAGGACCCAGATCTCAACCACTTACAGTGGCGGAGGTAAGAAGCTAACAAATGAGAAGTCACAAGAAGAAAAAAAGGGATAATAAATTACGGTGCCACTAAGCAGTCCAGGGCTTCCTGTCTTGCTCTTCTACAAGTAGAAAGATAGTCGGCTAGGTTGCTCCAAAAAGACTTAGTGCCATTTCCATTCATAAAGGTTCTGAATGTGGAATCGCAGAATTCCACATTCCATACGATTAAGTCGGTATCCTCATGGACATGCCTATAAATATCTGTAAACAGATTCTGGTAGCGGAGGCGAATATCATTATAAAAAGGGCACTCAAACATATGCATTTCATCCTCAGGTTTTTGGAACCCACACATTTGACAGTGTTGACGTAAATGTAAATGCAAATGTAAATGTATACATCGGTTGAGTATGTATACGTATACGTATATGTATACCGCTATGTATACGTATATCTATGCATTGAGTGAGTATGTATATGTACGTGAATACATTGATTAGGTATGTTCTGCTGACACTGCTGCCGAATAAATGCACAGTTCGGGTTATTTGATAATTGGATAAAGCATTTACGCATCAACTTTAGTCGCTTGCGTGGTCCCATGAGCAATTGATGTCAGCGATAAAATCAAGCAATGCAATACAATCGTGATCTGGTCCAGATTGAGCTTTTAGCGGCATTTGTTTTGTATTCTACAGTCCAAGGGGTTGGCAATATGGCTCATGGGACTTGTCCAACAGAACAACCTCGAGAAAAGAATGATAAACTTTCAGGAGGGGATGTCACGTGCCTTTTTTAAAGTTCTGATAGGATCTCACCCCAGTATGTGGGCCTCCCGGCACAAACCAGCGAGACCAAGGATTCAGTTCGATTGGCGTTGCCACTCCGTCTATGGCCTGACCCCGAATCAGTCGTGAGGATACTACGGAGAACCACAGGAAATGTAAATAAATACCACTGTGCCCAGATAGATAGATAGATAGATAGATAGATAGATAGATAGATAGATAGATAGATAGATAGATAGATAGATAGATAGATAGATAGATAGATAGATAGATAGATAGATAGATAGATAGATAGATAGATAGATAGATAGATAGATAGATAGATAGATAGATAGATAGATAGATAGATAGATAGATAGATAGATAGATAGATAGATAGATAGATAGATAGATAGATAGATAGATAGATAGATAGATAGATAGATAGATAGATAGATAGATAGATAGATAGATAGATGTTACAGTCCAGGGGTAGGCCCAATAGGCTGAAGGGACTTGCCCAACCGTATAGGAAGGGCTTAAAAAGAAAACGCACTGATGAACTGAACCCCCAGAATGTGCAACACGACCAGGATTTTCTTTGCCATTGTATGCACCTTTTCTTTGCTAATGTATGCACCTTTGCTC
Source organism: Chlamydomonas sp. ICE-L (assembly GCA_013435795.1). Lineage (NCBI taxonomy): Eukaryota > Viridiplantae > Chlorophyta > Chlorophyceae > Chlamydomonadales > Chlamydomonadaceae > Chlamydomonas > Chlamydomonas sp. ICE-L. Next base: position 4,991,196 of record JACBWV010000223.1, read on the forward strand.
ATGCCGACCAGGTTTTTCTTTGCTAATGTATGCACCTTTGCTCATGTCGACCAGGTTTTTCTTTGCTAATGTATGCACCTTGGCAGATGTATAGCACCAAGGTTCAGGCATCGGTGGTAATTCTTTTTACTGAGATGGCCCTACGGTGACTATAGCTAGCTCCGGCTTACGCTATGGTGTCCTTAACTTCACGTCCTGTGAGTAACGGTTCTACACGGATGTAACAATTTCAATTTCAATTCCAATAGCACCAAGGTGCATACATGTGCCAAATACATGGTTCTATTATACACGTGCTAAATAATGTACCTTGCCAAGTTGGAGTATTTGGGTGCCACGTTAGATAAGGGGGTTGCTTTGGAGGCAAACAAATTGCTGGCAAAAGGCTGCGAGGAACATAATAGTGCTACGCGATGACACTGGTTCATTTTCTGAGAAAAATCTCTGACCACGTCGTCTCCAGCTGGGGCATGGTGTCGGACTGTCGGGCCGTTGAGCAGATGGCATCAGCGCTTGACGAACGTAGACACGTCGTCAGTTCGTCACCCAAACGTACCTGACGTGGGAGTCAGACTGGCCACGCCAACCACGCCGTGCGTGGATGCCCCAACGCCTCGTGGCGGCCATGAGCACTGTATTCGGCCTGAACTCTACAACACAGTATCCCGTGCCCCGAGTCTTCTCATGAAGTCAAACACGAAGGCCGCCTCTAGACTTGCACAGAAGCTGGACAGCCCAAAGCTCCCCCCCTTTCGCTCAGCTAGCTTGGGTGGAGGAGGGGGGGTGGGCCTTGGGTTGGGCTCGGGAGGGGGATGAACCTGAGGCCTGCAGCTGGGGCACGTCAGCGGCCGCGTCTGTTGGCCCGTGGGTTGTGGAATTCGGGACCATGAGCCAGATGTTTTGGATTGGCAGGATCATAAGCATGTACAACTCCAGTGGATAGCATTTCTCGTTTGGTCCCCTACACAAGATCCCGAAGGGCTGCTTCTTTTACCTGAATTTTCTTCCATAAATCGGTCAGAAGCTCTCTGCAATGCAAACAGCTCTCGGAAGCCGAGGAACATGCGCAGCCACTAAGCCCATCGCCGGGCGCGTGGCTCGCCTTGCTCCTAAGCACGCTATGGGACGTGCCCGCAAGGCTTTGAAGACTCAAGCCTGCCTTGGTTCTTCATCCTCTTTCATGGGCCAGCCAACCAAGATCGCGTCGTCCGTTATGTCTAGGACCTCTAGGACCACCCGCCGCGGTGCCGTGCGCGTGAACGCTATGTTTGAGAGGTGCGTAATTTGCCACCAGCCCCCGCTCACCTGATGTGATCAGCTTGACTCCATCATCAATGCGCTAACCCTAACTGCCTTCCCTGCTGCGCACTGCGATCCCTTGCTGCTGTCTCTTCGACCTTGGATGTGAGCAGGTTCACTGAGAAGGCGATCAAGGTATGCTGTGATCCCTGTCATGCCCCGTTTGGCTTGCACCATCCCTTTCGTTGGTTGTCATGCCTTCCCTTCCTCCTCTTCGAAAATTGACTTGACCTGCTTGCGATCTTCCATGCTGCTGCTACACGAACCTATGCACCGATGTGACCTCGTGGCTAATGGCCGTGAACGTTGATTTCCATCGCCAGGTACTTCAATTTCAACTCCCTGTCTATCTCCCCACCACAGGTTGTCATGCTCGCCCAGGAGGAGGCCCGCAGGCTCGGCCACAACTTCGTCGGTACTGAGCAGCTGCTGCTTGGATTGATCGGCGAGAGCACTGGTAAGCCGCGCATGTCAGCAGCTAGGGTTCTTCGACTCAAAAAGCATCAGCTACCATAAGATCTAGAGGACAACCCTGCAGTCCCCCTCACTCCTCTCCTGTAGCTACTCGAGCCTGAAAGTTCTGAGTCACAGTAATAACCGGATCAGGCTGTGCAAGTAAAGGAAGCTTATGTTTCTGAAGCCTGAATGGGCTCTGACATGGACATTGGCTCCAATCAGAGATGGGTACACAGACCCCCCCCCCCCCCCCCCCCCCCCCCCCTCCCCCCCCCCTCTCCTCTAGATAGTTATATGGCTGACAATTGGAATTTAAAGTAGCTCATTCATGTTCTAATCAGCCTGTGTAAGTTAAGGAAGCCTCTGTGTCTCCAGTCATAATGGGCGGGACATATTCTCTATGATTGGCAGCAATTCAGAGTGTTTGGCTTTTTAAAGTGAGATGATGAGAAGTGACTTAATTATAACCCTCCTAAGCCTCAAGAGCATGGATGTGATACTGCATGGGGCCTGTGTAGACAGGTCCATCCCCACACCAGCTTGAAAAGTGAAACACACCCGCTAGAAGCGAGGAATGTCATGTCTACATTTTGGCCTCACCCCACTCCACTATACCACTCCCCACCCCACGTATCTTCACCCCCTCCCGCCATCCATCCCTGTGCCAGGTATTTCTGCCATGGACCTGAAGAGTATGGGATTCACCCTGAAGGATGTCTGCCCCACATATCATCACCCCGCCCCATACCTCACTACCCCTCCCTCAATCCACCCTCCCTCCAACCTTGTGCCAGGTATTGCCGCCAAGGTCCTTAAGAGTATGGGAGTCAACCTGAAGGATGCCCGCACGGAGGTCGAGAAGATCATTGGACGTGGCAGTGGTTTTGTTGCCGTTGAGATTCCTTTCACCCCCCGGGCGAAGCGTGTGCTTGAGATGTCTTTGGAGGAGGCTAGGCAGCTAGGTGAGTATGCTCTGCTTGTGTGTGTGCTTGTGTGTGTGTGTTTTGTCAGTTTGTGAGGGTGTCCTTGCTCCTTACTGTGACATTACTATCTATACTGTTGTATTTATTCTTGTTGCTGCTGTTGTTGTTGTCCTAAACCGTATTGTCACCGTCACTGCTGCCGTGTTGTTTTGTCTAGTATTGTTGTTGTACATAGATATTTTGCTGCCTTCTAAATCTACTTACACCCCAAGCCTGCCCCCTGACCACGAAGTACTCTCAGGCATAGATATACTTCTTCATTGATGTCCTGTCTTTATTTTTTCTGCCTTGTATTGTGGATCAGTCGCTCAAGCGCACCTGGCAATTTGTCGAACCGCGTAGATATTCCCCTTTCCTCTGACCCCCTCCATGCCTGACCCTGCCCCCCCTGCTTGACCCAGCCCCCCTGTGCCTGACCCTGCCCCCCTCTGCTTGACCTTGCCCCCCTCTGCCTGACCTTGCCCCCCCTGAGCCCTCTGCCCCCCTGCTTGACCCAGCCCCCCTGTGCCTGACCCTGCCCCCCTCTGCCTGACCTTGCCCCCCTCTTCCTGACCTTGCCCCCCCTGAGCCCTCTGCCCCCCTGCTTGACCCAGCCCCCCTGTGCCTGACCCTGCCCCCCTCTGCCTGACCTTGCCCCCCTCTGCCTGACCTCGCCCCCCCCTGAGCCCTCTGCCCCCCTGCTTGACCCAGCCCCCCTGTGCCTGACCCTGCCTCCCTCTGCCTGACCCTGCCCCCCTGAGCCCTCTACCCCCCTGCTTGACCCAGCCCCCCTGTGCCTGCCCCTGCCCCCCTCTGCCTGACCCTGCCCCCGTGAGCCCTCTGCCCCCCTGCCTGATCAGGTCACAACTACATCGGAACTGAGCACATCTTGCTGGGCCTTCTGCGCGAGGGTGAGGGTGTTGCCGCCCGTGTGTTGGAGACACTTGGAGCTGACCCCGCCAAGATCCGCACCCAAGTCATCCGCATGGTTGGTGAGAGCCAGGAGACTGTTGGCGCTGGTGTGAGCGGAGGAGCTCAGACCTCCAACAACAAGATGGCTGCTCTTATGGAGTACGGAACCAACATGACCACTCAGGCTTCTGAGGTAGGTACTGAATGTGTGGGGGCATTCAAGGATGGTGATAGTACAGTTTCAGAGATATTTTAAAATTACTTGCGGAAACAAATCAACAGGATGGTTGCCCTTATGGAGGGTGGAACCAACATGACTACTCAGGCTTCTGATGTAGGTGCTGAATGTGTTTAAGGATGGTGATAGGACATTTAAGGATGGTGATAGTACATTTTAAGAGATATTTTTGAAATTACTTCCGGAAACAGATCGACAAGATGGCCGCTCTAATGGAGTGTGGAACCTACATGGTCACCCGGGCTGGTGAGATAGGTGCTGAATGTGTGGTGGAAACACATGATCATGGAGAAATTGCTTCATGGCTGGATGTTTCAACCATGTTGGCCCGAAAAATTGAACAGCGTTAAATGAACTTGCACACGCTAGAAGTTTTTAAGTTGTGTTTTTGAAGCTGATTCTACAATCTCTCACACCCTACCCATGGCTGGATGTACTGACCAAATCAGTGTGTCCACTAGAGCAGCATGCGTGTCACACGAAAATGCTCATGTGAGAAGTTAAGAAGGCGTGTTCTGGAAGCTGATTCTATAATCTCTCATACCTTGACAGGGTGATCCAACCAAAAAGGCCTGTAAAATAGAACAACATGTGTTAACCTGAATTTGCACACATGTGAAGGTGTGAAAGCGAGTTACAAAAGCTAGTTTCTCATGATCTCTCACAACATTGTCGTGACAAGATGTCCCAACCATCATGGCCTGTAAAATATCCCAGAATGTGTGTCACTCTAACCTTTAATCGGGTGGTGCATGAATGAATGTGTGGGCGTGGATAGTGCACGCCGTTGAGGTGTTTCTGTTGTGTTTGTGGTGTGAATGAACGTTTTAAGAACTTTGTGGTGTGTTAGTATGGGTGTAGGTGTATGTGGTGTGTTTGTGGTGTGTGTTTGTGTGCGTAAGGTGTTTGTGGTGAGTTTGTTTGGGATGCATTTGGCTTACCTCTAAACATAAATACAAATATCCCTGCCTCCTGCACACTCTTCTGACACCACTCATAATGGGGCAAGCTGGACCCTTTCGTCGGCTGTAGCTGCATGTTAATTCCCACTACCCTTCCCCCCTGCCCACTCCCCTAAACCCCCCCACCCCATCCACCCCACCCCCCGATAGACTGGGCTCACACACGCACTCACCTGAACACACTCACACACACCTGAACACACTCACACACACCTGAACACACTCACACACACCTGAACATGCACACTCCTGAACCCAGAAGCCTGAGCACATACCAACACCTCCACCTCCCCCCATTCTCCAGGGCAAGCTGGACCCCTGCGTCGGTCGTAAGGACCAGATTCAGCGTGTGATCCAAATCCTGGGTCGCCGTACTAAGAACAACCCCTGCCTTATTGGAGAGCCTGGTGTTGGTAAGACTGCCGTGGCTGAGGGCCTGGCACTCAAGATTGCTGCCAATGATGTGCCTGAGACCATTGAGGGCAAGCAGGTAGGCTGGGGCGGCTCGTGTGGTAAAGAACGCTTTGTGCAAATTACACAGCCAACATGCATACCAGCATGATGGCCAACACTATGGGTTTCGCTTCATGCACCATCAATTTTCAGTTCATCGCACTGGTTTTGGGTTTGCTGTCCACCTTGTCATTGCCTGCCTGCATGCAGTCATCGGGTTTAATCACTCCCGGGGTTTCCGGGTCGGCATGGAACAAAAGTACCGAGCAGGCGCACTCTTATACTTTTCAAGACTATGCTTTTTAAAAAGTTAGTTAATAGCTTGCTTTAGCCATGCTTGAGTTTAAAGCTTGCTGGGGGTAGTTATGGCTGAGTGCTTGGGGCACCTTCCCCCCACATGGTCTGCCCCTGAACATGCTCTAGGTCATCTCCCTGAACATGGGTTCACCTAATTGTTGCCTGTATGCATGCAGTCATAGCTAGAGTGCTTGAAGCTTCTCCTCTACCACCACCACCACCACCATCATCAGCAACACCTCCACCACCACCACCACCAGAACAAGCAGCAACCCCAGCATGAAAAACACCACCGTCAGCACCGCCACCACCACACACTCTGCCCCTGAACATGGTTCAGGTCATCTCCCTGGACATGGGTCTGCTGTTCACCTAATCATTGCCTGCCTGCATGCATGCAGTCATCCTGAGTGCTTGAAGCTTCATCTCTACCACCACCACCATCAGCAACAGCACCACCACCACCAATCAAAACAATCAACACCACCAGCACCAAAAACACCATTACCATCATCACCGCCATCACCACACACTCTGCCCCTGAACATGGTTTAGATCATCTCCCTGGACATGGGTCTGCTGTTCACCTAACTTTTGCCTGCCTGCATGCATGCAGTCATAGCTTGAGTGCTTGAAGCTTCTCCTCTACCACCGGCACCATCAGCAACAGCACCACTACCACCACCATCAGCAACAGCACCACCATCACCACCATCAGCAACAGCACCACCATCACCACCACCACCACCACTAAAACAAGCAATGCACCAGCACCAAAAACATCATTACCATCAGCATCTCCATCACCACACGCTCTGCCCCTGAACTTGGTCCAGGTCATCTCCCTGAACATGGGTCTGCTGTTCACCTAATGTTTGCCTGCATGCATGCAGTCGTAGCTAGAGTGCTTGTAGCTTCTCCGCTACCACCACCACGACCATCAGTAGCACCAGCACCAAAAACACGACCATCAGCACCGCCATCACCACACACTCTGCCCCTTGAACATGTTTCAGGTCATCTCCCTTGACATGGGTCTGCTGGTTGCTGGTACCAAGTACCGGGGTGAGTTTGAGGAGCGTCTGAAGAAGCTGATGGAGGAGATCAAGGCTAGCGACGACATCATTCTGGTGAGTGGATGTATGCAAAATCAATTTATCAGTATATGGACCAAGTTGAGTTCCTAGTCTGAATCAACGCGGGCAAGTCCCCAAGAATGACAATGACTAGGTGGCAACGACAGCAATCTGTTTTAATATAGTAGATAAATACAAAATCAAATTTTAAGCAATTTGACCAAGTTCCTTGTTCATCAACGAGGGCAAGTCCCCAATACTACCTGATTTGCAGAATGAAATTATCACTGAAGCATGAAGAAGTCAGGTCTCTGTAGGTAGAATGAATGTCTGGGGTCTAGTTCATCAGTGTTTTGCCAAGCTGTAGCCATGAGCATCAGGGTTGGAAACAAGTTTTAAAGTGTAGCTGGAACAGGTTTATTGACCTGTACCCAGTCAGTGTTGCGTTGCACCCAGAGGGTGAATTTTGGAGGAGTGTGTCACCATGTACTTAGTTCCAAGAGTTTAGTCCCACTTAAGTAATCTTTCTTTCTTTCCACTCCACGAGGGCCTATTTCTCTCATTTTGAAATCTTGAAACCATGAGCGTAGGTGATTAGTTATTCCCCCTTTCAGCATTTAGCTAACCCCCCCCCCCCCCCCCCCCCCCCCCCCCCTCTGCAGATGATTGATGAGGTCCACACCCTGATCGGTGCCGGCGCTGCTGAGGGAGCCATTGATGCTGCCAACATCCTGAAGCCTGCTCTCGCCCGTGGTGAGCTGCAGTGCATTGGTGCCACCACCCTGGATGAGTACCGCAAGCATATTGAGAAGGACCCCGCTCTTGAGCGCCGTTTCCAGCCTGTTGTGGTGCCTGAGCCATCTGTGGCGGAGGCTTATGAGATTCTGCAGGTGTGTTTGGTAGGGGGGGAGCATGGAGTGAGGTTGAGTGTGTTTGGTAGGGGGGGAGCATGTAGTGTTTTGGGTGTGTTTGGTAGGGGGGGAGCATGGAGTGAGGTAGGGTGTGTTTGAGTAAGGATGTGTGCAGCGCATGGGTGTCACCACCCTGGATGAGTACTGAAAGCATATTGTAAAGGATTCGCTCATGAGTTTGCTTCCAGCCTGTCGTGGTGCCTGAGCCATCTGTGGAGGCCTACAAGATTCTGCAAGGGGTTGGGAGCGGGGGGGGGGGGGGGGGGGGGGGGGGGTATTGCTGGTGTCATAATTGTAAACCTATTGTGTGCGCTTGTCATAAACATCCATTGAACTGTGTAGGTCTTGAGAGAGTGTTATGATGCCCAACATACATAACGTTGCTTGCGCTGCTGACGCTGTTTTGGATGCTTGAAGATATGTTTTTCATGTCCATGATAAAACACCTTACACGATGTTGGATCGTGTGATCTCGTAGTCGTTGAGTTATCAACCCCTAACCAAAATAACTTTCATAATTCGTATTGAAGTTGTTTAGCAGTGTTCAGTCATGTTAAAATTATTAATTTGGCGTTTTTTGCTGGTAATAAACATCTATTGAATTGCCCAGGGCGTGAGGAATGGCCCAGCACAAGTTTTGCTAAACGATTAGGCTTTGTTGGCTACTTAAAAACGAGTTTCTTATGTTTCCCTCCCCCTCGAACACTGTAGGGCTTGAGGGAGCGCTACGAGGCCCATCACAAGCTGCGATACACTGACGAGGCACTGATGGCTGCTGCTAAGATGGCTGATCAGTACATCTCCGATCGCTTCCTGCCTGACAAGGCCATTGATCTTATTGATGAGGCTGGCTCTCGTGTGCGCCTCAAGCATATCCAGGTGCGTGTGTGCTGGTGTATGTGGGTGGGTGTGTGGGGGGGAATCATACTATAAAGTTGACATGGGAAAGGAGGTGGGGAAGGAACAAGGCTATTGATCTGATTTATGGGGTTGGCTCCTGTGTGCGCCTCAGGTGTGTGTGCGCGTCAGGTGTGTGTGTGGGGTGTGTGTGTGTGTGTAGGGGGGGGTGGGGGCTTAGCACATCCAGATGTGTAGCTGGTAGTGTGGGTTTGTGTGTGTGTGTGGGGGGGGGGGGGGGTCGGCTAAGCACATCCAGATGTGTAGCTGGTAGTGTGTGTGTGTGTGGGAAGAAATGGCACCAAATGGTTGAGTTGGAGAATGGGTGGTGGGGCCATGAAAACATTTCTGACTGCTTATTTCCTGACAAGGCTTGTGACCTGATCTGACAGGTCCATCCCTCCCCAAACGCCTCGCACCCACTCACCCTTGATCCCCTCCACTCCGCTCACCCATCCTCACACCACCCATCCACCCATCTCCCCCCCTCCCCCCTCTCCCCCCCCCCCCCCCCCCCCCATCCACACACCCCACACACACCTAGCCACCACCCCCCCACACACCTAGCCCCCCCACACACACACCTCACCCGTGAACGCCCCTCCTCCCCCCCCACCACCACCACCACCACCACCACCACCACACAAACAAGCACACATCCCCCATATGTACCTCCACACACCTCACCCCTGACCCTTCAACCCTCTCAGCTGCCCGAGGAGGCCCGCGACCTTGACAAGGAGTTGAGGCAGGTGGTGAAGGACAAGGATGCCGCCGTTAGGGGACAGGACTTCGAGGTAGCCGGTAACTTGCGTGACAAGGAGATGGAGCTGAAGGCCAAGATCCAGGCTGTCCTGGCTGGCACTAAGGAGCAGAACAAGGTATGGGGTGGTTAATTGGTGGTGGTGTGTGGGGGGGGATGAGATTAAGATTTTGGCTGTCTTGGCTGGCACTAAAAAACATAACAGAAGAAGGTGTGGGGTAGGTTGGAGGATTGGGGATGGTCCCTAGGTAGGGTGAAGAGAGGAGGGTGTTGGTGGGTGGGGATGGGGTGTGATCAGGTGTTGGTGTTGTATTGGAGCTGAAGCTGGAGCAATGAAAGTGTTGGGAGGCACGTAGGAGTTGAGTTGGTGAGGGGGTTGATACACAAGGCAGGATTGGATCAGGGCAGGTGAGGGAAAGGGAGGGAGGGGCAGGAGAGAGGGAGGGAGAGAGGTGGGGGTTAGGGAGGGAGGTCAGGAAGAGGATTGTAGGTTCTGTTTAGGGCAAATCTGAAAAGATAGGATACCCACAGCCTATCACCACTTAGGCCGCATGGCCTGTGACCACCTAGCAGTCGTCCTTGCTGACCCCCTTGCTTGCATCCCTGCCTCTCAGGCTGAGGCAGAGAGGGTTCAAGGTGGTGGACCTACAGTGACTGAAGCTTTTGTAACGAATTCCCGGCCCTCCTGCTGACCCCCTTGCGTACATCCCCGACACCCGCTCACTACCTCCTCCCACTACCACCACCTACCCTTAGCGCCTACCACTACCCCCCCCCCCCCCCCCCCCCCCCCCCCCCCCGTTACCCACTGCCCACCACTCTGACCTCCACCACACGAACTACTTGCAGGCTGAGGCTGAGAGTGTCGAGGGTGGTGGACCCACTGTGACTGAGGCTGACATTGCCAACATTGTAGCCCAGTGGACCGGCATCCCCATTGAGAAGGTGTCTGCCGATGAGACTGAGCGCCTCATTAAGATGGAGGAGGTGCTGCACGGCCGAGTCATTGGACAGGAGGAGGCTGTTAGCGCCATTGCTAGGTGGGTTGTAGGCTCTTCGGGTGCGGCTCAGTGCCACTGCCGTGTAGGATACAGCTAGAACTTGTTGCCATTGATAGGTGTGTCATCCCCATTGAGAAGGTGTCTGCTGATGAGACTAAGCAACTCATTAAAATGTAGGGGGTGTCGCAAGGCCGAGTCATTGGGCAGGAGGAGGCTGTTAGCGCCATTGCTAGGTGGGTTGTAGGCTCTTTGGGTGTGGCTAGGTGCTACTGCTTTGTAGGGTAAAGTTAGTACTAGGTGCCATAGGTGGGTGTGTCATCCCCTTTGATAAGGTGTCTGGTGATGAGATTGAAGACGGATGTGCTACGCTGCACAGTTATTGGACAGGAGGAGGCTGTTAGAGACCGACAGACCCATTGTTTCTTTTGTCTTCTCCACCGGTCACTGTCATACCCCCACGCCATCCCACCCCACCCTTTTCCATCCCCCCACAAACTCACACACCCCCACTCCACCCTCGCACTCAGGGCCATCCGCCGTGCCCGTGTTGGCCTGAAGAGCCCCAACCGACCCATTGCTTCTTTCATCTTCGCTGGCCCCACCGGTGTTGGAAAGTCTGAGCTTGCCAAGACCCTGGCCAGCTACTACTTTGGCTCTGAGGAGGCTATGGTCCGATTGGATATGTCCGAGTTCATGGAGCGCCACACGGTGTCCAAGCTGATCGGTTCACCCCCAGGTATGTACAAGGAATGGCAGTTAATATTAGTATTTGAAACTAATATTAAACAATAAAATCATCATAGTTTCACAACAATATTAGTCTTTCAATTAAATTCTAAATTCTGGTTAGACAGCTCATCCGACTAATATTACATCATATTATTTCTTCACAAATATAGTAGAACATAGCCAACCCCCAGGTATGCACGGATCTGTCTCGCGTACACCCATAACAATTCCCCCTCCCACCACCACTACACACCCGCATTACCCCTCAACAAGACCAAGCCACACCCCTTCCTCCTCATCTCACCCCTACTCCGCACACCCATCTCACCCCCTTCCTCCCACCCCCCCCAGCCATCCATTCCTTCCCCCCCCTATCTCACACCCACCATCCACCCACCAAGCCCCTCTCCACCCCTTCCCCCAACTTCCCACCGCTTCCCCTCCCATCTCACCCACTACCCCACCCCACACTCATTTCACCCCCTTCCTCCCACCCCCAACTTTCCTCCGCTTCCCCCCCCCCTCCCCCCATCTCACCCCCTTCCTCCCACCTCCCACCCCCAGGATATGTTGGCTACGATGAGGGAGGACAGCTGACCGAGGCTGTGCGTCGCCGCCCTTACACTGTCGTGTTGTTTGATGAGATTGAGAAGGCACATCCCGATGTGTTCAACATGATGCTTCAGATTTTGGAGGATGGTCGCTTGACCGACTCCAAGGGCCGCACTGTTGACTTCAAGAATGTTTTGATCATCATGACCTCCAATGTTGGATCCTCTGTTATTGAGAAGGGTGGCCGCAACTTTGGCTTCTTCTTGCGGCCAGACGACGAGGACCAGGAGAACGTGAGTGGGCTGTGTCGTGTTGTTTGGGGGAGGGGGTCCTTGTTTACATTTATATGATGAAAGGGTGTTGATGAGAAGTGTGGCTGTAACGTTGGTTCCCCCTCGCGATCTGAGGAGGACTAGAAGGATGAGGGGGACTAAATGAATGAGGAGGACTGGGAGAATGTTGGAGGGTTGAGGAGGACTAAGAGAATGAGGGAGGGTTGAGAAGGATGAGGACTAGGAGAATGTGGAAGGGTTGAGGAGGACTAGGAGAATGTGGAAGGGTTGAGGAGGACTAGGAGAATGTGGGAGGGTTGAGGAGAAAGAGGAGGACTCGGAGTATGTGGGAGGGTTGTTGCTTCTGTTGACATTTCGAGTAGTTCCAAGTTAGTCTAATCTAAGGCTACTTCTTGCGGCCTGATGATTAGCGCCAGGAAAATGTGAGACCCAACCCAACCCATTTGAAGCTTCTCTCACTTCGCCCTCACACCACCCCAGAACAGAGGTAGGATTAGACAAAGTGATATCATATGATGCTGGCAGTCTGACGAGGAGTTTCCACTTGTGTACAATATCATGTGATGCAGTGAGTATGATGTGCACCAAGACTCCGGTAAACGAGGCGAGGTCATTTCCGCCCCACGGAACAACACACACCATATCTGACGCACACCATCCTCTCACCCCACACCACCCCCAGCCCCACCCTTAGGACATGAGCTACTGGTCAACAAGGAGCTCATGTCATACTTCTGCCCCATGCAACAACACCATCACACTTACACCATCTCCTCTCACCCACCCCATCCTCTCGCCACACCCCCTCACCCCACACTACCCCACCTGCACCCTTAGGACATGAGCTATGGCCGCATCAAGTCCCTGGTCAACGAGGAGCTCAAGTCATACTTCCGCCCCGAGTTCCTGAACCGATTGGATGAGATCATTGTCTTCCGCCAGCTGACCAAGAAGGAGGTGAAGCAGATTGCTGACATCTTCCTCCGCGACGTCTTCAAGCGTGCAGGAGAGAAGGGCATCACGATTGAGGTGAGACATGAGTAGAAGCTTACTTTGGCTTGTGTGAAGTCCTCTTCACAACAGTCTGGAAGACTGGAAGAAATCTTAGGCTTGGTTTGTTTCTGCTTCAGCAAAGGCAAAGGCAATTTATTGTTTTTTGTTTCTTCCCCCCCCATTATCTTCTGCCACTGGTACAGGTGTGGTACCAAGGTCGAGCCCTCATTGGTGGCCTGTGAACAAATGTTAGCATATTTTACTGTGGCACACAGTGTCGGTAATCCGCACCTAACTGACCAACCCCAACACATCCAACTGCTACCCAGGTGACTGAGAAGTTCAAGGACAGGCTTGTGGATGAGGGCTTCAACCCCACCTACGGAGCTCGCCCCTTGCGCCGCGCTATCATGAGACTCATTGAGGATTGCCTGGCTGAGCGCATCCTCACGAACGAGATCAAGGAGGGTGATGTCGTCATCATGGATGTTGGTGAGTGCACGTCTTCTTCCTCTAGGGTGATGTTGGGGTGGGATGGGGAGCATGGTGGTGAGGATGGGATGCAGGGTGGTAATGGTCAGATAGGGTGTAGTGTGGTGACGATTGCCTGGCTTGACCGCATCCTTTCGAACGAGATCAAGGAGTGTGATGTCGTCATCATGAGTGTTGTGGCTAGCATGTTTTGTTCCTCAAGGGTGATGTTGGGGTGGGGTGGGAAGCGAGACGGTGAGGATGGGATAGGGTGTGGTGTGGTAATGATTGCATGGCTGAGCGCATCCTTAGGAGATCAAGGAGGAGGATGTTGTCATCATGGATGTGGGTGAATACACGCATTGTCCGTGTTGAGTGGTGTTGATGAGGTTAGCCATTCAAGCAATTATGTGTGCTGCAAATGATGGAAAGAGGTAGCAACCGGCCAAGCCCATCCCACCCATATTCCCAAAGAAACCAGCCCCCACTCATTTGTGCGGACTCTCAAGCAAATCAACCGTCCCAACCGACCCAAACCATCCCGGTCAGATAGCCTAACTTGAGTGCCAGTAAGTACCGACTTACAAACCCAAACTCGCATCCAACCCATTCCAATCTAAACCAACCTGAACCAAACCAACATAATGAATCCTTAACCACCCTCCCTTGCCCCTGCCCAGATCCCGATGGTGCTATTGCTGTGTTGGCTGGAGACAAGAAGATGCGCACTCAGCTGGCTGATATCCCCGCTGGCATCGCTTAGTCATCTTATTGGTCTAAACTGTCTCGTGCAAGCACAAAAGTGTACAGCAGGCCTCATACTGCTGTTGCTCTTGTGCGAGTACAGTAGTGTACCGCTGGCCAGGTACAGCTCCCGCTCTTATGGGAGAACAGATTAGAAGTGGTCCTTTCTCCTATGCAACTATCAGTACCATTATGTTACAGTCCAGGGGTAGGCCAAATAGGCTGAAGGTACCTGCGGCATATTGCTGCAGTCTAGGCTCCACGTGGAGCAGGTGCCTGTCTTATTCTTTATGCAGTTGGGTTTGTACTTACCTGCCAGTCTGCATGCTGGTGTGATGTTAGTACTCGTGGGCTGCATGGAATACACGGCTTAGTTTTCAGACTTGTAGTATTGCTCAAGCTTATGCAGGGATGGTGTCTTTGTTCCTTTTTTCTTTCGAAGACTTGATGTGTTCCACGGTGTCCAAGGGCTAGCGCACACAGACCCACCCTATGAGGCGAAAATCCTCCTTGTCAAAAAAAGTCAAACCAGCAAAATGTGGTGTGATGTGTTCCCCGGTGTCTTCGTGTTCCCTCATTTAATGGTGATTACAGATTTGTTGATTGCTAGTTTGACGTGGCTTCTGGCTTCCATTGAAAGCCACGCTGTCTGATGCAGGCAGTCCATGTTGTAAAATCATGTCAAGCATTTCTGACCTTCGACTTGAATTGACGTTGGCCCTTCAACTTGATTTGACCTTGGCCTCAAAGGCTGCTCGCTATCTTCGGCAGTGACATATATAGAGAGCTATCATACAACTGCACACTGATTAAATGCCGCAATGGTGATGCTATGATAAAGCCTCGGCCCGGTAGTGAGTGGTCGCATAGCTTCAGCCATTAGTTTGGCTGTTCGTCTTCAGCAGCTAACCAGAGTATCAGGTCAATATAGACGCGAACAGAACATTTTCCCTTTCGAGCTCACCCTTTGAGTGTTGAATCTGGCAGAAGTACGGTTCATTCTAATATATCGTAATTTAGGCTGCAGAGAAATTGTGAGAAACCTTTCACAGACAGAGCTGGAGGCATACAATTGCTCACCGCCCCCGTTACTAACCTTATAGGCTGACTCTCTCAGTGAGAGACAAGAGCCCCAGAGACATGTGCACCAGTATGCAGAACCTTGCTGTACTGCAGTCATTTGCTACATCAGCCTGATCCGGATGATACAAAGCATCTCATTTAATAATATAGTATAATTAAATTATCACTGTAGCTCGAAGTCAGGGCCGCCGTCGGTTAAACGATTGTTTGAGGCTCAGTTCATCGGTGCTATTTCTTTCGAAGCCCTTCTTATACGGTTGGGCAAGTCCCTTTAGCCTATTTGGCCTACCCCTGGACTGAAACATACACACATACAAAGCCCTCAGTAAGCAATTGAAATTGAAATTGAACTTGAAATTGTTACATCCGTCTAATGCAGTCACTCACGGAAACTGAACAAGGCAGAACAAGGCGTACAAGGTAGAACATGTTTGACTCCAGAGCCTAAATGACGTTATTTCATGGGTGCTGGTGCGTGGTACAGAGGAACATGCTTGACTCCAGAGCCTAAGTGACGTTGTTTCAAGGGTGCTGGCGCGTGGTACAGAGGAAATGTTTGACTCCAGAGCCTAAATGACGTTATATCAGAGGTGCTGGCGCGTGGTACTGAGGAACTTGCTTCACTCCAGAGTTTAAGTGACGTTATTTCAGGGGTGCTGGCGCGTAGTACAGAGGAATATTACATTACATTACATTACATTACATTACATTACATGTTAAAGTCTACTTGACACCGCGAGGGTGTATGAGACTCTGTGCTTTAAACAAAAATAAAAAGCACCCACAAAGCAAAAAACCCCATTACATCAGGGGTGTGTCGAGGACAAACAAACCAAACTCCCAACCTCCGTTTTGGTGGCGTAGGTATTAAACCCCTTAGAGCAGGACCCAGATCTCAACCACTTACAGTGGCGAAGGTAAGAAGCTAACAAATGAGAAGTCTCAAGAAGAAAAAAAAGGGATAATAAATTACGGTGCCACTAAGCAGTCCAGGGCTTCCTGTCTTGCTCTTCTACAAGTAGAAAGATAGTCGGCTAGGTTGCTCCAAAAAGACTTAGTGCCATTTCCATTCATAAAGATTCTGAATGTGGAATCGCAGAATTCCACATTCCATACGGTTAAGTCGGTATCCTCATGGACATGCCTATAAATATCTGTAAACAGATTCTGGTAGCGGAGGCGAATATCATTATAAAAAGGGCACTCAAACATATGCATTTCATCCTCAGTTTTTTGGAACCCACACATTTGACAGTGTCTCATTGAGCGAGGGATGTGTGCTCTATCCACCACCCTCATTCTTTCTGTGTTCAGCCAATGGGAACCCATTCTAAACTGTGCTATAGAACGAATCTGATCCTGCTTATGTAAGGCGGATGTAAAGGGAATCAAGCCATTCTCATCATTGCTGTTGGCTGCGAACCATTTTTGGTATCGGAGGCGTTTAAAGCCAACCCTTCTCTCATCAGGGATGTCTCTAACTGCATTGGTGTCACTTGGGTACTTAAACCTCCATGACTCAAAAACTTCAGACATAATACCTTCGACATCGACAGCCTCCAAAATGTTGATGTTTTTACTGGATCCTAGCTTGTGGAGAGCACAACGTAAGTCATGAACCCAGCCAGTGTTGGAGTCAAAAGATTCCTCAAGAGCCATTCTAATGAGATCCTCAGGTTCTTTATGTATGGTCTTGTTCCAGAAGCGCAAAGCTTGTTTAAGCCAAGCAAAACACAACACAATATATACATAATTATTACGCCTTATTACAAGGCGTGAGGTACAGGGGGCCAGCCCGTTTGCTTTCACCGGGGCCAACCACCTGATACGGAGGAAATTGTTTGGAAAGCATTGTTACAACTGGTTACAACCTTAAATCACGAGATCTCAGGGAGCAATACAAGGTCGCTCACACAAGAATTGACCTACACAGGCGCATCAATAAGCGTCATTGCTATCACCAGCTTCCCTATTCAGGATGAACTGACCATACTTTTTCTTTTCAGCTACGAGCAGCAGCCGCTAGGCAGCTCCCTGAGCCAGCCACTGGGCTAAGCCCCAAGATTTTGACAGTTCTGGACAGCGCAGTCTGTCAGCTTCCAGACACACTAGGTTGCATTAGCTTTGGCCAAATAGCCAGTCAGGGGAGCTGCCTAGAAGCTGCTGCTTTTAGCTGAAAAGAAAAACACCGGGATTGTCACTAGCTTCTCTTTACAGAGTGACTCGACCTAGGAATCAAATAATGAGAACGCCTAGTGGGGCGTGGTATTAAGGAAGCCCCGTCTTACGGCGGTAGATAACAGGCTGCTACTTAACCTGGATAAAGCTACCATGGCGGTTGACAGCCTTGACCATGGAATCAGATAAACCAACGGAGGCGGATACTTCTCTAGCTGCAACTGCCTTGGACTAAGCTGTAATGTTGTATTGCTGTCAGTCTGGTCTCATGTCTAAGTCTGTCAGCACTGTAATACTATACCCGCACTACAACATTACAACTCATCAGTGCTTCTTCGTTTTAGCCCCTCCTGTCACAGTTGGGCAAGTCCCTTCAGCCTATTTGGCCTACCCCTGGACTGTAAAAACAACAACAGCAACAACAACAACTGCCTCGCATGAATCGGCTGCGAAGTCAAACAGAACAAGACACCACATGAACACCGCATGAGCACCACCTCAGTGCTGACATCAGCTTGACAGTAACGACAAAAGCCGCTCAAAGTTTTTTGTTTTTCAACAAGGGTTGTTGTTACTATTATTAGTCGGACTGTGCCAACCAAGTAGATGCACAAGATTGCACAAGATTCAGAGCTTTTCTTTCCAGCTACGAGCAGTAGCTTCTAGGCGGCTCCTTGAGCCATCCATTGAGCTGCACCCAAATATTTTAGCAGTTCTGGGCAGCTAATTATGTATACCTCAAGGAGAAGGTGCTTCCACATTTGGCTTGGCTAAATAGCCAGTCAGGGGAGCTGCCAAGAAGCTGTAGCTGGTAGCTGAAAAAGGTATCACAAGATTGCATGAGGTTAGGCTCACCAGCCGGGCAGGGAAGCTGCCTAGAAGTTGCTGATCGTAGCAAAACAGTGAAATCAGGCTTCCGACTTAGCAGCAGCATGGCAAGCAGCAATCCTCTTCTCCAGAGTTCCTGGAACTCGCCATCTCTGGCAGCGACATCAACAAGATTGCAAGAGGTTAGGCTCACCAGCCGGGCAGGGGAGCTGCCTAGAAGTTGCTGCTTGTAGCAAAACAGTGAAATCAGGCTTCCAACTTGGCAGCAGCATGGCTAGCAGCAATCCACTTCTCCAGTGTTCCAGCTGCTGCTCCGCTCCTCTGGATCTCTTGAGCCATTGCCACTCCTTCCTGGGGGGTGGCAGCTACCTTGCAAGAGGCGAGGGCGACACCAGCATTCAAGTTCAGTGCATCGGCAACAGGGCCCCTCATGCCACCGAACACGTCCCTCAAAATCTGTGCGTTGAGCTGGGCATCACCACCCTTGAGGTCTTCGACACAGCACCTTGGGATGCCCAGATCCTTGGGGTCCAAGGTGTACCGCCGTGTAACGCTCACACCGGCCTCTACCTCGACAATATCAGCAGGAGCCATAGGCGTCAATTCGTCAAGCCCAGCAGAGTGAACCACGAGAGCCTTCTTCAGGCCTAGTTGCAAGAGAGAGCCCGCCATGAGCTCTGAGATGTCGGTGCTGTACACTCCCACCAGTCCATAGGCAGCATGTGCAGGATTGAGTAAGGGACCCAGCAGGTTGAGTGCTGTTCTGATCTTCAGAGCAGCCCTCACTGGCCTCACAGCCTTCATGGCCGGATGGTAGCGAGGGGCGTACATGAACCCGATGCCAGCGGCCTCCAAGCAGCTTCTGACACCCTCTGGGCCGATGTCAATAGCCACTCCAAGAGCCTCGAGAACGTCTGCGCTTCCGCACAGGCTTGAGACAGACCTGTTGCCATGCTTCGCTACCTTTGCTCCAGCAGCAGCAGCAATGACACAAGCACCGGTGGAGATGTTCACAGAGCCAATGCCATCACCACCAGTTCCCACAATGTCCAGAACATCACAACCGGTCTTCACCTCAACACTACGCTTCAGCATAGCCTGGGCAAGACCAGCAATTTCTTCTGCTGTCTCTCCCTTAGCCCTTAGAAGCACAAGATATGCAGCGGCCTGCTCAGGTACAAAATCCTGCATCAGCTCTTCCAGTGAGGCCTCTGCCTGACTCATGCTCAAGTCTTGCTTGTTGATCAGCATCTCCAGAACCTCACGCATGGGCTTGGAAGAGTAGCATGGCTGCAGCCGCTGTTGAATGCGCGCGGTCTTGCCAGGGAAGACGGATGCAACGCGGACGCGAGGTACACGCCCACAGCTAGATTGACTAGCAGGGCTGATTTTGATGCCACGCATTATGCCGAGATCAGCTATGCCAAATCCTGGAAGTTCTTCAAGGCTTAAGAGACACTAATCAAGAAGCAAGGAGCGGATGGAAGAGGATGGGTGAAGAATCCGCCACACCAGCAGCAGTAGCAGTAGCAGAAGAAGAGATGAACTATCGATATGTCGATGGCTGATCTGGAAGAGTTAGAGTAAGGTTGGCCTATAGGTTATTGCAGAGATAAACGAAACACCAAAACAGAGTCTACAGGATAGAATCAAAGCCTTGTAGCACGTACTCGCTCACACACACTGCCTGAGCTGACCTGGAATTCGGGTCTACTTTTTGCATGGCTCCAGCCCAGAGGGCCATCTGCTCCAGCCTGTCCAGGCTGCTGGCCCTGCTGCTGGCCGATCAGCAGCCTACTTGCAGCCAGGGCCGACACATCCCACCCGCACCTGCCAGGTCGGCCCTCTCGTTGGTTGGCGGGGTTGGCGTTTGGTTCGGTGAGCGCCGACCCCTCGGGCCGACTCGGGGCTGGCGGAGTGGCAGTCATATCGTGACTCCTATTCCCCCCCCAACCGCATCGATTATAACTGCGACTATTATCGATCCTATCGAACCGTCTGAGCCTCCACCACTACCGAACGTCTGAACCTCTCCTCGCGATGCCTCAGAAGCCGCTTAAGGTAGCCAAGAGTAAGGGGAAGAAGCTGGCTGCCAACAAGCATGGAAAGTCGGCCGCAATAACGAAGAAAGGTGACGCGCGTTGGTTTGGATTCGGCTTCGGCTTATTATTTGGTGGACAGCAATAGCTGTAGCTGTTGGGATTACCGTATGAGCATGGATTGTGAAGTCGCATGGGCCCTGTTGAAATCATAACAGTTGCTGGTGGTGCTGGTGGTCTGTTTGTGTGGTGCTGGTGGTCATGGGTGGTTAGAGGTGGTTGTGGGTGGTTGTGGGAGGGTAGATCTGCAACTAATGGCACCAGAGTGCTTCTATTTGTCGGTGAGTTTGCAATGTTTTGACAGCAAGTTAGAGGGAACAGCCCGGACACTAGACATGTGCAAGCATTGAAACAGATAAACACGTCCACATGTGTGCAATGAAGTACACAAGTCTGCATGAGTGTCATGAAGTACACAAGTCTGCATGGTGTGTATGGATTTGGTGGGTGTGTAGGTATATGTGTGCGCATGGATTTGGTGGGTGTGTAGATGGATGTGTGTGCATGGATTTGGTGGGTGTTCAGTTATATGTGTGTGCATGGATTGTGCGGGTGTATGCATATATGTGTATGCATGGATAGTGTGGGTGTATGCTTATGTGTGTTTATGGATTGAGTGGGTGTACATATATATGTGTGTGCATGGATTGTGTGGGTGTACATATATATGAGTGTGCATGGATTTAGTGGGTGTCCATATATATATATATATATATATATATGTGTGCACGGATCATGTGGGTGTATGCATATGTGCGTGTGCATGGATTTAGTGGGTTTACATACATGTGCGTGTGCATGGGTTGTGTGGGTGCATGCATATATGTGTGTGCATGGATTGAGTGGGTGTATGCATATATGTGTGCGTGGATTGAGTGGGTGTGCATATATGTGTGCATTGATTTGGTGAGTGTACGCATGTATGCAATATGTGTGTGCATGGATTGTCTGGGTGCACACATGTCTGTGTGTGCATGGATTGTGTGGGTGTATACATATATGTGTGTGCATGGATTGTGTGGGTGTATGCATATACGTGTGTGCATTGATTTGGTGGTTGTAGAAACAGAGGATGAACTCTGAATGTGCTCCATTACTATTTCACTCAGTATGTTGTGCATGGATTACGTGAGTGTGTTTATATCATATGTGCTTGTGCACGTACTGCGTGGGCCTGTAGAAAGCAGTTTTTTGTTCAAATCTGAAAGTTTTTTTCTAGTTGTATTGTTTTAGGTTTCCTCCAGGAACAGCGTTTAAGTGCTTTTGTAGCTTTTAAAGCTTTCATAACCTGTTATAGTTTTTCAAGGCCATTCAGGGCAAAGAAGTAAACATTTTTTACTTTTAAAGCGATCTTTTCGCCAAAACGGGGTCAACTAGGGTTTACTATACATAGCTGTAGAAAAAGCCCTGGTGGAAATAGAGAATTATTAAAGTATCTAAAGCTAAACTTTACAAGTAACTTGTATTATCGAGCGCTAAGCGTGAAATAAAAAGAAGAAAGAAAAAATAGTGAAAAACAAATGTGGTAATTACTCCGCGTGTGTTCCATAGACTACCCACTCAGTATGGCGTGCGTGGATTGCAGTGTTGTTGATATTGTCGATGTTGGTAGCGTTGGTGTTGGTGGTAGATTTTTGTGTGTGTCTGTGGTGGCGATTGTGGTTAAGCCTGTGCTTGTGCCGATGGCTACTGCTTTTGTTGTGCTGTTAGTGGTGGTTGGTAGTGGTAGTGGTGGTTGGTGGTGGTGGTGGTGGACGGTAGTGGTGGTGGTGGTTGGTAGTGGTGGTTGTGGTTGTTTTGTGTACCATTCACTCAGTATGGTGTGTGTGTGTGGATTGCGTGGTTATATTGGCTTGTATCAGTGTGTGCTATAGGCGAAGTAAAAACAAACAAATGGTGATTATGGTGATGATCATTAACAAAATACTAGTAATACTGATGATAATGGTTATAATAATAATGGAAATAATAATGAAAATAATAATAATAACAATAATAATAATAATAATAATAATAATAATAATAATAATAATAAGCAACTGGTGATACCGGTAATGATGTTAGTAACATTATCCCGTTGCCCCGCTGGATTCCAAATATGCTGGAAGTTGAGCAACCCATTGCTGCTTGTGCCAGGAAAAAAGAGATCCATCCTAACAAAAAGAGAACCATCCTAACAAAAAGAGATCCAGGCTAACATAAAACCCATTGCTGCTTGTTTCCAGGAAAAAAAAGATAAAGCCTAACAAAAAGAGATCCAGACTAACATAAAACCCATTGCTGCTTGTTTCCAGGGGGAAAAAAGATCCAGCCTTACAAAAAGAGATCCAGCCTAATATAAAACCCATGGCTGCTTGTTTCCAGGAAAAAAAGAGATCCAGCCTAACAAAGAGAGACCCAGCCTAATATAAAACCCAGGGCTGCTTGTTTCCAGGAAAAAAGAGATCCAGCCTAAGAAAAAACCCACTGCTGCTTGTTTACAGGAAAAAAAGAGATACAGCCTAACAAGGGAAGGATTCTTGAAGAGTACAAGGACAATAAGGTAAGAAAGGGTTTTTATTTTTTTGTTTGTGTGTTTGTTTGTTTGTTCGTCTGTCAATCTGGCCCTAACAGGGGGGGGGGGGGGGGGGGGGGATTCTTGACGAGTATAAGGACAACATGGTAAGGAAAGGTTATAATGATTTTGTTTGTTTATTGTTTGTGTGTGTGTGCGTGTGTTTGCTTGTTTGTTTGTCGGTCACCCTGGCCCTAGCTCGCGTTGCTTGGAATATGCTTTGGACTTGTTCTCAATGCACACTCCACACCTGCCCATTTTTTGTTGTTGTGCGGTACGTCGCCATCCCATCGCTGCATGGCAACGCATGGGTCTGGCTAAACTAGTAAGAAATGGATCCCCGAACTTCACAGGCTCCGCAGGGTTCAGGGGTAGCGCGTTGTACTGGGGTCGCATTGAGTCGCTCAACTTGCGACGCGCCGCATACAAAAAACTACTACCCATACTCACCGATTTGTCTGTTTGTTTGCCTTTTTAGCCTGTTTGTCTGTTTTGTTTGTCACACTGGCCCTAGCTCACGTTGCTTGTATTGGCATCCCACACCTGTCGTCAAACATCCCACAACTGCCGTCAAACTGCAGTTGTGGGATGCAAGCAACAACGGCAGTTGTGGGATGTTTGACGGCAACTTGCATCGGGATACAAGTTGCAGTTTGACGGCAGTTGAAGTTGCAGTTTGTCGGGACACAAGTTGCAGTTTGACGGCAGTTGAAGTTGCAGTTTGTCGGGATACAAGTTGCGGTTTGACGGCAGTTGAATTTGCAGTTTGTCGGGACACAAGTTGCAGTTTGACGGCAGTTGAAGTTGCAGTTTGTGGGGATACAAGTTGCAGTTTGACGGAGGTTGTGAGATGTTTGACGGCATTTGTGAGAAGTTTGACAGCAATTGTGGCCTTGTGGGACACTGCCGTCAAACTTCAGTTGTTGAGAGTATCGGCATCCCACTCCTGCTGTCAAGCTTTGCAGGAGACTACCAAGGTTGTTCAAAGGATGACGTTTTGTATTTGGATTTGTTCCTTAATTTGCTTGCATGCATGCCTGCTTGCCTGCTTGCCTGGCTGCTTACTTTCCTGCCAATGGCCAACAGCCAACAGTCCTCCCCTGCCTGCCTGCCTGCCTGCCAACAGCTTACAGCCCTCCCATGCCTGCCTGCCTGCCTGCCTCCAACAGCCCTCCCATGTCTACCTCGCAGGATATTACCAAGATGATCAACAAACGCAATGAGGGAGCAGCAGCAGCATCAGCGAACAAAGCTGGAGGACTTGTGAAAACTGTGGGTGCCCCCCCTGCCCTTGCTCCTAAGGATGCCATAAAGAGGGCCAAGGCTGCAGCTGCTGAAAAGAGGGATGGAGGTGGAGCTGAAGCTGAAGCAGAGGCCATGGATGCCAGTGATGATGACGAATGAAGAGAAATTGAGGTTGGATTTGAATTCAAATTCAAGGGTGCCGTCAAGCGGGCTAAGGCGGCAGCTGCTGAAAAGAGGGAAGGAATTGAAGCAGAGGCCATAGATGCCAGTAATGACGCTGAATGAGGATGAATTGAGTTTGGATTCTAATTCAAATTCAAGGATGCCAGTGATGATAAATGAGAATAAATCAGGTTCAGATTTGAATTCAAATTCAAGGATGCCATTGATGATGACAGAGGATAACATCCTCAAAGATAGTATATGTGTATGTATACGTCATATGTTTATAGTCTTCCTGTAGTTTTGTCTTCCATGCAAATGCATGTTAAATTCCAGGGGTGGCCAATCGCAGTCCAGAGGTAGCCAATACAATATATATATGATGTGATATATTATAGTTATATATTATCTAACTGCTGTTGATGTCAGGATTTAGCCTGTGCTAGTCGCACACAGTAGAGGTAAATAAACCGTTATAACGCCTTATTACGCGTAGTGAGGTTGAGGGGGCCTGCCCGTTTGCTTGCACTGGCGCCAGCCACCAATAAAACAGCTGGGGTTAAAAATACAACCGAGGTAACAGAAGCGTGGTGCCACTGTTTGTGTATCTCTGTGTAACACTGTAGCTAGGGATAAGGAGATACGTTGGAGTGAAGGAATTAGCCAAACTCAACTAAATATGACTACCTGCCTACCAGATTGATTTTGATTTGATTGATACCAGCAGGCAGTGCATGCTTCTATCCATGCTCTTTCATAGGTCCTTGCTGATAACAGATGCTGTAAAAAATGCATACGTCCCTTCAATCATCACTGTAGCACGAACTCAGGGCCCCCGTCTGTAAAACGATTGCTTGGGGGCTCGGTTTAGGTGTCTTCATAACTACTAAGTGCTCATGTAGGGTGCTAGGGACTAGGGGCTACAGGCATCCAAGTAAGCAGGTGTGCCCACAGCACACACCAGCATCAGAGCAGCACACCATGGTATTCCACTAGCACAGTGGGGGGCTTGGTGTACCAAAAGGGACTTGTGGCATGCCCCAAGCACCCATGTTATTCCACTAGCACAGTGGAAAAATCACCAACTCGTCTGCGTCTGCTTTGTCAATGCTTCTTAAAAGATGATGGGCCCTGCCCGGCCCCTGCATATAGCAGACCATCATGTGTGCATTCATATTAAATAGTACCCGTGTGGTTCAAGAACGTTAGTTACTGGCTTGGTTATTTTTAGAAGAATCCAAAGACTTTTGAACAAGCCTAGTTCATCAGTGCTTTTTAGTAATAGCCCTCCTGTCACGGTTGGGCAAGTCCCTTTAGCCTATTTAGTCTACCCCTGGACTTAGATAAACATCATTTGTGACAGATAACGATCTGTCACCTGCGCTACCTCGAGGTGGCGACGACTTCCCCGAGGAAGGGGAACTGACGTGACTTGTCGGACGGTTCGAACCGTTAACCAGGTCCGCGCCTTACGTCCGCGCCCTACACGCGCCCTTCAGACTATTCGAGTACTCTGGAAGGCTAATTCGAATCAACGGGTTTATCGCTAAACCACGGGAGAATGTATGAGACTTAAGCCCGAAGCTTAACTCTCTAGGCCAGAAAACAGAGAGGTTCGATTCCTTTCTCTCCTGATACTTCGCTTCAAGCTTAGACGTGTTTCACACGTTACATTTGGTTTACGGAGCCTGATCTCTTTTTTTCACGCTGGCCCACCCCCCCACCTATCCGCAGATCAACGCCCTCTTCAGTGGACTTACTTTCCGGACCCTCGCTGGACACTGCACCCACCCACCCACCCGTCCGCCCCGCTTCTTGGAACAGAGGCTCTCCTACCTCGAGGCTGCTACCCCGTCGGTAAGAAGTCGTGATGCCTCTGCCTGCCCTCGAAAGACCCCCATTTGGACGGGCCATGATAAATTGATAATATGCCTTTGATACCTGTTGCGTTACGCTTGTCCCTTGTTCCGTTGCAGCAGCGAATGCTCGTTCCTTGTTCCGTTTCCCGTCCCCACTCACGCCCCGAATTACACCTCCCATGCTTTCGCCTCTGGTCACGGGCCACCCTCTGGGTCCCCAGGACGGGCCTGGCACGACAACGGCTCACGACAACACACCCTGAACTTGTAGCCTGCAGGTTGGGGCGAAACGAGCTCTTCGAAATTGCAGAACGCAACGCCCTTGGGCTACTGTCCACCAGAAATTAACAAGTTAAGTGAGCGCACCTCCAGCTGAGACGGGGCTCGTGTCCACCTGAATATTCACCAGCAAAGTGAACGCAGCTCGAGCTGAAACTGTTCAATTGGGACTTCGTTCGACTTCCAGAATTCCCCACGCCAATACGAATTCAGGCTGCCCCTCGTAGGGACACCTCGTTTATTCGCCCCATCACTGGCGGCAGCCCCGAAGTCCTCACGCGGACACCGCGAGTCTCACGCTGAACTCCTCGAGGTTCAACAACGCGTCCATGACTTGGGCGCGATAGGCTTCGCCAGCCCATTTATTACGATGCAGTCCACGAAGGGACAACCGAATGGTCCTACAACTAACGGAAGACTCACCTCTTCTACACGACACAGGCATATTCTCCCAACCCGAACTCCCGAAGTGCAGTATCTCGGCCACGTGCTCTCGGCGGGGGATGGAAATCGATGCAACGAAACGCACGTCAAGGCAGTCACGCCTGTTCGACACCGACCTGCTCGAAGCACGTACAACAGTTCCTTGGACTCGCCAACTTTTTCCGCAAATTCATCCAAGGATACTCCTCGCTCGCTGCCCCTCTGACCGCTATCGCATACAAACACCACCCTGGGGTTGGATCGCCAATTTCAACGCCGCTAAAACCCCTCGGTAAACGGAATGCCGGACTGCGGGGATCAGATTTCGCGACTATCTGGACCCAAGACTGTCGAAGTGCCTTCGACGCAATAAAAGAAAGCCTTACCAACGCTCCTCTGCTTGCCCACCCTGATCCTACGAAGGATTTTCGAGCTGTCACGGACGCTTCTATCGAAGGGACAGGGGGTGTTCTCCTGCAGGAGGGTTGGCCGATAGCTTTCCATTCCCACAAGTTCTCGAAAACTCGCGCTTAAGGAATGGCGATGCTATCTCGAAGAATGTACAGGCGAATTCGAAATCGATACTGATCACTTACCACTAGTCTACCTCGCTAATCAACCGATGCTTTCACGTAAGCAAGCCCGAGGCTTTCACGTAAGCAATACATGGAATTTTCCTCTGTGGAACGACTCGACCCTATCCACCCTCGGGAAATTTCCCCCGATATTTTGCTCGCGTCCGAACGTGACTCTTGGTTCCGGTGTCCCCGAAACACGCAACGCCTTACCCTACGCCCCGATGGCTCCTGGGTTGGTTCAGGCCGCTCTAAACGTTTAGCATCCGAGGCGCAGATCGTGGTCCCAAATGGCAACGCCCTCAAGAGTCGCATCTTGTTCGCCTTCCATTATACCCAGTGTGGCGGGCACCCGGGGTTCGAACGCACGTTCAACTCTATCGGCCGTTATTACTGATGGCCTACGATGCGCCTTGATGTTAACGATTACGTTCGATCCTATCACTCGTGCCAATCGGTGAGGGCTTCACACGAGCGCTGCCAAGGCACGCTACAACCGCTCCCCATTCGTGGGCTTACCAAAACCAGAGGGGTCTGGATCCACGAAACATATACCTGGCCAGGTCCGTAACACACACACACAACGAACCGTACACACAACGAACACGAACCGGGACAAAACAGGGACTGATCACCCCTCATAAGTCTCCCTTCCGAACGACAGCGCACGTACGCTGACCCCGAGCGATGGCAATCCCGACCGCCTTACCAATTGAGACCAATTGCACCCGATTGCTTCACACGAGTCGCTCTCCAACCTCCCGACACGATACTCCCTTCTGACAGCCCTCAGGCGATGTCTTGGGTTCAACATGTGACCAACGCCTTGGACTGTGCGAAACAGGCCTTTCCGAGGATCGACAGCGCCCAGACGCTATACGACAACGACCATCGACCTACTCGAGGGCTGGCGCATCCACCCTACGTTCCTCGTGTCCATACTCAAGGCTTTACGTCCCCGATGGATCTCCGGTGATCCGCCCCAACCCCGATATTTCTGGGCTACCAACGATCCCTCAACGAAATTCGAACGGGTTCGTCTACGTAATCAGCGTAGTGGTCGACCACCAAATCGACTCAGGACTCCTTTGCTACTTCGTACAGTGCCTGCACTCTGATCACGTCCATACGTGGGAACTCGAATCCGACCTCGCTGTTCCAAACGTGCGTCCAGGATGCAACACCATTCAGAGCGCGCCAAGGGACACATTGACAAGACAGCACTCGCTGCAATAATCATCGACCTCCGCGCCAGTACGACCTTCTGAATGAGAGCTGCCAGCCGTTGGAGGGGCCCACATGGTAATAGGCAGAGCCCACCGGGCGCACTCAATGCGACATAGGACGAATTTATAGTGAGCTTACCAGAGTAGCATCTTGTCTTCTGGCTGCGCACAAGAGCAGTGAGCTGCGAGGTTGTGGTGGTGCGCTTAAACTCCTTCGGACATGCGTGTTCTTGGACTGACAGCGGGCAAGAGAAATCGCTTGTAAATCCAAAGACGCTGTTCATAGTACTTCGTTCCATTGTCGAAGGACGCTTCCGCGCAATTCAGCAAATGGCAAAAAACATTATCAGGCCAAGGCGGGTGTTGATGCTGTATATACAGGGTAGCAGTTTCAGTTGGCTATCAGGAGAGGGTTTCTAAAACCTTGACAGACCCAGGGCTCATTCGACTCTATTTCCGGAATTGCGTCCCGCCCCGGGGCGCGCCCCTTCGCTTGCTCGAATACAAACAAAAATGACTGTTCGATCGGATGGGATAAGTGCCATCGCTATTAGATGCCCGAGTGGCACATGCAAGCGACCTTGTCGAAACTCTTCCCGAAACTAGTTTGTTTTGGCAGATTGTTTTGAACTGTGTTTTAATTTTGATTTTGACTGATCTGGATTTGAACCTCTCCGCGCGGGAGCGTGCGCGCTTGCTCTGCAAGCCCAGCTGCCAGCCTGTCAAAGTTAGTTTGATGACAACTAATGGCCACGTAGCTGGCAGCTCTCACACAAAACAAAAACCGACGGGGGTACCGTTACGAGGTAGTGCGGTTCGGAGAGATTTCGACCCCCACGAAAAAATCAAGTTTAATACCGATGTAAGCGCATGCAAATGCGAACGCACGCAACCTTCTATTTTCTCGAGCAGTGCAGATTTCGACGAGTTGTGTAGCTTTCGAGGTTGGTGTCAGTTGGGGCGGTTGAGGCCTGGGCCTGCCGTTTGTTGAGGCAACCTCGGACAAAGAGGTCCGAGACGCGCGCATGCTCCAACTTTTGCCGAGCTGCTTTGCTGCTGCGTATTCGGAATGGCTATTTGCTAGTAATTAAGGCAACATTTGTCATCGAGGTGCCTCTTTCAGCCCTACCTGGCCTATACGAGGACTAACTCCGACTTGGAGCGAGGAGGCCCCTGAGGAGCGCGGCACTGGCTTGGGAGCTTTAATATATTGCTAATAATAGTGCCTGTTGCTCGTAGCCAGCTCGGAGTAGCATGTAGCTTGCTGAGTTTAGCTACATTGTGTTGGTGCTTCCCAACCGGGGTGAAAAACCCCCGTAGTAAGCTGCACATGCACAATGTGGTCACGGTGCCTGCCTCCGCGGGCATCGATGGTGATTCTTTTTTTTTTAAGTGTTCCTACGGTGACTGTAGCTAGCTCCGGCTTACGCTATGGTGTCCTTAGGGGTAGGTCACATTGCTTTTGGTCCGGCCGATTTTGGTCCGATTTTCAGAGGGTGTGGCACAGTCGCAAGCTGATATTGTGTTGAGATATGGCCCAAATAGCTGCAAATGAGAAGGAACATGTTACATAAATTGTATAAAATTACGAAATCATCAAACTCTCTCTCGCTATTGGGGATGTCTCTTCAGCCTATTGGGCTTGCACATGATCATTACTTCATCAGGGATGTGCTGTCAAGCAACTGCCTACTAAGCCTTTTCGATGCTTTTTCTTTCAGCACTTCTTGTCACGGTTGGGCAAGTCTGTCAGCCTATTTGGCTTACCCCTGGACTGTCACACACTGACCTAGATCATGTGGGTGGAACTCTTCAAGACCCATTCGACGTTATGACCCCTAGGAGTTGGTGTGTTTGATGGCTCGGAGCTACCCCAGGGGACGTGCTCTGAGGGAGTGGGGAAAGTGATATCACGGAAGAGTAGCAAGGCCATTAGGCCTGTAGAGGAGGAGGATGATGGGGAGGTGAGATCACCTGACAAGGCCCCACCCCCCACGCAAAACCCTGTTCACACATCCTCCAAACCGGGCACTGGGTCTGGGGCTGTGCGTAGTTTCCAAAGCATTTTGCTGTCCCAAGACCAGACTAGGCAGGCTAGGGATGATAGGAGGGAGAAGTCGAAGGAGGACAGAGACATAGAGAGGAAGGAGGACCAGAGGCTGTATGATGAGAGGAGGGAGGAGAGGAGGCAGGAGAGGAGGGAGGAGAGAGAAAGGGAGGAGAGAGAGAGAGTAGGGAGAGAGAGAGGAGGGAGAAGAGTGAAAACCGGTTGGAGATGATGACACACATGTCAGAGATGAACCGGCAGACCACTCTCATGATTGCCAACATTTTTGGAGGGGGCAATGCGATGATGGGTATGAACCACTCCATTCCTGGCAGCTCCACCCCACACAATGGGGGTGGGATGATGGGTCCTGCGATGTCCACCCCACACAATGGCGCTGGGATGATGGGTGGTGCCACACAGGCGTACCCCCAGACGTACCCTGGGGGTACGCCTGGGATGATGGGTGGTCCATTCATGCCAAACATGAGCCAGAACCCCCCTAGCTAGATGGCTATACTGGTTTTTTTGTTGCATGTTGTTGGCACATTACTATTCAACGCATCTTGCATGGCTCCCACACCACTCTTTGTAAAGTTCGCTCCCACACAGGTATCCTTGGAAATGACAGGGCAGACACTCTGGCACGCAAGGCAGCTGAGCACCCTGCCTCCACCACTCTTACTGACAACACTGGGGAAATCCCCCGCCACAATGTCTACTGGCCCACAGTTCAACCCCCTCGCACACCCATGGGAGATATTCCCCCACGCATCCTAGCACCTAACCTTACACAAGGTATCACCTCTAACCTGCCCACTAGCTGCCACCTTGGCCAATACCCACTTAAAGGGATTTATGCAACCACCTGGGCTGATAACACTCCCCACCAACTTCCCCATGCAAGTAATAAATTTTGGACCTCAACCCTTACCCAACATAATTACATAAATATAAATTCCACATCCTTAAAGCCCGCTGGGGTAGACTGTGGAACCGTAAACTTGCATTCCGCTGGAAACTTCCTTATATTTAGGGCTGTCAAGCTTTATATCGCCCGGTATTTATTTTACCGTGTACAGTACGATATATCGTACGGTAAGCTTATTATGTGAACCGATATTATGTGTACCGGGTGATGCGATACTATGCGTATCGGGTGATGGGATACTAAGCGTATCACATAGATAGAGAGGATATAGTTACATACTCAGCAAAAATCAATGCCGAGACTGAACAGCGCCGAGGCAGCTGGACAGTTTTATAACAGTGAGGGTTTGGGCAACATACCCCTCAGAACCTGGTCCAGGAGGTGACCTCCAAAAAAGCGTAAGGAAGAGCAAAAAAAAGGCTTGACAACAAGCAATGCGAACTACCAAGGCATAGAGAAACTAGCGAATTAAGAGCATACTGTAGAAGGGCTGAGAGTTGCCGAGGCCTAAAAAGCGAGATTCTACAAGAAGACGTGAAGGACAAAAGGCACAGGAAAATCACCAAACAAACAAGGAGAGAGGCATAGAGCTCTAAAAAGGCGGCCTTAACACTCCCTATCTAAAGGCAAACACAAGGCCAAGCCGTCAGCCAAAACGCCACAAGGAAAAGCACAGCTAAGAAAGGACACTTAACAACCTAAGCAGAACTACTAACACGATAAAAAGCGTGAGGAAAAGCGAAAGACCAAGACTAGCGGGGAAAAGCTAAGAGAGTCCAAAGCCTAGCTGTCAAGAAACCATCAAGCTTAAGGACGGAGAGAGGGTACATGAGAGCAGCCAAACAGGTCAAGAGCCAAACGGAGACTCGAGAAGTGAAAACATAAGCTACCCCCCATCCATCACCTACACCGCCAGAAACAAGACGGTTGCTACAAAGGGACAAGAACAAATCTAAGCTAGTCATCCAGGCTGTCAGGGAGGATCAGGGGAAGAAACTCATTCTGGGAGAGAAGCAAATGGTCGGGGGAATGGTCCTGGGACATCGGAGGATCCGCCACTGACATATGTGGAGGGTTGGGAACTCCCATGTTAACACGGGACCCACCATGGCTGATGAAGGGGTGATCATCTCCCGCCATGTCCTCCCACTCAGGAGGGGGCTCTTCTGTAGCGACAAAATCAGCAATGCGAGCCCAGAAATCAGCCACAGCAAGTGCTCCAGCCCGCTCTGAGAGGGGGCGAACAGCTGGCACCTGAGGAGGTGGAAGGCCCCATAACTCATACAGAGTGGCCTGGCGAGGGCCGGAAGTGGCCTCACCACGGACAGAGGAGGCCAACCTCCACAATTGCCGGCGGCCATGATCCATAGCTGACAGGTCCGCAAGGCAAACAATTCCCCACACATCGGAATCCATGGCTGAGGAGGGGCGGGGGTTGCACACCCAGAGGCTAGCTCTCTGGATGGGGCAGGCAGAAAGGGTGGCCAAGGGAACCTGGAGAGCCTCACGGACCGCTAAAGCAACGGGGCACGTCCAAAAGCAGTGGAGGCGGGGGTCGCAGCCAGAAGGCACATCAGGGCAACACGGGCAGCGGAACTGTACCCGGGAGGAGGCCCCTGGAACGCCATCGGCCATAAGGCGCCACAAAATGTCCTTTTGGCTGTTTTCCCAAGGAAGGGACCAGAGTGAAGGAAGCAGCCTAGCAAACGCCCGTGTCCGGGCAGAGAGATACCGTGGGCAGTAAGGTGGACCCAAGGCAAGGCTCACGTACGTAGCCCGTGCCTCAGATTGGAGGCCCTTTGTTGCTACACTCTGCAAGGCGGTGCCATGCTTAACCTTGAGTTTGGTTAGAGTGACAGGGAACCCTGTGGAGTGGGGAGGGGTGGCGGGCGAGCGGGGGAGGACCCATCCTAGCCGTGGGCTGAGGAGGTGCAAGGGGGATACATGGGGGGGGGGCTGGAGCAGAAGGCAACTGCCCACTGATAGCGGCCGGGATATCAGGCTGGGCATGTGTCAGGTTGGAGGGATGAGGAAGAGGGGGTGAGGGGGGAGGAGGAGGAGGCGACCGCCAATTTTGGGGGATGCTATCAAGCAAAGAGCTCAGCAGACCCTGCACATGGAGGGGGTCCTCTACAAACGTAGACATGGTAAGAGGCATGTGCATGAGTCCAGTGCGGGTAACTTCATGCTGCCAAACGTGGCGGCGGCAGAAGTTCCGCCGAACATCACCAGTCCATGCAAGTCGGGAGCACACCCTAAGGGCGGCAGAGAGGGAGGCTGAGATGCGGACGGCATCCGAGACACAGACTAGGGAAGGAATCACATCCAGCGTACGGTATTTTGGGGATCCATCGTAGGGTAAACACGATATATCGTGTTATGGGTTGGTTGCGGGTCGGTTGCGTCTGAGGAGGCAGGCTATGCTCGTTCCTCTTGTCTTCTTCTTTGGTCCCACAGGCGGTGGATGGTGGTCACGCTTACTGGCTTGCAGTGCTGTTCGGGGGTCTGCACAGGTGTGTGTGGGTGTGTGGG
This sequence comes from Chlamydomonas sp. ICE-L, assembly GCA_013435795.1. NCBI lineage: Eukaryota > Viridiplantae > Chlorophyta > Chlorophyceae > Chlamydomonadales > Chlamydomonadaceae > Chlamydomonas > Chlamydomonas sp. ICE-L. The sequence goes on from JACBWV010000223.1 coordinate 5,025,226, forward strand.
TGTGGAGTGGTGTGGTGTGTGTGTGTGCGTGTGTGGTGCCGCTCATAGTCCTTGACCCAGCGGCGAGGTTTCCTAGTTGAGTGCCGTCGTCCTGGCTCCCCCCCTTTAACATCAAGTCCTAGGCGGCGACGCAAGCGACGCGGAAAATTGGCCGAGAGTGTTGGCTATCAGAACGACAGGTGGCAACGGAATGGAGAGGACCGAAGCCAGTTGGTTACGAGACAGTTGGCTTACGTGTCAGGCTTCGTGTAGTCGGTCGGTCGGCGGTCGCACAAACGAACAACAGGGTGACCCTGGGGGCTCTGCAAAAAGACTCATGCATTTGCCTTCCTCTTTCATGCTGGCACTACACGGCTTTGACCTTCAAGCTAGCACTTGCCTTCTTCTTTGGTCCCACAGGTTCCGGGTTTCCCAGTTTAGTGCCTTGACCTGGCCCCCCCCTGTAATAAACAAGTCCTAGGCGGCGTCACAAGCGACGCGGAAAATTGGCGGAGAGTGTTGGCAATAAAAAAACTCAGGCACTTGCCTTGCTCTTTCTTCCAGGCACTGGACGGCTTTGACCTTCTTTGGTCCCACCAGCTCAGGGTTTCCCATTTGAGTGCCCTTGTTCTGGCTCCCCCCAGTAACAAAAAAACTCATGCACTTGCCTTCCTCTTTCATGCAGGCACTCGACGGCTTCGACCTTCAAGCTGCGTTGGCCTTGAGTCCTACAGGTAGCTACGACAAGGTCATGATCGACATTTCCAGGCAGGTCAGTCACATAGCTCTTATTTTCAGCTATGAGCTGCAGCTTCTAGGTAGCTCCCGTTCCTAGGTAATGATAACGCCTGGTGGGGCGTGGTGTTAAGGGAGCCTGTCGTACGCGGGTGGGGAGCGGTCTCCTACCTCAACTGGACAAGCTACCATCGCGTTTGACGACGACCTGAAACGCCAAGAGCACCCGAAGGGGGAGTCAAATCCCCGACTCTTCATCCTCAACAGATCTGGTCTACCACTAGACCATTGTATATCACTGAACGGGGCTTCCCCTTCCTACCTAGGCAATCATATTCCAACCTGTTTTGAATTTAAACAGAAGAGTGTACCAACTGAAGAACAGATCCCGTTCAAGTACAGTCGATCATATTCCAACCTATTGCATCTGGCAGGTCACAGAATTATCTTTGCATACTTGTTGAAATCTTGGGGGCTTAGCCCATCGGCTGGCTTAGGGAGCTGCCTGGAAGCTGCTGCTCGTAGCAGAAAAGAAAATTATGGTCAGTCTAGGCTGTTCCCTTCTGACTCTCTACCATATCTACTGCTTTATACCGACCCACCCCATTCACACACACAAACACACACACACACACACACACACACACACACACACACACACATCCATATACCCATCCATGCCATCCATATCCACCCACCCATACACCCACCCGTCATGTTATCTTCCAGACACACTTGCTAGATTCATCTTTGGCCCAGGAAACGGGAAAGGTAGCTGCCTAGAAGCTGCTGCATGTAGCCCAAAAATGAAACGGTGTTGACTACAACATATTTGGAAATTGGTTCGAAGTCTTGGTTGTGTTTGCTACACTTAGTACTTCGAATCAGGGCATTTATCGCTATATATAGCGATCGCTAGTTTGACCCCGTTTTGGCAAAAATATTGCAATGCATAAGTATTAGAAAAGCAGGGGGGGGGGGGGGGGGGGGGGGGGGGGGGGGGGGGGGGGGGGGGCAAAAAAAGTGAAAGACCCCATCACAAAAAGTGCGAGGGCACCCTTCTGCAGACCCCCCCCCCCCCCCCCCCCCCCCCCGGTTCCTGAACCCACTGTTCAGCCACTATCTCAGCCACCACTTAGTGTTACGGTGTCTAATTATGCTCATTTTACAGGGTTTTCATAGGCCTATCCATTGAGGTTGGTCTCAAGACCATTGGGAATGTTTGAAACATAGAAAATCATCATCATCGATGTTACATTGTTTGGTGGGGCTTGGAGATCAGTCAGTCAGTAAAAACAAAAGTCATTCAAAAAAGTCATTCAAAAAAGAAGAAGCAGTAAACTACCACGAGGTCTCCCTCTGTACTTGTTGGTTACGGCATTGTGTGTGTGTGTGTAGAGAGAGAGAGAGAGAGAGAGAGAGAGAGAGAAAATATCATCATTAGAGAAAATGGACTGAGGTTCCTAGGACACATAGCCAGGCGACCCGACTCTTGCATCATGAAGCAAATGCTTTTCGCCACGCACATACCCCTTGCTGAGGGTCAAACGAGGCAAGGAGGACAGACCATCATTCACACCCTTAGGGATGATCTCCAAGCCACCAACGTGTCTCCAAATTGGTACCTACTGGCCCAAGACAGGACAAGCTGGAGGGCGGACAATAGAGACGCCTTAGACATAGACACATAGAATGACAATTATAGAAACTAGCACCTTCTGGCTTAATTTGCCTAGATTGGTTTTTGTACGCTTAGATATTTAGATTATTTAGATTCTTTTCTGGGCTAGAACTGTGCCTTTGGAATTTGTTTCAATCTTTTGATATGGAATGAGTTTTTGTGTTACGGAGGGACCCCGCCCCCACCCCCACCCCCCTTCACTAGATCTTAGTTAATTGGCTTACTGTACTTTCTCAATAAGAGCAGGGCTGTCATTAAAAGCTATATATAGCTAAAGCTAGATTTGACCCTGTTTTGGCGAAACAAATAGCTATATGAGATCCGATTTGAGAATTCAGCTCTCAGACCCAAATCGCTATACAAGACCTCAGTTCGACACAAATCGCTACAGAGAACCCAATTCGACCCCACCACCCCAACGAGCTCTTCTGGGCCGCCCAGAAATAGCTACATGGACGTGGTCCTTGGAGGAGGCCTAAAACAGGAAAGCTATGAAAAACCCACTTTCAGATTTGAAAATAATAGCCCTGAATAAGAGGGTTGACTAGATGACTTATTCCTAATGATATTTTTTGTGTTTTTGATTACTGTGTGGCTGGACCCCAATTAAGTTGTGTAACACCGTTAACCAGAGAGAGAAAGAGAGAGAGAGGGAGAGAGAGAGAGAGAGAGAGAGAGAGAGAGAGAGAGAGAGAGAGAGAGAGAGAGAGAGAGAGAGAGAGAGAGAGAGAGAGAGAGACCCTGGACACTCCCCCCCCCCTCCCCCTCTGCCCTGGGCATAATATGTGGTGGGTCTCTCCCCCAATAACATATATGGACTGGTATTTAGTAGAGGAACACCCTAGTTCCACTCCCATGTCATTCTGAGGGCTAGAAAAGTGCCTGTAAAGTACCAATTTAAAATTCCAGGTTATACCCTCCCTCCCCCCACCCCCACCCCCCACCGCCCCAAACTTTGGAGGACCATTACTTTTTTTCTATTAGGCAAAATTAAGAAATAAAACCGGATTATTCATCCTCTCTATGATATCTACACAGTTGGATGATGGGTCATTTTGGTTTGAAGTTGCCCCCCCCTTGCTTAAATTACATAAATAAAATACTTAAGGGGGAATACGCAGAGGGGGAACACAAGTGGAGCCTTATTCTGCTACCGAGTGAGATTTCTAGGGTTGGGTGTCGTTTCTTTGAGTCAGTAAATATTACCTCCTCCCTCCCTCCCCCCCTCCCTCCTACCTACCTACCTTATTTAGCTGTGGCATACATCACCTATACTGCTATACAACAAAACTACAGACACAGGCTGTATAAGACCTTCGGCATAGGTGCACATCTGCATCCGTAGTGACAGGCCCCCAATCCAACTGTGTTTTTGTGTGCATTGCAAATTGAGCGACTCCGTGGGACCCCCCGGGACTCTGACCCCAAGCCCCACCAAACAATGTAGCATTGATGATGATGATTCTAAATGTTTCAAACATTCCCAATGGTCTCGAGACCAACCTCGATGCATTGGCATTTGAAAAACCTTTAAAATTAGCATAATTAGACACCATAACACGAAGTGGTGGCTGAGATAGTGGCTGTTGAGTGGGTTCCAGAGCCGGGGGGGGGGGGGGGGGGGTCTGCAGAAGGGTGCCTTCAAACTTTTTTGAGATGGGGTCCGGTGGGGTCTATCGCTTTTTTGCCCCCCCCCCCCCCCCCCCCCCCCCCCCCCCCCTTGAATTGAAGTATTTTATTTATTTTCCCCCTTAAGTATTTTATTTTATTTATTTTCCCCTTTCAATTTTTAATTGTATTTACTTTCCCCTTTCAGTATTGTATTTCTTTAATATTTTCCCCCTCAGTATTATTCTTTTCAGCTACAAGCAGCAGCTTCTAGGTAGCTCCCCGAGCCAGCCATTGGGCAAAGCCCCCAAAATTCAGCAGGGCTAGGTAGCTCCTCTTCCTGGCTATTCAATCTAACTCAAGGCGGGCTAGTGCACCTAGTTTTCGTAGCTGAAAAGAGAATCGCTGTGGAGTGTCTCCTTTGTCCAACATCTTCACAGCCTTATGTTTTTCTGTCCGGCAGCAAACAGCTTCTGGGCAGCTCCCCTAGCTGGCTAACCAGTCAAACCTAAAGCAACCTAGTGCACCTTGAAGCTGACGTAATCAGCTTTCTAGCACTGCTGAAATTTGGGGGCTTAGCCCAGTGGCTAGCTCAGGGAGCTGCCTAGAAGCTGCTGCTTGTAGCCGAAAAGATAAACAGTGCTGGAGATCCCCTTGTCCGATTGTTGCGGAGTGTCTCCTTTGTTCAACGTCTGCTCCGCCTTGTAATGATAAGGCCTGGTGGGGCATAGTATTAAGGGAACCCGTTGTAAGCGGGTAAAGAGCGGTCTTCTACCTCAACTGGACAAGCTACCATCGCGGTTGACAACGACCTGCAACGCTCAGGGCGACCGTAGGGTGAATCGAACCCCCGACCCTGCATCCTCCAAGCGATTTGGTGCTCTGCCTTGTAAGTAGATGAATATTACGTCTTATTACGAGGCGTGAGTTTGAGGGGGGCAGCCCATTTGCTTGCACTGGGGCCAACCACCAAAACATGACTGCCATAGCTGTTATTCATTCATATTAAACTTGGTCAAGA
>JACBWV010000223.1:5035249-5172146 GCA_013435795.1 Chlamydomonas sp. ICE-L
TGTATAACAATGTGTTGATTCAAATTTATTCTGTTCCTGCGAAGGACGGCGAGCACCTCTACAACAATATCACAAGCACAGCCAATACATAAATATTCGTTTATCCACATTCTGAATAAATATAGCTGTGGTGAGCCCACTCTTTTTAGGATTGGTAACGCCATACGAACTGAATTCTCGGTTTCACTGATTTGTGTAGGGACTCGGGAGACCCACCTCCAAGGGTGAAATACCTTTCATAACCTGTTCAAATCTAAAAAAACAGTTATTTAATCTTGCATGCCACCAGACAGCAGAATCGCAATAATTGGAACTCAGTAACAAGGTTTTGTTCACGTCTGTTCACGCTTACATTTTTCCTGGTATTAATTTGTTTACTGCCGAAGACAGCGAGTAGCCAAATTGCTAGCTGGAGCCATTTAACCCAAATCAAGTTTAGGAACAAAGAGTCACTCTTTAAAAGTGGCTAGACGTTGTCATATTACAAAACTATAATTGCGCTTGGCAAAACGATCAGCATTTATGATCATGGCATCTAAGATCAGCAAATAACACAATTGCCCCCAGAGGCTCCCAGCCATGGATTGCATAAACAGCGGCAAAGCAATATGATACACACAAAAGCGATGCGACAGGACTAGGTAACAATTCAAATGTAATTAAAGCTGCGTGTGATGACAACACTCAATCCACGGCTTTTCACGCTATACACAACCTGACCGCCCATTTCAACCTGAGGTGGCTAGCCCAGTTCGTGGGTTCGCCAGGTGGCGTGGGTCCAAGGCCTCGGTCAAAGCCGGACCCTCAGATATAATGAAGACCTCCCCAGGTATAATCAAGACCTCCCCGGCAGACAACAGCATCAGTGACGATGCACATACCGGTACTAAAGATTTTCAAGTGCCAAGTCAATATTGCACATTATGACTACGGCTATGTTACCACCCTCAATGTAGCTGCCCCACTGATGCTGTGTGTCTGGGCTAAATGCACCCATGCAAGTTAAAGAATATACAAATTATTCGACTGACTAACCGCCCACACTTCTCCTACGGAACCGCACACAAAGCCTCATGTGTGATGAGCAACTCCAACAAGTCCCTTTCAGTAGGAAGAGGAAGTGTGTCAACAACATGAGGTACGAACTACAGAAGCTGGGCCCAATTATGCAAACCAAGAGAAATAGGTATGGAAAAAAGCAAAAAAAACAAAATTCAAGCAGAAACAAATACAAGCTGCCTGATCCGATGGAACCCAACACTGTACTGCAAGGTGCACAGTCGTGTCGCTGGGAACAGGGGGTGAGCAGAGTGCACCCCTTACCATTAACCATTATGATACACAATACGCCTTGGCAAGGCAGAACTGTCATGTGTGACAATCCCAGTAGGCGTGTACATTATTATACACAATACGCCTTTGCCAGGCAGAACTGTCATGTGTGACAATCCCAGTGGGCGTGCACACAGCAGTTTGCGGCATGAATTACATATATACAATGTTAGGGTGTGTGATGTGCTCCACCTTATGGCATGTAAGGACAAACATATACGCTCGCAATTCGCAAGCGTACTAACATACAAACTCAGCACAAGCGTTCAAAAGGTCTTTGCTCAGATATGCCATGTCCTGCCATGCCACACTGTAGTCGTCTTGGACATACTCAGCAAGATCTTCAATTCTTGCGGGTATATACCATGATTTGACCTCAATGAATCACCAAGGGAGTTAGAATGTACGCCGATGCCACTACATATATATATATATATATATATTTCTCTGGGAGAAATATATGTAGTGGCATCGGCGTACATTCTTACTCCCTTGGTGATTCATTGAGTTCAAATCATGGTATATACTCGCAAGAATTGAAGATCTTGCTGAGTATGTCCTAGACGACTACAGTGTGGCATGGCAGGACATGGCATATCTGAGAAATCTCCTTGAGCACAGGACAGGACAAGACAGGTAGCGCCCTCGGATGCTGAAGCTTCCTCCATCATCACTACAATTACCTTCAAATATGACATCGTACCTATTGACAGGCTGCACTCCACATTTGCAATGGACCAGACACAAACTTCAACTAATAAAACATAACTCCTGCAGTGACCGGTAGTCAAATCAAATGAAAGACACATAAATTAAAGCCCACATCCAGCAGTCAGTCAAGTACCAAGGCTCAAATACAAACGTGCAATTTTGTCAGCGTCAGCAATGGCGAGTTGGCCTCTCTCTTGCACACACATGGAGATGTGCCTGTAGCAAGAATTGGGCAGTGTCAGCAAGAGGACTAGCAGATTCTGCAGGACATTCGGAACCATGCTCAACTCAAAGCAAGATGCGAGAAGTCTCCCATCTTGTTTCTCGCTTTGAGTACACAGCTATCTCGTGTCCCCCCACCCCACCCCACCCCACCCCACCCCCCCACCCCACCCTGTCAGACTGTAATTCGACCAGGCCCGAAGAAAGGACGAATGCGAGAGGACGCCAAGAGGCGTGGTAAGAAAGGCAGAAGCACTTACTTGCAAGTGGTACTCGTATGCAGCCCTCTTCATCTCGTATACTTGCTGGGCATATATCATCTTCTTCACGGCTTCGTGTTGCTTCCTCAAGCTAGTGCAGCTGCAGAGAGAGAACGATGTGGGTGTTAGAAGGAAACCATCGAGACGTGTTGTAGCCATAGCCTCTGTCGGAGTTCACGCGACAAAGAAAAGCAGACTGTACCCCGCAGCAAGTGGGCATAGCAACAAGTGCAGTTTCCAAACACGTAGTTCTACTCTCTCTGTCAATCTCTCTCTCTCTCTCTCTGTGTATACTAGTCACGTAGAGATAGCGGGATCTGGGCTGGATCTACTCAAGCACTTATTTCCGAAAGGGAAAGACAAAATCGCGGCAAAACTCCACAAAATCCACAAAAATTCCGTTTCCTTCAATTGTGCACTTATGTCATAGACTAATTAGCTAAAAAGCAACATCTACCCACCTGGCTAAAGGGATTGCAATTGGGCCAGTCTTGTGGGAGGAGTTGCTCTCAGACTCGAACTCGAAGTCTGTCTGCGAGTGCTCGTGGTCAGATTCGTGCTCGCTCTCGTAAACTCCAAAGTGGTCGCCATCTTCAGGAAAATGGTCTGAAGCTTGAGAATGCTCAGATCCTGCGCGCACACAAAAAAACGAGGGAGGGATGGTAAATGGAAAAGCTCCCGTGCGTCCAGGATGCAACACCATTCAGAGCGCGCCAAGGGACACATTGACAAGACAGCACTCGCTGCAATAATCATCGACCTCCGCGCCAGTACGACCTTCTGAATGAGAGCTGCCAGCCGTTGGAGGGGCCCACATGGTAATAGGCAGAGCCCACCGGGCGCACTCAATGCGACATAGGACGAATTTATAGTGAGCTTACCAGAGTAGCATCTTGTCTTCTGGCTGCGCACAAGAGCAGTGAGCTGCGAGGTTGTGGTGGTGCGCTTAAACTCCTTCGGACATGCGTGTTCTTGGACTGACAGCGGGCAAGAGAAATCGCTTGTAAATCCAAAGACGCTGTTCATAGTACTTCGTTCCATTGTCGAAGGACGCTTCCGCGCAATTCAGCAAATGGCAAAAAACGTTATCAGGCCAAGGCGGTTGTTGATGCTGTATATACAGGGTAGCAGTTTCAGTTGGCTATCAGGAGAGGGTTTCTAAAACCTTGACTAACAGACCCAGGGCTCATTCGACTCTATTTTCGGAATTGCGTCCCGCCACGGGGCGCGCCCCTTCGCTTGCTCGAATACAAACAAAAATGACCGTTCGATCGGATGGGATAAGTGCCATCGCTATTGGATGCCCGAGTGGCATATGCTAGCGACCTTGTCGAAACTCTTCCCGAAACTAGTTTGTTTTGGCAGATTGTTTTGAACTGTGTTTTAATTTTGATTTTGACTGATCTGGATTTGAACCTCTCCGCGCGGGAGCGTGCGCGCTTGCTCTGCAAGCCCAGCTGCCAGCCTGTCAAAGTTAGTTTGATGACAACTAATGGCCACGTAGCTGGCAGCTCTCACACAAAACAAAAACCGACGGGGGTACCGTTACGAGGTAGTGCGGTTCGGAGAGATTTCGACCCCCACGAAAAAATCAAGTTTAATACCGATGTAAGCGCATGCACATGCGAACGCACGCAACCTTCTATTTTCTCGAGCAGTGCAGATTTCGACGAGTTGTGTAGCTTTCGAGGTTGGTGTCAGTTGGGGCGGTTGAGGCCTGGGCCTGCCGTTTGTTGAGGCAACCTCGGACAAAGAGGTCCGAGACGCGCGCATGCTCCAACTTTTGCCGAGCTGCTTTGCTGCTGCGTATTCGGAATGGCTATTTGCTAGTAATTAAGGCAACATTTGTCATCGAGGTGCCTCTTTCAGCCCTACCTGGCCTATACGAGGACTAACTCCGACTTGGAGCGAGGAGGCCCCTGAGGAGCGCGGCACTGGCTTGGGAGCTTTAATATATTGCTAATAATAGTGCCTGTTGCTCGTAGCCAGCTCGGAGTAGCATGTAGCTTGCTGAGTTTAGCTACATTGTGTTGGTGCTTCCCAACCGGGGTGAAAAAACCCCGTAGTAAGCTGCACATGCACAATGTGGTCACGGTGCCTGCCTCCGCGGGCATCGATGGTGATTCTTTTTTTTTTAAGTGTTCCTACGGTGACTGTAGCTAGCTCCGGCTTACGCTATGGTGTCCTTAGGGGTAGGTCACATTGCTTTTGGTCCGGCCGATTTTGGTCCGATTTTCAGAGGGTGTGGCACAGTCGCAAGCTGATGTTGTGTTGAGATATGGCCCAAATAGCTGCAAATGAGAAGGAACATGTTACATAAATTGTATAAAAATACGAAATCATCAAACTCTCTCTCGCTATTGGGGATGTCTCTTCAGCCTATTGGGCTTGCACATGAGCATTACTTCATCAGGGATGTGCTGTCAAGCAACTGCCTACTAAGCCTTTTCAATGCTTTTTCTTTCAGCACTTCTTGTCACGGTTGGGCAAGTCTGTCAGCCTATTTGGCTTACCCCTGGACTGTCACACACTGACCTAGATCATGTGAGTGGAACTCTTCAAGACCCATTCGACGTTATGACCCCTAGGAGTTGGTGTGTTTGATGGCTCGGAGCTACCCCAGGGGACGTGCTCTGAGGGAGTGGGGAAAGTGATATCACGGAAGAGTAGCAAGGCCATTAGGCCTGTAGAGGAGGAGGAGGATGGGGAGGTGAGATCACCTGACAAGGCCCCACCCCCCACGCAAAACCCTGTTCACACATCCTCCAAACCGGGCACTGGGTCTGGGGCTGTGCGTAGTTTCCAAAGCATTTTGCTGTCCCAAGACCAGACTAGGCAGGCTAGGGATGATAGGAGGGAGACGTCGAAGGAGGACAGAGACATAGAGAGGAAGGAGGAGCAGAGGCTGTATGATGAGAGGAGGGAGGAGAAGAGGCAGGAGAGGAGGGAGGAGAGAGAAAGGGAGGAGAGAGAGAGAGGAGGGAGAGAGAGAGGAGGGAGAAGAGTGAAAACCGGTTGGAGATGATGACACACATGTCAGAGATGAACCGGCAGACCACTCTCATGATTGCCAACATTTTTGGAGGGGGCAATGCGATGATGGGTATGAACCACTCCATTCCTGGCAGCTCCACCCCACACAATGGGGGTGGGATGATGGGTCCTGCGATGTCCACCCCACACAATGGAGCTGGGATGATGGGTGGTGCCACACAGGCGTACCCCCAGACGTACCCTGGGGGTACGCCTGGGATGATGGGTGGTCCATTCATGCCAAACATGAGCCAGAACCCCCCTAGCTAGATGGCTATACTGGTTTTTTTGTTGCATGTTGTTGGCACATTACTGTTCAACGCATCTTGCATGGCTCCCACACCACTCTTTGTAAAGTTCGCTCCCACACAGGTATCCTTGGAAATGACAGGGCAGACACTCTGGCACGCAAGGCAGCTGAGCACCCTGCCTCCACCACTCTTACTGACAACACTGGGGAAATCCCCCGCCACAATGTCTACTGGCCCACAGTTCAACCCCCTCGCACACCCATGGGAGATATTCCCCCACGCATCTTAGCACCTAACCTTACACAAGGTATCACCTCTAACCTGCCCACTAGCTGCCACCTTGGCCAACACCCACTTAAAGGGATTTATGCAACCACCTGGGCTGATAACACTCCCCACCAACTTCCCCATGCAAGTAATAAATTTTGGACCTCAACCCTTACCCAACATAATTACATAAATATAAATTCCACATCCTTAAAGCCCGCTGGGGTAGACTGTGGAACCGTAAACTTGCATTCCGCTGGAAACTTCCTTATATTTAGGGCTGTCAAGCTTTATATCGCCCGGTATTTATTTTACCGTGTACAGTACGATATATCGTACGGTAAGCTTATTATGTGAACCGATATTATGTGTATCGGGTGATACGATACTTTGCGTATCGGGTGATGGGATACTAAGCGTATCACATAGATAGAGAGGATATAGTTATATACTCAGCAAAAATCAATGCCGAGACTGAACAGCGCCGAGGCAGCTGGACAGTTTTATAACAGTGAGGGTTTGGGCAACATACCCCTCAGAACCTGGTCCAGGAGGTGACCTCCAAAAAAGCGTACGAAAGAGCAAAAAAAAGGCTTGACAACAAGCAATGCGAACTACCAAGGCATAGAGAAACTAGCGAATTCAGAGCATATTGTAGAAGGGCTGAGAGTTGCCGAGGCCTAAAAAGCGAGATTCTACAAGAAGACGTGAAGGACAAAAGGCACAGGAAAATCACCAAACAAACAAGGAGAGAGGCATAGAGCTCTAAAAAGGCGGCCTTAGCACTCCCTATCTAAAGGCAAACACAAGGCCAAGCCGTCAGCCAAAACGCCACAAGGAAAAGCACAGCTAAGAAAGGACACTTGACAACCTAAGCAGAACTACTAACACGATAAAAAGCGTGAGGAAAAGCGAAAGACCAAGACTAGCGGGGAAAAGCTAAGAGAGTCCAAAGCCTAGCTGTCAAGAAACCATCAAGCTTAAGGACGGAGAGAGGGCACATGAGAGCAGCCAAACAGGTCAAGAGCCAAACGGAGACTCGAGAAGTGAAAACATAAGCTACACCGCCAGAAACAAGACGGTTGCTTCAAAGGGACAAGAGCAAATCCAAGCTAGTCATCCAGGCTGTCAGGGAGGATCAGGGGAAGAAGCTCATTCTGGGAGAGAAGCAAATGGTCGGGGGAATGGTCCTGGGCCATCGGAGGATCCGCCACTGACATATGTGGAGGGTTGGGAACTCCCATGTTAACACGGGACCCACCATGGCTGATGAAGGGGTGATCATCTCCCACCGTGTCCTCCCACTCAGGAGGGGGCTCTTCTGTAGCGACAAAATCAGCAATGCGAGCCCAGAAATCAGCCACAGCAAGTGCTCCAGCCCGCTCTGAGAGGGGGCGAACAGCTGGCACCTGAGGAGGTGGAAGGCCCCATAACTCATACAGAGTGGCCTGGCGAGGGCCGGAAGTGGCCTCACCACGGACAGAGGAGGCCAACCTCCACAATTGCCGGCGGCCATGATCCATAGCTGACAGGTCCGCAAGGCAAACAATTCCCCACACATCGGAATCCATGGCTGAGGAGGGGCGGGGGTTGCACACCCAGAGGCTAGCTCTCTGGATGGGGCAGGCAGAAAGGGTGGCCAAGGGAACCTGGAGAGCCTCACGGACCGCTAAAGCAACGGGGCACGTCCAAAAGCAGTGGAGGCGGGGGTCGCAGCCAGAAGGCACATCAGGGCAACACGGGCAGCGGAACTGTACCCGGGAGGAGGCCCCTGGAACGCCATCGGCCATAAGGCGCCGCAAAATGTCCTTTTGGCTGTTTTCCCAAGGAAGGGACCAGAGTGAAGGAAGCAGCCTAGCAAACGCCCGTGTCCGGGCAGAGAGATACCGTGGGCAGTAAGGTGGACCCAAGGCAAGGCTCACGTACGTAGCCCGTGCCTCAGATTGGAGGCCCTTTGTTGCTACACTCTGCAAGGCGGTGCCATGCTTAACCTTGAGTTTGGTTAGAGTGACAGGGAACCTTGTGGAGTGGGGAGGGGTGGCGGGCGAGCGGGGGAGGACCCATCCTAGCCGTGGGCTGAGGAGGTGCAAGGGGGACACATGGGGGGGGGGCTGGAGGAGAAGGCAACTGCCCACTGATAGCGGCCGGGATATCAGGCTGGGCATGTGTCAGGTTGGAGGGATGAGGAGGAGGGGGTGAGGGGGGAGGAGGAGGAGGCGACCGCCAATTTTGGGGGATGCTATCAAGCAAAGAGCTCAGCAGACCCTGCACATGGAGGGGGTCCTCTACAAACGTAGACATGGTAAGAGGCATGTGCATGAGTCCAGTGCGGGTAACTTCATGCTGCCAAACGTGGCGGCGGCAGAAGTTCCGCCGAACATCACCAGTCCATGCAAGTCGGGAGCACACCCTAAGGGCGGCAGAGAGGGAGGCTGAGATGCGGACGGCATCCGAGACACAGACTAGGGAAGGAATCACATCCAGCGTACGGTATTTTGGGGATCCATCGTAGGGTAAACACGATATATCGTGTTTACCGTATGATATATCGTGTTTGGTCCCAATCGGCCAACGAACATGTCTTACACTTAACTCTGCGGTTCGATTCTCGTCAGGAGCTCCTGAGCCTGGGCCAGGAATTTACTAGCAATACCCCTATCTGTAGGGCTGACAATACCGTACGGTATTTTCAATTACTGTACGATATATCGTGACATACCGTACGGTATTTGTACACCCTTTTTGGGGGAAATCAGTATAAGACCAAGGGGATATAACAGGAAATACCGTTTACACGTCCATACACTTCAAATCAAGTCAAATGAACCAATACTGAGGGAGATAGAAAAACACGATAATATCGTGGTCTATTACCGTACGATATATCGTGATATATCGTACGGTATAAGGCGTTATACTAAATTCCTTGGTCCAGACTCAGGTGCTCCTGACGAGAATCGAGCCGCCGACCTGCCGAGTGTAAGATATTTTCGTAGACCACAGGACCACAGGATATTGTTAAACACGATATATCGTACGGTAAACACTATATATCGTACGGTACACGATAAATAAAATACCGGGCGATATAAAGCTTGACAGCCCTACTAATATTAGATCGTAATACTGATATATTAGAGGTTAATATATTACAGTGTAATCGCAGCTTCTCCTAACATTGATTCTTTGGTTGCGTCGTTTTCCTCAATTTTCTTACAGTTTTCAAGACCTCTCTGTTTCCCAAGTCCGCTCCCCTCACACCCGATATATTAGAGTGTAATTGCCTTACTGGTACAGTCATTGTTCGGAATGAAAGGATTTTTGCTCAAAAGGATGCAACTCCATACTCTAGCCAATAACTGTAGAGGATTTTGTAGGCGAGAAAGGCGGAGCTATTCCTACAGGGCAATTGATACACGAAGGCAGCTGCCCACGAGTCCACGACCTTCCTTGCACATCCGTATAGCTGTTTTTCATCTTCATCATGGTTGGGATGCGATACTTGAACAATTGGAGAGATCAGTCTATCACATGACCCGCCTGATGTTTTTTAGTTGTGATAGGAGTGAAAACAATGTTGACCCCTAATGTCAAGCTAGCATTCAGTCAATCACATGCCGCCAACTCGATTTTCATCTGTTAATATACATCTATCAATATCCCCTGGACTGTAACATACACTGCTCTACTCATATATCCTTCCTTCCCTCATGTTTCCTGCTTTTTAATTGGATAGTAGGCAGGCTGTGTTGCTGTCATGTCTCGGCAATGATTCGCTGAGCTCATGTAACGTAACCTCTCTTTCTCTTCCTCGTTTCGTTTTGCTACTCGTTTCGTTTTGCTACTCGTTTCGTTTTGCTACTCGTTTCGTTTGCTACTCGTTTCGTTTTGCTACTCATCTCCTTGACTGCTAGAACTCTCATCAAAGCAGGCAAACAACCCCCCCAGAGCAGACGTCGTGACACGCACTCTCTTGCCCTCAAGTATCACGGGCTTCACATCCTCTTCATCAGCTGGAAGAAATCTCGTTGGCCCATCATCTGCGAGTTTTTGACGTTTGTTAAGCGGCATGTCATCATCCTCACTTAGACACCTTTGAGATGGCTCTTCAACATTCTCACTTGATCGCTTCTGAGGTGGCCCCTGATCAATCCCACCTTTTTTGGATGCCCCACTCTTTTGAGAGGCACGCAAAACTTGTCGAGATGAGTTGCTGGCACCAGGGAATGGAAGAGTGTGCCATGCACCATCAACTCTGTTGACTTCCCCAGGCCGCAGACGAGGTTTAAAGTCTTCGACCACAGCTGGATTTGGGTCCGGCGCTAGTTCTGGGGCCAGGTCTGGGGCTGGGAGTGGGGTGTGCACTAGCTGTTGGACCACAGCTGGCTTTGGGTCCGGCGCTAGTTCTGGGGCTGGGAGTGGGATGTGCACTAGCTGTTGGACCACAGCTGGCTTTGGGTGCGGCGCTAGTTCTGGGGCTGGGAGTGGGGTGAGCACTAGCTGTTGGACCACAGCTGGCTTTGGGTCCGGCGCTAGTTGTGGCGCCAGGTGTTGGGGGGGCAGCAATGGTGCTGGGACTGGTGCTGGGACTGGGGATTGATGGAAGGCCCGTACTGGTCCTGGGTCGTGTGCTGGGACAGGTGCTTGGTGGGGGGCCCGCAATGGTGATGGGACTAGGGCTGAGACTGGGGCTTGATGGGTGTCCTGCAATGGTCTTGGGACCGGTGCTGGGACTGGGGATTGATGGGGGGGGCGTGATGGTGCTGGAACTGGCGCAGGGACTGGTGCTTGGTTTACGACCTCTGTAGGAGCTCGTGATGTGCCCCTGGTGTGTGTCAAACGAGTTATCTCACCATGTTGATGTTGTATGGGCTTGGGGTTAGGCTGCTTTACACTTGGCTCATCACTAGGACCTGGGTCAGGCTGCTGTGCCCCTGCATTAGGTAGCCCACTTGCTTCAACACTGTTGACGCCTCCAGCAACCTCAAGGTCATGCTGCTTTACCCTTGCCTCTGATGGTGGTCTTGGGACTTCTGCACTGTTGACGCCTCTGTCAACTTCAAGGTCGGGCTGTTCTGCCCTTGCCTCTGATGAAGGATCTGTTACAGGCTGCTGTGCCCTCGTATTAGGTAGCCCACTTGCTTCAACACTGTTGACACCGCCATCAGCGTCAAGGTCAGGCTGCTTTGCCTTTGCCTCTGATGGTGGGCCTTGGACTTCTGCTCTGTTGACGCCCCTGTAAACTTCAAGGTCGGGCTGTTTTTCCCTTGCCTCTTCTGGTGTTCCTGTTCCAGGCTGCTGTGCCCTTGTACAAGGAAGCACCCTTGCTTCAGCATTGTTGACGCCCCCAGCAACCACACAGTCAGGCTGTTGTAACCTTACAACTGCTGGTGGTACTGGGAATCGAGCACTATTGGTGACATGTCCATCCACCTCAAGGCTGTTGATGTCATCAATAGTCCCAGCAGAGGTATTGAGCTCTTTTGCATACACATTGACTGGCATTTGACTCCTGCCTACTGTGTTTTGGATGCATTTTCCTGCAGTGTTTTGGACGTATTTTCCTGCAATATTTTTGTCACTTCCTTGATTCTGGTGTAGCTGGACAAGAGGCTCCCTGTCTTCTGAAGCAGTGGATGCGTCCGCAGTTCCCAACGATTCGCAAAACGCGATCCCTTTTAAAGCAGGGTCTGACGTTCCTAGCGATCTGCTTGGGGCAGACTGATGTTTGATGTGCCCCGCTGTATGATTTGTCTCATGTTGATATTTCTCGGGGAGATATTTCTCCTCCCTGGAGCTAGATGATGGGGGTCTGGTCTGCTGAAGGGGCTCCTTGTAGCTGATGGGGCTCGCTGTAGCTGTGGGGGTTCTGCTCTGCTGAAGGGGCTCCTTGTAGCTGAGGGGGCTCCATGTAGCTGAGGGGGGTCTGCTCTGCTGAAGGGGATCCTTGTAGCTGAGGGAGCTCCTTGTAGCTGAGGGGGGTCCGCTGTGCTGAAGGTGGTCCTCGTGAGAAACTTGGAACGGAGTGGAGCTTGCCGAGGGGGGGCAATCCATGGGGAGGTTGACCGAGGGGGGCCTCGTCCTTTGAGGGCTGAGCTGGGGAGGACGAGCGTGCTCTGTTATGTCTGCGTCTTTCCTGCCCACAGGTGCAGAATCCATGTGGCCAACGATGGCAACAGAAGCAACCTTCCTCGGAGGGCTGCGCTGGAGAAGACGAGCGTGCTCTGTTATGTCTGCGTCTATCCTGCCCGAAGGTGCAGGATCCATGTGGCCAGTAATGGGAACAGAAGCAACCTTCCTTGGAGGGCTGCACGGGGGGCTGTGCTGGGGAAGACGAGCTTGCTCTATTATGTCTGTGTCTATCCTGCCCAAAGGTGCAGGATCCATGTGGCCAGTAATGGGAACAGAACCAACCTTCCTTCGAGGGCTGCGCTGGAGAAGACGAGCATGCTCTGTTATGTCTGCGTCTATCCTGCCCACAGGTGCAGGATCCATGTGGCCAGTAATGGGAACAGAAGCAACCTTGATTGGAGGGCTGCACGGGGGGCTGTACTGGGGAGCACGAGCTTGCTTTGTTAAGTATGTGTCTGCCCTGCCCACATGTGCGGTATCCGTGGAGCCAGCAATGGCAACAGAACCAACCATCGCCATAATCAGCTTTGCTGGTATGCTGGCCTGTCCATGCTGCTGCTGCTGCTGCTGATGATGATGTGTTGAGAGTTTCGAGTTTGCTTGTGTCAATATCTTCCGCAGATCCAGTGTTTCAGCATGCTGCTTTCTGCAGACCTGTTTGGAGGCTACTAGAAGATCTTGGGCTCTCACGAGCATAACACCAAGGTTACGCTTCTCAGCCTGAAGCTGATCGCTTTCTGCCTGCCTGCAAGACCAGCAGTAAATAAATAAATGTTACGCCTTATGACGAGGAATGAGGTTTGTTGAGGGGGCCAGCCCGTTCACTTGCGCAGGGGCCAACCACCAATTACATGTTAAAACCTGGGATCAGCAGTACTTCTTATCCCTTTTTTTCGAAACGCCAATTTTTCATAACGCTTGCAATGCGCTCAAGACTCGTCTGCTTTAATAATAGTTGGAAGACCCCACCCAGGGATTATATTTTCAAATCTGCATGTGGTTTTTTTCTAGCTTCATGGTTTTAGGCCTCCTCCAGAGACAGCTTTATACAGGTTTGATAGCTTTGAAGGGCCATTTAGGCCCCCCAAAAAACTTGTGTTTACGTTTTCATAGTGAGAATTTTGCCACAACGGAGTCAAAACTAGCGATCGCTATATATAGCGGAAATAAAAATCCCTCATCCCACCCGTATAGGAGGAGCAGGCTTATCTTGGATCTACTTGATCCCTCGGAGTGCGCCTACTCTTTTGTAGGAGCGGCAATGCCATTCAAACTGAATCCTCCGTGCCGCTGGTTTGTGTCGGGGGAGACCCACCTCCTGGGGTGAAATTCCTTTCACAACAAAATCTTACCAGTATCGTTCCTGTTATTCGTGTAAACTGCCTAAGATGGCGAGCAGCCAAATTGCTGGCTGAAGCCAAGAAACCTATCTCAAGTTCAAGATCAAGTTTTAGCAGCAGCCACACGATATATGCCGTTATTTGCATTAATCAATTCCTGGTAATATTGAATCTGGCCTGCACCTATGAGAAAGTAATGTAATGTTACCTTTCCGATAATCTCTGGGAGAGCTCCATAGCTGATGTCTCTTGGTGTTTCAGGAGGTTGGACGAGACCAGTGCAGAAGCTTTTTGTTTCTCAAGCTCCTCCTTAAGTTCGGCGATCTCCTGATATGCAGAAAGATTAAAATAATGCAGGTTAGTGCATTAAACATTTGTATCCAATATAATACGATGCAATTTGTATGATATCATATGATACAATATTCGCCTTTGGTCAACATCATAGGATATGCCGGTCCCTACAGGTGAGTGCATTAAACATGGAAGTTGTGTTCACATCCCGCTCACATATTTATACATCCCGTGCTTGGCTGGATGTGACCAGTGCAGAAGCTTTCAGTTTCTCAACCTCCTTCTTAAGCTCTGCAATCTCCCGAGATACAATTAGATTAACAGACTACAGGTGAGTGCATTAAACATGGAAGTCACATCCCGTTCACATCGGATGAGACCAGAGCAGACACTTCTTGATTCTCGAGCTCCTCCTTCAGTTCTGCGATCTCCCGAGATACAATTAGATTAACAGACTACAGGTGAGTGCATTAAACATGGAAGTCACATCCCGTTCACATTGGATGAGACCAGAGCAGACGCTTTTTGATTCTCGAGCTCCTCCTTCAGTTCTGCGATCTCCCGAGATACAATTAGATTAACAGACTACAGGTGAGTGCATTAAACATCGAAGTCACATCCCGTTCACATTGGATGAGGCCAGAGCAGACGCTTTATGATTCTCGAGCTCCTCCTTCAGTTCTGCGATCTCCCGAGATACAATTAGATTAACAGACTACAGGTGAGTGCATTAAACATCGAAGTCACATCCCGTTCACATTGGATGAGACCAGAGCAGACGCTTTATGATTCTCGAGCTCCTCCTTCAGTTCTGCGATCTCCTGAGATACATATAGATTAACAGACTACAGGTGAGTGCATTGGACTTGAAAGTTTTGTTCACATCATGTTCACATTTGTGTACACATCCTGAGCTTGGCTGGTTGAGACCAGTGCAGATGTGTTCTTTTACTAAAGCTCCCCATCAAGCTCTGCAATCTCCTGATATGCAAATAGATAGCAGGTGAGTGCATTAAACATGTATATACACTATCATATGATGCAATATGTATGATATCTCGCCTATGGTCAACATCATTTGATGATGATGATGATGATGATGATGATGATGATGATGATGATGATGATGATGATGATGATTACATTACATTACATTACATTACATTACATTACATGTTAAAGTCTAGTTGACACCGCGAGGGTGTATGAGACTCTGTGCTTTAAACAAAAAGAAAAAGCACCCACAAAGCAAAAAACCCCATTACATCAGGGGTGTGTCGAGGACAAACAAACCAAACTCCCAACCACCGTTTTGGTGGCGTAGGTATTAAACCCCTTAGAGCAGGACCCAGATCTCAACCACTTACAGTGGCGGAGGTAAGAAGCTAACAAATGAGAAGTCTCAAGAAGAAAAAAAAGGGATAATAAATTACGGTGCCACTAAGCAGTCCAGGGCTTCCTGTCTTGCTCTTCTACAAGTAGAAAGATAGTCGGCTAGGTTGCTCCAAAAAGACTTAGTGCCATTTCCATTCATAAAGGTTCTGAATGTGGAATCGCAGAATTCCACATTCCATACGGTTAAGTCGGTATCCTCATGGACATGCCTATAAATATCTGTAAACAGATTCTGGTAGCGGAGGCGAATATCATTATAAAAAGGGCACTCAAACATATGCATTTCATCCTCAGTTTTTTGGAACCCACACATTTGACAGTGTCTCATTGAGCGAGGGATGTGTGCTCTATCCACCACCCTCATTCTTTCTGTGTTCAGCCAATGGGAACCCATTCTAAACTGTGCTATAGAACGAATCTGATCCTGCTTATGTAAGGCGGATGTAAAAGGAATCAAGCCATTCTCATCATTGCTGTTGGCTGCGAACCATTTTTGGTATCGGAGGCGTTTAAAGCCAACCCTTCTCTCATCAGGGATGTCTCTAACTGCATTGGTGTCACTTGGGTACTTAAACCTCCATGACTCAAAAACTTCAGACATAATACCTTCGACATCGACAGCCTCCAAAATGTTGATGTTTTTACTGGATCCTAGCTTGTGGAGAGCACAACGCAAGTCATGAACCCAGCCAGTGTTGGAGTCAAAAGATTCCTCAAGAGCCATTCTAATGAGATCCTCAGGTTCTTTATGTATGGTCTTGTTCCAGAAGCGCAAAGCTTGTTTAAGCCAAGCAAAACACAACGGGGTTCTACCCAGCTCTTCCATGATAATATTAGATGTAGTAGATTGGCAAACACCCAACATTTGTTTAAGTATACCTCTATGCCATTTCTCACAAGCATGGTCATTTGAGATAAGTGTGTTGTTCAGAATAGAAGGAGCCCACACCTCACAGCCAAAATTCAGGATAGGTTGTACAAGAGAATCACACAGGTGGGTGAGAATATCAATATTGTATATCTCCATAGTATGGCATCGCCTACGAAGCATGTGGTGTGCCTTTTGGGCCTTAGTGAGCATCCTAGAAAAAGCAGCTTTTGCACGATTGCTTGAGTCACCATCCACAAAGAGGGATCCCAAGTAGATAAAAGATAACTTTGTAGAAAGTTGTGCTCCATCATAGACAAATTTGTAATCAGGATCCATGCGGGCCTCATCACAGAATTGTTTGTTGAAAACGACAATCTCAGTTTTCTTTATATTCACAGCCATCTTAGTAGCCTCGCAGAAATCTCTCAGGCAGTCAAGCATCGCTTGCATATCTGCCGGGGATTCTGCCATTATAGCTAGGTCATCAGCATAAAGTAACAGTTGCAGAATCTTTCCCCTAAGCTCAGCCCCTACATTTGGGAGCTTGGATTGGAGGAACGATTCAATTCTATCAATGAACAGACCGAATAGGAGTGGGGATAGGGGGTCTCCTTGTTTAACTCCTACA
Source organism: Chlamydomonas sp. ICE-L (assembly GCA_013435795.1). Lineage (NCBI taxonomy): Eukaryota > Viridiplantae > Chlorophyta > Chlorophyceae > Chlamydomonadales > Chlamydomonadaceae > Chlamydomonas > Chlamydomonas sp. ICE-L. Next base: position 5,051,986 of record JACBWV010000223.1, read on the forward strand.
AGGGATGGAAAGGAGGATCCAATGTCCCCATGTAGGCGAACTTGGAAAACAACATGATTATACATGGACTTCAGAATACTGAGATAGGGGTCCTTGACTCCTAGCCTTGCTAAGCAATCCCATAGCAAGTCTCTGTTGACCCAAACATAAGCCTTCTTGAAATCAACAAAAGCCACAAAGAGTGTTTTTTTCTTTTCTCTATATTTATCTACAATATGGTTAAGAATGAATGATGCATCTGCAGTACCCCTACCACTTCTAAATCCATATTGGCCAGCGGCTCTGAGGTTGAATTCTTCTGACCAATCATCTAGTCTACGTAGCATGCAAAGGGAGAAGATCTTTCCTATGGAGTTGCTCACCGCAAGACCTCGATAGTTGTCCTTGTCATACACACTGCCTTTGGATTTGGGTACGGGTACCAAGGCAGCTGCAGCCCATTGGCTAGGGTAAGAAGTCTTCCAGATGAGATTAAACAGGTTAGTCATAGCTTGTACAAATCGGGAGTTGGCCTCATGGGAAGCAAATCTGTACCATTCTGCAGGGATACCATCTACCCCGGGGGAGGAGTTTTTCCGTAGGGATTGGAGAACAGAAAACACCTCCTGGGTGGTAAAGTCTTGACATAACCATGTTGGTGCGGCCTCTATCTGAGGTCCATCAGCTTGAGGGACAAAGTCCCTAGCATCCAGACTTGGATCAATACCTACTTGCACATCAAAGAGGTCTGCAAAATAATCAGTCCAATCATGAATTGTGATATCTGCCGTAGTGGCCTTGTTAGGCTCACGCACGTCTTTCCAAAAACTTTTCGGATTATGCCGAAGATTCGTATGAAGGTTCTCCATGCGTGTTTCTAGCCACTTCCTCTTCTTTCTTCTGAGAATCCTCTTGTACTCCTTGTGCATAGAACCAGCCAAGTCAGAGCTAGAGCCATGTTGATGTTCTGCTTGGCTTGCTGCCTGTCTAGCACGATTGCATTCATCATCATACCATGCGTTCACGGGCCCGTGCTTACGCTTAGCTACAGGTTTGTGACATGGTGTGCATTTGCTTATGGCTAGTTCAATAGCACTAGCAATCCCCTTCTCTGAATCTTCCATAGATGAGCTATGGAGTGCATTGTCAAGTAATCGGTTAACGTCTGGATCACGCTTAATTGTGTGTGCATACATCTGGACATAGTTGTCTTTCCATTTCAGTTTGGGCGAAGGTTTACCACCAGCAGGTGTACTAATAGTACCTTGAGAAGGCCTAAGGGCAGCATCTGGTATGTGGAGTGTGATAGGCATGTGGTCAAACTTTCCACCCCCGGGCCTGAGAGGGCAGTCATGCTTGGGAGCCACACTAAACTTGACTCCTGGGGTGTTGAGAAGACTAGGGGCGGCTAGCGCATAATCAATGACAGATTTCTTGTCCATGCCATCTGCAAAGAAGGTATGTGCACCTTGCATATCACCTTCTGTTCTACCGTTAAGGATTATAAGACCAGTTACTACACATAGCTGGAGTAGGGCCCCCCCCAATCGATTGGGGGGAGCTGTGTCCATGCTACACCTCGGTTGAATGGTTTGGTTGGGGGCTGTACTACTGGTTTGGGATACTGGTTCATCTCCTAACTCGGTATCATCATTGTCCACACCAAGACCAACCCGAGCGTTGAAGTCACCCATCACCACAACGTTGCCTTTTTCCTGGAAGTTCCCAATGATTTTACCTAGAGTGAGGAAGTGGTCCTCTATACTAATGCAGTCGTCACCATGTTTGTAGTATGAGCTGTTAGCATGTGGGATATAGCACACACCAATGTGTGTTCCATGTATGCGAATCCATGCCATGCCTAATTCAGGTGCCTCATGGACTAAAGTAGCATTTAGGCAAGTGCGGACATAGATAGCGACCCCCCCATCCTTGCTCAACTTGGGGCGAGGGGCACAAGAAAGGCATTTGAAACCTGGAATGTGGGGGGTGTCTAGCTGGCCACGCACCCCTGTGTGTGAAAACAATAAAATGTCGTGTTTTCTCACCACTTTCATTGCTGCACCGCAGCTGCTCAGAACACTGAGTTGTCCTCTGATGTTCCATGCAAGGCACCTTAGTCCACTTCATGCATCAGTCGATGAGACACCTGAAGGGGGAGCCTTGTCCCGCACCTTCAGGAGTCCTCTATTGAACGAAACCCACTTAGAGGGGTCCCTCTTAGCTTCCAGAAACGCTGGAAGGTGTTCCTTGTGCAGCTTCAGCTCCTCAGGAGACAAGAAATCCAGAGCTGCTATTCCGCTATCCTTGAGGAACCTTCGGTTCCTCACAATGGAGGAAGCATCGAAGCTGGAGGATACTGTGATTAGGGCAAGGCGGGGTCGTGAGGGATCCACCTTGCCTCCCATGCGTCGAGCGGACACAATAGTAAACTCTGCCTTGTCTTGCTCCTTCTGGGCGTAGGTGTTGTTGGCTTCTAAAGCCTGGGTGAGCTTAGACTTTACAGCCACCGCTAGCTGCCTGTCGTTCTCGTTGGGATCTTCAGGGATGCCTGAGATCCTGAATTGCATGTCGTAACCTGCTTGGTCTGGGGGGGCTGAGCCCGGTCGCTGTATGAGTGGCCGACTCCATGCAGATTCTTTTCCCCCTGCTGGGGGCACCACCGGCCGATCCTTGATAGCAGCTTCCAGGGCGGAAATGCGCTTCTCCTGGGATACTATCGTATCCCTCTGGGCGTTCAGAGTGGCCTCTATGTTTGCGATCTTATTGGTCTGTTTCTGAACGGTTTCCCGCATCTCACTCAAAAGTCCTTCCACCGACTTCAATGTTTGATGCGACTCTTTTTTAATCGAGTCGAACGATTTGTCCAGTGTGGGTTTAAGCGTTGTAGCGTACCACATTGCAAACCACGGGGGGGGTGCATTATCCCCGGGTGATCCAGGGTCAATGCTCATGTCTTGCGTAAAGGATTGGATTTGATCCTCAATCGTTTATTAATTTGATGATGATGATGATGATGATGATGATGATGATGATGATGATGATGATGATGATGATGATGATGATGATGATGATGATGATGATTTGATATGCTGATCCCTACAGGTGAGTGCATTAAACACGAAAGCTGTGTTCACATCCTGTTCACATTTGTGTATACAGCCCGAGCTTGGCTGGATGAGACCAGTGCAGAAGAGATGTGTTCCCTTACTCAAGCTCCTCCTTAAGTTTTGATATAGTCTGGTATGCAAATAGACTGCAGGTGAGTGCATTCAACATTTATATACAATATCATATGATGCAATTTGTATGATATCATATGATATCATATTCGCCTTTGGTAAACATCATATCATATGCCGGTCCCTACAAGTGAGTGCATTAAACATTTATATACAATACAATATAATATGATGCAATTTGTATGATATCTCGCCTTTGGTCAACAGCATATGATATGCCGGTCCCTACATGTATGTGCATTTGACTTGGAAGTTAGGTTCACATCATGTTCACATTTGTGTATACATCCCGAGCTTGGATAGATGAGACCAGTGCATAAGCTTTTTGTTTCTCAACCTCCTCCTTAAGCTCTGCAATCTCCTGATTTGAAAATAGACGGCAGGTGAGTGCATTAAACATTTATATACATCATATGATGCAATTTGTATGACATCTCCCCTTTGGTCAACAGCATATCCTGAGATTCAAAAACACTGCGGGTGAGTGCATTCATGCAATATCGAGCATGCTCATTGTTTGTCCTCGACACACCCCTGATGTAATGGGGTTTTTTGCTTTGTGGGTGCTTTTTATTTTTGTTTAAAGCACAGAGTCTCATGCACCCTCGCGGTGTCAAGTAGACTTTAACATGTAATGTATGTAATGTATGCATGTATGTATTGTGGTGACTAGTATATATCCCCTCACCATCTTACAGCACAGATAGATGGCCATGTGATGAATCCAAGTGCAACCTCCCCTTGACTCCACGTCACCCTTGACACGTCCCCTTTTGATCCGTCTAGCCGCGGGCACATGTGGAGTCCAGTAAGGCACCAGGACAAATCTCATCGTCGTCATCCTCATCCTCATCCTCATCATCACCACCAACTTCCCTCACCTTCTTGCAGCACTCAATCTGTGTCTTCCCCAGTTCCAAAGCTTGCAGGAGCTTCTCTGAATCCACAAGTGAGCTTTCTAAAAACCTGGAGTGCTCCTCTACGTGCTTCGTCTGTGCCTTCAACTGCATGCTAGCCCGCTCTATCTGCAGTGGATGCCAACCATTTTTGGGGTGGGTGAGTGGGTGGGTGGGTGGGTGGGGTGAGGGGGGGTGAGGTAGGGGGGGTGGGGGGGGGGGGGTGTAGGGGGAGGTAGGGTACCGTGAGGATGGTTAGGGTGAGATAGGGTGGGGTGAGGTATGGTGAGGGTGAGGGTGGGGTGGGGTGGGGTGGGGTGGGGGAGGTAGGTTAGGTTGGGTTGAGGTAAGGTGAGGTAGGGGGAGGTAGGAAGTCGGGTGAAGGTGGTTGTATGTCTGTATCTTGACAGTCCAGGGGAATCCAAATAGGCAAAAGGGACTTGCCCCAACTAAAAAACAGGACTTGAAGTTAAGAAACAAGCAGAAGACAAGCCTGCTCCTCATGCACATTGCATTGCATTACATTTTGATGTCATAGGCAAGTCATTGTTGACCCAAGACAAGCTTGCTCCTCACGCACATTGTGTGATATCTTAGGACGGCATACATCTAGGGGTCGGCTATGTTTTATAATATTAGTGAATAAATGATATTATATAATATAATAGAATAGAATATTAGTCGGACGAGCCGTCTCACCAGAATTTCGAATTTATTCGAAAAACTAATATTGTTGTGACACTATAATAATATTAGTTAATACCGGTATCAGTTTTTCAAACACTAATATTAGTTGCCGTACCCTGCATATACCTGGTTACGAGGCTTGAGGTTAAGGGGGCCAGCCCATCTGCTTGCACTGGGGGCAACCACCAATACATCGGGACCGGCATAACAAATGAGGTTAACCAAAGGCGAGCATGATATCATATGATATCATACAAATTGCATCATATGATATTGTATATGTATGTTAACTTTAGCCTAGTCAGACTGCCAGCATTATACGATATCATATGATATCATGCTACCGTTCCCTACAGATATCATGGTCGAGAAATCCCTTTAGACAAGTTAGATATCCCTGGACTGAATCAACCTACATACATTAAATGATCAAACTTTGAAAGTACAGGAAGGCAGGAAGAGGTGAAAATAACAGAGAGGATGCAAATGCAAATGCCTGTGCAAAGATGCAGCTCAAGAGTTGCTCGAGTGAGAACAACAAAACATAACAACATACATTTAGGTAGCAGGTTGCAAGCAAGATAAGGCAGTGCAACAAGCAGAATGAACACAGCAGGTATGCGCCTAACGTGCTTGTATCAAAAATACCTCGTAGTGTTGTCTGCATACACAGGGTACCGGTTCACCAACAGACAACAGCCAGGGTACCGGTTCACCAGCAGACAGACAGACAGACAGACAGACAGACAGACAGATAGACAGACAGACAGACAGACAGACAGACAGACAGACAGACAGACAGACAGACAGGCAGGCAGGCAGACAGACCTGAGCATTCATCTTTGATGCCTGATCTTCCAAAGCTTTCAAGAGCACACGTTGTGCGTCCAGCTGGTCCTGATTGCCATATGACATGAAGGTAGGAGATCTGAGTCAATTGTCAGTCCGTCATAAATGTGTGGACAGATGCTAGCCTGATGTCACAAGGGTCATGGCCAGAAAACACAGGGCGTGAAGATGGGAGAACTGAGTCAATTGTCATATCGCAATTATTGGGCAATTCTATGTAGCCTATTTGGATACGCCTTTATTGGCTAAAATGTAAAATACACATCCTGTAATTAGATGTGTGCACAGATGCTAGCCTCGTGACATAAAGATTATAGCCAGAAAAATACAGGGTACTTGCGGGGTACGTTTTTGTACATCATACATGATCACATTCTTTCTTTTGGCTGGTCTGATAAAGCTTGAGCCATAACAGGTCTGGAATATCGTGTAAGTGTTTGTTTGATTCTTGGCTTCTTGGATTTCTTTCTGGTACCCTTTGCTTTCTAGTCGATTGAAGAGTGGATGGAAGACCCCCCAGATATTTATTTCCAGATACCAGCGGTAACTTCTAGCTTGCTACCCTGCCAAACTTATAGCAACATAGTGTATCTCAAAGCTGACAAAAACAACCTTTCGAATACAGTTGAAATCTTGGGGCTTGGCGCAGTGGTTGGCCCAGTGTTGGCTCAGGGAGTCAGGGAGCTGCCTAGAAGCTGCTGCTCGGAGCAGAAAAGAAAAGCTAAGCTAAGTTATCTAAGCTGGAGTATTTGTTCTGTGGGGTCAGTGGGTCGTTTTTCGGCATGGGCTCGTGGGGTCTTATTCCCCCCCGAACCCTCACCACTATTAAATGTATTATTATTATTATTATTATTATTATTATTATTATTATTATTATTATTATTATTATTGTTTCAACCCATGGCAGGGGGGGGGGGGGGGGGGGGGGGGGGGGGCAAAAAAAAGTGAAATGCACCATCACAAAAAGTGCTGAGGCACCCTTCTGCAGCCCCCCCCCCCCCCCCCCCCGGCTCCGGAACCCACTGTTCAGCCACTATCTCAGCCACCACTGAGTGTTATGGTGTCTAATTATGCTCATTTTACAGGGTTTTCAAAGGCCTATCCATTTAGGTTGGTCAAGAGACCATTGGGAATGTTTGAAACATAGAAAATCATCATCATCAATGTTACATTGTTTGGTAGGGCTTGGGGGTCAGGTCCCCTTGGCCCCTAATGTGCCCACCTTCAATACTCTGCAGAGGTGCTACACCCACATATGTCAGCCCTTCTGGATAGCTGATTGTGTCAGCTTCAAGGTGCACTAGGCCGCCCTGGAGCACTGGAAAGCTTACGATATGAGCTTGCAGGTGCACTAGGTTGCCTAAGGTTTGGATGAAGAGAGAGCCCAGGGAGCTACCTAGATGCTGCTGCTTGCAGCTGAAAAGAAAAGCATTGCATCGGGTACACAACAGCGGTTTGAGTGCATGCTGCATGTGGCAACACTCTCACCGTTTCACCAGCAGTTCGACACAAGGGCAGAAGCCATGGCTGACCCCCCTCGACCCCTCGACCCCCCCCCCCCCCCCCCCCCCCCCCCCCCCCCCCCCCCCCCCCACACACACACACCACCCTGGACCCCCTGCATCGTATCAAGCACAGGCCAGCCGTTTGAGAGAATACGGTAGTTAGGTGGCAACACACTCACCGTTTGACCAGCAGCTCAACACCAGGGCAAATGCCATGGCTGCCCCCCCCCCACCCGCCCCCCCCCCCCCCCCACACACACACACACCACCACCACCCTCTGCCCTGGGCATAATATGTGGTGGATCTCTACCCCAATAGCATAAATGGACTAGTTTTTAGTAGAGGAACACTTGGGGGAACACCCTAGTTCCACTCCCATGTCATTCTGAGGGCTAGAAAAAGTGCTTGGAGAGTACCTAATTTTTTGAAAATGACAGATTTTTCCCTCGACCCCCCCCCCCTCCCCCCCCCCCCACGGCCCCAAACTTTGGAGGACCAGCACTTTTTCTACTGGGCCAAATTAAGAGATACAACCGGATTCTTCATCCTCTTAATGATATATACAAAGTTGGGTGATGGTGTCATTTTGGTTAGAAGTTGCCCCCCCCCCTTGACCCATGGTATAATTAAACCATGGATTGATTGTATACCCAGTGCCTGGTTTTGTCTTCCTGCACCACAAAGTTGCAATAAGGATATTGGATAACAGATATCGCAAGCAAGTGTTTATTACGTAAGCATTTTTTTATTAAAAGGATTTTTAACGCAAGATAGTAACGAGAGGGCTGCAGGATTTGCAGTTGCCCGTAGTCCATTCACATACATACCTGAGAAGACCACATGTCTCCCTGTACTACTGACCTGGGCATGTCCACAAACTGTCTACCTCCTGGGTGATGATGGATGCTTATTTCTAGGTTGTACTTGATATCAGGTCGTCCGTCGCATTCTTGCGCTGCGCTGGGGACCAAGTCAACCATTGCTCCCCAATCCAGCCCCTTGTGGTAGTCTTTCCATAATTATCTTGATTATTCGAGGTTGGGCAGGTCTTTTTAGCCAGTTTGTCTGCAGGGGCTACCCCTGGACTGATAACATACAAACATTCAGATACGGTGTAGTCTTCCCCTAACCCACACAACGACATAATATTTACAGCTGAATTCAGTCATGTAAAGAGGAGGAAACATGGGAAATATCTTTAAGTGTCACTGTAGCACGAACTCAGGGCCCCCATCGGTTAAACGATTGTTTGGGACTCAGTTCATCAGTGCTTGTTCTTTTTAAGCCCTTCCTGTACGGTTGGGCAAGTCCCTTTAGCCTATTTGGCCTACCCCTGGACTGTAACATACATACATACATACAAGTGGTGAATATCCCTCACCTGAAGACTTCTATTTTCTGCCTCTGTACTTTCCAGCTTCGTTTTAAGGGCATGCACTTCAGACCTCAGTCGTTGAGGGCAATGATCCCGCTGTGACAACAGTGCCTCGATCTCACCCTTCCTAGCTGATAGCTGCCTTCTCAGATCTTGATTTATATCAACCTCGACGGTGAACTTCAGCATAGTAGGTGATAAATGGCTGAATGAGTCGAGATTCACAAACAAATAAACACAGTTACATTACATAACATCGACAGGCCATTGTCTGCCCAATTTGGGCAAGACAAGCCCGCTCCACAACATGCGGGATGGGTCTTATAACAAATCCTCAGAAAAAGAAAGGCAATATTGCAGCAAGCAAGCATAATTGCCAGCACCCCTCCATATGATATGTATTGTAGTTAGTGGGTATTTGTTTTGAGCGGTCAAGATATGTAGAGTTTGAGCTGAGTTTGAGCGTTCTTTCATTGCCAGACCAAGTCAACAGACATCTCTATATAAGCTGTTGTAGCTGTGGATTTCACTCGGGTACACCACGTAGTCCTTCTTGATGTTTCTGCTCCTGTGGGGCCATAAGCCCGTAAACTCTAGCTTTGATCAATTGATCTATCTACAAGAGGATAGTGAACATACATTCCCAGTCTGTTGCTATGATTACTGGGATGACCAACTCAGGCTGAACCTGAAGCATATCTGAAATCTCCATCCTTCCACAAATGATTGTTTGCCTTTACCTTTAACCTTTTCTCTTCCTGCTACAGCAACTAGCATCTGGATATGTTTTATGGAACATCTCATGATCTTACTTGGTGCTGCATTTTCTCAATATCTTCGTCTTTTTTCTGCTCAGCTCTTCTGCCAGCCTGGCGCATTAATACTAGCTGCCCCTCGGCTGTCTTTAAGGCCTCGTGTGTTGAACGTAGATCCTCCTCCATTCCACAGCAACGAGCATTAATAGTTTTTATGTCGCCCTCCAGCTTGGCAACCCTCATGATCATGTGGGATGCTGCTACGTCTGTCAACAGCTGAGTGCTGTCGCCTGCATCATCGCCTGCGGCAACACAGGAATGATTTGGCTTCACGCACTTAAATCCGGTAGATTGGATTGGATTTACATGTTACATGTTACTCAGCCAACTCTGGGCTGCTCACCGTCTTTCATTTTCAAGTCCTCTTAGCCCCGGTAGGATGGACGATGGGTTGTGAACAAATACTGCTACCAGACAATATTTGCAGTGTCCAGGCTGATGCCGTCTCTATGGACATCTGCTTTTAATTTATCGACTGGAAATTATCCTGTGTCGGACAACTACAAATCGGCCTAAGTCTTTGGCAACATCACTGCACGGTCTATCCCCTTCACCTTTTCTGCAGCAGATAATTTCTCCATCCATATCCTGCTATTGTGAAATTAGCCAATTATGCTGTTGCCGTCACCTTTAGGTCGATCTGCCATGCTTCCAGATGATAATGGGAAGTCCGAGGGATGTCCAGAATTATAGCAGGACGGGTTGTGCGATCAATGGCTAGTCTGTATCTTATCTTGAATGGATAGTTTCATTGTCCATGATAACAATGATGGAGGCCACAGCCCGACATTCTAGGATTTTTCAAAGAATGAGAGAGGGAGCTAAGCAATAAGAAAGTCAGGGCCAGTGCTACGCCAGGTCAAAAATTATGTAGCGCGTCCTGAGCAGGCAATCAAAGAATGGAAGATGAGGGAATGGAAGATGAGGGAATGGGGATGAGGGAAATACACTGGATCTGGATGACGTCACCCAGCGTACCCTCATGCCATGAGGCCCCTGATGGGCGGCAGGCCCCGGGCATTCAAACCAGCGCCAGCTGTGCAAGTCTTCTGGATCGACGCCTTCTTTCTCTCAGCCGCTCTCAGCTTGTTCTTCGTCCGATGAAGGGCACCAGGCGTAACTGCGCAGCTGCCGTGTCAAACCCAATCTTACATTTTTGAACTTTGAAGAATTTGCTACCTTCTACCTGCTCTCAAGTATCGCGATAACGAAGTAAAGAGAGAACGAGAAGACACGATAGGCCACGTAGCTTGAATTGCTAGAGCTCGGCTGCCGCAGCTCCCCACGCCCATTGCTGTCTGCTCGCGTCTTTAGCTAACTGAGCGACATGGTCAAAGGGAATTCTAACCGGCCTGTGTACCAACACAAGGCCAGAAGCGGGTGGGTTAAATTTAAGATCACCATCATCACCACCTTCACCGTTACCACCACCATTATGACCACCACCACCACACAGCCACAACCACAACCAGAGCCACTATATCAGAGCACCACCACCACAACCAAGTAAACCAGCACCACACCTTCAGAAACAGCTCATGCAAAGCCCTCTTACCTTATCAGAATGCAAATGCAGCTGTGTTGCACATCGCAGCCTCATGTGATCAATTCCATCATGCTTCATCACTTCTACACATAGATACCTTTCTTAAGCCACCTCAAAATTAACCACCACACGGTCAGCAGCACCACTCGCCGTCACCACCACCACACCTCATAAAATAGTTCATTCAACGCTCTGCCATCTCATCGGAACACACACATAGACGCACCACCAAAAGCACTACCATCATAGTCACAGGTGATCGATTCCATCACTATCTATTAGGGAATGGCAACATGATATCATATGACATCATATGATGCCGGCAGTCTGACTAAGATAAATTGACCATTTATGTACAATATCATATGATGCAATTTGTATGATATCATATGATATCATACTTGCCTTTTGTCAGCATCATATGATATGCCGGTCCCTATAATGTACACACAGCTAACTTTCTTACCCCACCTTAAAATGCACTGCCACCACACATAATAAAATAGTTCATACAAGACTATCTCATCTCATCGGAACACATATGCAGTTATGTTGCATGTCTAGGGTTGTCAAGTACAATATCATGTAGATATATCGTATCATATATCGTACAATATCATATAGAAATATCGTATCATATATCGTACAATATCGTACAATATATCGAAATATCGTACAATATATTGTATACTAGCATATGATAGATTGCCCGAGAATCTTGGGGACCAGTACAATATTGACATCCCTATGCATATCAAAATCACGCATGATCCTTTCCACCATGCCCTATCCTTCTCGACTCAGTGCAAACCGCAACCTTTCTTACAAACTGCAATATCACCCACCTCGTATGGCTCTCTCTCATGTTATCAGAACACAGACGCAATTATGAACTCATGTTGTATATCACAGCCTCATGCAATCGATTCCATCATGCCCCACCACTATCTACTAACAGCTGGACCATTTACTCCGCCACCAAATGCACCACCAGCAGCACAACGTATGAATGAGCTCATGATAGGCTCTCTCATCTTACCAGAATGCAAACACATTTCTGTTGCTTATCACAGCCTCATGCTATCGATTCCATCATGCCCCACCACTATCTACAAACAGCTGGACCATTTACACCGCCACCAAATGCACCACCACCAGCACAATGTATGAATTAGCTCATGCGAGGCTCTCTCATCTTACCAGAATGCAAACACACTTCTGTGGCATATCACAGCCTCATGTGATCGAATCCATCATGCTTCATCACTATCTACACACAGCTACCTTTCTTACTCTGCCACCTGATACTCCATCACCACACCTCAATAATAGTTCATATGATGGGGCAGTCTGGTCCTTGTAGTATTCGTGATCTACAGCAACCTTTCTTAATCACTACCAAATGCACCATCACCACACCTCATAAATAGTCAATATGACGGGACAGTCTGGTCCTTGTAGTACTTGTGAACTACAGCAACCTTTCTTACTAGCCACCAAATGCACCACCACCACACCTCATAGTTCATATAACAGGAGAGTCTGGTCTTTGTAGTATTCGTTGACTAAAGCAACCTTTCTTACTCCGCCACCAAATGCACCATCACCACACCTCATAAATAGGTCATATGGCGTGACAGTCTGGTCCTTGCAGTATTTGTGAACTACAGCAACCTTTCTTACTCCTCCACCGAATGCACCATTACCACACCTCATAGTTCACATGACGGGGCAGACTGGTCCTTGTAGTATTCGTTTACTATAGCAACCTTCCTTACTCCTCCACCAAATGCACCACCACCACACCTCATAGTTCATATGGCGGGACAGTTTGGTCCTTGTAGTATTCGTTGACTACAGCAACCTTTCTTACTCCGCCACCAAATGCACCATCACCACACCTCTTAAATAGGTCATCCGACAGGACAGTCTGGTCCTTGTAGTATTCGTTTACTGCAGCAGCCTTTGTTACTCCACCACCAAATGCCTATCACCACTGCATTACCACACCTCATGAAATAGCTCATACGATGCTCTCTCATCTCACCAGAGCAGAAATGTAGATATGATGATGACCATACCTGATGATGTCTCTGAATCTCTGATGCTGATGCTGATGATCAGAACATAAATGTAGATAGGATGATGATGATGATGACCACACCTTATGACCACTCCTGATGATGACGATGATGGTGATGATGATGATCCGAACACAAATGTAGATAGGATGATGATGATGATGATGGTGATGATGGTGATGATGATGATGATGATGATGATGACGACGACCACACCTGAGGACCACTCCTGATAATGATAATCAGAACAGAAATGTAGATATGATGATGATGATGATGATGATGACGATGACAACACCTGATGACCACTCCTGATGATGATGATAATAATGATGATGATCATAACATAAATGTAGATATGATGATGATGATGGTGATGATGATGACCACTCCTGATGACCACTCCTGATGATGATGATGATGATGGTGATGATGATGGTCAGAACAGAAAGGTAGATGATGGTGATGATGATGATGATGATGATAATGATGATAATAATAATAATGAAACTGCTGCTGCTGCTGATAATGATGACTACACCCAATAAAATGGCTCAAACGATGCTCTCTCATCTCACCAGAATAGAAATGTAGATATGATGATGATGATGATGATGATGATGACGATGATCATAACAGAAATACAGATGATTATGATTATGGTGATGATGGAACCTAATAAATGGCTCATACAAAATATACGGCACTCTCTCATCTCACTAGAACATAGGTATAGCTTTTCTTTTCAGCTACAAGTAGCAGTTTCTATGTAGCTCCCTGAGCTAGCCACTGGGCTGAGCCCGAGATTAGAATTTCATTATTCTGCCAGCCTCAAATTGCACTACATTGCTGTAGGTGTCACTGGGTAGCAAGCCAGGGGAGTTGCCTAGAAACTGCTGTTGGTTGCTGAAAAAAAATCAATAAAATGTAGATATGCTGTGTTTTCCAACCTCCTTCCTTGCACTAACGCGCAGCAACCAGAACTCGAATGTAGGGAATTTCACCCTCACACTCACACTCACACTTAGACCCACACTCACTCACACACACCCTAACATTTACACACACTCTCACACATGCACGCATACTCACACTCAAACTTAGACTCACACTCACTCATACACACCTTTACACTTACACGCACACTCACACATACACGCATTGTCACACTCACACAAACCCATACACTTACACGCACACTCACACACACACTCACACTTAAGCTCGCACTCACTTACACACCCTATCAATTACACGCACTCTCACACATACATGCATACTCACACTCAAGCTTAGACTCACACTCACCCACCTGCACCCTTGCACTCACACGCACACTCACACGTACACGCATTGTCACACTCACACTCACACTTATGCCCACACTCACTCACACACACCCATAAACTTACACGCACACTCACACTCATACTTTGACTCGCATCACTCACACGCACCCTTACGCTTACGCACGCATACTCACACGCACCCTTAGACCCACACTCACTCATGCACACCCTTACAATTGCACGCAATCTCACACATACACGAATAATCACACTCACACTCACACAACACAAATGCAGTGTGAGCCAGCCTGGCGTGATCTACTCCCTTCTTGAGGCCGCCTTGGACCCAAGGAAACCGGCCACAGCCCCCCACTACTCCGAACGCCATGGCATGAGCGCAAGCTACTTGCAGTACAGTAACCAGAACCCGCAGTACGGCCACCACCAGCTACTGCAAGGGCATTCCCACCTCACAGATTGCCAGCCGCAAGTGCAGTACAATACAACAGCACAGCAGCCAGCAGGCAGTACAGGCCAGCAGGCAGTGCAGTACAGCAGCCAGTACAGGCAATCGTATGAGTCATGCCGTCCCACAACCTCCCACAACGGCACCAACAACTCCTATAGCACCTATGGCACCTTTGCCTCAAATAACGGCTTGGCCTCAAATAATGGCTTGGCCTCAAGTAACTGCTTGGCCTCAAATAGCGGCTCTGCCTCAGGTAACGGCTATGGATATGGCTATGGATCTTACGGATCCTATGGCAATCAGCATCCGCCCTACGGCCAGTCTTATGCCCCTGGCTATCAACAGCAGATCACAGCACCTCACACACAGCAGGCAGTACACGAGCGCCATGCCGCGTGGCAAATGCACGAGGAGCTTGCCCGCCAACAAAAGATCCTTTCTATTTCTGGTGCTGCCCTGTTCCAGGCGCACTCACAGGCACGGAAGGGGGCACCTCAGTGCGGACAAGGGGCCCTGAACTCAACGAGACAGACTACGTGCTTCAAGAAGACCGGGACAGGCACAAAACCCAAGGAGAAGGAGAGGGATCACACACACAGGGAGTATGGACAAGGACACCTAGGGGGGACAGGCGGTACACACCCAGGGGGGTCAGGCGGAGGGGTAAAAGTCAGCTCCACCTCAATGCACTCAACAGGAAGAGTGCCTGATGCCCTGGGTGCCGCAGATACGCAGACAGATTCCCGTGGATCAGCTGTCAGCACCACCTCTATGGCTTCAACAGGAAGAGTGCCTGTTGCCCGGGGTGCCGCAGATACGCAGACAGATTCCCGTGGATCAGCTGTCAGCACCACCTCAATGGCTTCAACAAGAAGAGTGCCTGTTGCCCGGGGTGCCGCAGATACGCAGACAGATTCCCGTGGATCAGCTGTCAGCACCACCTCAATGGCTGAACAGAAGACTGGGGTGTCTGACTTAGCAGCTAGACTGGGCCATAGATTGTCTACCTTCATAGCGAAACAGGACCATGTGCTGTCAAGCATAGTATCCAATCAGGGCTATGGGGTGCCTGACCTGGCATCTAGACAGAAGCCTGGGGTGTCTGGCCTAGCAGCTAAACAGGGCAATGGAGTGCCCGACTTGGCGGCTGCTGACGCGTACAGCTTGTCATTGAAGAAGGCTGGTAGCACTGTGCCACAGTCAGGCACATCAAGCTTGCATGCGGCCCAAGGTCGGCCTACTGCTAAGTTGCTTGCTGCCGTCAATACAGAGCTGGAGTCTTGGCAGCAGTTTGCATCGCAGGCACAGCCTTCATCTCAGCCACAAGCAACTCCCCAGCTACTGGGTGGAAAGCAGCCCCAGGTTGGGAGGCAGGTACAGGTTGCTCCCCACCTGCAGCTTACTCCTCAGCTACAAGACTCGCCCCCTCAGCTACAGTTTGGGAAGCAGCTTAAGGTTGGGAAGAAGCAACAGGCGGCTTCCCTACTACAGATTGCTGCCCGCTTGCAGCTTCCTCCTGAGCTACAAGACTCACCCCCTCAGCTACTAGATTCACCTCAGCTACAAGCCGCGTCTCAGCCACAGGATGTTGTTCACAAGTCTGACATAACAGAAAAATGCCTTTCAAGGAATTCTCGCCAAGCTGCTGTTTTGCCCGCCCCTGGCCCAGCTGCCTGCCCCGCACCACGGCGCTCGGCCCGGATTAAACACACACAGCAGGATAATAATTCTACTTCTGGCAAGGAGGTCCAAAAGCCAGCTAGTAAGAACGTTCGTTCTAGCCTTGCTCACACCACCCCAGCACCCAGTGTCTCAGCTCCGCGAGAGCCTCACCATTCCAGCCAAGCTCACAGCACCAAAGATAGCGACTCTTCCCACTCCACCCCCTCATCGTCATCATCACCATTCCATTGTCATCGACAGCCCGTAGTTGACCCAAGACAAGCCCGCTTCACAACGATCGAGGGGATCCTCCAACCGTCCGCAAATGTAGAAGCACATGCTTCTCCTACTGGGTCTTTCTACTCAGCATCTAGCTCCCCTGGCAGCCCCCAGCCACCTCCCTGCCAGCCCTTTGCCAGCCCCCTACCTGCCAGCCCTCTGTCAGCCCCCTTTCAGCCCCCAGCCAGCCATCTACCTCGACACGACGAAGCTCGACAGCAGTCCACAGACTCCCACGACAATTTCATTGTTGATTTATCGCAAGAGCCCGATACGCCCTCCTCTAGCCATCCTCATCCTGGTTCGGATTCCCCTCCCTACTCTCTCTCCACCTCCACCTCCACCTCCTCCCCCGCCTCCGGGGGCTCCTCAGACCGCTGCTCTCCTTCCAACTACTCCCGCTCCGCTCGGCCAGACCGGCCAGGGGATGATGGTGGGCCGCTCTTGGGAATCGCGTCCAAAACAGGACTGTACGCTATGCTCAGTCGCACGCTCCATGCTGCAAGCCTGAGTGCCTCCCCGCTTACCCGGCGTGTGTCTCAGCCCCATACACACCTGCCCCTAAAGATCAAACCAGCACCCCTTGTATCAAATAGGCCTGTGTCTGAGCCCCTCACACACCTGCCTGGGCCTCCACCGACAAATCCCGAGCCCCTTTACTCAACAGCACCTGCTACTCAGAAGCACGCACAGTCCAAGGCGAGCACTGGTGGCTTGGCTTCCTCGAGCAACGAGCTTCCAATCAGGAGGCAGACTAGGAACCAGTCCAAGTCTGGCAGTGACAACGCCCCTGACGCATGTTCTTCAATCCCAGGTGGCTTGGCTTCATCGAGCAATGCACTGCCTAGCAGGCGGCAGACCAGGAGCCAGACACGGAGAGCTACTTCTGATTCTGACTCCCACACAGACACTACCCCGTTCCCCCCCCAATCCCAGTCTCACTCGCAACCCTCCACTGTCCCAACACAACCAGGCCGCACCCCCACACCCCAGCTCCCAATGCCTCCCCTTCCCGACTATACCCCGCCCCCTCTCCCAACTGCACATCTTCTCACACCTATGACCGGCATTCCAAATCTCCCCACAGCAACATCAGCTAGGCAACCTCAATATAGCTGCCCGCCAGGTCCTACCCCGCCTGCAGCCCCTCCCACCCTATCCAGTACCACCCCCCACTTCTCAGGAACCACTGCAGCCCCACCCACCACGTCATGCTCAACCCCATGCCCTCCTCTACCCACTGGCAACTCTCAACCACCATTACCTGCATACACCCCTCCTCCAACTACTTCCATACCTCCACCCCCCTCCGTGCCCGCCCCCCCTTCAGTACCCCCCCAGCCACCATTACCTGCGTACACCCCCCCGCCCATTCCACCTCATCACCTCCTCTCACCGGAGCCTACACCATCAAGCAAAGCCAATCATGGTCTCTTGAGAAGCTCCTCGGAAGCTGGCCATGGTCATGTGAGAAGCTCCACAGAAGCCGATCATGGCCCTATGAGAATCTCCGTGGAAGCTGGACATGGTCAGGTGAGAAGCTCTGCGGAAGCTGACCATGGCCCTGTGAGAAGCTCCGCGGAAACTGGTCATGGTCTCGTCAGTAGCTGCAAGGAAGCTGCTGCGTCCAACTTAGCCAAGAGTATGTCTGAGTTAAAGATGCCCGGCTCGGTGGAGGATGATAGGAGCCTAGTGCGTGATCAACTGAACAGGGAAGGCAACAATAGCAACAACAACAACAACAACAACAGCAGCAGGGACAACATCAAGGAGGGCAACAACAACAACAACAACAACAACAACAACAACAACAACAACAACAACAACAGCAACATCAGCAACACCAAGGGCAGCAGTGGGGAGGCACGCTTTGTTGTGTTTGACACAAACATGCTGCTGGACCATGTCCCCTTGATGCGCGAGTGGGCGGTGCTGGCTGCTGAAGATAATGCACTGAGACTGTTGATGCCACAGGTGAGGGGGGGGATAGGGATAGGGAGGGGGAGGGGGGGGGGGGGGGGGGGGGGGGCTGTTCTGGCTGCTGAAAATAGTGCACTGAGGCTGTTGATGCCACAGGTGAGGGGGGAGATAGGGAGGGGGAGGGGGGGGTGGGGGGGGGCTGTGCTGGCTGCTGAAGATAGTGCACTGAGGCTGTTGATGCCACAGGTAAGGGGGGAGATAGGGAGGGGGCGGGGGGGGGGGGGGGGGGGGGGGGGGGGGGGGGAGGTAAGAGGGGAGATTAGGGAGGGGGCGGGGGGGGGCGGGGGGGGGGGCTGTCTGGCTGGCTGAAGATAGTGCACTGAGGCTGTTGATGCCCAGGTGGAGGGGGAGATAGGGAGGGGGTGGAGGGGGGGGGTGTGGGGGGGGGGGGGGGGGGGGCTGTGCTGGCTGCTGAAGATAGTGCACTGAGGCTGTTGGTTGCCACAGGTAAGGGGGAAGATAGGGAGGGGGATGGGATTTGAGCCTTCAGAAAAAAGGTTGAGTAAGTTTGAACACCGTTACAAAGAATATCTGGGGGGGGGGGGGCTGTGCTGGCTACTGAAGATAGTGCACTGAGGCTGTTGGTGCCACATGTAAGGTAGAGGTAGAGGAGGGGGAGTGCTTTTGTGAGGATGTTGAGGGTGGGGGGGAAAGGATGGGGGGGAAAGGATGGGGAGGGGGCTGTGCCCCACCCACCACAACCCACCGCAAGCCACCAGCACCCACCAACCATCCAACAACACACTTGCAGGCACCTTGTTTTGCTTCCACCACCGGCCCCCCCCCCCCCCCCCCCCCCCCCCCCCCACACACACCACACACACCCACACCCACACACACACACACGCACACCTAAAGGCATTCATCATCATCATCATTTGTTTGCTTCCATCACAGCCCCCCTCCCCACACATTACCTCCCCCCTACACACCCAAAGG
The DNA here is from genome assembly GCA_013435795.1 of Chlamydomonas sp. ICE-L. Lineage (NCBI taxonomy): Eukaryota > Viridiplantae > Chlorophyta > Chlorophyceae > Chlamydomonadales > Chlamydomonadaceae > Chlamydomonas > Chlamydomonas sp. ICE-L. The sequence goes on from JACBWV010000223.1 coordinate 5,071,580, forward strand.
TATTCATCATCAGCATCAGCATCATCATTTGTTTGCTTCCATCACAAGCTTCGTCCCCACACATTACCTCCCCCCCTACACACCCAAAGGTATTCATCATCATCATCAGCATCATCATTTGTTTGCTTCCATCACAGGCCCCCTCCCCACACATTACCTCCCCCCCTACACACCCAAAGGTATTCATCATCAGCATCAGCATCAGCATCATCATTTGTTTGCTTCCATCACAGGCTTCGTCCCCACACATTACCTCCCCCCCTACACACCCAAAGGTATTCATCATCATCATCATCATCAGCAGCAGCACCATCATTTGTTTGATTCCACCTCAGGCCATCAGCCGTGAGCTTGATGGACTAAAGCACAACCCGCTGCCTCCTTAATGCTTTCCTTGCACTCCTCCTTCTGTTGGGTCACACACTTGACTCATGTCATCCCCCCCCCCCCCCCCCCCCCCCCCCCCCCCCCCCCCCCCCCCCCCCCCCCACACCCACACACACACGCATACCCCACCCCTTTCCGCCACAGACCATCAGCCGTGAGCTTAATGGACCGAAGCACAACCCATTGCCTCCTCAAGGCTTTTATTGCACCCCTCCTTCTGTTGGGTCACACACTTGACTCATGTCATCCCCCCCCCCCCCCCCCCCCCCCCCCCCCCCCCCCCCCACACACACACACACACACACGCATACCCCACCCCTTTCCGCCACAGGCCATCAGTTGTGAGCTTGATGGACCGAAGCAAAACCCATTGCCTCCTCAAGGCTTTTATTGCACCCCTCCTTCTGTTGGGTCACACACTTGACTCATGTCATCCCCCCCCCCCACACCCACACACACACACACCACACACACACCATACACACACGCACACACACACCCCACACCCATACACACACACCACCATTATCACTAAAGACATACACATACACCCACACCACCACCACCACCACAATACACACCCACACCCACACCACCACCACCTGCGGCCACAGGCCATCAGCCGTGAGCTAGATGGACTGAAGCGCAACCCGCTGAAGGGATATAAGACACGGGGAGCTATTGCTTTTCTGGAGGAGCTTCAACAGCGTCGTATCAGGTAGGGGGGGGGGGGGGGGGGGGTAGGGGGGAGCTAGTACGGACACTGCCAGTCCGGAGGTGGGGTTTTAGGGTTTAGGCTTTAGGTTGTAGGGTTTATGGGGGGTAGGGTTTAGGGGTAACCGGTTACCTCCGGACTGGCAAAGTCCGTACTAGCTTCCCCCCTCCGGTGTGTGTGTGTGTGTGTGTGTGTAGGAGGTGGGAAGTCAATCGTGCAGAGGAGGAGTAGAATGATGATATGGAGGACGATGGTGATGGTGGTAAGAATGGTGATGATGATGATGATGATGGTGATAAGAATGAAAATAATGATAGGAAAGAGGAGGAGGAGGATATGGAGGATGATGGTGATGGTGAAAATAATGGTGATGATGGTGATAAGAATTAAGATAATGCTATGAAGTAGGAGGAGTAGAATGATGATATGGAGGATGGTGGTGATGGTGATAAGAATGGTGATGATGATGATGATGGTGATACAAATGAAAATAATGATATGAAGGAGGAGAAGGAGGAGGAGTAGAATGATGATATAAATGATGCTGGTGATGGAGAGAAGAATGGTGATAATGGTGATGATGGTGATGGTGATAAGGATGAAATAGTGATATGAAGGAGGAGGAGGAGGATGATATGGAGGATCATGGTGATAAGAATGGTGATGGTGATAAGAATAAAGATAATGATATGAAGGAGGAGGAGGATGGGAATGGTGAAAAGAATGATGGTACCGAAGATGATGAGGATGATGATAATAATGATGATACAGAGGATGATGATGATAATGAGGATGCCGATGGGATTGATGATGAGGATGATTGGGATGATGATGATAAGGAGGAGAAGGAGGGTGATGAGGATGATGGTATGGAAGAGGTGGATAATGAGGATGAGGAGGATGGTTCAGCTTCGAGCTACAGCAGGACAAGAAACAAGCAAAATGAATGCCATTCTTAATAGCAAACTTAATGCCTATCTGAATAGCACTCTGAATTGTACTCTTAGTGACAGTGTTGATAGCTCACTTAATGCCACTTGTAATAGAACCCTGCATAGCACTCTGAATGCCACTCTTAATAGCAAACTGAATGCCACTCTTAATATAACCCTGAATGCCACTCTTAATAGAACTCTAAAAAGCACCCTGAATGCCACCCTCAATGTGACCCTGCATAGCACTCCGAATGCTTCTCTTAATAGAACCCTGAGTAGCACTCTGAATGGCATTCTTAATAAAACTCTTAATAGCAAACTTAATGCCACTCTTAATATAACCCTGAATGCCACTCTGAATGCCACTCTTAATAAAACTCTAAAAAGCACTCTGAATGCCACTCTTAATGTGACCCTGAATGCCACTCTGAATGCCACTCTGAATGCCACTCTTAATACAACTCTAAAAAGCACTCTGAATGCCACTCTTAATGTGACCCTGAATGCCACTCTGAATGCCACTCTTAATGTGACCCTGCATAGCACTCTGAATGCCACTCTTAATAGAACCCTGAACAGCACTCTGAATGGCATTCTTAATAAAACTCTAAAAACCACTCTGAATGCCACTCTTAATAGAACTCTAAGAAGCACTCTTAGTGACAGAGTTGACCAGGGATTGTTTTTCCATTATATAGAGAGACCGCTACTTTTGATCACGTTTGCCCAAAATTGCCGCTACATGTAGAAAGATGGTCATAAATGGCCCTCAAAAGCTATAAAAAGCTATTAAAAGCTGTCCCTGGAGAAGGCCTAAAACCGTTAAGCTAGAATAAACCCACTTTCAGATTTGAAAAAAAATGCAACAACAACAACAACAACAACAACAACAACAACAACAACAACTCTGTTTCATTGTTTTGCTGCTCATGGCAGCTTTTCTGCCAGATCCCGTAGCCAGCCACTGGGTCAAACCCAAGGCCTGAAGCTGCATTTGAATCAGGGATATGTTTTTCTGCTATATATAGCGATCACTACTTTTGACCCCGTTTTGGAGAAATTATCGCTAAAACAAAAGTAAAAAAATAAGTTTTTTATTATTTTGCCCCAAATGGCCCCCCAAAGCTACAAAAAGCTACAAGAACCACTAAATCGCTGTCCCTGGAGGAGGCCTATAACCATATATCTAGAAAAACCCCACTTTCAGATTTGAAAAAAAAATCACTGATTTAAATGCTTCTCATATCAGTTCTCACACGCGCTAGCTAGGTTCAGGTTTGGCTTAAGGACAGGGAAAGGGAGCTGACCAGAAGCTGCTACGCACAGCCCCCCCAAAAGAAACCAGATCATCAAGCATTTGCTTCAATTCCCACCTCCTGGTACTCAATCACTGTTTTTTGTCAATCATGATTTGGGGTTGTCGATCACTGTTTTTTGTCAATCATGATTTGGGGTTGTCGATCACTGTTTTTTGTCAATCATGATTTGGGGTTGTCGATCACTGTTTTTTGTCAATCATGATTTGGGGTTGTCGATCACTCTTTTTTTTGCGATGCATCGCAAAGTGAGTGACTCCGTGCGACCCCAGTGCGACGCACTGCCCACCGGACCCCCCCTGGCTCTGCGCTTAGCCCTCCGCCCTATACCGTGCCATGCCACAATCCCGAAATCAGGCTTGCGTCACAAATTTTGCTACGCAGCTGGACATACTGGAAGCTGGAAAACGTGTACTACTATAGTTGTATGTATGTGGTTGGGGAAGGAGGCAGTATATGTACTACTATGTAGTATTTAGTTGTATGTATGTAGTATGTAGTTGTATGTATGTAGTATTTAGTTGTATGTATGTAGTATTTAGTTGTATGTATGTAGTATTTAGTTGTATGCATGTAGTATTTAGTTGTATGCATGTAGTATTTAGTTGTATGCATGTAGTATTTAGTTGTATGTATGTAGTATTTAGTTGTATGTATGTAGTATTTAGTTGTATGTATGTAGTATTTAGTTGTATGTATGTAGTATTTAGTTGTATGTATGTAGTATTTAGTTGTATGTATGTAGTATTTAGTTGTATGTATGTAGTATTTAGTTGTATGTATGTAGTATTTAGTTGTATGTATGTAGTATGTGTACTACTATAGTTGATCTTGATTGTTTAAGGTTGGGCAAGTTCTGTTTATTTCTGCCTATTTGGCTACCCCTGGGCTGTAGCATGCATTTACATAGGCAGGACTAAGCTTGGTGAGCAGTGCAAGCGAGCCTAACAAATATGAGTGATTATTGAGGTGCTAGTGTTGATAAGACCTTGTCTAAGGCTGAAACATACATACAATACATACAAGTACAGACATACGTCCATACATACATACACACATACACACATACATACATACATACATACATAAATACATACATACATACATACATACATACATACATACATACATACATACATACATACACAAACATGCACACATGCACACATACATCTATCTATATGTAAAAATACATGGATTCCCGCGATTCCCGCAAGCTGGTGGCGCTAGCTGGCTATCGGCTGAATTTGCGGGTTACTAATCGTTTATCACTCAACTCCCCGCCCAGATTTCCTGGCTATCGGCTGAATTAGCGGGTTACTAATATGGTATCACCCAACTCCCCACCCAGATTTCGAAGTGAAAGAGCAGATGAATGCAAAGCGATAGATCTTCTTGACTGAGCCGAATACCCATCCAACTCCACACCCAATTTTCGAACTGACAGAGCAGATGAATGCGAAGTGATAAATCTTCCTCCGCATTCGATCTAAGCGCCAGTATAGACCAATTACGGCGCTCAGACTCATCATCTGTAATCCTTTTCTTCTTGATGCCACCATGCATGCGCACAGTCAACCAGATTTGAGCAGAAGGGCGACAAATACAGCCAGCAAACTTCTCGATGCGGTCTTCTGATCATGCTCCATGATGCGTGCCAACGGTCCTAATGGACATGAGGGCGCGCAACACCGCTAGCCAGCGCTCAAAGTGAGCTTGCCAGAGCAGGAGAGAAAGGGCTAACAATTAATTTCACCAGCTTGCGAGTAATTGCAATTTCTTCATATCACCATGCTTCTTTTCTCCACCTGCGAGCGTTGCCACCATTAATTTCAAGCATGCACACTTTCACCATGCCTGTGCATCACTTGTGTCATGGTTGGCAGTCAGTGGATGCGAGCAGCCATTTCTTTCCCATTTCTCGCACTTGGACCGCTCATCCTATCTATGCAATCTCTTTTCATTATATCGATGATCGTTAAGCACGGCGCTGCGATTTTTGATTCAGCAGGTGTTGACCGGACGGAAGTCGAAGATTTCTACCATAGAATCGGGAAACATGTCCCGCGCAGGATGCTGTCCGAGGGCGCGGCAGAGTTGGCTGAATGAGGTATTTTTAGGTAAAACAGACATATCCCCGGCCCAATTGCATGTAAAGAAGATGCTGCAGGCAAGTCGTAATCCGGTTGCGCGAGCCCAGTTTTCTTCGCAGGATTCAATCGTTCACAAGTTTTGTTGGTGGATTGGATCTGCTTGGTTAAATCACCCACAGGTCTGCCTTTTGTCCCCCCTTAGTCTTCTTCCCGATCAAACCTCGCAGCTAAAGTGGCATGGGAGCGGTAGGGAGAAGAAGGGAAGATTGATGAGTGTGTTTGTTTTTGTGGGATTTGGGCCTTGGGGGTGGGCAGGGGGAGGAGAGAGAGATGGGGAGCAGGGTAGTGTGTGTGTGTGGGGGGGGGGGGGGGGGGGGGGGGGGGGGGGGGGGGGGGGGGGGGGCAGAGAAGGAGGATAGATGGAGAGAGGGGAGGGTGGATGGGAAGTAAGGGAGGGGGGTTGGAGACAGAAAATAGGGAGGAGGCATGAAGGAGGCATGAGGGAGGGGAGGAGGGACTGAGGGAGAAGTGTGTGTGCAAGGGGGCGTGGAGGGGTGACACGAGGCATTTTGCTATGCATGCCTCCAGTTTTTGTGTGAAAAATGCAAGAGAAGGTCATGCACACACTGGAAATGTCGAGTATATACAAATGTTCATCAGGTTTAGTGAAGAAAGAATGAGCCTAAATTGCCCTTATGCAGGTTTGAATGGGTGGGAGGTTAGGGGGGGGGGGGCACACGGGCTAACGTACTAGTACATACATGCAAACATACGTACATACACACAAGTAAGCACTGCTTCCCGATCCATGCATCAGGTCCTAGGAAGGGTGTGCAAGGCTGTTGATGAGGCGCTAGAGTTTATAAGACCTTATCTAAGATTATAACATACAAACACACAAGTACAGACATACGTACGCACGTACAGACATACGAGTAATAACTGCTTCCCAATACATGTCCAAGGTTCAAAGAGGGGCAGGCTGCTGATGATGTGCTAGCGTTTATAAGACCTTGTCTAAGATTGCAGCATACATACACACATGTGCAGACACACATGCATACGTACATACACACGAGTAAGCACTACCTCCCAATCCATGTATCAGGTCCAAAGAGGGGCGCTCAAGGCTGCTACTCAGATTCCAGAGAGATGAGGAAGTGGCCAATCAGAGTGAGTTGTTAGTACCATATGATATGGACACCCTGGTCAGCAGGGCACCAGGGCCACTGCTTGTAGCATGCACTTGATGGCCAACTGATTCTAGGACATGACTTCCACCATCTCCACCATTTCCACCAACTGATCAACAGTGTGCTCATCCATTGCTTGAACCATATGACATGAACACCCTGGCCAGCAGGGCACCAGGGCCAATCAGAGTGAGTTGTAACTTCATGTGTAGGGTTGGGCCGACATATGGACGTATGACCATATGTGTATACATGCATACGTATATATACTCCGTTTTTTTTTCTTCTCGAAACGTATACTCATTCGCATTCGTTATGTAATAACGTAATGGCTGTACTTTGAAAAGTACAGCGTGCAACCCCGCACTTCACTTTCTTGTTTTTCATTCAATTTTTGATTTAGATAGATCGGGAAGCTATTGTCCTCTGTCACAATATGCAATAAAATGACCTTCAACATGCACCATTTTGGTTACAGTTTTGGCGGAGCCCCCATGTTTACCCATTTGTCCGTCTGTCCGACCGAAAAACGAAAAACTTGAAGCCCGACACTTCAGCCAACGGTCGCGTAACTAACTCGCTTCGGTTAGCTCCATCGTTGCCACCTTTCGATTCGTTGCCATCACACTCCGCCAATTTTCCGCGTCGCTTGCGACGCTGCATAGAACTTGTTCCTACAGTTTTATTTAGATAGCCAGGATGGCACACATATCAGAGCGCCACCTAGCCTTCCATTCCACAATCTCATCTGGTTCAAGTTCAGGCGGATGTATACCAAGCTGAGGTCCAACCTCTCCTTTAACAAGGGGAAACGGTGATCTGCATAGCTGCCAGCTCTGGCCTTGCCAACTAAGTCAACATGCCAGCTCTGCCAACATGCCAGCTCTGCCAACATGCCAGCTCTGCCAGCTCTGGCCTTGCCAACTAAGTCAACATGCCAGCTCTGCCAACATGCCAGCTCTGCCAGCTCTGGCCTTGCCAACTAAGTCAACATGCCAGCTCTGCCAGCTCTGGCCTTGCCAACTAAGTCAACATGCCAGCTCTGCCAGCTCTGGCCTTGCCAACTAAGTCAACATGCCAACTCTGCCAGCTCTGGCCTTGCCAACTAAGTCAACATGCCAGCTCTGCCAGCTCTGGCCTTGCCAACTAAGTCAACATGCCAACTCTGCCAGCTCTGCCAGCTCTGGCGTTGCCAACTAAGTCAACATGCCAACTCTGCCAGCTCTGCCAGCTCTGGCCTTGCCAACTAAGTCAACATGCCAACTCTGCCAGCTCTGGCCTTGCCAACTAAGTCAACATTGTCAAGGAGGTGGCCTTGGGTGCCACAGGCCTTGACCCAGTGCAGGCGTGGGCTTGAAGGATTGATGGTGCAAGCCTAGTGCAATGTGAACACGGTCAATATTGCAATATAGTTATATAATAACAGGTTTATTAAGTAATGATAACGCCTGGTGGGGCGTGGTATTAAAGGAGCCCTGGCTTACGGCGGTAGATAATTGGCTGCTACTTTACCTGGATAAAGCTACCATGGCGGTGGACAGCGACTGCGAACACCAAAGCGCACCGTAGTGCTTCGAACCCCGCACCTTCTTGTTTCAACGAGCTCTACCATTGAGCCATTCATCAAAACAGGGTTACAGTTTACAGTTTTAGTTTACTGGCACTTAATGAATCCCTCAGAATGGCACCGCGCTTATCGGTTGACGCGCTTTCTAGTCGGGATTTGTTTTCCTGAGATTTGGGCTGGCTCAACTTGCCAGACATATGTTGAGATTTAATTTGTGATGCCAATGAAATTAGCAACGCGACAGTACCTTTTGACCCGTGTAAAAGCATTTTCTCCAGAAGTGCAACAAATACTCATACGTTTGTATACATGTACGTATACATATACTCATACGTTTGTATACATATACTCCGGTATACTGCTTATAAATATACTTTATATGGCTTATATAATCTGAATATACGTTTGCTTCCCGACCCTATGCAAGTGGGATGTACCTGAGTTGTAGCTGTCCTTCCCTCCTCCCTCCCTTCCTCCTCCTTCCCTCCCTCCTGTCCTCCCTCCTCCTTTCCACCCTCCTCCTTCCCTCCCTCCCTCCCTCCCTCCTATCCTCCCTCCCTTCCTCCTCCTTCCCTCCTCCCTCCATTCCTCCTCCTTCCCTCCCTCCTGTCCTCCCTCCTCCTTTCCACCCTCCTCCTTCCCTCCCTCCCTCCCTCCTATCCTCCCACCCTTTCCTCCCTCCCTCCCACCTTCCCTCTTTCCCTCCCTCCTCTTTTCCTCCTTCCCTCCCTCCCCTCCCTCTTACCTCCATCCCTCCTTTCTTCCCTTCCCTCCCTCTTACCTCCATCCCTCTCACTTCCCTCTGTCTAACTTCCCTCCGCCTCCCCCCACCACAACCAACCAACCAACCAACCAACCAACCAGCTATAAACACAACACATATCCTATCACCTAGTACTGCCACTAGGCATGTCATGTTGTTGCTGTTTGTCCTTGCCAATATTTGTGAGCTACATGAAGCTGAATAGGGCCAGTGTGAATGGCCTGTTGCTGAGTTGCAGCTTAAGAGGGACAGTGTGAGCTACATGAAGCAGAATAAGAACTGTGTGAATGGCCTGTTGCTGAGTCATAGCTGGGGAGGGAATATGCGAGTGGCCTGAAGCTGAGTTGTAGCTGAAGGGGGACAGTGTGACTGGCCTGTAGTTGAGATGTAGCTGAGGTGTGACTGTGTGACACTGTGACTGTCCTGTAGCTGACATGTAGCTTAAGTGGGACTGTGTGACTGTCCTGTAGCTGAGATGTAGCTGAAGTGGGACTGTGTGACAAGAATGTAGCTGAGATGTAGCTGAACTGGGACTGAGTGACTGGCCTGTAGCTGAAGTGAGACTGTGCGACAGGCATGTAGCTGAGATGTAGCTGAAGTGAGACTGTGTGACTGGCCTGTAGCTGAGATGTAGCTGAAGTGATTGTGTGACTGACTTGCAGGTGTGAAGCAGGTGACGAGCATGATGGCCAATTTGATGCACCAACTCCAGTGGAGTCATTCAGAGTGAGTGGCCTAGAAGCTGTTGCTCTTAGTTAAAAAGACAAGTCCTATGCAGCGTTGCAAGCAACGCGGAAATTGGTGGAATGTGTTGGCAACGGAACGACAGGTGGCAACGGACTGGAGCTGACCGAAGCCAATTAGTTATGAGACAGTTGGCTGACATGTCAGGCTTCAATTTTTCTGTCAGACCGTCAAACGGACAAATGGGTAACCCTGGAGAAGGGGAGGCTCCGCCAAAAAGCAACATCACAGAGTGTCCCACATGACACAGAGCAGAGCTTTTTCGGCTACCAGTAGCGATTGCTACCTCGGACCCTGTTTTGGCCAAACCTTCCGCTACCACAAGACCCGAATCACGGCCCGGCTCCCCAACCACCTCGGCCCGGCCCTTCAGGCCGCCTACCAAAATCGCTACCTGGAGCCCAACCTTGAAAGACATAAATCCCTGATCGCTACCAGAAGATCCCCTTTCTGAAACGAAAAAAGCTCTGACATGATTACATGACACATAGTCTTCCAGCTTTCAGCTCTACCACTAAAAGTCGATTTATCCAAAATCGGTTCTATATGAGTTTGCGTATTACATTTTGTGAAAGAGGAACTCAAGGGCTGTCACATGAGCTATCTAAATCCAAATTTGAACTACGACCACGAAGGGATAGGCAGACGGAGGGGGCAAGGCGAGACGAAGGGGTAGGCAAACGGAGGGGACAAGGCAAGAAGAAGGGGTAGGCAGGCGGAGGGGGCAAGGCAAGACGAAGGGGTATGCAGACAGAGGGGTAGGCAGACGGAGGGGGCAAGGCAAGACGAAGGGGGCAAGGCAAGACGAAGGGGTAGGCAGAGGGAGGGGTAGGCAGAGGGAAAGGTAGGCAGATGGAGGGGGCGAAAAGAAACTATCGCTGTTCTTTCCTTTTTGATTCAGCCGTCTGGCGACAGAGAGAAGGGCATTCAGCTACCAGCTTGATCCTATATTGTAGTGGAGAATGGCATGGTTTGACCGATATCTTTTATTTTCAGCTACGAGCAGCAGCTTCTAGGCAGCTCCCCTGACTGGCCTATAGTCGGCCAAACCTGATGCAACCTAGGGCAGATTGAAGCTGACAACACCATATTGCATGCGCTGTTGACATCTTCAGGCTTGGCCCAGTGGCTGTCTCAGGGAGCTGCCAAGAAGGTGCTGCTCGTAGCTGAAAATAAAAACTCTGGGTTTGATCCCCCTTTTCCTCCTTCATAATCATTATTCTACAAATACTACCCTCAACCCTTAGTCCCTTCTTCCGTCAAATATTACACTCAAACCTCAACTTTCAAATCTCAAACTTTTCCCTCAAATCTGGCCCTCATTCCACAAATCTCAACTTCAAATCTCAAACCTTATCCTCAAACCTCAAATCTCAACTTTCAAATCTCAAACCTTATCCTCAAACCTCGACCCCTATAGGCGAGGCAGGGTCATGGCGCAGGTATTCCGTGAAGTGAAGCTCTTGGGGCGAAAACTGTTGGCTACTTAGATACAGTCCAATCCTTCAGTGAGCGATGAGTAGTCCAGTCCTACGACGAGTGATAGACACTCTCCACATGCATCCCTCAAGCTTCAAGTCTGAAATACCAAACCTCTCAAACCTCAAACCTTATCCTTGGATGTCAAATCTCAAACCTTACCCTCGAACCTCGGCCTCTACAGGCGAGGCAGGGTTATGGCACAGGTATACTGCGAAGTGAAGAAAAGGTTGGGAGGAGACGACTGCATCTTTGAGACAGTCCAGTCCTTTGATGAGCGATACACGCTCTCCACATGCAACCTTCAACTATCAATTTTCAAATCTCAAACCTTATCCTCAAACCTGGCCCTCAAATCTCAACTTTCAAATCTCAAAGCTTACCCTCACATGTAGCCTCAGCCCTCAAATCTCAACTTTCAAATCTTAAACCTTACCCTCAAACCTCGGCCACTACAGGCGAGGCAGGGTCATGGCTCAGGTATTCCGCGAAGTGAAGAACAGCTCGAGAGGAGACGACTGCATTCTAGAGACAGTCCAGTCCTTCGATGAGCGACCAGGAACCCGGGTGGCCTTCGTGACGGAGGATCGAATGCTGCGGATCAGGGCGCTACAGATGGGTCTGCATGCTGTGTCCTGCCAAGAGTTTGCGGCCAAGCTCAGAATGGGCGAGGCTTTAGGTTGCTAAGTGGTGATTGATGGGGATGAGGGGGGGGGGGGGGGGGGGGGGGGGGGGGGGGGGTGAGAATGACGGTGTTGATGTTGATGATTATATGCTACGGATGAGGGCGCTGCAGATGGGTATGCATGCTGTTTCTTGTCAAGACTTTGCGGCCAAGCTCAGAATGGGCGAGGCTCTAATTCGCTAAGTGGTGATTGATGAAGATGTGTGTGTGTGTGTGTGGGGGGGGGGGGGGGGGGGGGGGGGGGGGAGATACGAATGACGATGTTGATGCTTCTCTAATGCGAATCAGGGCGTTGCAGATGGGTCTGCATGCTGTGTCTTGTCAAATGTTTGCTGCCAAGCTGAGAATGGGTGGGGCTCTAGGATGCTTAGTGGTGATTGATGAGGATGAGGGTGGGGTGAGGGGTGGGGGGGGGAGAATGACGGTGTTGATGCTTATATGCTGCATGCTGTGTCTTGCCAAGAGTTTGCGGCCAAGCTCAGAATGGGCGAAGCACTAGGTTGCTAAGTGGTGATTGATGAGGATGGGGGGGGGGGGGGGGGGGGGGGGGGGGGGGGGGGGGGGATAAGAATGACGATGTTGATGCTTCTATGCTGCGGATCAGGGCGCTGCAGATGGGTCTGCATGCTGTGTCTTGTCAAGAGTTTGTGGCCAAGCTGAGAATGGGCGGGGCTCTAGGTTGCTAAGTGGTGATTGATGCCGTTGATGAGAATGAGGGGAGGGGGAATGAGAATGACGGTGTTGATGTTGATGCTTCTATGCTGCGGATCAGGGCCCTACAGATGGGTCTGCATGCTGTGTCTTGCCAAGAGTTTGAGGCTAAGCTCAGAATGGGCGGACTCTGGGTTGCTAAGTGGTGATTGATGATGTTGATGAGGATGGGGGGGGGGGGGGGGGGGGGGGGGGGGGGGTGGGGAATGACGATGTTGATGCTTCTATGCTGCGGATAAGCGCGCTGAAGATGGGGCTGCATGCTGTGTCTTACCTAGAGTTTGCGGCCAAGCTCAGAATGGGCGAAGCTTTAGGTTTCAAAGACATGCTTGATGATGATGATGGTAATAGAGGCCTTGCAGATGGGGCTGCGTGCTGTGTCGTGTCATGATTTTAAGGCCAAGCTTAGAATGGGCGAATCTCTGGGTTGCTAGGTGGCGATTGATGACAATCAACGATAAAGATGTTGATAGTAGCAAAGGCCCTCCATATGGGTCTGCATGCTGTGTCTTGCCAAGATTTTGAGGCCATGCTCAGAATGGGCTAAGCTCTAGCTTGCCAGGTGGTGTGGGTGTGGTGGTGTGGGTGGGGGTGGGGGGGGGTGATTCAAGGCTGTGTATAAGGGCGCTGCAGATGGGTCTGCGTGCTGTGTCTTATCTAGAGTTTAAGGCTGTGTCGCGCTAGATAAAACTATCATGAAATGTGTAGATGACGCTATATCTCAATCTAAAAACCTCAATCTTGATCAGGAAAACACTTTGCTTAAATGTACTCATCAACAAGAATTCAGCAAAATAAGTGTGCGGCTAAGCAGATGGCAAAGCTCTAGGTTGCTACGTGGTGTTTGGTGTTGGAGATGATGATGATAGTAACATGGGCCCTGCAGATTGGGCTGCATGCTGTGTCGTGCTATGAGTTTGAGTGCTGTGTTGTGCTATGAGTTTGAGTGCTGTGTCGGGCTATGAGTTTGAGTGCTGTGTCATGCTATGAGTTTGAGTGCTGTGTCGGGCTATGAGTTTGAGTGCTGTGTCGGGCTATGATTTTGAGTGCTGTGTCATGCTATGAGTTTGAGTGCTGTGTCGGGCTATGTGCTGTGTCATGCTATGAGTTGAGTGCTGTGTCGGCTATGAGTTTGAGTGCTGTGTCGGGGCTATGATTTTGAGTGCTGTGTCATGCTATGAGTTTGAGTGCTGTGTCGGGCTATGAGTTTGAGTGCTGTGTCGGGCTATGATTTTGAGTGCTGTGTCATGCTATGAGTTTGAGTGCTGTGTCGGGCTATGAGTTCGAGTGCTGTGTCGTGCTATGAGTTCGAGTGCTGTGTCGTGCTATGAGTTCGAGTGCTGTGTCATGCTATGAGTTTAGGTGCTGTGTCATGCTTTGAGTGTGCGTTTGAGCAGATGGCATAGCTCTAGGTTGCAACGTGGTGTTTGGTGTTCATGATGTCCATACTCCATAGCAATGAGGGCCCTGCAGATTGAGCTGCATGCTGTGTCGTGCTAGTTTGAGTGCTGTGTCGTGCTTTGAGTTTGAGTGCTGTGTCGTGCTTTGAGTTCGTGGCTAAGCTGGCTGTGTCTTGCCAATAGTTCGAGTGCTGTGTCATGCTATGAGTTTGAGTGCTGTGTCGTGCTTTGAGTTTGAGTGCTGTGTCGTGCTATGAGTTTGAGTGCTGTGTTGCTTTGAGTTTGTGGCTAAGCAGATGGCAAAGCTCTAGGTTGCAACATGGTGTTTGGTGTTCATGATGTCCATAGCAATAAGGGCCCCGTAGATTGGGCTGCATGCTGTGTCGTGCAATGAGTTTGAGTGCTGTGTCGTGCTATGAGTTTGAGTGATGTGTCGTGCTATGAGTTCGTGGCTAAGCAGATGTCGAACAAAGCTCTAGGTCGCTATGTGGTGTTGCATGTTGATGATGATGATGATGATGATAGTAATAAAGGCCCTGCAGATTGGGCTGCATGCTGTGTCGTGCTATGAGTTTGAGTGCTATGTCGTGCTAGTTTGAGTTCTGTGTCAGTTATGAGTTCGTGGCCAAGCAGATGGCAAAGCTCTACGTTTTCACGTGGTGTTTAGTGTTGATGATGTTAATAGCAATAGGGGCCCTGCAGATGGGGCTGCATGCTGTGCCTTGCCAAGAGTTTGAGGCCAAGCTGAGAATAGGCAAAGCTCTGGGTTTCTAGGTATTTGAGGGTGTACTTGCTGTTGATGAGAGGGAGAAGGAGGTGGGTCATATATTAGCCACAATTTCAACACCATACTATTAAGGTTTGGTTTGGTAACGTAGTATATCGGTTAGCTTACGTAGTGTATCGGTTTTTGTGTGTAGTACATCGGTCTGCCTACGCAGTATATCGGTTTGCTTACGTCATATATCAGCCTTCGAGCTGCTCACTGTCTATGGGCGGCGAAAACATGGGTAGTATGATCAAGGTTGTTCAGACCGCTGTGTCTTGCGTTGCAGACACAACGTGGGGAAGTTCCATTGCATTGCAGATCCAGTGGGTTGGTTGCGTCCAAGACATAGATTTTGAAACTGTTAGCGTCACAAGAAGCAGATTTTGAAACAGGCTGCGTCTCGAGAAGCAGATTTGGGAGGGCCCTGAACAACCATGCTCGCTACTGCGCCATACCCCTGAGAACAGAAAGCTATCACATGGGTTTAGACAGTTTAAATTGTTGGATTAGTAATATGCACATGATATATCCAGGTTATATTTAGTTTTGTTTACATGGTGTATCAGCCTGTTCGCCCTCTTCGAAAGTCTAGTATCATGTAATATCCATTCAGCTGGTGATTTGGATTTTGCTTGGTCGGCCCCCTAGAGGGTTCTGGCCTATGTGATACTTTCCGATTACTACTTTCGATTTCTTCACATTTTGGACAAAAAACGGCCACATTTGCCTGTTAAACTGATTTCTTCCGCAAGGACGCGTGCACGGCAAGTTATGGAGCACTGAAGATGTACTAAATTAAGTACAAGGGGTTTGGCCTTAAATGGGTGTCAGCGCACCGTCAGCGGCAAAAAAAACCTATTTGTGGCCCTCAGTTTTCCGGGCGATCAAATTTCGAGCCGCATGCTAAACTGTTCAGGCCGCTAGAAAGCAGGATCATTGCCAAAGGAGTAGAGCTTGCAAATGCAATTCATAGAATATAAAGGGTTGATCGGTCGGGAGTGCAGGAGGTCGCAGACTAACATCAGTCCCTCGCCAATAATGTGACGCCCTGGTGAGTGCACTCATGAGTGATACCAGGAAACTAGAGCTCGATTGAGCTCGCCGAGCAACAGTTTGGCTATCTTTTAAGCGCATGGCCTTGCCAACATCCTTTGCGTCAGCATCGCGGTCAGAAACCTCTCCTCCCGAGACCAGTTTTCACCCTCTTTTCGTGATTTCGCATGCGGTGAGTGGATATGAGTGACACGCTGGCGAAGTTAAAATGGACGTTTCTGTACTCCACAAGTTGCCGTGAGCGTGTTCGATTCTATTCCCGCTGGGGTCGGCTTACCTCCAGGGCACTTTTTCGCGAACGGATCTCACCCGGACTTTCACCCCAGATGACAAGTGAAGTAATGATGTTTATCTTAGTCCAGGGGTAGACTAAATAGCTGGGTCTAGGCCTGGGAATTCAGAATATAGCCCTCTATCGCCCTGTATCGTACGATATCACCATATATCGTCATCAGGTAATGCGATAGATTGTACGCGCTGCCCGTTATTACCCGTAACGGGGTGGTGGGCCAAAAAGTGTGTTGGTTGGTAGGTACACAGGAATTTCTTGGGTTTTGTGTGGTCAGATTCAGGTAATATAGCGAAAGGGTTCGACTTAAAATCAGATGTTCCGGTATAGGATTGCTGTAACTCATAATCTCGATGGCTTTTCCTTCCAACTTCGACTTGACATTCGGACACACTCGAAAACCTGTACTTCGCTCGACCAACTTGTACACCAGTTTCCGGCAAAATTTGATGCCGTGCTGGGGCGGACTGGGGTTACCTTGAACCGTCCCCCCCCCCACCACCCCCCCCCCCCCCCCCCCCCCCCCCACCACCCCCCCCCCCCCCCCCCACCACCCCCCACCACCACCACCACCACCACGGTTAAGCGTAACCAACTAACCATGATCCACCTTGGTTCCGCGCTGGCACATTGACCGCCGCAGCGGTCACTTGCGGCCATAATGTGGAGATGAGCGCGAGCGCTGCAATCCTGAAGATCGCGCAGTCACGCGTGACCGGGTCTGAAGCCCCAGGTTCCCCCCGTGCCTCTCTCCGCCGTCTGTCTGTCCGTCTCTCCATCTGTCCGACAGCTGTCCAGGCGTTTGAACGATTCCGACCACCTACGTACCCACATTTTTTGCTCATAGTTGGAGTGCGCATGACCAGATTTACCAGCATCGCAGCGGTCAAATCCTTCGCAACAGTTGTTCAATGTTTGTAGCTCTATTCGGCTTCGAGTAGCTACCTTCTCCACTACTTCCGAAACTCCCTTCCGGTGACTGCTAAAGCGATTTTCCGTGTCGCTTGCGAAACGCTCTTAGAACTTGTCCGCGTCGCTTGAGACGCTGCATTGGACTTGTTAGTGCAATCTCCCTCCAACGGACTCTCCCCTTTGTTACTGATCGGGTGCCGATCAGGGAAGTTGTCAGGTAAACGCCTACCTGGAGTTCACGGGAGGATTGTCCAGGAGGATATCACGTAATGGGGGGCCGCCAAGGCCCCGTTATATCTTGCTACCTAATCGCTTTCAGTCGTTTTGCCGATTTGCCGATTTCTGGTACTTGAACAAATCCAGGAATTTCCAGTTAATTACATAGTTAAATGATCAAATTGTTAATTTCCCCAGATATTTATCAAACCGTTATATCTTGCTACCTAATCGCTTTCAGTCGTTTTGCCGATTTGCTCCTATACCTAGGTATAGGGTTTAGGGTTTAGTATATATATAGGGTTTGGTATATATAACGGGAAAATAAGTGTTGGCGATTTATGATTTGCCGATTTTCAGGCCCGGGTATTGTCCGTCTAAAAGAGTGACGTATATGCCGTCATGAACGAACTCTCCAGGTGCCTATTAATGTGGTAGCTGGGCTATTACCTGAAAATAAATACAATTGGTGGTAATGATAACCATAATGATCCCTGTCAATGTATGCAAGGATACTGTCCTGGGCTGCGTCCTCGGCTGCCTGCGCTGCCGCAATGACGCTAGGAGGCTGCTGTCCCGGATTGTCTGGATCGTTGTAAATTGCCAAGGCAGGAGTGAGGCAGTGTGGCTAGTTTTCATGACAGTGAATTGCTGAGCGCGGTACTCAGAAGTCTGCTCGGCACCTAGACGAAGGACATGTGGAGTCAGTTTTCGAGCTTCAGAAGCAGATACAGGCTGGTTATTCTTACTGGTACCTAAGGTTCAACAATCGTGCATATAGAATAGGGTTACCTTCGCAGCTGAAACTGGGAGAAGAGCAACAACGAGAAGCATCGCCAAACGATGGCACACGAAGTTGCGCAGCAGTGGTATTGATACGCCTATGCCAGGCTGAAGCACGCAGTGTTGCGTACAGCTAAACGCGAGCAGCACGCCGATAGCTCCTGCAAGAGTTACGGATCTCATTCAATTCGAAATGTTGAAGATAGAGATAGAGTTCGCGCGTAGCTGCTTTTATTGTTCCGAGCAGGAGATTTGAGCTGTGACGACTTCCCCGAGGAAGGGGAACTGACGTGACCTGTCAGACGGTCCGGACCGTTCCTCGGGGAAGTCGTCGCCACCTCGAGGTGGCGCAGGTGGCGGATTGTTATCTGTCACATGAGCTGTCCGAATTCTGGCGATTTTAGCTGCCCGAATTCCTGCAGTTGCTGAAGCGCCGTTTGCCCAAGCGTAGTGTTCTCATTATAATGATGGTTAGCGCTGCTGCTGCTGTTGTTGTTTGCTCTTTGTTGTTGGGTGGATTCCGAGCGGGGAGAGAGCGATAGGTGCAGGCACAGCGTCAGGGGTGCGATTATAATGTCGGCCCCTTCTTGGCTTCGTTTCGGTCGTCGGTCGGACAACGACAGCGAAAGGGGACAGCGGGATTGCCAGGCTGGCTGGAGCGGGGCTGGGATTGCCAGACTGGGAGGTGGGGCTCCGCCGAAAACAGACAGAAAGTCGCGAAACATTTGGTGGTGAGGAATCATCGCTCATTGCAGAGAGGAGAATGGCTACTTTGTCTTGAGTTTATACGTTTTCGTAGACCTTGGCTGCACCTGAGAAGGGATATCTTGCTACCTAATGGCACGCGAAATAAACAATGTAGCAACACCACCAGGACTTCGATCATTACTACAATCGCCAAAACGTCAAATCGGAAATCTTCAACACTTTTTTTTGGAACCCCGCCAAGGCCCCTCACCGAATATACGGAGATAAACACAGGGATAAACAGAACCATCGAATATACGGAGATAAACACAGGTATAAACAGAACCATTGCCAGGAAAGCCCTGAATCCTTTACATCATGCGGACAACACAGTAGAACCCCCAGACCTGTCGCTACAGCACAGGGCCTCCTATTTGAACAATGGTCGCAAGCTAAGTGGAGATCAACGCATTGAGGGCGACAAATTAGCATAGCAACGACGAGTATATAGCGTCGCGTACCATCATGTCCAGGAGCAAATTTTCCACGGTCAAGGCCCGAAAAGGGTCGATGCCCATGGGAAGCTTCATCTTCGGAAATGCACCCAAGTTCGGCTCAAAAAGACGAGATGCGGACGAGGCGGAGGAGTACCTTTGCTGGATGGAGGAGAAGGTGGGCGGTTTTATCGTGCCCGGGATTCAGTCGACTTCCCTTGGATTGCTTGTTTTGATTCCACGAGACTTCAGATTGCCCACTGTCTGTGGCAGAGTTACGATCGGTTAAGAAGGCTACTGCACCACACACAGACGCCGAGTAAAGGCTGCTACCGTATACTAACTTCTCCTCCATCGGTGCCATTCCCACACCCTAACCTGCTCGCGCTTCCCCAGGGGTTACAATCGTAGCTGCGACTTTCAATTGCGCTTTCTGCCAAGCTTGCAATTGTCGCGCTCTCAATGCATGAAGAGTACCCGAGTGATGTAAGGGAAATTGAGGGTTGTACTTTAACGCGGAACGCGGCCGGGGGGGGGGGGGGGGGGGGGGGGGGGGGGGGGGGGTAAGCCTCGTTGTTACTTAAACCTCAGGCCCGGAACGGGTTCTTTCTATTCCGATGTCTCCGTGAAAACCAAAAACAAACGCAAAGCATTTTATGGAGTTTGCATCGTAGTTTCGCATCCTGCCATGTTCTGTGCGAAAGTTGCTCGAAAGTCCCGAGGATACACGATCGTACGTGAGTGACTGCCGCCAGCTCAACAGAGCACAGATCGAGCCAGGGAATCGATCAATCGCCATCAAATTGTGCCATCAATTATATTGGCTGAAGTTGAATTGTCAGGAACCGCGTAATTCTGCATCTCGTTCCGACTGCTGCGAGTCGTTTTGCCAGCCTGTGAAGGCTGGGAATGGCCTGGCATGGTGCTTGTGTAGGTCAACTGGGCGACCTTCTCAACTTCTACACCAAATTCACCAGGGTAAAATCTGCTAGGAGGATGCAACTCGACTTGATTACTTGTATGAGACTCGTAAAACACAAGAAATGTGCAAAAAAAGTGAAAAATGTAACTTCCCCCCCCCCCCGATTTTCGTCTATTTGGGGCATGTTGAGGCCACTATTCGGAGGTGCTGGTTCGACAGGCACACATTTGTTTTTGCGGTACTTCACCACGAAGCTGTCGACTAAAGGTATATTAAAAAAATCGTGTGCCAGTCGAAGTGTCGAACCAGCACTGACCTAGAGACATGCCGTGGTGTGATCGCGTTTTTGGTACGACGCATCTGACTCGTGCTTCCTCGTTTATCACGCATCTTATCGCGATTCTTTGCGTTCTGGAACAGTTCAATTTTTTGCATGATGCATGATGCAAGATTAACTCCAACAGCCTAGACGGGTGGGGTGGGGTGGGGTGGTGGGGAAAGAACAAAATGTATGACCCCATGCCCCAAATATGTAGAGCTTGTTGAGAGGATGAAGTTTTTTTGCCTAGTACTACTTAGTAGGAAGAAAGTTATGGGCCTTCCAAGTTTAGTGGGTGGTGGTAGAGGGAATTGCTGTCTTTTAAATACAATTCGGTACTTGAGGGATTTTTTTCTAGCCATTAGAAAATGATGGGAGTTGAACTGGGGCGTTCTTCTACTTCAAAACCGGACCTTGGTAGGTCTTTAGCAGCGGAATCACGAATTTAAATTGCATTTTTAAAGGCACACGCCTAGTAAAGGCTGCCACCGTATATGTACTTCCATTCTCCTCCTCGGATCGGCACCATTCCCACACCCTACCATGCTCACATCACCTTACCCTCGCATCACCTTACCCTGCATCCCCCAATTATAACTTTCTACGGCATTGCTACAAGTATAAATACTAATAAAAAACAAAAACATGCTATCTCCATAAGTCCTAAGACGCCCTAAGTTGAATCGCTTTTGTGATTCAAGGTCCTACACGACCCCAACTGCTCGGAATTGAATTCTGAGCAGATCATATTGTCCGCGAATGCGTCAGCTAGGGGGGCAGCTAATTAATGTTCGCATTTGCATCTGGCCGCGAGCAGCCCAGCTCGGGAGCCCGGCTGGCAGTACACGAGATGTCCAAAAAGCTTGAATCGACTTCAACGAGGTCACGGTACGGTATCGCGCGAGCTACCGCGACTGAAGTTTCCGAGGGATAAAAGGCGTATCGAACCCGAACCACAAGGTTGGAGGCTGCGCTTCAGCCTCGGCCTCGGAATTTACTGGAATAGCAGTACAACTCGAAAATTCACCTCCCTTAGTCCCAATTCCACCTCCCAACTTGAGATTTCACCCCCCATCCCCAAATACAAATCTAACTTCAGATGTGGACGTTTGAAGAAAAGTAAAAAAAAAACTTTTTTTGAATTTATTTGAGAAGTGTGATTTGAAATTTGAAATTTGAAAAACTTTTTTTTTGTTTTCAATTATTCTACATGCTATCTAGTAAAAACTGAAACTCAGAATGATGCAATTGAGTCTACACAGCTACGCACATGAGTTAGGACACCCACGAAATGCAAATTATCAGTGATTTTTGGCTCTGTGTACTGCCGTACCGCCTGCACGCTACATCCCACAACCTGCCATCACCATGACATGTAAAGGAAGGTGTGATCTTTAGGACTACCTACTTTTTATTTTGATGGAATTTGTTTTGAGCGAGATAGACCTTGAATCATCTTTATGAAAAAAGGTGATTCAACTACGGGAAGCCCATAGTTAAGAAATGAGCATGTTTCACTTAACCTGGTTCCCACAAATTGAGCAAACCCAAATTTGAGTATTTATATATTGAACCGATGTGGTTGGGCAACTTTATGCCAAAAAATAACTGTCTTTGGACTGGAGGCCATAGGCTAAAACCATGCGATTCATGCTCACAAAGACTTAGGCACCTGTGGAGATAATAAAAAAAAAAAAAAAAAAAAAATATATATATATAGCTCCATAGGTGCCTAAGTCTTGGTGAGCATGAATTGTATGGTTTTAGCCTATGGCCTCCAGTCCAAAGACACATATGTTTTGGCATTAAGTTGCCCAACCACATCAGGTCAATATATAAATACTCAAATTTGGGTTTCCTCAATTGGTGGGAACCAGGTCAAGGGAAACATGCTAATTTCTTAACTATGGGCTTCCTTAAGTTGAATCACCTTTTTCATAAAGATGATTCAAGGTCTATCGCGTTCAAAAAAAAATCCATTAAAATAAAAAGTAGGTAGTCCTAAAGATCACACCTTCCTTTACATGTCATGGTGATGGCAGGTTGTGGGATGTAGCGTGCAGGCGGTACGGCAGTACACAGCCAAAAATCACCGTTAATTTTCATTTTGTGGGTGTTCTAACTCATTTACGTAGCTGCATAGAATCATTTTCACCATTCTGAGTTTCAGTTTTTGCTTGATAGCACGTAGAATAACTGTAGGGAAAAAAAATTAAAATTTAATTTTCAAATCACACTAATCAAATAAATTCAAAAACAAAGTTTTTTTCACTTTTCTTCAAACGTCCACATCTGAAGTTAGATTTATATTTGGGAATGGGGGTGAAATCTCAAGTTGGGAGGTGGAATTGGGTCTTGGAATTGGGGGGTGAATTTTCGGGTTGTACTGCTATTCCAGTATATTCCGAGGCCGAGGCTGAAGCACAGCCTCCGACCTTGTGGTAGGGGTTCGATACGCCTTTCATCCTGCGGAAACTTCAGTCGCGGTAGCTCGCGCGATCCCGTACCGCGATTCGTTGAAGTCGATTCAAGCTTTTTGTACATCTCGTGTACAGCCAGCCGGCCTCCCGAGCTGGGCTGCTCGCGGCTAGATGCGACTGTGAACAGAAATTAGCTGCGCGCCTAGCTGACGCATTTGCGAACAATATTATCTACTCAGAATTCAATTCCGAGCAGTTGGGGTCGTGTAGGACCCTGAATCACAATAGCGATTCAACTTAGGGCGTTTTAGGACTTCGGCACTTCTGGAGATATCTAAACAAATAAAATACAAAATAAATCTTCACAACATCAAAGCGTAACATTACCATACCAGTAAACACGTCTTCCCTCAATCAAATCACTCGGGTGGCGACGAAGGAGCCTGTTACAACAACTGCTACAACTGCTTCAACTGTTACAACAACTGCTTCAACTGCTTCAACTGTTGCAACAACTGCTTCAACTGCTTCAACTGTTACAAAAAATGCTATAACCTATTACAACAACTACTTCAACTGATACACAAGCTGCTACAACTGCTTAAACTGTTACAACAACTGCTTCAACTAATACAACTGTTACAATAACTGCCTTAACTGTTGCTACAACTGCTACAACTGCTACAACTGCTACGACTGTTATAACTGTTACAACAAGTGCTTCAATAACAACAACTGCTACAACAACTGCTGCTACAACAACTGCTACAACTGCTACAACTGCTATAACTGTTACAACAACTGCTTCAACTGCTTCAACTGATATTACAACTGATACATGGTTCTTTTCGCCGCAAGGCTGTCCGCATATTATAATTCTCCCCCCCATGTGATACCCACGGAAACCAAGGAGTACACAACTAGGATTTGAACTCATGCATGATACCAGTCTTGGCCAATCCCTCAACAGTCATTTCCTGATTCACATCCTGATTCACATCCTGATTCATATCCTCATTCACACTCTGATTCACATCCTGATTCACATACTGATTCATATCCTCATTCACATCCTGATTCACATCCTGATTCAGATCCTGATTAACATACTGATTCATATCCTCATTCACACCCTGATTCACATCCTGATTCACGTCCTGGTTCACATCCTAATTCACATCCTGATTCACATCCTGGTTCACATCTTGATTCACATCCTTATTCACATTGATTCCAGGATGATCTCCATCAACTAACTGCCTATGTCCCAGCCGCAGCCCTGCCGTCCTTGCTAAAGGACTCCCATATATTTGTAAGTGCCTCCCTGAACAAAGGGTCAAGTAGTGATGTATGCCTCATACATTCATGCCTCTTATATGCATGTATGTATGTAAGAATGTTACAGTCCAGGGGTAGGCCAAATAGGCTAAAGGGACTTGCCCAACCGTGACATGAAGGGCTGCACAGAAGAAAACATTGATGATCTGAATCTCAAACAATCGTTTTACCGACGAGGGCCCTGAGTTTGTGTTTGTGAGAGTGATACTTTATGTATATAATGTAATTAAATCATCATCCCATATCGGCCATATGGGTTGATAATTACAGATATCTATGTCTGCCATGGTGGCTTTCCCCAGCTGCAGCGTACGGGAGAGTCCCCTTAACACCACGCCCCTCCAGGCGTTTTTTTGTTTTTGATAATTTAATTGTGCGATTCTTATCACGTGCCTCTAAAAGTAGAGACCGGAATTTCATAGAGTGGGTATCATGTGATTGCAAGGATAGAGAGGAGAATAGGGAAAAAGGGGGGCAAGGGAATAGGGGAATAGGGAAGGGGAAGGAGGGCTAGTGGGTATAATGTAATTGCAAGGATAGGGAAGGGGGGAAGGGAATAGGAGAATAGAGAAGGGGAGAATAGGGAAGGGGGAAGGAGAGGTAGTGGGTGAAATGATGTTGACCACAGCCGAGTATGATATCATACAAATTGCATCATATGATATTGTACATAAATGGTAACGGTAGCCTAGTCAGACTGCCGGCATCAAATGATATCATACAATGACAGAAGATCATGTGATGTCATATTGCCGTTCCCTACTTTTATTATTGTATGCATACATGCCTCTTATATACGAATGCCTCTTATATACGAATGCCTCTTATATACGAATGCCTCAGTGCCGCAGGCTTGTGACTATTTTTTAAACAAAGTTGTGGAAGGTATTTCACCCCATGAGATTGACTCACTATCTACAGCACTCCCATGCGCAGCCGATGCAATAGGATGCCTTATAAAAATCCATGGACATGTACAAGATGGCCCAATAGGCATGGCTCCTATACGCATGCCTCAGTCCCTCAGGCCTGTGTCTAACAATCTGTTGATAAATGTGACTCACTACAGCACACCCGTGCGCGAACGATGCAATAGGGTGCCTTATATTAATCCATGGACGTTGACAAGATGACCAAATAGGCATGCCTCAGTTCCCCAGGCCTGTAACTAACAATCTATCTGTATATGTGACTCACTACAGCACGCCAATGCACGACCAATGCAATATGATGCCTTATATTCATCCATGGACAAGTACAAGATGACCAAATATGCATGGTTCCTATATGCATGCCTCAGTCCCCCAGGCCTGTAACTAACAATCTCTATATATATTTGACTCACTACAGCGCGCCATTGCACGACCAATGCAATATGATGCCTTATATTCATCTATGGTCATGTACAAGATGACCAAATATACATGGCTCCTATATGCATGCCTCATTCCCCCAGGCCTGTGTCTAACAATCTGTTGATACATCTGACTCACTACAGCAACACGCATGCACGACCGATGCAATATGATACCTTATATTAATCCATGGACGCGGACAAAATGACCAAATATGCATGGCTCCTGTATGCATGCCTCATTCCCCCAGGCCTGTGTCTAACAATCTGTTGATACATCTGACTCACTACAGCAACACCCATGCGCGACCGATGCAATATGATGCCTTATATTCATCCATGGACATGTACAAGATGACCAAATATTCATGGCTCCTATATGCATGCCTCAGACCCCCAGGTCTGTAACTAACAATCTGAATATCTTAACTCACTACAGCGCGCCAATGCGTTACCCTTGGAATCCTTTGACTTGGACACTGCCATGGACGTGGACAAGGTGACGAAATATTCATGGCTCCTACATGCATGCCTCAGTCCCCCAGGCCTGTAACTAACAATCTTTATATATATCTAACTCACTACAGCGCACAGATGCGCGGCCCTTGGAATCCTTTGACTTGGACACGGTCATGGACGTGGACAAGGTGACGAAATATTCATGCCTCCTATATGCATGCCTCAGTCCCCCAGGCCTGTAACTAACAATCTGTATATATACCTAACTCACTACAGCGCACAGATGCGCGACCCTTGGAATCCTTTGACTTGGACACGGTCATGGACGTGGACAAGGTGACGAAATATTCACATGTTAAAGACTTGGAAGGTGGAATCGGAGGACTTGTGAAAGCTCCCACCATGCAGTCTCATGCTTCTGTCCTGCTTGAGCCAGCCGACCTTCAGCAACTGGAGAGCATCGTTGAGCGATTGGGCACCACAGCAAGAGGACAACTGTTGCAGCGTGTTCTGGAAACCAACAACATTGATATCTTGGCCTTTGTCATGAAGATGAGAGAGAGGTTGCAAGCGTAAGTCGTAAACAATAACAATTTTGAAATTAGGAAAATAAATATTTTTGAAACAATTATTTTTAAAAATCAGGTTTTTAAAAAGGTTCTCTGAAACCGTACTGACATGCAAATTGACGGTTTGATTATTTGACGTTTCGGCGGCCATGAAGATGAGAGAGAGAATGCAAGCGGAAGTCGTCAAAGAAAAATAAATTTTGAAAATAAAAATATGTTTTTTTAACATTTATTTTTCAAAATAAGATTGAAAAAAATGCCAGTTCTCTGATACCGTACTGACACGTAAATTTGGCGGTTTGATTATATGATCTTTTTGCGGCCAAGGGGTCAGCAGGGGGTTCTGTGGAATCGAACCCGAGTTGATCGGTGCGGCAGGAGGGGGGGGGGGGGGGGGGGGGGGGGATGCTGGTAGGGGGAGGCTAGCCCCCAATTCAGTTAGCCCCCACTTACCTAAACCCCTAAACCCACCTAGACCCTAAACCTTAAAAACACCTAGACCCTAAACCTTTAAATCAAAACCTGAACCACCGAGTCCTACTCCCCTGAAACCCCTATGCTCCCTAAAAGTAAGTGGGGGCTAATTAAAGTGGGGGCTACCTTTCCCCCTCCGGAAGTACCGCCTGCCAATTTTGTCCGTCCCGGATTCACTTTACCTGTGAGTCGCGTCGCTCCCAAAGACAAGCGTCAAGTTATCAAACTGTTAAATTACCGTGTCAGCACAGTATCTTGTCGTATTCACACGATGGGCATCGTTGCATTATGGTGGAGCTCCTCTAAAAAAAAAAAGTTTTGAAAATATCTTGCCACTTCAGGGTACTTTCAAGCGCACGCTTTTGCGTGCTGGCGCGCTGCCTTTTTGAGCTCCACTGCGTGTTTTGTGCAGTTTTTTGCAACCCCCTGTGGGCGCAGCAGGCATTTTTTGCGCTTGTTGCACTACAACGCGCAGTTTTTTGTTTTTCAAGTGCGCTAAAGCGCTGGCCAATTTGGTCAATGGAAGTACCCTGATGCTTGCCCCTCTGAGGAATTCCTGTAGACATTTGAAATTTGAAATACAATATTTGAAACTAGCTTCCTAATTGTATTCGCACGGTGGGCATGGTTGTCACTTCAGATGAGGTGTGGTAGAAATTTGAAGTTAACAAGCCGTTATGGCATCCACAGGTCATCAGTGCTGTTCCTTTTCATACATGCACATATATATATATATATATATATATATATATATATACTAGTACGGTAGCCCGTGTGGCCGGTGGCCACGCCTACTGTCACGAAGACCCCCCCCCCCCCCCCCCCCCCCCCCCCCCCCCCCCCCCACACACACACACACACCAATCATAGTACGGTGCCCGTTTGGCCTTTGGCCACACCTATTGGGAGCTGGTTACATAATGGTTTACACTTGAAGCCCCCCCCCATTCACACACCACCACCACCAAACCATTATCCGCCCCCTCCCCCCTTCCCTCCCGTTGGCCACACCTGTTTTGGGCTGGGTTGCAAAACGGTTTTCTCTGCAGTGCATGCAACTTCAAACATTGACGGATTTGCGATGGTCTCCCTTGTGCACCCACAAGCACACAAACACCACCGTCCTCCCCCCCTCCCCCCCCCCCCCCCCCCCCCCCCCCCCCCCTTAGTTATCTCCACCCCCACCCAACCATGTACCCCCGCCCACAAACATACTCCCTTACTCTTCCTGACATATTTCCCGACTCCATCCCTTCCCCTACCCCAGCCATCCCACCAGCCCCCACCCTCTCCCCACTCCCATCCCTCCCCTCCCTCATACACGCACCCACCAGCACACACACTCCATATCTGCCTCCCTCCACTTTAGCTGTGGGCTTTGCCATAGCTGAAAGGCAAACGGGATGAAGAGCATCGACAACGTTTGCGCATCATCCGACTCCGCTAAAAGCATCGGACCTGCTTCCCTGCCACCTCAGCTGTGATCGATAGTCGACCCCACTGAAAACGCTGAACCTGCGCAATCGCAACCTTTACATAACTAAAGCATATTTTTAGCGAGCATGTATTCAGTTCGGCCGAAGAACAATCCTGTTAACCGCAACTGCTCCCGAAGTCAACTCGATCTGAGACTTGGAAACATCGCTAGGTTCATCCATTCAAATTTGCCGCGTGCTCGCTATAGCGCAATGCACAGCGACGACATGTTTCTCGATGCAGTGGGAAGAAGTTGCAGTCAATTTGCTGATTTGAGATGTTCTGTCAAGTTAGGGCGAGAATGCTCAGCGAGATTTTTCATTCGGTCAACTTTGATGCGTACTTGCTATGGCACAATGCGGAGCGACATGTTTCTCAATGCAGTGGGAAGAATTTGCAGTCAAGTTTGTGACATGGGATGGATGCGATTCGGACATTTCTGACAGGTCCGCTGACTCACCACGTCACCTCCCGTTGTGCGCAACGACAGGTCTCTTGACGCAAGGGAAAGGTCTTGCAGAGATGCAGGGGGAATTGCTTGTAGGAAGACGAACTGTAGCGCTACCGAAATCAGGTGAATGAACTCAGGCGGGAAAAGGAGAAATCGGGCAGGATGCGCAACAGGTAGAATACGCAGGAGGCGAAGGTTGCATAAGGCAGAATTCGCAGGAGGCCAATAAGGCAGAAGTTGAAGCAGGAGGGATTAAAAGCGGGAATTGGCTGGGCGGGAAGTCGGTTAAGTCGGTTACGCGATGACACCACCACGACCACCACGACCACCACGACCATGATTTCTTTTTATATATATACACACACACATACATATATTTACATGCACATACGATTGTTTGGGGTTTAGTTCATCAGTGCTTTTTCTTTTTAAGCCTTACCTATATGGTTGGGCAAGTCCCTTAAGCCTATTTGGCCTACCCCTGGACCTTAACATACATACATGACATACATACCATAGCATCCACAGAAGGGAAATCCACAGAAGGGAAATCCACAGAAGGGAAATCCACAGAATCCACAGAAGGGAAGGCCCACCACGTAGATTCAACTAGGAAGTTAGTTTCAAATATTGTATTTCAATTCAAATTGTGTAGACTAAGTGGTATAAGGTTATATACGCCGGCACTACGGCATCAAACCATTGGTACAAGGTTATATACGCCGGCACTACGGCATCAAACCATTGGTACAAGGTTAGATACGCCGGCACTACGGCATCAAACCATTGGTACAAGGTTAGATACGCCGGCACTACGGCATCAAACCATTGGTACAAGGTTAGATACGCCGGCACTACGGCATCAAACCATTGGTACAAGGTTAGATACGCCGGCACTACGGCATCAAACCATTGGTACAAGGTTATATACGCCGGCACTACGGCATCAAACCATTGGTACAAGGTTA
Organism: Chlamydomonas sp. ICE-L; assembly: GCA_013435795.1. Classification (NCBI taxonomy): domain Eukaryota; kingdom Viridiplantae; phylum Chlorophyta; class Chlorophyceae; order Chlamydomonadales; family Chlamydomonadaceae; genus Chlamydomonas; species Chlamydomonas sp. ICE-L. The sequence goes on from JACBWV010000223.1 coordinate 5,101,521, forward strand.
TATACGCCGGCACTACGGCATCAAACCATTGGTACAAGGTTATATACGCCGGCACTACGGCATCAAACCATCTAAACGTCTAACAATACTTCACTCTGTGCAATAGCCAGGGAAACAGATAACCAATAGACAAGATTCAAACTCAGTCCAATCATAAACAACATCAAGCCTCTACACCGACAGTTTATAGTCGTTCAGCAGATTATTTGGATTTGGGTTGGATTTGGACTCGGATTTGGATTTTCTGCGTTGCGTGCGACGTGCCTGGGACTTTTTATTTTTACATTCAGGGTGGGCTTGGAGAATCCCCTCTTGTTACTGCATGGAATTCATGAATGTATGAAGAGATTGGATCAAGTCTTTTTTTAGAGGTATGATCGAGGGGGGGGGGGGGGGGGGGGGGGGGGGGGCAAAAAAAAAGCTGCCGTACAGCATTATCACTTTAAATAGAGCTTGTCCTCAAACTAAAAAAACTGCCGTACAGCATTATCACTTTAAATAGAGCTTGTCCTCAAACTAAAAAAAAGCCCGAAATAAAGTTGTACACAAGTTAGAGGGGTCCAACGTTTTTTTCACCCAAAGCGGCCCAAATCTCAACTTCGCGATAAATCACGTTTGGGCAACCCCATGAAAGATGTAAGAGCATAACTGGAATGGGCAAGAAAAGATCTTTCGATTTACCCCCATTTTAGAGGGGGTAGGGTGAGTTAAGCGGGTTTAAGGAAGGGGTGTGTGTGTGTGTGTGTGTGTGTGTGTGTGTGTGTGTGTGGGGGGGGGGTAAGTCTAACCAGGCATTCGCTCCATCCCCACCGTCCGCATGAAGTTTGAAATAAGAAATTCAAATTTTAAAACAACCTTTTCATTTGTGTTAACAGGTTTGGCATGGAGAACCCCAAGGTGGAGATCGCTTCAATGGTCTCCACCGGGGTACTACATTTTGTCAAATTAGTCAGAGCTTAAAGAGCACAAACGTCAAATTGGTCAGCGCTTTCTAGCACAAAAAGCGCAAACAATTGGCGCTGCGCCCACAGGGGGTTGAAAATAATGCGCAAAACGCGCAGTGGGGCTCAAAAAGGCAGCGCGTAAATGCGCTGCCGTGCGCGCTTTGTAGTACCCTGGTCTCCATGCCTCGTCTCAAGTTTTTCCAGGTCGCACTCCATCCCCACCGTCCGCTTGAAATATGAAAATGAAATATACATTTGAAAAATGCTTTCCACTTGTGTTCACGGGATTGGCATGGAGGACCCCAAGGTAAATATCCGCTTGAAATACGTAATTCAAAATTTAAAGTGAGCTCCCACTTGTGCTCACAGGGTTGGCATGGAGAACCCCAAGGTGGAGGTCTGCTTGAAATTTCAAAATTCAAAATTTTGATTTCGAAAAAAGATTTCCTCTTGTGTTCACAGGGTTGGCATGGAGGGCCCCAAGGTGGAGGTCCGCTTGAAATTTAAATTCAAAATACAATTTTTGGAAACAGCTTTCCACTTGTGTTCACAGGGTTGGCATGGAAGGCCCCAAGGCGGAGGACTGGAGGTCCGCTTGAAATATAAAATTTTAAATTTTAAAACAGCTTTCCACTTCTGTTCACAGGGTTGGCATGGAGGACCCCAAGATGGAAGTCGGCTTAAAATTTCAAAATTAAAAAAACATTTTTTGAAAAACGATTTCAACTTGTGTTCACAGGGTTGGCATGGAGAGCCCCAAGGTGGAGGTCTGCTTGAAATTTCAAATTTCAAAATTTTAATTTTGAAAAACGATTTCCACTTCTGGTCACAGGGTTGGCATGGAGGGCCCCAAGGTGGAGGACTGGAGGTCTGCTTGAAATTTAAAATTTAAAATTTGGAAACAGCTTTTCGCTTGTGTTAACAGGGTTGGCATGGAGGACCCCAAGGTGGAGGTCCGCTTCGATGACCTCCAAGCCTCGGCTCAAGTCTTCACAGGCTCACGCTCCATCCCCACCGTCACTAACGCGGCTATCAGCTTGGCTTCGGTGAGGATGAGTTATATTTCATTTTTTTCATCAAGTCCATCATGAGTAGGGAACGGCAACTAATATTAGTGTTTCAAAAACTAATATTAACTATTATTATTATAGTGTCGCAATAATATAAGTTGTTCAAATAAAATCAAAATTCTGGTGAGACGGCTCGACCGACTCATATTATACAATATATAATATATAAATATTATATAATATTATTAATTCACTAATATTATATAACATAGCTGACCCCTAATCATGAGTCCACAAAACAAATCAGCTCAAGTCTTCACAGTCTCACGCTCCATCCCCACCGTCATAAACGCGGCTATCAGCTTGGCTTCGGTGAGGATGAGTTATATTTCATTTGTTTTTTATATTCTGGGCGAAGCCCCCACTTCTTAGGGGTGAGAGCCCCCAGGGTCACCCCGCTGTCATCAAGTCCATCGGAAGACCATACAAAATAAAAACTTGGCATGCCTTCACAGGCTCACGCTGTATCCCCACCGTCACAAATGTTTGTCTCGGCTTGGCTTCTATGAGGATGATTTATATTTCATATTAATATTTAGTTCATCGGAAGTCCGTTCAAAATAAAGCTTCTCAATTCCTTACATGCTCACGCTCTATCTCCACGGCTATCAGCTTGGCTTTGGTGAGGATGGGATATATTTCATATTTTGGGCGGAGCCCCCCCTTCTGGGGGGTCAGAGCCCCCTGGGTCACTCGGTTGTCATTAAGTCCTGCGGGGAACTTCTCAAGCCTGCTCGGGCTCATGCTCCATCCCCACCATCACGAACGCAGCTTTTGGCTTGGCTTCAGTGAGGATGATTTATATTAATATTTTCATTACACACCACACACCACACACAACACACACACACACACACACACCACAGGCACACACACACCACACGCACACACACACCATACGCACACACTCCACACAACACACAACACACACACAAACACACACACCACACCACACACCACACCACACCACACACACACCACACCACACACACACCACACCACACACACACATTGCACACACCACACACACACCACACCACACACACATTGCACACACCACACCAATGAAGTTGATTTCACGTTCTTGGGGACTCACCAAATGTAGGTACTCACCGACCATCGAATAACACTCTCCCCTAATATGTGCTGCAGTATGTTGTGCAGCCCCTAAACCCTATCCCCTCATGTGCTGCAGTGTTTTGTGCAGCCCCTCAACCCTAAACCCGATCCATCATGTGCTGCAGTGTTTTGTGCAGTCCCTCAGCCTTAAACCCTCTCCCCTTATCTGTGCAGCCCCTCAACCCTAAACCCGATCCATCATGTTCTGCAGTGTTTTGTGCAGCCCCTCGTTCCTCATGTGCAGCCCCCCTCCCTGCATGTGCAGCCCCTCTCCCCTCATCTGTGCCTCAATGTTTTGTGCAGCCCCTAGACCCTAAACCCTCTTCCCTCATCTGTGCTGCAGTGTTTTGTGCAGCCCCTAGACCCTAAACCCTAACCCCTCCCCCCTCATCTGTGCTGCAGTGTTTTTTGCAGCCCCTAAACCCTAATCCCTCCCCTCTCATCTGTGCTGCAGTGTTTTGTGCAGCCCTTAAACCCGAACCCCTCTCCTCTCATCTGCGCTGCAGTGTTTTGTGCAGCCCCTAAACCCTAATCCCTCTCCTCTCATCTGTGCTGCAGTGTTTTGTGCAGCCCCTAGACCCTAAACCCTAATCCCTCTCCCCTTATCTTTGCTGCAGTGTTTTGTGCAGCCCCTAGACCCTAGACCCTAAACCCTCTCCCCTTATCTGTGCTGCAGTGTTTTGTGCAGCCCCTAGGCCCTAAACCCTAAACCCTCTCCCCTTATCTATGCTGCAGTGCTTTGTGCAGCCCCTGATGAAGCTGTTGAGGGCTGAAAGAACAGAGAAGAAAACTCTGGTGTTGCTGGAGAATGTCAGTGGTGTGCTCAAACCGGTGAGCGGTGTGTGTGTGGGGTGGGGTGGGGTGGGGTGTGTGTGGGGTGGGGGGGGGATGTGTAGTTTGGTGTGTGTGATGCTGGATAATGTCAGCGGTGTGCTCAAACCGGTAAGCGGTGTGTGTGTGGGGGGGGGGGGATGTGTAGTGTGGTGTGTGTGATGCTGGAGATTGTCAGTGGTGTGCTCAAACCGGTAAGCGGTGTGTGTGTGGGGTGGGGGGGGGGGGGATGTGTAGTGTGGTGTGTGTGATGCTGGAGAATGTCAGTGGCGTGCTCAAACCGGTAAGCGGTGTGTGAGTGTGTGTGTGTGGTGTTTTGTTTATGTGTGTGGTGTTTGGTTTGTGTGTGTGTTGTGATGTGTAGTGTGTGTGATGTGGTGTGTGTGATGTGTGTAGTGTGTGTGTGGTGTGTGTTTGTGAATGTGTGGTGTCTGGTGTGTGTGTGTGGTGTGATGTGTAGTGTGTGTGATGTGTGTAGTGTGTGATTGTGTGTGGTGTGCAGTGTGTGTGGTGTGTGTGTGGTGTGTGGTGTGTGTGATGCTGGAGAATGTCAGTGGTGTGCTCAACCTGGTCAGCAGGGTGTGTGTGTGGTGTGTGGTGTGTGTGTGTGGTGTGATGTGTTGTGTGTGTGATGTGGTGTGTAGTGTGTGCGTGGTGTGTGTGTGTGGTGTTTGGTGTGTGTGTGTGTGGTGTGATGTGTAGTGTGTGTGATTTGGTGTGTGTGATGTGTGTAGTGTGTGTGTGGTGTGTGTGTGTGTGTGTGTGGTGTTTCGTGTGTGTGTGTGGTGTGATGTGTAGTGTGTGTGATGTGTTTAGTGTGTGTGGTGTGTGTGTGAATGCGTGGTGTCTGGTGTGTGTGTGTGGTGTGATGTGTAGTGTGTGTGTGTGGTGTGTGTGATGTGTTTGGTATGTGTGATGTGGTGTGTGTGTGTGGTGTGTGGTGTGTGTGATGTGTGTGTGTGGTGTGTAGTGTGTGGTGTGTGTGGTGTGTAGTGTGTGTGGTGTGTGATGTGTGGTGTGTGTGTGGTGTATGGTGTTCTGGATAATGTCAGTGGCGTGCTCAAACTGGTCAGCAGGGTGTGTGTGTGGTGTTTGGTGTGATGTGATGTGGTGTGGTGTGTAGTGTGTGTGGTGTGTAGTGTGTGTGGTGTGTGATGTGTGGTGTGTGGTGTGTGGTGTTCTGGATAATGTCAGTGGCGTGCTCAAACTGGTCAGCAGGGTGTGTGTGTGGTGTTTGGTGTGATGTGATGTGGTGTGGTGTGTAGTGTGTGTGGTGTTTGGTGTGTGTGGTGTTTGGTGTGATGTGATGTGGTGTGGTGTTTGGTGTGTGGTGTGATGTGTAGTGTGTGTGGTGTGGTGTGTAGTGTGTGTGGTGTGTGGTGTGTGTGATGCTGAAGAATGTCAGTGGTTTGCTCGAACTGGTCAGCAGGGTGTGTGTGGTGTGTGTGTGGTGTGTGTGAGTGATGCTGGAGAATGTCAGTGGCGTGCTCAAACCGGTAAGCAGTGTGTGTGTGTGGTGTGGTGGGGTGGGGGGGGGGGGGGGGGGGGGGGGGGGGGGATGCTGGAGAATGTCAGTATGCTTGCTCAAATTGTTAAGCAGGGGTCTTGAGTGCTGAAAAACAAGTATACTGCCTGGTGGGGCGTGGTGTTGAGGGGCCCTCCGTATACTGCATCGGTGTGGGACAGCCACCATTTCAGACAAGAAATTAAGGCGCTACATGTATAAGGACCGGCATATCATAGGATGTTGACCCATGGCAAGTATGCTAGCATATAAATTGCATCATATGATATTGTATATAAATGGTGACATTATAAGATTAAAACCTATAAATATCATATAAATAAGGGCATATAAATATCATAGAAATAACATTTAAAGCAGATAATCATCATATCAATAACATATAAATATCATATAAATAACATATAAATATCATATAAATAACATATAAATATCATATAAATAACATATAAATTCATTAAATACATATAATTAACATATACATCTCATATCAATATCATATAAATAACATATAAATATCTATAGAATAACATATAAAATAACCTATAAATATATAAATAACAATTAAATCCAACATATAATACATATAAATAACATATAAATTATCATATAATAACTATACATTCATATAAATAAACCAATATAAATATCATATAATAACATATAAATATCAATATCAATAACATATAAATAACTATAACTATCATATAAATATCATTAAATAACATATACTATCAATAAATACCTTTAATATCATATAATAACATATACTATCATAGCATAACATATAATATCATATAACTAACATATAAATATCATATAAATCGACATATAAATAACATTAATATCGATAAGGATCTCATAAAATAACATATAATAACTATACATATCATATACTAACATGTAAATATCATCTAAAACACATATCAATATCTATAAATAAAATTAAAATATCATATAAATAACATATAAATATCATATAAATAACATATAAATATCATATAAATAACATATAAATAACATATAAATAACATATAAATATCATATAAATAACATATACATATCATATATTTAGAGGTTGACCATTGATGCCCATGCTGCAGGGGCACCTCACCCCTACGCCACATTTACAATATACACATAATATATACATAGGTAATGCATGGCTGATTTAGGTTACAATTTACAACTTATATGTAAATGGGCGTTGCAAGGCTGATTTAGGGGTTGGCCATTGCTGCCCATGCTTCAGGGGTGCCTCACCCCTACGCCACATTTACAATGTACGCATATTGTGTACATGGGCATTGCAAGGCTGATTTAGGGGGTTGATCATTGATGCCCATGCTGCAGGGCCGTCTCACCCTCCTCCTTGGGCCTCCAGGATGTGGAAAGAGTACCCTCCTCCGTGCATTAGCTGGACAGATGAAGGATGAAACTGTACAGGTTGGCCAATTTTTATGTTTCACTGTGCAATGTAACACCGTACAGGTTGTTCAAAGGTTGGTCAATGTTTATGTTACACTGTACAATGTTACACTGTACAGGTTGGTCAATTCTTATGTTTCACAGTTGCTTATCTTGTTTGATACAGCGTTTGATATTGCAACTCTGCATTCTATTTAATTTTGATACAGTTACCTTGTTTGATACAGGTTGAGCATGTCTGATGAGTTACCTTGTTTGATACAGGTTGAGCATGTCTGATGAGTTACCTTGTTTGATACAGGTTGAGCATGTCTGATGAGTTACCTTGTTTGATACAGGTTGAGCATGTCTGATGAGTTACCTTGTTTGATACAGGTTGAGCATGTCTGATGAGTTACATTGTTTGATACAGGTTGAGCATGTCCTGATGAGTTACCTTGTTTGATACAGGTTGAGCATGTCTGATGAGTTACCTTGTTTGATACAGGTTGAGCATATCTGATGAGTTACCTTGTTTGATACAGGTTGAGCATGTCTGATGAGTTTACCTTGTTTGATACAGGGTTGAGCATGTCTGATGAGTTACCTTGTTTGATACAGGGTTGAAGCATGTCTGAGATTACCCTTGGTTTGATACAGGTTTGACATGTTCTGAATGAGTTTCCTTGTTTGATACCGGTTGGCCATGTCTGGATGAGTTACCTTTTGTTTGATACAGTTGAGCATGTCTGAATGCAGTTACCCTTTGTTTGATACAGATGGAGCATGGCTTTTTGATACAGTTACTTGGTTTTGATACCAAGCGTTTTGATATTGCAACACTGAACTCGCATTTCTATTTCATTGACACAGTTTTACCTTGGTTTTGATACAGGTTGAGCAATTCCAAATTTTTATACAGTTATCCTTGTTTTGATCCACGTTTGATATTGCATAAACTCGCATTAATATTCATCTGTTTTGGCGGAGGCCCCCTCTTCAAGGGGGCGGGGAGCCCCCATTTGCAACTCCATTTGTCTGTTTGGTCCGACCTAAAAACAACAACTTGAAGCCCTGAACACGTCATCCAACTGTCGCGTGACTAACTCGCTTCGTCACTTGAAGCCTGCCACGTCAATGCTGCTGCTGCTGATGATGATGATGCTGATGATGATGAACCTAATGGTGATGACAATTCAGATGATCAGTGTGAGACTAAGCCACATACTTATTTGACTTGTGGCCAAATGCCTCCCACCCACCCACCCACCTACAAAGCCACCCACCCACCCACCCACCCACGCACCCCCTACAGTTGAAGGGTAGCGTGCTGCACAACGGCGATGACAATAAAGAAGATCCGTGTGCGACTAAGCCACACACTTATACTTATTTGACTTGTTGCCCCCCCCCACCCCACCCCCACCCCACCCCTCCACCCAACCCCCTACAGTTGAAGGGTAGCGTGCTGCACAACGGCGATGACAATTAAGTCTATCAGTGTGCGACTAAGCCACATACTTCTACTTGTTTGACTTGTTGCCCCCCCACCCCACCCACCCACCCACCCCATCACCCACCCCATCACCCACCCCACCCCACCCCCCACCCCACCCCATCCACCTCCCCACCCACCCCCCCACCCATCCCCCCCACCCCCCCACCCACCCCCCTACAGTTGAAGGGTAGCGTGCTGCACAATGGCGAGCCCATCCACAACTTTGTGGTTGAGCGTACCGCAGCCTACATTAATCAGGTGTGTGATCAGCTTGTGGTCAGTTGTTTTTGAGGGTGATACTTGTGGGTGCTCTGGTTGTGGTCTGGGTGTTGTTGAAGGTGAGCACACTGCAGCCTACATTGATGAGGGTGGGTGCTGTGGTTGTGGTCAGTTTTGTTTTTAAAGGTTCTTCTTGTGGGTGCTGTGGTTGTGGTCAGGGTGTTGTTGAAGGTGAGCACACTGCAGCCTACATTGATAAGGGTGGGTGCTCTGGTTGTGGACAGTTTTGTTTTTAAAGGTGCTATTCGTAGGTGCTGTGCATGTGGTCAGGGTGTAATAGCAATTCAGGGGATGAACTGGGCACAACAGTTCCGCGAGATCTCGTCCTTAGTACTTCGTCGAGAATTTTTGCCTGGAAATCCGAGAATTCTCGACAATTTGGCCTGAAATTCTCGAGAATTCTTGAAAAAGTACGAAACGTTTGTCCAGTTCATCCCCTGAATTGCTGTAAGGAAGGTGAGCACTGATACACATAAATGAGCTCATATACATATATAGGGGCTCATATACACATAAATGAGCTCATATACATACATAGGGGCTCATATACACATAAATGAGCTCATATACATACATAGGGGCTCATATACACATAAATGAGCTCATTTACATACATAGGGGCTCATATACACATAAATGAGCTCATATACGTACATAGGGGCTCATATACACATAAATGAGCTCATATACATACATAGGGGCTCATATACACATAAATGAGCTCATATACATACATAGGGGCTCATATACACATAAATGAGCTCATATACATACATAGGGGCTCATATACACATAAATGAGCTCATATACATACATAGGGGCTCATATACACATAAATGAGCTCATTTACATACATAGGGGCTCATATACACATAAATGAGCTCATATACATACATAGGGGCTCATATACACATAAATGAGCTCATATACATACATAGGGGCTCATATACACACAAATGAGCTCATATACATACATAGGGGCTCATATACACATAAATGAGCTCATTTACATACATAGGGACTCATATACACATAAATGAGTTCATATACATACATAGGGGCTCATATACACATAAATGAGCTCATATACATACATAGGGGCTCATATACACATAAATGAGCTCATATACATACATAGGGGCTCATATACACATAAATGAGCTCATATACATACATAGGGGCTCATATATATACACATAAATGAGCTCATATATATACACAGGAGCTCATATATATACATAGGGGCTCATATACACGCATAAAACCATAAATCACCTGCCTTTTTCCTGTGTGGACAGGTGGATGACCACATTGGAGAAATGACAGTGAGAGAGACTTTAGCCTTCAGCGCACGCTGCATGGGAGTGGGCCACAAAATGAATGGTAAGTCAAAAAATTAAATAAATGAATTAAATTAAATGGTAAAAACAAAATGAATATAAAAGCCTGTAGAAAGAATGGACTGTACATCAAACCAAACATTAAATAAATGAATATAAAAGCCTGTAGAAAAAATGGACTGTACATCAAACCAAACATTAAAAAATGAATATAAAAGCCTGTAGAAAAAATGGACTGAACGTCAAACCAAACATTAAAAAATGAATATAAAAGCCTGTAGAAACAATGGACTGAACATCAAACCAAACATTAAATAAATTAAAATAAAAGCCCGTAGAAAAATGGACTAAACATCAAACCAAACATTGAATAAATTAATATAAAAGCTTGTAGAAAAATGGACTGAACATCAAACCAAACATTAAATAAATGAATATAAAATCCTATAGAAAAAATGGACTGCACGTCAAACCAAACATTAAATAAATGAATATAAAAGCCTGTAGAAAAAATGGACTGAACGTCAAACCAAACATTACACAAATGAATATAAAAGCCTGTAGAAAAATGGACTGAACGTCAAACCAAACATTAAATAAATGCCTGTATCAAATTACCAGTATGAAATATAATTACATGCATGGAATGTACCTTATTACCCCTCCCAGACACTTTTTCGACCTTTTTCGATGGTTTCCCCTTAAGACCCCATTTCCAACGTGCGGTGCATGAACAACTTTTTAGCGGCCCCCTAATGGAATGTACCTTATTTCATACAGGTATATGTGTAATATGTGTAATACATGTATGACATATACCTGTATGAAATTACTAGAAGGAAATAAAAATAAATTAGAATACAATACCAGTATAAATAAAATACCTTATCTGCAGCTCATGTTTTTTTAATACCTAAAACAGCCTAAAATGATCACACCTGATTTTTAATACCTAAAACAGCCTAAAATGATCACACCTGATTTGTAATACCTAAAACAGCCTAAAATGATCACACCTGATTTTTACTACCTAAAACAGCCTAAAATGATCACACCTGATTTTTAATACCTAAAACAGCCTGAAATGATCACACCTGATTTGGCTAGTTATTGCATTTCCTATTTATTGCCTTTGCAAGTTTCGCATTTGCGATTTATTTGGCTGTGATTTCGCATTCAGTGAATGTTTTTGTTTGTTACCCCCCCCCCCCCCCCTCCCCCCTCTCACCCCCCCATCTGGTTTAGAAAGTCTCCTTTGACACATGCATTGAGGCAATATAGGGATCTTGGATAGTTACATTCTACACCCCTTTTTCGGGTTCTGGGTAGGTTTATTATCTCATGTAAAAGAAGATATCTCAACAAAACCAGCACACCCAGAACTATCCTCTCCCCTCTGTAATCAATAGCAACATATCCAACAGTACCTGAATTTCTCATACATGCCAGCAACACGACCAAATGTTCCCCCTGCACACCTGTATTCCTCATACATGCCAGCAACACGACCAACAGTCCCACCCTGCACACCTGTTTTGCTCATACATGCCAGCAACGCGACCAACAGTCCCCCCCTTCACACCTGTATTTCTCATACATGCGAGCAAAGCGACCAAATATTCACCCTGCACACAAAATATCATTCAACAGCTTTTTCCTGTCTCCCGTGTTGCAAAATTCTTGATCTCCATGAGGCAGAGAGAGAAGGGGATCTCTCCCTCCCACACTGCACAGCTCCTAGGCCTTACCATCTGCCTGCTTTACACCCATCCTGACCACTCACCCGCCAACTATCCCTCCTCCTTTCTCCCACCCACACTGCACAGCTCCTGGGCCTTGACGTCTGCCTCCTTTACACCCATCCTGCACACTCACCTACCAACTATCCCTCCTCCTCTCTCCCACCCACACTGCACAGACCCTTGGCCTTCCCATCTGCCTGCTTTACACCCATCCTGCACACTCACCTACCAACTATCCCTCCTCTTCTCTCCCACCCACACTGCACAGACCCTTGGCCTTCCCATCTGCCTGCTTTACACCCATCCTGCACACTCACCTACCAACTATACCTCCTCCTCTCTCCCACCCACACTGCACAGCTCCTGGGCCTTCCCATCTGCCTGCTTTACACCCATCCTGACCACTCACCTACCAACTATCCCTCCTCCTCTCTCCCACCCACACTGCACAGCTCCTGGGCCTTCCCATCTGCCTGCATTACACCCATTCTGCTCCGCCACCCACCCATCCTCCCGCCCGCCCACTCACAAACACGCCTGCCTGCCTGCCTGCCTGCCTGCCTGCCTGACTGCCTGCCTGCCTTACATTCTTCCACACCACACACACCATTTTAAGCCTGCCTCCTTTACTCCCATTCTGCTTCCCCACCCACCCACCCTCTCGCTCACCCACCTGCCTGCCTGCCTGCCATCCTCCCATTTTCCACACCGCACACACCAGCTTTTGCCTGCCTCCCATGTTTCAGAATTCATGACCACCATGAGGGAGATAGAGAAGAAGGAGGGTATTAAACCCGATGCTGATCTGGCCGAATTCACCAAGCAGATCATGAGCAACAAAAACAACAACTTGATGGTGGATCTAGTGTGAGTGCAATTGTTTTTTATTTCATATATATATATATGTATATATATATTTTTTTTTTGTGTGTGTGCATATTTTGTATTTTGCAATTATGTTGTTCTTTTATGAAAATAATTTTTGGCTCAACTCTATATTCCAGGATTTTGTTGTTGTTGGAGGTGGAAAAGCAGGCAGGGGTGTGTGTGTGTGTGGGGGGGGGGGGGGGAGGGGGGGGGGGGGGGAATGGGAGGCAGGCAGGCAGGGAGGGAGGCAGGCGGGAAGGCAGGAGGGGAGGGGAGGAGGCAGATATCAAAGGCCAGGAGCTGTGCCCTGTGGAAGGGGGAGAGGAGGAGGGATAGTTGGTGGGTGGGGTGTTGCAGAGAGGTGGTGCGGGTGGATACTGGGAAGGGAAGGGGAGGGAGGGAGATACTGGGTGTGTGGAGGTAGATTGGCAAGAAGGGGGGGGGGATGAAGAATGCCTCCTTCTCTTCCCCTCCTGCCTCCCCACCTGCCTCCCTTCCCTCCCCTCCTGCCTCCCCACCTGCCTCCCTCCCCTCCCCTCCTGCCTCATCCTCTACCTCCCCTCCTACCTCACCATCTGATTGCCTGCCTTTCATCCTGCCTCCCTTCTCTCTCCCTTCCACAGGGCACAGCTCCTGGGCCTTGACGTCTGCCTCCTTCCCTCCCTTCCTGCCTCCCCACCTCCCTCCCTCCCTCCCTGCCTCATCATCTACCTCCCCTCCTACCTCACCATCTTATTGCCTGACTCTCATCCTGCCTCCCTTCTCCCTCCCTCCAACAGGGCACAGCTCCTGGGCCTTGACGTCTGCCTCGACACGTTCATTGGCAATGCAATGGCGAAGGGCATCAGTGGGGGACAGAAGAAGAGAGTCACGACGGGCGAGATGACTGTCGGAAGCTTGCCAGTGCTGATGATGGATGAAATCTCCACAGGCCTGGATAGCTCCTCCACTTTCCTCATTGTACAGTCGCTCAAGAACACCGCCCACTTCAGGAATGTGAGTCCCAGTGTCGGTACGGACACCTTGCTTCTTGTTATATCAGAAGTGGTTATGTGCTTGTCATTACTATTGCATTACTATTTTTTTGCTAGCCACTTTCCGCATCATACATGCACTCAAGAACACCGCCCACTTCAGGAATTTGAGTCCTAGTGACCCTGTGGACACCTTGCTTGTTGTTAGATCAGACGTGGTGGTGTACTTGGCATTGCTATTCTATTACTATTGTTGTACTATTTTATTGCTATTGTGTTACGACTTTATTGCTAGCCCCTTGGTAGACAGTACAGGCGCTCAAGAATACCGCCCAATGCAGGAATGTGAGTACCAGCCACCCATTGGACACCTTGCTTATTGGTAGATCAGAGGTGGTAATGTACTTGTCATTGAAAGCTCATCACAAGCTTATCACACACACACTCATACACACTCACATGCACATGTACACTCATACATACTCACATGCACTCTCACACTCACACACTCTCACATGCACACACACACACTCATACACACTCACTCACACACACTCATACACACTCTCACACACACACATGAAAACACACTCTTCATCCATGCAGACGACCATCATGATCGCCCTGCTGTAACCCGTTCCCGAGACCTACGACCTCTTTGATGAAATCATGCTCATACACACACACATGCACACACTCATACACACTCTCTCTCACACACACATGCACACACACACATGCTCACACACACCCTTCATCTCAAATCCTGATGTATGCAGACGACCATCATGATTGCCCTGCAGTAACCCGCTCCCGAGACCTACGACCTCTTTGACGACATCATGCTCATATATATACACGCACACATGCACACACACACACACATACACAATCACATACACACACACACGCACACGCATACACACTCTCTCACACAAACACACACTCTTCATCCATGCAGACGACCATCATGATCGCCCTAACCCGCTCCCAATACCTACGACCTCTTCAACGATATCATGCTCATATATACATACACCCTTCATCTCAAATGCTGACATATGCAGACGACCATCATGATCACCCTGCTGCAACCCGCTCCCAAGACCAATGACCTCTTTGACGACATCATGCTCATGTACACACACACTCTCTCTCTCACACGCACACTCACACACTCATACACACTCTCACACTCACACACGCTTCATCCATGCAGACGACCATCATGATCGCCCTGCTGCAACCCGCTCCCGAGACCTACGACCTGTTCGACGACATCATGCTCATGGGCGAGGGCAAGATCTTGTTCCATGGCCCCAAGGAGGCCGTGATCCCCTTCACAGAGTCCCAAGGGCTGGTGTGCCCCCCCCGAAAGGCTGTCGCGGACTTCCTACAAGAGATCACCTCTAAGAGTGACCAGAAGGTACCGACTGAGGGGTAGGGTGGGGTGGGTGGGGGGAATTTTGGTCCGAGTGAGATTCGAACCCGCGACCTGGGATTTCTTTTTTCGTGAATTTTGGCCAGCGGCAGTTGGCGTGGCTTGCCCCTGCCCACCCTATCCATGGCCCTGAGGTGAGCTCTGTGTGCTAATTATAGCTGGTGTGCCCCCCCCCCCTGCAAGGCTGTAGCCGTCTTCATACAAGAGATCGTGTCCAAGATTGACTAGAAGGTACGTACTGCAGCGATTTGGGGTTCTTTGGCACATTTGTTTATTTGCTGTTGCACATAAGAGGTTTCTTTGAACATTTGGGGTTCTTGGACTGTTCTTGGGCTCATTTTGTTTTGTCTCATTTGAGGGTTCTATGCAAATTTTGGGGTCCTTTTGGGGTTCTTTGGCTCAATTGTTTTTTTGCTGTTGCACATTAGAGGTTTCTTTGGACATTTAGGGTTCTTGGACTGTTCTTTGGCACATTTGTTTTTGTGTTGTTGCGCATTTGAGGGTTCTTTGCACATTTTAGGTTCTTGGACTGTTCTTTGGCACATTTGTTTTTTTGGGTTGAGGAGAGGGGAGGTGGGCTGTTCTTGGGCTCATTTGTTTTTGTGTCGTTGCGCATTTGAGGGTTCTTTGCACATTTTAGGTTCTTGGACTGTTCTTTGGCACATTTTTTTTGTTGTTGCACATTTGAGGGTTCTTTGCACAATTTAAGGGTTCTTTGGCTGGCCTTTGGCACATTTTTTCACACTTTTTCACATTTCATCATTTTCACATTTCATCATTTTCACATTTTCACACTTTTTCACATTTCACATTTTTTCACACTTAAGGGAACATTTGGGGGTTCTTTGGCTTTTCTTTGGCACCCTTTTCTGCACCCCTGTGGCACGGCTCTCACCCACTCTGCACCCTTTCAAGCCACATAAAAGGGTGCCGAAGGCCCCCCAAATATAGAGTGCAAGAGTGCACCCCCAATCGCCAAGGGCTGCCGATAGATGTGTATGTATGTTTTAGTCCATGTATGCTTTAGTCCTCGCATTTTTAGTCCAGTAAATATCGAGCAAAGCACTAACTTATTGCTTGCCCCTCTGCGCATCTCTACCATGTATGTCTATATATATACCTACCTAGATATATACCCCTACCTACCTACCCTACATCTACCCCTCCCCCTATCATACCTATCATACCTCTACCCTTCTGTGTAGCTCTACCGTGTGGATCAAAGCAAGGATGCTCCCTTCATCACTTGCAACGACATTGTTGATGCCTTCGCCGTAAGTCCAGAGGGCATGGCTCGCAAGGCAGAGTTCAATGCCAAGCCTGAGCCAACGGACATGGACAAGAGGCTGCTCAACAAGGAGCGGTGGGTGTTATTTCTGCCTTCATCCGTCTGCCTATCTGTCTGTCTCACTGTCTTTCTGTTTTACTGTCTTCCTGTCTGTCTGTCAGTGAGACTGTCTGTTTGTCTGTCTCTGTCTGTCTGTCTGTCTGTGCTTTCTCATGCTTGTCCATGTGCTGTGCAGCTATGCTCTGCCCACTTGGCATATGATGACGGCATTGCTGAAGCGTGAGGCTCTGCTGACCAACAGGAACATGGCCTTCGTCATCATACGTGCTCTGAATGTAAGTCACTTCTAGGTTGGTGAAGTCTGAGGGCTCCCCCCCCCCCCCCTCCCCCCCAATAAGGTGCTCAGAATGACCTGAAAAGGAGCTCAAGACATTGCCATGAAGCATGCCATTATAGCCCCATTATCAGACAAAATCGATCGACTTACTGAAAATTTGGAGGCCTGGGCTCCTCCTGTGTATATATGTATATATATATATATATATATACAGTTATAATACATTTTGGTGGTCGCATTGGCGTTAGGTGTCATTGCAAATGAGAGGGAGGCGTGGCTTCAGCCTCTATTGCTTATGTTTATTTAAATGTTCACATGAATATTGTCATTGACAAACCCAGTCACTTACATAGCCCTTCCCCCACCCCCACCCCCACCCCACACACACTACCCCCTCCCGCACCCTTCACCCGCCCTCAACCCTCACAGCCACCCCTCCATCAACCACCACCACCCACTATCCACCGTCCCCAATTCAACCAATCCCCCAGACCCTCCCCCTACTATCCCCCCCCTGCCCTCATCCCCCCCCTCAGCCGCCTCCCCCCCGTTCTCCCTTCACCGCACTGTCCCCCCCCCCCCCCCCCCTCGGCTACCCCCTCACCCCCCTCCCCCGCCCCCACCCCCCTCCCCCCCCCCCCACCCCCCCTCACACCGCCCTCCCCCCGCCCCCCTCACCCCTCACACCCCCTCCCCCGCCTCCCCTGCCCCCCCCACCCCACCCCCCCCCCCCCCCCCCCCCCCACCCCCACCCACCGCACCGTCACTCCCCCCGACCTTATTTCCTGAACCGGCCACCCCCCCTCTCAAAGCTCATCCCCCCCGCCCCATCGTCACCCCCCCGCACACCTACCCCCTAACCCACTCTCACCCCACCCTACCCCACTCTACCACCCTCACCCCCCACCCCAACTTACCCAACCCCCACCCTGCTCTCCCCCACCCACCACCACCAACCCCTGCCCTCCCTCACCCCTCCCCCACCCTCCCCCACCCTCACCACCACCCTACCCCACCCCATGAGATCATCCTCGTAGGCACTTAAAACGGAACCCTCTATCTGAACACATCTAAGGGTAGCATCAGCGATGCGAACCCCCGCCCTCACACACACACGCATTACCCCCTCCCTCACCCTATCAGATCATCCTCGTGGGCACTCTGAACGGAACCCTCTATCTGAACACACCCAAGACCAGCATCCTAGATGCAAACTTGTACATCAGTGTTGTCTTCTTCTCCATCTTCATGGTGTACCTTGGCGGTTTCGGAGAAACCCCTATCTTCCTCTCTTATTTCCCGGTCTTCTACAAGCAGCGGAACTCAACTTCTAGTAAGAGGGGGCCTTTATTGTTTTGTCATTGTTTTGTTATATCATTGTTGCATAATTGTTTTGTCATTGTTTTGTTTTATTATTGTTGCATAATTGTTTTGTCATTGTTTTGTTTTATTATTGTTGCATAATTATTTTGTCATTGTTTTGTTTTACTATTGTTGCATAATTGTTTTGTCATTGTTTTGTTTTATTATTGTTGCATAATTGTTTTGTTTTATTATTGTTGCATAATTATTTTGTCATTGTTTTGTTTTATTATTGTTGCATAATTGTTTTGTCATTGTTTTGTTTTGTTATTGTTGCATAATTGTTTTGTCATTGTTTTGTTTTATTATTGTTGCATAATTGTTTTGTCATTGTTTTGTTTTACTACTGTTGCACAATTGTTTTGCCATTGTTTTGTTTTATTATTGTTGCATAATTGTGTTGTCATTGTTTTGTTTTATTATTGTTGCATAATTGTTTTGTCATTGTTTTGTTTTACTATTGTTGCATAATTGTTTTGTCATTGTTTTGTTTTATTATTGTTGCATAATTTTTTTGTCATTGCTTTGTTTATTATTGTTGCATAATTGTTTGTCATTGTTTTGTTTTACTATTGTTGCATAATTGTTTTGTCATTGTTTTGTTTTATTATTGTTGCATAATTTTTTTGTCATTGCTTTGTTTTATTATTGTTGCATAATTGTTTTGTCATTGTTTTGTTTTGTTATTGTTGCATAATTGTTTTGTCATTGTTTTGTTTTATTATTGTTGCATAATTGTTTTGTCCATTGTTTTGTTTATTATTGTTGCATAATTGTTTTGTCATTGTTTTGTTTTATTATTGTTGCATAATTGTTTTGTCATTGTTTTGTTTTATTATTGTTGCATAATTGTTTTGTCATTGTTTTGTTTTATTATTGTTGCATAATTGTTTTGTCATTGTTTTGTTTTGTTATTGTTGCATAATTGTTTTGTCATTGTTTTGTTTTATTATTGTTGCATAATTGTTTTGTTTTATTATTGTTGCATAATTGTTTTGTCATTGTTTTGTTTTATTATTGTTGCATAATTGTTTTGTCATTGTTTTGTTTTATTATTGTTGCATAATTGTTTTGTCATTGTTTTGTTTTATTATTGTTGCATAATTGTTTTGTCATTGTTTTGTTTTATTATTGTTGCATAATTGTTTTGTCATTGTTTTGTTTTATTATTGTTGCATACTGGTTTTGTTTTATTATTGTTGTATACTTGTTGTGGCATTGTTTTGTTTTATTATTGTTGCATAATTGTTTTGGCATTGTTTTGTTTCATTATTGTTGTACAATTGTTTGTCATTGTTTTGTTCCATTATTTTGTATAATTGTTTTTCATAGTTTTGTTTTATTATTGTTGTATACTTGTTTTGTCATTGTCTGTTTTATTATTTTTGTATAATTATTTGTCATTTTTTTGTTGCCTTATTGTTGTAACTGTTTGTATAATTGTCTTATTATTGTTGTATGATTTTTTATTTATTATTATTATTATTATTATTATGATTATTATGATTATTATGATTATTATTATTATTATTATTATGATGATGATGATTATTATGATTATTATTATTATTATCATTATTGTTGTTGTTGTATGATTGTTACCGTTTTGTCATTGTCTTTTTGTTTGTTTTGAATCCTAGAACTGGTGCCAAACACATATACTGAAATCAATGTAGTAAGCAGGTCTCTCTCTCTCTCTCTCTCTCTCTCTCTCTCTCTCTCTCTCTCTCTCTCTCTCTCTCTCTCTCTCTCTCTCTCTAAATCAGGGATGTTTCCCCTGCTTTATATAGCGAACGCTACTTGAGACCTCGTTTCTGAAAAATTATCGCCATACAAGATCCGATTTGAGATTCCTGCACTCAGACCCGAATCACTGCAAAGAACCAAATTTGACTCAATCCGCTACTTAGCTGTACCCCCATTACTTTTGAACCCAAGAGCAGCCCGGCAGGCGAGGGTTCAATTCATGTCAATCCATAATCAACCACCAAACCAACAAAACCCCTGCCCAACCCCCAAATGACCAAACCTAACCCACCAAACCAAACCCAGCAAACCCAACACCCGACCAGATATCAAACCCAACTTCACTGACCCTCATCCAATCTCAAACCCAAATTCCATAATCAACAAAAACCCTGCCCACCCCCCAAATTGCCAAACCTAACCCACCAAACTCAAGCCCACCAAACCCAACAACCCACCAAATGCCAAACCCAAATTCACCGAACTCACCACATCCAAAACCCACAGCCCTGCCTGGTGCTACTGCCTTTGTGAAGCCTTGATGATCCTTCCCGACAACTCCAAACCTAACCAACCAAACACAAACCCACAGCCCTGCAAAACCCAAATTACCAAACCTAACCCACCAAACCAAATCCATCAAACCCCAATTCACGGAACGCACTACACCCAGAACCCACAGCCCTGCCTGGTGCTACTGCATTTGTGGAGCCATCGACTGCCTCCCAAGCAACACCAAATCCAACTCACCAAACCCAAACCCCAAATAACCAAGCCTAACCCACCAAATCAAAACCACCAAACCCAACAACCCACCAAATCTTAAACCCAAATTCACTGAACCCACGGAACCCCAAACCCACTGCCCTGCCTGGTGCTACTACATTTGTGGAGCCATCCTCCACCTTCCCGACAACACCAAACCCAATCCACCAAACACACAGCCCTGCCCAACCCCAAATTAGTAAATTACCAAACCTAACCCACCGAACCCAACATCGGACCAGATATCTAACCCAACTTCACCGAAACAAATCCAATATCAAACCTAAATTCACCCAAACCTACCAAACCCAAACCCACAGCCCTGCCTGGTGCTCCTGCGTTTGTGAAGCCTTGGTGAGCCTTCCCAACAACACCAAACCCACCAAACTCAAACACACAGCCCATTCCAACCCCCAAATGACCAAACCTAACCCACCAAACCAAACCCAGCAAACCCAACACCCAACCAGATACCAAACCCAACTTCACCAACCCTCATCCAATCTCAAACCCAAATTCTCCAAGCACACAGCCCTGCCCAAACCCCAACTAACCAAACCTAATCCACCATACCAAACCCACCAAACCCAAAACCCACAGCCCTGCCTGGATCTACTGCCTTTGTGGAGCCTTGGTGCGCCTTTCCGACAACACCAAACCTAACCCACCAAGCACACAGCCCTGCCCAAACCCCAAGTAACCAAACCAAACCCATCAAACCCAAGATCTGAACAGATCTCAAACCTAACTTCACGGAAACAATTCCAACCTCAAACCCAAATTCAACAAACCCACAGCCCTGCCTGGATCTACTGCCTTTGTGGAGCCTTGTTGCGCCTTCCTGACAACACCCAACCCAACCCACCAAGCACACAGCCCATCCCAAACCCCAAATAACCACACCTAATCCACCATACCAAACCCACCAAACCCAATTCCAATCTCAAACCCAAATTCAACAAACCCACAGCCCTGCCTGGATCTACTGCCTTTGTGGAGCCTTGGTGCGCCTTCCCGACAACATCCTGATGTGTTTTTTGTGGCAGATCCTCGTGTACTGGCTGGTGGGATTTTCAACGACTGCTGGAGAGTGAGTGAGCAGGACATCTATGTTTTGGCGGAGCCCCCCCTTCTGGGGGGCGGGAGCCCCCAGGGTTACCTATTTGTCCATTTGACTGACCGACCGACCAACCGACCGAAAAATTGAAGCCTTACACGTCAGCCAACTGTTCCACAAGTAACTGGCTACATTTCTGTTGCCACCTGTCATTCCATTGCCAACACACTCCGCCAATGCTCCATGTCGCTTGCAACGCTGTATGGGACTT
The DNA here is from genome assembly GCA_013435795.1 of Chlamydomonas sp. ICE-L. Classification (NCBI taxonomy): domain Eukaryota; kingdom Viridiplantae; phylum Chlorophyta; class Chlorophyceae; order Chlamydomonadales; family Chlamydomonadaceae; genus Chlamydomonas; species Chlamydomonas sp. ICE-L. The sequence goes on from JACBWV010000223.1 coordinate 5,123,384, forward strand.
GTATGTGGCAGATCCTTGTGTGCTGCCTGGTGGGCCTTTCGCCGGCTGCTGGAGAGTGAGTGAACAGGGCATATAATAAATAATCTAATCTAATATAATAATATAGTAAATAATATAATAAACGATTAAATAATATAATAGATAAATAAAAAATATAAAAACAAATAAATAAATAAATAAATAAATATAATAAATAAATAAATAATATAATAAATGAATAAATAGTAAAATAAACAAGAATCAATCAATAAATGCATACTATACTATAATAAATAAATAGTTCGCCTTATCAGGAGGCCTGAGGTTGAGGGGGCCAGCCCGTTTGCTTGCACTGGGGCCAACCACCAATGGACAGGGCATCTAACTTGTATCTTCTGCCTGCGTGCCTTCCAGTCTGGTTGCCTGCTTGTCTGCCTACCTGCCTGGTTGCCTGCCTTCCTTCCTACCTGCCTACCTAGCTACCTACTTGCCTAATCGTCTGCCTGCTCGTCCGCCTGCTTGCCTGCCTGCATGCCTGCCTGCCTGGTTGCTTGCTTAATTACCTGCATGCCTGCCTGCTTTCCTTCCTGGTTGCCTACCTGCTTTCCTGCCTGACTTCCTGCCTGCCTGGTTGCCTGCTTTCCTGCCTCCATGCCTGCCTGCCTACCTCCCTGCCTGCTTTCCTGCCTGCCTGTCTGCCTCCCTGCCTGCCTGTCTGCCTGCCTGCCTACCTGCCTGCCTCCCTCCCTGTCTGCCTCCCTCCCTCCCTGCCTGCCTGCCTGCCTGCCTGCCTGCCTGCCTGCCTGCCTGCTTTTCTGCCTGCCACCCTACCCCACCCCACTACCACCATCCACCACCGTCCACCACCACCACCACCACCCCAATACACCCGTGCTCTCATGTGTGCAGCTTCTTCCTCTTCTTTCTGATCATGGTCGTTACATACACCTTCTCAACTGCACTCTTCCGCACCATTGCGGCCGGAACACGCGACAACATTCTGGCCCAAGCTGTTGCTGCGGCCTTTTTGGTCATGTCCATCAACACTTGTGGCTACACTCTCTCCAAGGGTGAGTACCCTAAACCCTAAACCCTACAACTCTGTGTCTCCATGGGTGAGTACCCTAAACCCTGAACCCTGAACAGGCCATTTTAGTCATGTCCATCAACACATGTGGCTACACTCTCTCGGTGGGTGAGTACCCTAAACCCTAAACCCTAAAACTCTGTGTCTCCATGGGTGGGTACCCTAAACCCTAAAACTATGTATCTCCATGGGTGGGTAACCTATACCTTAAACCCTGAACTTGCCTTGTTGGTCATGTCCATCACCACGTGCGCCTACACTCTCTTCATGGGTGAGTACCCTGAAACCTGTACCCTGAACCCTGAACCCTGAACCCTGAACCCCCGGCCTTGTTGGTCATGTCCATCACCACATGCGCCTACTCTCTCTCCATGGGTGAGTACCCTGAATCCTGTACCCTGAACCCTGAACCCTGAACCCCCGGCCTTGTTGGTCATGTCCATCACCACATGCGCCTACACTCTCTCCATGGGTGAGTACCCTGAACCCTGTACCCTGAACCCCCGGCCTTGTTGGTCATGTCCATCACCACATGTGCCTACACTCTCTCCATGGGTGAGTACCCTGAACCCCGTACCCTGAACCGACCTTGTTGGTCATGCCCATCAACAAATGCGCCTACGCTCTCTCGATGGGTGAGTATTCTAAACCCTACACCCTAAAACTCTGTGTCTCCATGGGTGGGTACCCTAAACCCTGAACCCTGAACCCTGCACCGGCCATTGTTGGTCATGTCCATCAACACATGCGGCTACACTCTCTGCATGGGGGTGTACCCTAAACCCTAAACCCTTAAACTCTGTGTCTCCATGGTGAACACCCTAAACCCTGAATCTTGAACCGGCCTATTCAGACAGTTGACTCAGATTCCATTACAGTTGCTTTTCATATTTCCGATACATATGATTTACCCTTAAGGGTTGAGGAAATAAGCACATGCAGGCTTCATCATTGTCAGTACTTATATTTGCAAAAGTAGGGGGCTTGCTTGCTGGACATTGAGACACTGCACGAGAGGTCCAGCGATCTTTCAGCTGGGGCCCCCATTGGTACAAGTGCTAGTAGATATATTTAAGGTGTATGCTGGGCCTTGTAAAGTTTTAGCTTTGTGTGCGATATTTCCTTTAATTAGGGGGTATATCACAACACTGGCTGGCTTTACTGGTCTTATCAGCTTTTACCATTAAATAAAGTCAACTGCACTATCTAGCTTGTAAGTCCAGACTGTTCAGGTCTGTCTTTGTGCTACTACCATATGCAAGAGTCACTGCAATTTCACAAACACGTGCCCTCAGGATAATAAAATTTCAGTCCCACTATGTAAGGAAAAGGAGTGTAGGGGGGACTGGGGGAAAGGTGTAGGAGTAAGGAGCATGTACAGGACAGCAGGCTTGGCTAAGTGATGGGGTATCAAGAGAAAAGAAGGAAAGGAAAAGGGGGGGCTCAGAGACTGGAGGCAAAGTTCAACTTGACCGACAGGTCTGGGATCAGATATGCCTTAATGGCATCTGATTTCCACCTACCTTGAGTTCTAATAGTCTCTAGATCTGCCCCATTAGCCCAAGCTGCTACTACACCTCCCCGTCTGAGGCTGTGCATGGCAAACCTAGCTGGATCTATGTCCAGTTTGGGGTGAGAGTGTGCAATAGCAGTGAGATAAGACTTCAGTCGATAGGACAAAGCCTGACCTGAAAGAAGGGGGGAGGAACTCGAAAAGCTGGTAAAGATCAAGGCTTAGGCAGCTTGGGGCACCAAAATCTTAGTGCCCCCAGTGACTGTGCACTTGATTATATACCGGGCAGGACAGTACTGCTGGAAAACACTGGCGGTGGTTACTCCTGGTTTTGCCCGGGGGTTTACGGATATTTGAAATATGAAGTCGTCCTGCGGAATCTTACGTCGCGCGTCTGAATACTCCATTTCTCACACTACTGTGTGGGAAATGCGGCTTTTGGTCATGTCCATGAACACATGCGCCTACACTCTCTCCATGGGTGAGTACCCTAAACCCTACACCCTAAAACTCTGTGTCTCCATGTGTGGGTACCCTGAACCCTGCACCCTGCACTGGCCATTGTTGGTCATGTCCATCAACACATGCGGCTACACTCTCTGCATGGGGGCGTACCCTAAACCCTAAACCCTGAAACTCTGTGTCTCCATTACCGCCTATGCCTATGGGAGGTACAAGCTAACCCCCCCAAGTATTAGGCAGCTAAAGGAAATTGGAATAACATGTTTATCCAACTAAATTTATAAAAGAAAGCCACGGCTTGCTAATTTAGTCGATCAATGATGGTGAGTACCCTAAACCCTGAACCTTGAACCGGCCTTTTTGCTCATGTCCATGAACACTGTGCCTACACTCTCTCGTGGGGGAGTACCCTAAATCCTGAACCCTGAACCCTAAATCGGCCATGTTGGTCATGTTCATCAACACAAGTGTCTACAAGGTGTTCAGGGTTTAGGGTATAGGGTACAAGGTGTTCAGGGTTTAGGGTATATGGTACAATGTGTTCAGGTTTTAGGGTATAGGGTACAATGTGTTCAGGGTTTAGGGTCTTTATTTGCATAAGGGTTGAGGGTTGTGGGGTGTTCGGGTCCTTTCTTTGAGTGAGGGGTGAGGAATAATGATAACGCCTGGTGGGGCATGGTATTAAGGGAGCCCGTTGTACGCGGGTGGGGAGCGGTCTCCTACCTCAACTGGACAAGCTACCATCGCGGTTGAGGACGACCTGTAACGCCAAGAGCGACCGAAGGGGGAGTCGAACCCCCGACTCTTCATCCTCAAGTGATCTGGTCTACCACTAGACCATTGTATATCACTGAAAGGGGGTGAGGGGTATTCAGGGCCATTTTCTGGGTGTGGGGTGTACTGGATCAATCCGCTGTGCAATGCGAACCGCGCTCTGTTGTTTTTGCTCAATTGATGTTTTCACCTCATCCTCGCATTCACCAGCTGACCTCATCCCACCGCCCATCTTGTCTGTAGAAAGCACCCCCCCCTGGTGGATCTGGGTGTACTAGATCAACCCGCTCTGCTCTGCTGTCTGCGCTCTGTTTTGTTGTGCTCAATTGATGTTTTCACCTCATCCTCGCATTCACCAGCTGACCTCATCCCACCTCCGACCTTGTCTGTAGAAGACATCCCCCCCCTGGTGGATTTGGGTGTACTGGATCAACCCACTGTGCTATGCTGTCCGTGCTCTGCTCTGCATACAGACTAATCAATTTTTCACCTCATCCTTGCATTCACCTGCAAACCTCATCCCACCGCCCACCTATGTAGGAAGCACCCCACCCTCCCCCCCCTGGTGGATCTGGGTGTACTGGATCAACTCGCTCTACGATGATGTCCGTGCTCTACTTTTCTGTGTTTGTGCTTCGATTTGTTCACCTCATCCTTGCATTCACCTGCTGACCTCATCCCACCTCTGACCTTATCTGTAAAGAGCATTCCCCCATGGTGGATCTGGGTGTACTGGATCAATCCACTGTGCTATGCGGTCTGCGCTCTGCTCTGCATTGAGTTCGACTCTCCCAGTTGGAGTACTATTGTAGAGTATGATGGCGTTAATAAGACGCTCGGCCATCTTGCACTTGAGCTCAGGGATTTCCAGACTGAGAGATGGTGGGTGCTGTCTTGTTCCCCCCCCCCCCGGGATTTCAGACACAAGATGTTGGGTGCTGTCCTGGTTCCCCGATTTCCAGACGCAATGGTGGTGGTGCGTCTTTGTTCCCCCCCCTCCCTTCCCGGATTCGCACTCCGAGATTGTGGGCGCTGTCTTGTTCCCGGATTTTCCAACTCAGAGATGTGGTGGCTGTCTTTTATTCCCGGATCCCAGGCTCCAAAAGGATGGTGTTGCTGCTGTTTCTCGGTTTACGCCTGTTAGATGGTGGTGCAGTTCTGCTTTCCCTGGATTTCCAGACTCAAAGATGGTGGGTGCTGTTTGTTCCCGGGATTTCCGAGCTCAGAGATGGTGGGTGCTGTCTTGTTCTCGGATTTACCGCTGTGATGGTGGGTGCAGTCTTGTCCCAATTTCCAGACTCATAGATGTTGGGTGCTGTCTGTTCCTTCCCGGTTGTCCAGACTCAGCGATGGTGGGTGCGGTCTTGTGCCCCCCGGATTTTCCAGACTCAGAGATGGTGGGTGTGTCTTTGTTCCCCCCCGGATTTCCAGACACCAATATGGTAGTGCTGTCTTGTTCCCGGATTTCCAGACCAGATATGTGGTTGCTGTCTTGTTCCCTCCCGGATTCCTGACGCAGAGATGGTGGGTGCTGTCTTTTTCCCCGGATTTTCCAGACTCCCATAGCTGATGGGTGCTGTCTTGTTGCCCCCCGATTTCCAGACACAGAGATGTGGGTGCTGTCTTGGTCCCAATTTACATACTCAGAGATGGTGGTGCTGTCTTGGTTCCCGGATTTCCAGGCTCAGAGATGGTGGGTGCTGTCTTGTCCCGGATTTCCAGACACAGAGATGGTGGGTGCTGTCTTGTTCCCGGATTTCCAGACACAGAGATGGTGGGTGCTGTCTTGTTCCCGGATTTCCAGACACAGAGATGGTGGGTGCTGTCTTGTTCCCGGATTTCCAGACTCAGAGATGGTGGGTGCTGTCTTGTTCCCGGATTTCCAGACTCAGAGATGGTGGGTGCTGTCTTGTTCCCGGATTTCCAGACACAGAGATGGTGGGTGCAGTCTTGTTCCCGGATTTCCAGACACAGAGATGGTGGGTGCTGTCTTGTTCCCGGATTTCCAGACACAGAGATGGTGGGTGCTGTCTTGTTCCCGGATTTCCAGACTCAGAGATGGTGGGTGCTGTCTTGTTCCCGGATTTCCAGCCTGTGAGATGGTGGGTGCAGTCTAGTTTCCCGGATTTCCAGACTGAGAGATGGTGGGTGCTGTCTTATTCCTGGTTTTCTAAGGAGAGGGGTGTGTGTGTGTGTGTGGGGGGGGGGGGGGGGGGGGGGGGTAGGGGAGTGGGGAGGAGGGTGGGGGGGAGGAGGTGTGTGTGTGTGGTGGTGGTGGTGGTGGTAGTGGTGGTAGTGGTGGTGGTGGGGGGGTAAGGTTTTACAGCTGCTGAGTTCCAACTAGAATTAAATAAAATATCTTTAATTTAATTTAATTCAAAGAGTCGTTGACGCTGCAATTAAAGGGTGTGTGTGTGGGGTGGGTGGGGGGTGGGGGGTGGGGGGGGGAGGGGGGGATTACCTGGGAAGTTAAAAACCACGAAGAGTTTTGAGAACCCAAATCCCAAGCATCCACTGAACAGCTATAATAATAAGGTTACGTTTTACTTAACAAATTAAGCTGGCCACTAAATTCTTACTCATGCAAAATACTCTGAATTTGTGTAGGTGGATTTGGATTGGACTAGCCTACGTAGTGGGCTGCACAGTGCTACTATTGGCCCTTCAGGCATACTTTCTTTCAGCTCTTGACGGTAAGTTGAATTTGGTTTGGACTAGCCTATGCGGTTGCATGCTTAGGTTCAATTTAGGTTGAAGTTGCATATGTGGATTTGCGTTGGACTGGCCTATGTGAATTTGGGTTGGACTAGCCTGTGTGGTTGCATGCACAGGTTGAATTTGGATTAAACTTGCGAAGCTGTATTTGGGTTGGACTAGCCTGTGTGGTGGCCTGCACAGGACGAATTTGGGTTGAACTTGCCTGTGTGGATTTGGGTTTGACTGGCCCATGTAGTGGGCTGCACAGTGCTACTATTGGTAAGACAAGCATACTTTCTTTCAGTTCTTGACGGTAAGTTGAATTTGGGTTGAACTTGTATAGCTGGATTTGGGTTGGGCTAGCCTATGTGGTGGCATGCGATGGTTGCATTTGGGTTGAACTTGCGTATCTGGCTTTGGGTTGGGATAGCCTATGTGGTGGCATGCACAGGTTGAATTGGGGTTGAACTTGCGTAGCTGCATTCGGTTTGGACTGGCCTATGTGGATTTGGGTTGGACATGCGTAGGTGAATTTGGGTTCTAGCATATTTTGGGGTACTAGCATTATTTTGTGGTACTAGCATATGTGGTGGCATGCATACGTTGAATTTGGGTTCTAGCATATTTGGGGGTACTAGCATTATTTTGGGGTACTAGCATATGTGGTGGCATGCATACGTTGAATTTCGTTTCTAGCATATGTGGTGGCATGCATACGTTGACTTTGGGTTCTAGTATATTTTGGGGTACTAGCATTATTTTTGGGTACTAGCATATGTGGTGGCATGCTTACGTTGAATTTGGGTTGAACTTGCGTACCTGCATTTGGGTTGTACTAGCATACATGGTGGGCTGCACAGTGCTACTATGGGCACTTCAGGCCTTCTTCCTTGAAACTCTCTATGGTAGGTTGAATTTGGGTTTGACTAGCCTATGTGGTAGGCTGCACAGGTTGAATTTGGGTCGAGCTTGCGCAGCTGGATTTGGGGTGGACATGCACAGGTGAATTTGGGTTGGACTAGTCTATGTGGTGGACTTCACAGGTCGACTTTGGGTTGAGCTTGCGCAGGTGGATTTAGATAGGACTGGCCGATGTGGATTTGGGTTGAACTAGCCTATGTGGTGGGCTGCACAGTTTGATTTGGGTTAGACTTGCGTAGCTGGATTTGGGTTGGGCTGGCCTTTGTGGTGGCCTTCACAGGTCGACTTTGGGTTGAGCTTGCGCAGCTGGATTTAGATAGGACTGGCCGATGTGGATTTGGGTTGAACTAGCCTATGTGGTGGGCTGCACAGGTTGATTTGGGTTAGACTTGCGTAGCTGGATTTGGGTTGGGCTGGCCTTTGTGGTGGCCTGCACAGGTCGAATTTGGGTTGAACTTGCCTATGTGGATTTGGGTTGTACTAGCCTATGTGGTGGCCTGCACAGTGCTACTATGGGCACTTCAGGCCTTCTTCCTTACAACTCTTGATGGTAGGTTGAATTTGGGTTGGACTAGCCTACGTGGTGGCATGCACAGGTTGGATTTGGGTTGAACTTGCCGTAGCTGGATTTGGGTTTGACCGGCCTATGTGTATTTGGGTTGGACTAGCATACGTGGTGGGCTGCACAGTGCTAATTTAAGCACTTCAGGCATACTTTCTTGCAAATCTTGATGGGTGGTTTAATTTATAATGATTAATAAATAAATAAATAAATAATTTTTCAATGGATTCATCATTTTTTTGTAGAATTAAATTATCTCTGAAGCATTAACTCACGGACCTCCTGCCTTCCTACCTTCAGACCCTCTAACTCCCAAATTTCCAACCCTCACTCCCTACCTTCCTACCCTCCTACCCTCAATTTTGGAGCCCGACTGCATGATTGACACAATTTTGTAAACCCCCGCTGGGCGCTGCGTGCAGATTTACGTTTAAAGCTGAGTCAAATGCACAACCCAATAGGAGGCTGTTGTGCTAAAAGCGAAACCCAAAACGACTTAGTACCCTGCTCACCGCCTGCCTCAACTTGATGTGGCTGTGCAGACCTGGGAAGGGATGCTTGGTTGGTTGGTTGGTTGGTTGGTTGGTTGGTTGGTTTGGTTGGCTGGAGCCATGTAACCCAGTTCAAGTTCAAGCTCAAGTGATCTGATCTTTCTCACCCAACAACTCAACCACCCAACGACCCATCCCTTCCCATGCAGGCGAACACCAACCAACCAACCAACCAACCAACCAACCAACCAACCAACCATCCCTTCCCATCCAGCCCTGGGAAGGGAAGGGAAGTGAAGTGAAGTGGAGCTGCTCAGTAAGACAAGAATGGGTAGGAGCATCTGCCTACCTTCCTACCTTCAACTCACCACCTCCCTCTTACCTTGATGTGGTTGTGCAGCCCTGAAGGGAAGTGGAGCTGCCCAGTTGCAGAACGAGGATGGGGAGGAGCACCTGCCTACCTTCCTACCTTCAACTCACCACCTCCCTCTTGCCTTGATGCGGTAGCAGGGATTTTGTTTTCTGCTATTTATAGAAATCACTAGTTTTTACCCCGTTTGGGCAAAAAATATTGCCATATTTTGTTGTGTGCCCTAAATGACTCTGAAAAGCTATAAAAAGCTATAAAAAGCTATAAAAAACTATAAAAAGCTATAAATCGCTGTCCCTGGAAGAGGCCTGTAACCATAAAGCTAGAAAAAACCACTTTCCGATTTGAAAAAAGAATCTCTGTGTGGTTGTGCAGACCTGAAGGGAAGTGAAGCTGCTCAGTTGGAGAACGAGGATGGGGCGGAGCATCTCTGCATCTGCCTACCTTTCTGCCTTCAACTCACCATCTAACTCACTATCGCCTTGGTGTGGTTGCAGGGATTTTATTTTCCGCTATATAAATAAATCCGCTATAGAAACAAACACTTTCAGATATGAAAAAGAATCCCTGTGTGGTTGTGCAGCCCTGAAGGGAAGTGGAGCTGCTCAGTTGGAGAACGAGGATGGAGAGGCGCATCTCAGCAAGGAGAAGAACCCAGAGAAGATCTCTGCTCTCTCCCACGACCCCTTCACACTTGCCTTCCGCAACATCAAGTGCTACGTTCCCAAGCCTGGAGACACGGTAGGTGCTTGTTTTACTAATGTACTACAGTACTTATGTACTACATGGGTGCAGCTTACGAACAAGGCCTCCTTGTTCACCTAGCCTGGAGACACGGTAGGTGCTTGTTTTACTAATGGTCTTCATTACGTGTGTACTACATAGGTGCGGCTTACGCACTAGGCTACCTTGTCTGACTAGCCTGGAGACAAGGTATTTGTTTGTCTTACTAGTATACGGCAGTACTTGTATACTGTATGTGCACGTTACGTACTAGGCTTCCTTGTTCACCTAGCCTGGAGACAAGGTAGGTGTTTGTCTTACTAATGTACTACATTACGTGTGTACTACATAGGTGCGGCTTACGTACTAGGCTACCTTTGCTTCCTAGCCCGGAGACAAGTTAACCCTCACCCCCCCCCCCACCACCACCACCACCACCACACACACACACACACACCGCACTCCCCACACACACCTCAAACACACCCTCATCCACCACCCACTACTACCCCCATTTCCCACTCCCTCATACATCCCACACACCCCTGAACCCTCAACCCACTCACCCCAACCCCCACATCACAGAAAAACGAGCTCCAGTTGAACTCCGGCGGCACGCAAGGCCGGTTACTCGGTGAAGGAAGGGAAAGCGGGAGGAAGAGGGGGGAGGGAAGGGGGGAGAGGGGCAGGAAGAAGGCAAATAGCGGAAGGGAAGAAAAACAAAGCATAAGAGAAAAAACAAAAAAAAACACAAAACATAAAAACAAAAAAAAAACAAAAAAACAAAAAAAAAAAAAAAAAAAAAAAAAAAAAAAAACACCAAAAACAAAAAAAAAGAAAAGAAAAAAGAAACAAAAAAAAAGCCAAAAAAACAAAAAGAAAACAAAATGATACTAAAAAAATAAAACAAACAAAAAAAAACAAAAAATAAACAAACAAACCAACACAGAAAAATATAAAGAAAAAAAAAGAAAAAAAAAAAAAAAAAAAAAAAAAAAACAAAAAAAAAAAAACAAAAAAACCAAAAAAAAAAAAAACAAACAAAAAACGCAAATAAAAAACAATAAAAAAAATAATAAAATCCAAACAAAAAAACAAAAAAACAAAAAAAAATAACAAAAACAAAAACAAAAAAAAGAAAAAAAAAAAACAAACAAAACAAAAAAAAGAAAAGCAACACCACTCAAAACAAAAAACACAAAAAAAAAAAAAAAAAAAAAAGACAACCAAAAAAACAAAACAAACACACAAAAAGCAAACCAAAAAAAAAAAAAAACAAAACCTAACAAACAATACACCCCCCCCCCCCCCCTCCCCCCCCCCCCCCCCCCACCCCCACTAACCCCCCCCCCCAACACACCACACACCCCCTTCACCCAACCCTCAACCACCCAACTCCAACCCAACACACACACAAGAAAACCGTAGCTCCAGTGCTGAAGGGCATCAAAAGCAGATTATCTCCTGGAAGACTCACCGCGCTCATGGGAGACAGTGGTGCCGGCCAAGACTAATCTCATGGATGTGCTTGCAGGGCGCATACCACCACACACCACCACCACACACCAAACACCACACAACACCTAAACACACACACATCCACCACCACCAACCCACTACCCCCCCCCCCCCCACCCCAACACACCCCACACCCAACCCCCCCCACCACACTCTACACTCCCTCCACACACCACAAAATCTAACCCACGCACACCCACCCAACCACCCCCAACCACTCTCATGGATGTGTTTGCAGGGCGCAAGACCAACGACACCATCACCACACACCACCACCACCACACACCACCACACCCCACCACCCCACACCCCACACACCCTCAAACGCACACGCATCCACCACTCCCCACCATCCCCACCCCACACCCCACACTCCCCCACACACCCTCAACTCCAACCCACACACCCAGCCCCAAACCCCACATCACACAGAAAACCGAGCTCCAGTTGCTGAAGGGCATCAACGGCTGCTTCTCTCCTGAAAAACTGACGGCGCTCATGGGAGCCAGTGGAGCCGGCAAGACCACTCTCATGGATGTGTTTGCAGGGCGCAAAGACCAACGACACCATCACCACACCCCACCACCACACACCCCACACAACCCCTCAAACGCACACGCATCCACCACTCCCCCCCCCCCCCCCCCCCCCCCCCCCCCCCACACACACACAACCCACACACCACAGAAAACCGAGCTCCAGTTGCTGAAGGGTATCAACGGCTGCTTCTCTCCTGGAAAACTGACGGCGCTCATGGGAGCCAGTGGAGCCGGCAAGACCACTCTCATGGATGTGCTGGCAGGGCGCAAGACGACTGGAAGAATTGAGGGCGACATTTATGTCAATGGCTTCCCCAAGGTCCAACAGACCTTCAGCCGTGTCATGGGCTACGTGGAGCAGTTTGATGTCCACAACAGACAGGTAGGAGGAGGCTGGGGTCGAATATCTTCGTTTTTTGTTTTGTGGTGTAGTGTAGTGTCGTGTGTGTGTGTAGGGGTGGGGGAGGGGGGGGGGAGGGCTTCCCCAAGGACCAAAAAACCTTCAGCCGTGTCATGGGCTACGTAAAGCAGTTTGATGTGCACAACGGACAGGTAGGAGGAGGCTGGGGTTTAATATGTTCGTGTTTTGTTTTGTGGTGGTGTGTGTGTGTGTGTGTGCTAGGGAGAAAGGGTGTGCGGAATGGCTTCCCCAAGGTTCAGAAGTCCTTCAACTGCATGATGAGTGCGATGGGCTATGTGGAGCAGTTTGATGTCCACAACGGACAGGTAGGAGGAGGCTGGGGTCGAATATCTTCGTTTTTTGTTTTGTGGTGTAGTGTGTGTAGTGTGTGAGTGGAGGGGCGGGGGGTGGGGGAGGGGGGGGGAGGGCTTCCCCAAGGACCAAAAAACCGTCAGCTGTGTGATGGGCGTCGTAGAGCAGTTTGATAACCACAACGAACAGGTAGGAGGAGGCTGGGGTTGAATATCTTCGTGTTTTGTTTTGTGGTGGTGTATGTGTGCGTCTGTGTGCGTGTGTGTGTGTGGGGGGGGGGGGGGGGGGGAGGGGGGGGGGGGGGGGGGGCACTTGGCTGGGAGCTTTGGAGGAGAGTTGCAAGGGGTTGGCTTGGCTTGGGTTGGGGTTGGGGGGACAGAGAGGCCATGGCATGCTGTTGCCTCACACACAGTAGCTTGAAGGTAACAGGCAGAGGAACAAGGTTAGACAGGCAGAGAGGCCATGGACATGCTGTTGCCTCACACACAGTAGCTTGAAAGGTAACGAGACAGGGCAGAGGAACAAGGTTAGACAGGCGAGAGGCCATGGACATGCTGTTGCCTCACACCAGTGCTTGAAAGGTAACAGGGCAGAGGAACAAGGTTAGACAGGCAGAGAGGCCATGGACATGCTGTTGCCTCACACACAGTAGCTTGAAAGGTAACAGGGCAGAGGAACAAGGTTAGACAGGCAGAGAGGCCATGGACATGCTGTTGCCTCACCACACGTAGCTTGAAAGGTAACAGGGCAGAGGAACAAGGTTAGACAGGCAGAGAGGCCATGGACATGCTGTTGCCTCACACACAGTAGCTTGAAAGGTAACGGCAGAGGAACGCGGTGCTTAGGCAGAGAGGCCATGGACATGCTGTTGCCTCACACACAGTAGCATGAAAGGTAACAGGGCAGAGGAACAAGGTTAGACAGGCAGAGAGGCCATGGACATGCTGTTGCCTCACACACAGTAGCTTGAAAGGTAACAGGGCAGAGGAACAAGGTTAGACAGGCAGAGAGGCCATGGACATGCTGTTGCCTCAACACAAGTAGCTTGAAAGGAACAGGGCAGAGGAACAAGGTTAGACAGGCAGAGAGCCATGGACATGCTGTTGCCCCACACACAGTAGTTGAAAGGTAACAGGGCAGAGGAACAAGGTTAGACAGGCAGAGAGGCCATGGACATGCTGTTGCCTCACACACAGTAGCTTGAAAGGTAACAGGGCAGAGGAACAAGGTTAGACAGGCAGAGAGGCCATGGACATGCTGTTGCCTCACACAGTAGCTTGAAAGGTAACAGGGCAGAGGAACAGGTTAGACAGCAGAGCAGAGGCCATGGACATGCTGTTGCCTCACACACAGTAGCTGAAAGGTAACAGGGCAGAGGAAACAGGTTAGACAGGCAGAGAGAGCCATGGGACATGCTGTTGCCTCACACACAGTAGCTTGAAAGGTAACAGGGCGAGGAACAAGGTTAGACAGGAGAGGGCCATGGACATGCTGTTGCCTCAACACAGTAGCTTGAAGGTAACAGGGCAGAGGAACAAGGTTAGACAGGCAGAGAGGCCATGGACATGCTGTTGCCTCACACACGTAGCTTGAATAACAGGGCAGAGGAACAAGGTTAGACAGCAGAGAGAGCAGCATGGACATGCTGTTGCCTCACACACAGTAGCTTGAAAGGTAACAGCAGAGGAACAAGGTTAGACAGGCAGAGAGGCCATGGACATGCTGTTGCCTCACACACAGTAGCTTGAAAGGTAACAGGCAGAGGACACAGGTTAGACAGGACAGAAGGCCATGGACATGCTGTTGCCTCACACACAGTAGCTTGAAAGGTAACAGGGCAGGGGAACAAGGGTAGCAGGCAGAGAGGCCATGGACATGCTGTTGCCTCACACACAGTAGCTTGAAAGGTAACAGGCAGAGGAACAGGTTCAGCAGAGAGGCCATGGACATGCTGTTGCCTCACACACAGTAGCTTGAAAGGTAACAGGGCAGAGGAACAGGTTAGAACGAGCAGAGAGAGGCATGCATGCTGTTGCCTACACACCGATAGCTTGAAAGGTAACAGGGCAGAGAACAAGGTTAGACAGGCAGAGAGGCCATGGACATGCTGTTGCCTCACACACAGTAGCTTGAAAGGTAACAGGGCAGAGGAACAAGGTTGACAGGCAGAGAGGCCATGGACATGCTGTTGCCTCACACACAGTAGCTTGAAAGGTAACAGGACGAGGAACAAGGTTAGACGGCAGAGAGGCCATGGACATGCTGTTGCCTCACACACAGTAGCTTGAAAGGTAACAGGGCAGAGGAACAAGGTTAGACAGCGAGAGGCCATGACATGCTGTTGCCTCACACACAGTAGCTTGAAAGGTAACAGGGCAGAGGAACAGGTTAGACAGGCAGAGAGGCCATGACATGCTGTTGCCTCACACACAGTGCTTGAAGGTAACAGGGCAGAGGAACAAGGTTAGACAGCAGAGAGGCATGGACATGCTGTTTCCTCACACACAGTAGCTTGAAAGGTAACAGGGCAGAGGAACAAGGTTAGACAGGCAGAGAGGCCATGGACATGCTGTTGCCTCACACACCGTAGCTATGAAAGTAACAGGGCAGAGAGGAACAAGGTTAGACAGGCAGAGAGGCATGGACATGCTGTTGCCTCACACACAGTAGTGAAAGGTAACGGGCAGAGGAACAAGGTTAGACAGCAGAGAGGCCATGGACATGCTTTGCCTCACACACAGTAGCTTGAAAGGTAACAGGCAGAGGAACAAGGTTAGACAGGCAGAGAGGCCATGGACATGCTGTTGCCTCACACACAGTAGCTTGAATAGGTAACAGGGCAGGGACAGGTTAGAGGCAGAGAGGCCATGGACATGCTGTTGCCTCACCCCAAGTACTGAAAGGTAACAGGGCAGGGACAAGGTTAGACAGAGCAGAGAGGCCATGGACTCAGCTGTTTGCCTCACACACAGTAGCTTGAAAGTAACAGGGAGAGGAACGGTTAGACAGGCAGAGAGGCCATGGACATGCTGTTGCCTCAACACAAGTAGCTTGAAAGTAACGGGCAGGGAACAAGGTTAGACAGGCGAGAGGCCATGGACATGCTGTTGCCTCACAACCAAGTAGCTTGAAAGGTAACAGGGCAGAGGAACAAGGTTTGACAGGCAGAGAGGCGCATGGACATGCTGTTGCCTCACACACATAGCTTGAAGGAACAGGGCAGAGAACAAGGTTAGACAGGCCGAGGGCCATGGACATGCTGTTGCCTCACACACCGAGCTTGAAGGTAACAGGGCAGAGGAACAAGGTTAGACAGGCAGGAGGCCATGGACATGCTGTTGCCTCACACACAGTAGCTTGAAAGGTAACAGGGCAGAGGAACAAGGTTTAACAGGCAGAGAGGCCATGGACATGCTGTTGCCTCACACACAGTAGCTTGAAGGTAACAGGGCAGAGGAAACGGTTAGACAGGCAGAGAGGCCATGGACATGCTGTGCCTCACCACAGTAGCTAAAGGTAACAGGGCAGAGGAACAAGGTTAGACAGGCAGAGAGGCCATGGACATGCTGTTGCCTCACACACCAGTAGCTTGAAAGGTAACAGGGCAGAGGAACAAGGTTAGACAGGCAGAGAGGCCATGGACATGCTGTTGCCTCACACACTAGCTTGAAGGTACGGGCAGAGGAACAGGTTGACAGGCAGAGAGGCCATGGACATGCTGTTGCCCTCACACACAGTAGCTTGAAAGGTAACAGGGCGAGGAACAAGGTTAGACAGGCAGAGAGGCCATGGACCTGCTGTTGCCTCACACACAGTAGCTTGAAGGTAACAGGGCAGAGGAACAAGGTTAGACCGGCAGGAGGCCGGACATGCTGTTGCCTCACACACAGTAGCTTGAAAGGTAACAGGGCAGAGGAACAAGGTTAGACAGGCAGAGAGGCCATGGACATGCTGTTGCCTCACACACAGTAGCTTGAAAGGTAACAGGGCAGAGGAACAAGGTTAGACAGGCAGAGAGGCCATGGACATGTGTTGCCTCACACACAGGCTTGAAAGGTAACAGGGCAGAGGAACAGGTTAGAGGCAGAGAGGCCATGGACATGCTGTTGCCTCACACACAGTAGCTGAAAGTAACAGGGCAGAGGAACAGGTTAGACAGGCAGAGAGGCCATGGACATGCTGTTGCCTCACCACACAGTAGCTTGAAAGGTAACAGGGCAGAGGAACAGGTTAGACAGGCAGAGAGGCCATGGACTGCTGTTGCCTCACACAGTAGCTTGAAAGGTAACAGGGCAGGGAACAAGGTTAGACAGGCGAGAGGCCATGGACATGCTGTTGCCTCACACCCAGTAGCTTGAAAGTAACAGGGCGAGGAACAAGGTTAGACAGGCAGAGAGGCCATGGACATGCTGTTGCCTCACACACAGTAGCTTGAAAGGTAACAGGGCAGAGGAACAAGTTAGACAGGCAGAGAGGCCATGGACCTGCTGTTGCCTCACACACAGTAGCTTGAAAGGTAACGGGCAGAGGAACAAGGTGACAGGCGAGAGAGGCCATGGACATGCTGTTGCCTCACCCACAGTAGCTTGAAAGGTAACAGGGCAGAGAACAAGGTTAGACAGGCAGAGAGGCCATGGACATGCTGTTGCCTCACACACGTAGCTTGAAAGGTAACAGGGCAGAGGAACAAGGTTAGACAGGCAGAGAGGCCATGGACATGCTGTTGCCTCACACACAGAGTAGCTGAAGGTAACAGGGGCAGAGGAACAAGGTTAGACAGGCAGAGAGGCCATGGACATGCTGTTGCCTCACACACAGTAGCTTGAAAGGTACAGGGCAGAGGAACAAGGTTAGACAGGCAGAGAGGCCATGGACATGCTGTTGCCTCACACAGCGTAGCTTGAAAGGTAACAGGGCAGGGAACAAGGTTAGACAGGCAGAAGGCCATGGACATGCTGTTGCCTCACACAAGTAGCTTGAAAGGTAACAGGGCAGAGGAACAGGTTAGACAGGCAGAGAGGCCATGGCACTGCTGTGCCTCACACACAGTAGCTTGAAGGTAACAGGCAGAGGAACAAGGTTAGACAGGCAGAGAGGCCATGGACATGCTGTTGCCTCACACACAGTAGCTTGAAAGGTAACAGGGCAGAGGAACAAGGTTAGACAGGCAGAGAGGCCATGGACATGCTGTTGCCTCACACACAGTAGCTTGAAAGGTAACAGGGCAGAGGAACAAGGTTAGACAGGCAGAGAGGCCATGGACATGCTGTTGCCTCACACACAGTAGCTTAAAGGTAACAGGGCAGAGGAACAAGGTTAGACAGGCAGAGAGGCCATGGACATGCTGTTGCCTCCACACACAGTAGCTTGAAAGTAACAGGGCAGAGGAACAAGGTTAGACAGCAGAGAGGCCATGGACATGCTGTGCCTCACACACAGTGCTTGAAAGGTAAAAGGGCAGAGGAACAAGGTTAGACAGGCAGAGAGGCCATGGACATGCTGTTGCCTCACACACAGTAGCTTGAAAGGTAACAGGGCAGAGGAACAAGGTTGACAGGCAGAGAGGCCATGGACATGCTGTTGCCTCCACACACAGTAGCTTGAAAGGTAACAGGGCAGAGGACAAGGTTAGACGGCAGAGAGGCCATGGACATGCTGTTGCCTCACACACCGTAGCTTGAAAGGTAACAGGGCAGAGGAACAGGTTAGACAGGCAGAGAGGCCATGGACATGCTGTTGCCTCACACACAGTAGCTGAAAGGTAACAGGGCAGAGGAACAAGGTTAGACAGGCCGAGAGGAGCCATGGACATGCTGTTGCTCCACACACAGTGCTTGAAAGGTAACGGGCAGAGCGAGGACAAGGTTAGCAGGCAGAGAGGCCATGGACATGCTGTTGCCTCACACACAGTAGCTGAAAGGTACAGGGCAGAGGAACGGTTGACAGGCAGAGAGGCCATGGACATGCTGTTGCCTCCCACACACAGTAGCATGAAAGGTAACAGGGCAGAGGAACAAGGTTAGACAGGCAGAGAGGCCATGGACATGCTGTTGCCTCACACACAGTAGCTTGAAAGGTAACAGGGCAGAGGAACAAGGTTAGACAGGCAGAGAGGCCATGGACATGCTGTTGCCTCACACACAGTAGCTTGAAAGGTAACAGGAGCAGAGGAACAGGTTAGAGCAGAGAGGCCATGGACATGCTGTTGCCTCACACACAGTAGCTGAAAGGTAACAGGGCAGAGGAACAAGGTTAGACGGCAGAGAGGCCATGGACATGCTGTTGCCTCAACACAGTAGTACTTGAAAGGTAACAGGGCAGAGGAACAAGGTTAGACGGCCAGAGGCCATGGACATGCTGTTGCCTAACCACAGTAGCTTGAAAGGTAACAGGCAGAGGAACAAGGTTAGACAGGCAGAGAGGCCATGGACATGCTGTTGCCTCACACACAGTAGCTTGAAGTACAGGGCAGAGGAAAAGGTTAGACAGGCAGAGAGGCCATGGACATGCTGTTGCCTCACACACAGTAGCTTGAAAGGAACAGGGCAGAGACAAGGTTAGACAGGCAGAGGCCATGGAATGCTGTTGCCTCACACACAGTAGCTTGAAGGTAACAGGGCGAGGAACAAGGTTGAGGCAGAGAGGCCATGGACATGCTGTTGCCTCACACACAGTAGCTTGAAAGGTAACAGGGCAGAGGAACAAGGTTAGACAGGCAGAGGGCCATGGACATGCTGTTGCCTCACACACAGTAGCTTGAAAGTAACAGGGCGAGAACAAGGTTAGACAGGCAGAGAGGCCATGGACCTGCTGTTGCCTCACACACAGTAGCTTGAAAGGTACAGGGCAGAGGAACAAGGTTAGACAGGCAGAGAGGCCATGGACATGCTGTTGCCTCACACACAGTAGCTTGAAAGGTAACAGGGCAGAGGAACGAGGTTAGATAGGCAGAGAGGCCATGGACATGCTGTTGCCTCACACACAGTAGCTTGAAAGGTACAGGGCAGAGGAACAAGGTTAGACAGGCAGAGAGGCCATGGACATGCTGTTGCCTCACACCAGTAGCTTGAAAGGTAACAGGGCAGAGGAACAAGGTTAGACAGGCAGAGAGGCCATGGACATGCTGTTGCCTCACACACAGTAGCTTGAAAGGTAACAGGGCAGAGGAACAAGGTTAGACAGGCAGAGAGGCCATGGACATGCTGTTGCCTCACACACAGTAGCATGAAAGGTAACAGGGCAGAGGAACAAGGTTAGACAGGCAGAGAGGCCATGGACATGCTGTTGCCTCACACACAGTAGCTTGAAAGGTAACAGGGCAGAGGAACAAGGTTAGACAGGCAGAGAGGCCATGGACATGCTGTTGCCTACACACCGTAGCTTGAAAGGTACAGGGCAGAGGAACAAGGTTAGACAGCGAGAGGCCATGGACATGCTGTTGCCTCACACACAGTAGCTTGAAAGGTAACAGGGCAGAGGAACAAGGTTAGACAGGCAGAGAGGCCATGGACATGCTGTTGCCTCACACACCGTAGCTTGAAAGGTAACAGGAGCGAAGGACAAGTTAGACAGGCAGAGAGGCCATGGACATGCTGTTGCCTCACACACAGTAGCTTGAAAGGTAACAGGGCAGAGGAACAAGGTTAGACAGGCAGAGAGGCCATGGACATGCTGTTGCCTCACACACAGTAGCTTGAAAGGTAACAGGGCAGAGGAACAAGGTTAGACAGGCAGAGAGGCCATGGACATGCTGTTGCCTCACACACAGTAGCTTGAAAGGTAACAGGGCAGAGGAACAAGGTTAGACAGGCAGAGAGGCCATGGACATGCTGTTGCCTCACACACAGTAGCTTGAAAGGTAACAGGGCAGAGGAAACAGGTTGACAGGCCGAGAGGCCATGGACATGCTGTTGCCTCACACACAGTACGTGAAAGGTAACAGGGCAGAGGAACAAGGTTAGACAGGCAGAGAGGCCATGGACATGCTGTTGCCTCACACACAGTAGCTTGAAAGGTACAGGGCAGAGGAACAAAGTTAGACAGGCAGGAGAGCCAGGACATGCTGTTGCTCACACACAGTGCTTGAAGGTACGGGCAGAGGAACAGGTTAGAGGCAGAGAGGCCATGGACCTGCTGTTGCCTCACACACAGTAGCTGAAAGGAACAGGGCAGAGGAACAAGGTTAGACAGGCAGAGAGCCGGACCATGCTGTGCCTCACACACAGTAGCTTGAAAGGTAACAGGGCAGAGGAACAAGGTTGACAGGCAGAGAGGCCATGGACCTGCTGTGCCTCACACACATAGCTTGAAAGGTAACAGGGCAGAGGAACAAGGAACAGGTTAGAGGCGAGAGGCCTGGCATGCTGTTGCCTCACACACAGTAGCTGAAGGTAACAGGGCAGAGGAACAAGGTTAGACAGCAGAGAGGCCATGGACTGCTGTTGCCTCCACCAACAGTAGCTTGAAAGTAACAGGGCAGAGGAACAAGGTTGACAGGCAGAGAGGCCATGGACATGCTGTTGCCTCACACACAGTAGCTTGAAGGTAACAAGCAGAGGAACAAGTTAGACAGGCAGGAGGCCATGGACATGCTGTTGCCTCCCACAGTAGCTTGAAAGGTAACAGGGCCGAGGAACAAGTTAGACAGGCAAGAGGCCCTGGCATGCTGTTGCCTCACACACAGTGCTTGAAAGGGAACAGGGCGAGGAACAGGTTAGACAGGCAGAGAGGCCATGGACATGGGTTGCCTCACACACAGTAGCTTGAAAGGTAACAGGGCAGAGGAACAAGGTTAGACCGGCAGAGAGGCCATGGACATGCTGTTGCCTCACAACATAGCTTGAAAGGTAACAGGGCAGAGGAACAAGGTTGACGGCCGAGAGGCCATGGACATGCTGTGCCTCACACACAGTAGCTTGAAAGGTAACAGGGAGCGAAGGAACAGGTATGTAGGCAGAGAGGCCATGGCACATGCTGTTGCCTCACACACAGTAGCTGAAAGGTTACAGGGCAGAGGAACAAGGTTAGACAGGCAGAGAGGCCATGGACATGCTGTTGCCTCCACACCAGTAGCTTGAAAGGTAACAGGGCAGAGGAACAGGTTAGACAGGCAGAGAGGCCATGGACATGCTGTTGCCTCACCACAGTAGTTGAAAGGTAACGGCAGAGGAACAAGGTTAGACAGGCAGAGAGGCCATGGACATGCTGTTGCCTCACACACAGTAGCTTGAAAGGTAACAGGGCAGAGGAACAAGGTTAGACAGGCAGAGAGGCCATGGACATGCTGTTGCCTCACACACAGTAGCTTGAAAGGTAACAGGGCAGAGGAACAAGGTTAGACAGGCAGAGAGGCCATGGACATGCTGTTGCCTCACACACAAGTAGCTTAAGGTAACAGGCAGAGGAACAGGTTGACAGGCAGAGGGCCATGGACATGCTGTTGCCTCACACACAGTAGCTTGAAAGGTAACAGGGCAGAGGAACAAGGTTAGACAGGCAGAGAGGCCCTGGACCTGCTGTTGCCTCCCACACAGTAGCTTGAAAGGTAACAGGGCAGGGAAACAGGTTAGAGGCAGAGAGGCCTGGCACTGCTGTTGCCTCACACACAGTAGCTGAAAGGTAACAGGGCCGAGGACAAGGTTAGACAGGCAGAGAGGCATGGACATGCTGTTGCCTCACACACGTAGCTTGAAAGGTAACAGGGCAGGGAACAAGGTTGACAGGAGAGAGGCCATGGACATGCTGTTGCCTCACACACAGTAGCTTGAAAGGTAACAGGGCAGGAACAAGGTTAGACAGGCAGAGAGGCCATGGACATGCTGTTGCCTCACACCACAGTAGCTTGAAAGGTAACAGGGCAGGGAACAAGGTTAGACAGCAGCAAGAGAGGCCATGGACATGCTGTTGCCTCACACACAGTAGCTTGAAAGGTAAAGGGGCAGAGGAAACAAGGTTTAGACAGGCCGAGAGGCCATGGACATGCTGTTGCCTCAACACAGTAGCTTGAAAGGTAACAGGGCAGAGGAACAAGTTAGACACGCAGCAGAGGCATGGAACTGCTGTTGCTCCACACAGTAGCTTGAAGGTAACAGGGAGAGGAACAGGTTTTAGACGGCACTAGGCTGGACCTGGCCACCACGACATAGCAGAAGCCCTAACGGCGGGACAGGTTAGCCATGAGGCACTGACGAGCCTGCTGTCAACACACAGTGCTTGCCCCCAAGGTTCAACAGGGCAGCAGGCAACAGGTTCGACAGGCAGAGACGTCGCATGGCCTGCTCGCTGCCTCACCACAATAGCTATGAAAGTCACGGGCAAGGAACAGTCTAGCAGCGCAGGCCCGGCGTGTTTCCTCACGCCCCCACACACAGTAGCATGAGGTAAAGCAGACCCCGCGCAGTTAGCCAAGAGCCTATGGACATCGCGTTGCTCCCGTCACCACACAGTTGCCCTGAGCCGTCGGCAAGGACCAGGTGACAGGCAGGAGGACCAGGTACGTCTTTGCCTCCACCTAGCCTAAGAACAGGGCGGGAACGAGAGTACAAGCCATGACCGCCGGTCCCCACGTGCAAGGTACGCGAACGCCCCCCCCCAGACAGCAACCCCCGGGCCAGCAGCGTTCCGCACACCCCATGCACCCCACTTCGTCCCCGTAGCTTGAAGGTAAAGGGCAGTCGTCCACCTTACCGTAGCGGCAGGGCCCAGGCAGATGTACCCCCCACACACAGTACTATAACAGCAGCGAGACACAGAAGGCATGCATGTTTGCCTCACACACATGCCTAAGGACACAACAGGTGCACAAGGCAGGCAGCGTTCCACAACCAGTAAGCTGAAGGCACACAGACACCAGTGGACAGCAGACCTGGACTCGCCCCCCCCTCCTCCAACGCTACCGCCCTACAGGTAACAGGCAGCGTAGCAGCCCCACGGGGCCATGGCGATCCGGCACACACACCAGACGCTGAGAACCCACCCAACACAAGCGTTGAGACAGGCACGGCAGAGCAATGGACATCACACCAACATTGCCACACAGCACAGAGCGCACCCCTGCACACCCCACCCCCGCACGCCCCATCCACACCAGAGAGACAAGGTTAGCCCCCTACGACCCTGACCCCGCCCACGGACCCCATGCTGTCCTCCACACACCACCCCCCCCCCCCCCCCCCAGTCCGCCTCACGCCCTCATGCTACCCCCCAACAGCCCCCCCCTACGAACAGCGGCAGAGGAACACAAGGTTAACAGGCAGAGAGCCATGGACTTGCTGTTGCCTCCACCACAGTAGCTTGAAAGGTAACAGGCAGAGGAACAAGGTTAGACAGGCAGAGAGGCCATGGACATGCTGTTGCCCCACACACAGTAGCATGAAAGGTAACAGGGCAGAGGAACACTGTTAGCCGCAGAGAGGCCATGGACATGCTGTTGCCTCACACACAGTCGCTTGAAAGGTACAGGGCAGAGGAAAAGTTAGACAGGCAGAGAGGCCATGGACATGCTGTTGCCTCACACACCGAGCTTGAAAGTAAAAGGGCGAGGAAACAAGGTTAGACAGGCAGAGAGGCCATGGACATGCTGTTGCCTCACACACAGTAGCTTGAAGGTAACAGGGCAAGAGGAACAAGGTTAGACAGGCCGAGAGGCCATGGACATGCTGTTGCCTCACACACACAGTAGTGAAAGGTAAAAGGCAGAGGACAAGAGGTTAGACAGGCAGAGAGGCCATGGACATGCTGTTGCCTCACACACAGTAGCTTGTGAAGGTAAAAGGGCAGAGGAACAGGTTAGACGGAGCAGAGAGGCCATGGACATGCTGTTGCCTCACACACAGTAGCTTGAAAGGTAACAGGGGCAGAGGAACAGGTTAGACAGGCAGAGAGGCCATGGACTGCTGTTGCCTCACACACAGTAGCTTGAAAGGTAACAGGGCAGAGGAACAAAAGGTTAGACAGGGAGCAAGACTTGTATTATTAATTAAATAACAAGTTGTAATTTTTTTTATTAAAAAACAAGATCAAAATAATTATTAGACAAAGTCAGAGGAACAAGATTAGATTCAAAGCTCCCAGCAAGTGCCCCACCCTCACACACACACAAGTGCCTTGCCCTCACACTGCATCGCACGGCACATTACACCATACCATAACACAGATATCTCAATGTTGAATTTAGAGATGAGTGTGTGAGGCAGAGGAATGTAGATGGCCTCTCTGTCTCTGCCTGTCTAACCTTTGTTCCTTCTGGCCCCTGTTCCTTTTTCATCAATCTAGACTGTGTGTGAGGCACAGCATGTCCCAGGGCCCTCTCTGCTCCTTCCTGTCTAACCTTGTTCCTCTAGCCATGTTACCTTTCAATTCAATCTGTGTGTGAGGCAACAGCAATGTCCATGGCATCTCTGCCTGTCTAAAACCTTTTCTCTGCCCTGTTTTAAACCTTTCATGCTAACGGTGTGTGAGGCAACGCATGTCCATGGCCTCTCTGCTGTCTAACCTTGTTCTCTCACCCTGTTACCTTTCAAGCCCTGTGTGTGAGTCCAGCAGTCATGTCCATGCCTAGCTGCACTGTCTAACTGTTCTCTGGCCCTGTTACCTTCAAGCTACTGTGTTTGAGTTACAGCATTTCCATGCCTCTCTGCCTGTACTACCCTTGTTTCCGTTCGGGCCCTGTTACCTTCAATCTACGGTGTTGTGAGGCAACAGCATGTCCATGGCCCTCTCTGCTGTCCTGTCTAACCTTGGTTCTCTGCCCCTGTTAATTTTCATGCTACTGTGTGTGGAGCCAACAGCCAAATGTCCTGGCCTCTCTGCCTGTCCTAACCTTGTTCTCTGGCCCGGTTACCTTTCAAGCTAACTGTGTGTGAGCACGGCATGTTCCATGGCCTCTCTGCCTGTCTAACCTTGTTCCTCTGCCCTGTTACCTTTCAAGCTACTGTGTGTGAGGCAACAGCATGTCCATGGCCTCTCTGCCTGTCTAACCTTGTTCCTCTGCCCTGTTACCTTTCAAAAAGCCGCCTTTTTTTACGGTGTGGTGAGGAAACAGCATGTCCATGGCCCTCTCCTGCCTGTCTAACCTTGGTCCTCTCCCTGTTAAATTTCATTCTACTGTGTGTGATGCAACAGCAATGTCCTGGCCTCTCTGCCGGTTCTAACCTTGTTTCCTACTGCCGCTGTTACCTTTCAAGCTACTGTGTTGAAAGAAGGCAACAAGCAGTCCCATGTATCTCTACTGTTCTAACTTGTTCCCTCTGCCCTGTTACCTTTCAAGCTACTGTGTGTGAGGCAACAGCATGTCCATGGCCTCTCTGCTGATCCTACCTTGTTCCTCTTGCCCTTTTCCTTTCCAAGCTCGGTTGTGTGTCAACAGAATGTCCATTGCCTCTCTCCTCTCTGCCTGTCTACCCTTGTTCCGCTGCCCTCTGCCCTGTTACCTTTTCAAGCTACGGTGTTTGGGCAACAGCCTTCCATGCCTCGCTGTGCTGTTCTAACCCTTGTTCCTTGCCCTGTTAACCTTTCAACTAATGTGTGTGAGGCCAGCAGCAATGTCCATGGCCTCTCTGCCTGTCGCCTTGTTTCCCTCTGCCCGTTTTCCTTTAAAGCTACTTTGTGTGAGGCAACAGACAGGTCCTTTACCTCTCAATCCTGTCTAACCTTGTTCCTCTGCCCTGTTACCTTTCAAGCTACTGTGTGTGAGCAACAGCATGTCCCATGGCCTCTCTTCTGTCTACCTTTTTTCCTTCTGCCCTGTTACCCCTTTCCAAGCTAATTGTTGGTGGTCAACATCATGTCCATGCCTCTCCGCCTGTCTACCTGTCCTCTGACCCTGTTACATTACAGTGCTACTGGCGTGTAGGCAACAGCATGTCCATGGCCTCTCTGCCTGTCTAACCCGTGTTCCTCTGCCCTGTTACCTTTCAAGCTACTGTGTGTGAGGCAACAGCATGTCCATGGCCTCTCTGCCTGTCTAACCTTGTTCCTCTGCCCTGTTACCTTTCAAGCTACTGTGTTGAGGCAACAGCATGTCCATGGCCTCTGGCTCTGCCTGGTCTAACCTTGTTTTCCTCTGCCCTGTTACCTTTCCACAGCCCTATCTGTTGTGAGGCTAACTGTGTGGGAAGGAACAGCAAAGCATGGGCCTGACCCTCTCTGCCTGGTCTACTAACCTTGTTCCTGCTGCCCTTTACTTAAACCGTTCAGCTACTGTTTTGAAGGCAACGCATGTCCATGCCTCTCTGCCTGTCTAACCTTGTTCCTCTGCCCTGTTACCTTTCAAGCTACTGTGTGGGGAAGGCAACAGCAGGTCCTGGCCGCTGCCTGCTACCTTGTTTTCCTCGGCCCGGTTACCTTTCACATTTCAGCGGACTGTGTGTGAGGCAACAGCATGTCCATGGCCTCTCTGCCTGTCTAACCTTGTTCCTCTGCCCTGTTACCTTTCAAGCTACTGTGTGTGAGGCAACAGCATGTCCATGGCCTCTCTGCCTAACTAACCTTGTTCCTCTGCCCTGTTGCCTTTCAAGCTACTGTGCGTGAGGCAAAAACATGTCCATAGCCTCTATGCCTGTCTATCCTTGTTCCTCTGCCTGTGTTACCTTCCAGGCTACTGTGCGTGAGGCAAAAACATGTCCATGGCCTCTCTGCCTGTCTAACCTTGGTCCTCTGCCCTTTTGACCTTTCAGCTAATTGTGTGAAGGCCAGCAATGTCCTGGCCCTCTGCCTCACTACCCGTTCCTCTGCCCTGTTTACCTGTCAGCTCTGTGCGTGGAGGCAAAACTGTCCATAGCCTCTCTGACTGTCTATCCTTGTTCCTTATGCCTGTGTTTCCTTCCAGGCTTCTGTGCGTAGGCAAAACATGTCCATGGCCTCTTCTGCCTGTCTTACCGTGTTCCCTGCCTGGAACCTTTCAGCCTACTGTGTGTGAGCAACGCAACATGTCCTAGCCTCTATGGCCTGTCTATAAATTTTTCCTCCTCCGCCTGTGTTACCTTCCAGGCTACTGTGCGTGAGGCAAAAACATGTCCATGGCCTCTCTGCCTGTCTAACCTTGTTCCTCTGCCCTGTTACCTTTCAGGCTTCTGTGCATGAGGCACTGCTCCTCAGTGCCTCTTTGCGTTTGTGTGATGCAAAAGCATGTGCTTAGCCTCTATGCTATTGCGTGAGGCAAAAGCATGTGCATGGCCTCTTTGCATGACTAATCGTACTCCTCTGCCTTTTTGATATCTCAGGCTACTGTGCACGAGGCCCTGCTCTTCAGTGCTTCTTTGCGCTTGCTCGAGGCAAAAGGATGTGCATGACCTCTTTGCATGACTAATCGTACTCCTCTGCCATTGCAATCTGTTAGGCTACTGTACATGAGGCAAGGCATGTGCCTGTCTAAACTCGTTCCTCTGCCTGTGGAATCCTTCAGGCTACTGTGTGAGAGGCAAAAGCATTTGCATAGCCTCTCTGCCTGTCTAAACTTGTTCCTCTGCCTGTGTTATCTTCAGGCTGCTGTGCACGAGGCACTGCTCTTCAGTGCTTATTTACGCTTGTGTGACGCAAAAGGATGTGCATTGCCTCTTTGCATGACTAATCATACTCCTCTGCCTGTGTTACCTTTCAGGCTACTGTGCATGAGGCACTGCTCTTCAGTGCTTCTTTGCGCTTGTGTGACGCAAAAGCATGTGCATAGCCTCTCTGCGATTGCGTGAGGCAAAAGCATGTGCATGACCTCTTTGCATGACTAATCATACTCCTCTGTCATTGTAACCTTTCAGGCTACTGTGCATGAGGCCCTGCTCTTCGGTGCTTCTTTGCGATTGCTTGAGGCAAAAGCATGTGCATGGCCTCTTTGCATGACTAATCGTACGCCTCTGTCATTGTAATCTCTCAGGCTACTGTGCATGAGGCACTGCTCTTCAGTGCTTCTCTGCGCTTGCCTGACGATGTGGGTGAGGAGCTGACGGCAAAGTTTGTGGATGAGGTGAGTCCCTTTGTTTGTCTGTCTGTCTGTCTGTTTATTACATTCACCTCAGGAACACACTTATCTCTGTTAGCTGTACTACTTGCCTGGCGTTGTGGGGGATGGAGCTGACGGCCAAGTTTGTGGATGAGGTGAGTCCCTTTCTTGGTCTGTCTGTCTGTCCGTTTATTACAGTCACCTATCTCGTTCCGGTGAATGGCTCAATGGTAGAGCATGTTGAAATGATGAAGGTGTGGGGTTCGAATTTCTATGCGTGCACTTTAGTGTTCGCGGTCGCTGTCAACCGCCATAACAATATCACATGATGCAATTTGTATGACATCATATGATATCATACTTGCCTTTGGTCAACATCAAATGATATGCAGGCCCCTGCATAGTGGCCACAAGGGCGTATAGGGCTAATAGGGTGTGTCCATAGAAAGGAGCACCATAGCAGGAGTACAAAAAACCTCCGAGCGCCATGCCTAAAAAACCTGAGGAGGGCTGCCCCCCCCCCCCCCCCCCCCCCCCCCATTAAATTGAATACCATTTTTTTGAAAACAATTGATATGGATTCGGAGGGGCTACAATATGGTGCACACAATGGCATCCTCGGATCTGCAGTGCCTGGATCGCGTGATATTTAAAAGACAGTTCTGCACTTCTGCCCCCCCCCCCCCCCACCCCCCCCCACCCCCCAGGTTGTCCAAGTACCTAAGTAACTCTTAGCCGTCGCTCGAGGCTAATAGGGCGAGTCCTTAAAAAGCAGCACCATAAATAAATAAACCACATGTGTATGTGTGTTACAGTCCAGGGGTAACCTACAAGTCAAAAGACGGTCGCCCAATCACGAAACATCAAGAAAAATCATAAGTGAACTGGAGGATTATCCATGTCCGTTTATGTAGAGGAGTCCTGACAGCCAAGTTTGTGGATGAAGCATCCAGTTATCTCAGGGATTGTTTTCCGTAATATAAGACCCTGTCTCGGCCAAAAGTATCGTAATGAGGCCTAAAAAACAAAAGTGAAATGACCTCAATGGACTAAAATCGACTGAAAATTGACTAAAATCGACTAAAATCATATTATGGATGCCCTAGGAGGAAGCAAATACAAAAACGTAATAAGGTTTGCTCTTTCCGATTCTTAAAAACATCACAGTTAGCTGGGTTGCAGCTCATCCTGCATACATTTAATTGGATGGCATAAAATCGAATTAAATAACACGACATTAAATAAATAGAAATAAATTAAAATCAATTGAATTCAGAAGTAATTTTATTTCATTCGGGACGCGCCACCAGGCGCCCTTAATCTGAAAAACAGATCACTGAGTTAGCTAGGTTGCTGCCCATCCTGGACAACTTTGAATAGGGCTAATAGGGAGAGTCCTTAAAAGAAGCACCATAAATAAATAAATGAAATAAAATAAGCGAGAAATTGACTTCAAATACATCCATCATTAAAAATCAAAAATAAATATCTCAGATATCTCTGAGATATTAGAAATAAAAAATAAATGTTACAAATAAAAAATAAAAATAAAATAACGACAGAGTGGAATTGACTTAAAATACAACTGTCGTTAAATATAAAATAATAAAATAAATAAACTAAGAAAAAATACGACAGTGTGAAATTGGCTTCAAATACAAGCGTCATTAAAGATGGAAAATAAAATTACAACAGGATTATGAAATGCAAGAAGAAGAAAAACGACAGAGAGAAATTGACTTCAAATACAATCGTCATCCTGGTGATAAAGATAAACAATAAATGTAAACAAATAAATACAACAGGCGATCCTGACAACAGAATTACAAATAAACAATAAACAATAAATTGACGACAGAGAAATTGACTTGGGAAGCAACTGCCATCCAGGTGATGGATTTGGTGGAGCTGAGGACCCTGGCCAATGCCCCCATTGGTGTGGCGGGTGTGAGCGGTCTGTCCACGGAGCAACGCAAGCGTCTGACCATTGCAGTCGAGCTTGTTGCCAACCCTTCAGTGGTGTTCATGGACGAGCCTACATCTGGTGTGTGTGTCTGGGTGTGTCTGGTTGTCTGGGTGTGTGGTGGTAGTGTGTGTGTGTGTGGGGGTGGGTGGGGGGGGGGGGGGAGGTTTATGTGTGTGTGTCTGGGTGTGTCTATGTGCCAGTCCACAGAGCAACGCAAGCGTTTGACCATTGCAGTCGAGCTTGTTGCCAACCCTTCAGTGGTGTTCATGGACGAGCCTACATCTGGTGTGTGTCTGGGTGTCTGGGTGTGTGGTGGTAGTGTGTGTGTGTGTGTGTGTGGGGGGGGGGGGGGGGGGGGGGGGGTATATGTGTGTGTCTGGGTGTGTCTATGTGCCAGTCCACAGAGCAACGCAAGCGTTTGACCATTGCAGTCGAGCTTGTTGCCAACCCTTCAGTGGTGTTCATGGACGAGCCTACATCAGGTGTGTGTGTCTGGTTGTCTGGGTGTGTGTGGTGGTGGTGGTGGTAAGAGGGGGGGGGGGGGTATATGTGTGTGGGTGTGTCTGGTTGTCTGGGTGTGTGGTAGTGGTGGTGTGTGTGTGTGGGGGGGGGGGGGAGGGTATGTGTGTGTGTGGTCTGCACCATCCATCAACCCAACATACTCTTTCTTCGTATCTCCCACCCACCCCACCCGCCACCCCACCCCACCCCACTCCATCCACCCACCCGCCCGCCACCCTCACCCCTGCAAGCCTGGACGCTTGAGCTGCTGCCATCGTAATGCGCACGGTGGATTCTGTCATCAAGACTGGCCGCACTGTGGTCTGCATCATCCATCAGGCCAACATGGACATTTTTCTTATCTCCCACCCACCACCGCTGCAGGCCTGGAAGCTCAAGCTGCTGCTATCGTGATGTGCACCGTGAAGTTGGTCGTCAAGATTGGCCGCACTGTGGTCTGCATCATCCATCAACCCACCATGCTCTTCCTCCTTATCTCCCACCCCGCCCCTACCAACCTCCAACCCCACACACCCCACCCCACCCCTGCAGGCCTGGACGCTCGAGCTGCTTCCATGGTGATGCGCACCGTGTCCATCGACAAGATTGGCCGCACTGTGGTCTGCATCATCCATCAGCCCAACATGGACATTTTCCTAATCTCCCACTCACCACCTCCAACCCACTCCAACCGCCTACCACCTCCACCGCAGCAGGTCTGGACGCTCGAGCTGCTGCGATTGTGATGCGCACGGTAAAGTCCGTCGTCAAGACTGGCCGCACTGTGGTCTGCACCATCCATCAGCCCAACTTTCTCTTTCTTCTTATCTCCCACCCACCCCCACCCTCCACCCCACCCCACTCCATCCACCCTCCCGCCCGCCACCCCCACCCCTGCAGGCCTTGATGCTCGAGCTGCTGCTATCGTAATGTGCACCGTGAAATCCGTTGTCAAGACTGGCCGCACAGTGGTCTGCACCATCCATCAACCCAACATGCTCTTCCTACTTGTCTCCCACTCACCAACCACCCACCACCGCTGCAGGCCTGGACGCTCGAGCTGCTGCCATCGTGATGCGGACGGTGAAATCCGTCGTCAAGACTGGCCGCACTGTGGTCTGCACCATCCATCAACCCAACATGGACATTTTCCAGGCCTTTGACGAACTGCTGCTACTCAAGCGTGGTGGTGAGACTATCTTCTTCGGCCCAATGGGAGACGAGCAGTTGCGCCTGATCTCCTACTTTGAGGGTGTGGAGGGGGTAGACAGGTATGCCCCAGAATGGTCTCAGATATAAAGAGTGTATGCCCCAGAATCGTGTCAGTTATAAAGAGTGCATGCCACAGAATCGTGTCAGATATAAAGAGTGTATATCACAGATTGGTGTCAGATATAAAGAGTGTATGCCACAGGATGGTCTCGGATATAAAGAGTGTATATCACAGATTGGTGTCAGATATAAAGAGTGTATGCCACAGGATGGTCTCGGATATAAAGAGTGTATGCCACAGAATGGTGTCAGATATAAAGAGTGTATGCCACAGGATGGTCTCGGATATAAAGAGTGTATGCCACAGAATGGTGTCAGATATAAAGAGTGTATGCCACAGGATGGTCTCGGATATAAAGAGTGTATGCCACAGAATGGTGTCAGATATAAAGAGTGTATGCCACAGGATGGTCTCGGATATAAAGAGTGTATGCCACAGAATGGTGTCAGATATAAAGAGTGTATGCCACATAACAGTCGCAGATATAAAGAGTGTATGCCAAAGAAAGGTCTCAGATAAAAAGAGTGTATGCCAAAGAATAGTCTCAGATATTAAGAGTGTATGCCAAAGAATGATCTCAGATAAAAAGAGTGTATGCCACAGAATGGTGTCAGATATAAAGAGTGTATGCCACATAACAGTCGCAGATATAAAGAGTGTATGCCAAAGAAAGGTCTCAGATAAAAAGAGTGTATGCCAAAGAATAGTCTCAGATATTAAGAGTGTATGCCAAAGAATGATCTCAGATATAAAGAGTGTATGCCACATAACGGTCTCAGATATAAAGAGATATTACAGTTTTAAGATGGGCTATAACCCCACTCACATGGGTTGAAGATTCATTATTTTAAGCCCGCTTCTATTGTGCAGTCTACTGGTTCAGGGTGGGTTAGAACCCCACTAACTGGATGCTTGGTGATTCATTCTGTTTAGCTAGCTTCTATTGTGCCGTCTAAAACCCTACACCCTACACCCTGTCTACAGGTTCAAGGTACAGGTTCAAGGTACAGGTTCAAGGTACCCCCCACCCTACACCCTGTCTACACCCTGTCTACAGGTTCAAGGTACCCCCCCACCCTACACCCTGTCTACACCCTGTCTACAGGTTCAAGGTACCCCCCACCCTACACCCTGTCTACACCCTGTCTACAGGTTCAAGGTACCCCCCACCCTACACCCTGTCTACACCCTGTCTACAGGTTCAAGGTACCCCCCACCCTACACCATGTCTACACCCTGTCTACAGGTTCAAGGTACCCCCCACCCTACACCCTGTGTACACCCTGTCTACACCCTGTCTTCAGGCTACAACCTCACTAACTGGATGCTTGGTGATCGATTCTTCTTAGCTAGCTTCTATTGTGCCGTCTAAAACCTTACACCCTACACCCTGTCTACAAGTTCAGGGTGGGCTACAACCCAGCTAACTGGATGCTTGAGGATTCATTTGTATATGCCAGCTTATATTGTGCCGTTTACATGTTCAGGGTGGGCTAAAACCCAGCTATCTGGATATTATCAAGGGATGAGGATTCATTATTTTAAGCCGCTTTTATTGTGCTGCCTAAAACCCTACACCCCAAACCCTGTCTACATGTTCAGGAAGGCTACAACCCAGCTAACTGGATGCTTGAGGATTCATTTGTATACGCCCGCTCATATTGTGCGGTTTACAGGTTCAGGGTGGGCTACAACCCAGCTAACTGAATGCTTGGTGACTCATTCTTTTTAGCTAGCTTCTATTGTGCCGTCTAAAACCCTACACCCTAAACCCTGTCTACAGGTCAGGATGGGCTACAACCCAGCTAACTGAATGCTTGGTGACTCATTCTTTTTAGCTAGCTTCTATTGTGCCGTCTAAAACCCTACACCCTAAACCCTGTCTACAGGTCAGGGTGGGCTACAACCCAGCTAACTGAATGCTATCAAGGGATGAGGATTCATTATTTTAAGCCCGCCTCTATTGTGCTGCCTAAAACCCTACACCCTAAACCCTGCAAACAGGTTCAGGGCGGGCTACAACCCAGCTAACTGGATGCTTGATGTTACTAGTCCTGCCGAAGAGGCAGCTCTCGGAGTTAACTTCGCCAAGATCTATGCGGCGAGTGATCTGTCGGCCGAGGCTGAGAAACGCCTGGACAAGGCTTGTCTGGAGGTAGATGGCAGCACAGATCTCCACTTCGACAACGAATACCCTGTGGGATACTGGAGGCAGATGAGGCTGTTGATCCAACGAAACTTAACCACCTACTGGCGCTCCCCCAACTGCAACTTTGTCCGCATGCTTATCACCATCATGACAGCTCTTGTCTTTGGCACTCTGTACTGGGATATTGGAACCATCGGGTGGGTGCATCTGATTCTACTACTAATTTAAATTGTATACCGTACTGCTCTCAAAATTTAACGGTTTAAATTGACGGGAGCAACCGTCAAATCGTGGCGTACGGTATATTACACAACGAAAAAACCGTCTTTTGCAACCGTATTTTGCAACCGTTAAATTTTGAGAGCAGTACGGTACTGTCCCCGCCACTCGGTACTGGGGTATTGGAACCATCTGGTGAGTTCCTGTGATAATAATTGTATACCGGTACAGTCTTCAGCACTCGGTACTGGGATATTGGAACCATCTGGTGGGTGCCTGTGATGATGATTATAATTATAATTGTTTAATGTAACTG
The DNA here is from genome assembly GCA_013435795.1 of Chlamydomonas sp. ICE-L. NCBI lineage: Eukaryota > Viridiplantae > Chlorophyta > Chlorophyceae > Chlamydomonadales > Chlamydomonadaceae > Chlamydomonas > Chlamydomonas sp. ICE-L. The sequence continues at coordinate 5,158,090 of JACBWV010000223.1, forward strand.
TCTCTGGCATTCTATCCTGGGATATTTGAACCATCAGCACTCTGTACTGGGATATTGGAACCATCAGGTGGTGTCTGTGATTATAATTATGATCTAAATTGTATACTGTCTTCAGCAGTTTGTACTGGGGTATTGGAACCATCAGTTGTGTTCCTGTGATTATAATTTTACTTTTAATTGTATACCGCTACTGTCTCTGGCATTCCGTACTGAACCATCAGCACTCTGTACTGGGTATTGGAACCATCAGGTGGGGGCTGTGATTACAATTATGATTTTAATTGTATACTGTCTTCAGCAGTTTGTACTGGGATATTGGAATCGCCAGGTATGTTCCTGTGATTATAATTTTAATTGTACACTGTCTCCGGCACTCTGTACTGGGGTATTGGAACCATCAGTTGCGTTCCTGTGATTATAATTATACTTATAATTGTACACTGTCTTCGGCACACGTTTTGAGAACATATATATTAACTAATGGGATTGTGCAACACAAGGTCTCCAATTTGACACGTAACATGACACACCTTTAAATAAATAAATAATTAAATAAATAAATAAACCTGACATGACATACATTCAAATAAATGTATAAATAAATAAATAATTGATTAATTAAACCTGACATGACATACCTTGAAATAATTCAATATTACCCCCCCCCCCCCCCCCCCCCCCCCCCCCCCTCACACACCCAACCCAATCAACCACTCCCAACCCACACACACATACCCACACTCGTACTCACACAATTAAATTCAGGGCGGCCACTTCAATTTGAAATGTAACACAATATGTAACACAATATGTAACACAATATGTAACACAATATGTAACACAATTCAGGGCGGCCACTTCAATTTGATATGTAACACAATATGTAACACAATATGTAACACAACTCGTAGAACTCGTGAACCCCTATTCACTTCACTTCTGTGCACTTTTGGCTGAATAGCCAGGCAGGGGAGCTACCTAGAAGCTGTTGCGCGTAGAACTCGTGATCCCCTATTCACTTCACTTCTGTGCACTTTTGGCTGAATAGCCAGGCAGGAGAGCTACCTAGAAGCTGGTGCACGTAGAACTCGTGATCCCCTTTTCACTTCACTTCTGTTCACTCATGGCTGAATAGCCAGGCAGGAGAGCTACCGAGAAGCTGGTGCACGTAGAACTCGTGATCCCCTATTCACTTCACTTCTGTTCACTTTTGGATGAATAGCCAGGTAGGGGAGCTACCTAGAAGCTGGTGCGCGTAGAACTCGTGAACCCCTATTAGGACAGCGTATCACAAGGACCAACCAACCAACCAACCAACCAACCAACCGAACACACACACACAAGGACCAACCAACCAACCAACCAACACCCCCCCCCACCCCCCCCCCCCCACACACACACATACACATACTATTAGGACTGCGCATCACAAGGACCAACCAACCAACCAACCCAAGCCACACACACACATACATGTACAATGGTACTCACACATTTTAATTCTGGGCGTCCTGGGATATTAGAACCAACAGGTGCCTGCCTGTGATGATAATGATTATAATCAGGCTATAATTATAATTGGGTTATGATTGCAATTACCATTGTAATTATATACCCATCCGCCGGGCATCCGCGCATACAAATCGAGATAAGGTGTATGTATGGTGATGTATTGCACATGTACTGCCAACTCAATTTTTTAATTAGATTTTTACAAACTTTGTATCATCAGCACCAGCCTCATCACCAGCCTCCTCATCATCATCCCTACCCTCATCATCATCACCACCCTCATCATCAGCACCAACACCGTCATCACCATCCCAACCCCTCATCATCATCACCAGTGATGTCATCATCATCACCCCCTTCCTCATCACCAGCACTAATACCATCATAACCATCCCCACCCCCATCCTCATCACCAGCACCGTCATCATCATCCATACCATCATTACCATCATCACCAGTGATGTCATCATCATCACCCCCTTCCTCATCACCAGCACTAATACCATCATAACCATCCCCACCCCCATCCTCATCACCAGCACCGTCATCATCATCCATACCATCATTATCATTATCACCAGTGATGTCATCATCATCACCCCCACCCTCATCACCAGCACCAACACCATCATAACCATCCCCACCCTCATCACCAGCACCAGCACCATCATTATCATCATCCCCACCCCCATCATCATCACCAGCATCATCATCATCCCCAACCTCATCATCATCACCAACACCGGCATCATCATCCCCACCCTCATCATTATCAACAGTAGCAGCAGCAGAGCCTACACCTTCATCCCCATGATCCCCACCCTCATCATCATCATCATCATCATCAGCAGCAGCAGCAGCAACTGAATCACATTTTATTATTTTTCAGGTCTACCGAGAAGGATGTTCTGAACATTATGGGCTAATATGTGTGTGTGTAGCCCATAATGTGTTACCCCCCACCCCACCCCACCCCCACATAACCACACACTCCTGTTTCAGGTCGACCGAGCAAGATAATCTGAACATTATGGGCTGCCTGTACGCGAGCACTACCTTCATTGCTGTTGCCAATGCGACAATTGTACTGCCTGTGGTCTACAGCGAGACAGTTGTGTACTACAGAGAGAAGGGGGCCAGAATGCACGCCCCATCAAACTTCGCAATCGCTCAGGTGTGTTATTGCTAGGAAACGGCAGCTAATTTTAGTGTTTGAAAAACTAATATTAACTAATTTTATTATAGTGTCACAATAATATTAGTTTTTCAAATAAATTGTAAATTCTGGTGAGACGGCTCGTCCGACTAATATTATATAATATGAATATCTTATATAATATTATGTATTCACTAATATTATATAACATAGCCAACCCCTAGTGTTAGTGCAGTTCCTGCATAATCAATGGATGGATACAAAAGATTGTTTGTAACAACATGCATACAACAAACTTCGCAATCGCTCAGGTGTGTTATTGCAGTCCCCGCGTAATCAATAGATGGAGACAAAATATTGTTTGTATGTATGTATGTTTGTTTGTATGTATGTATGTATGTTTGTATGTATGTATGTATGTATGTATGTATGTATGTATGCATGTATGTATGTCTGTATTTATGTATGTATGTATGTATGTATGCATGTTACAGTCCAGGGGTAGGCCAAATAGGCTAAAGGGACTTGCCCAACTGTTAGGAAGAGCTTAAAAAGAAAAAGCAATGATGAACTAAACCTTACCTGTTTGTAGCAACATGCATACAACTCCACATAGTTTATCGATGGAAGGAGGGATGGATGGATGGAGGGATGTCACAGTCCAGTGACAATTCCATTCGAACTGAATCCTCGGTGCTGCTGGTTAGTGTCGGGAGACCCACCTCCTGGGGTGAAAAACAAGGGCAGTTGGCTTGGCACCAAACTGGCCAGGCCTGGGTCGCTGCTTTGTGTAGGGAGACCCACCTCCTGGGGTGAAATACCTTTCACAACTAAAAATAAAAAAAGGGCAAATGTTCCAAAATATATCAATAAATATATGTCCATCTCAGGTATAGATAATAGCAATAAAAAAGTGTATAGATGTATAATGGTAGTAAACAATAGTAAATAAATAGGAAGAAATTATACACAGTATATGTGCCTATATTTATATATATACACACCCACAGTAAAATCACTGTCTTCCAGGTTGTATTCATCCTTCCTACTAAGTGTCTATCAGGGTTTGGTGGAGAACCCCTACATCATCCTTCAAGCCATTGTATACGCCCTCACACCCACCTAAACCACACACACACAGGGTTTGGTGGAGATCCCCTACATCATTGTACAAGCCATTGTCTATGCGCTCCCACCCACCCACCCAGCCACACCTACACCACACTCACACACACAGGGTTTGGTGGAGATCCCCTACATCATTGTCCAAGCCATTGTCTACTCGCTCATCGTCTACTGGATGGTCGGATTTGAAGCTGACGTTGTAAAGTTCTTCTGGTTCCTTGGCTTCAACTTTCTCAATCTGATCAGCCTGACGTACTTCGGCATGATGGCCATTAACCTCACCCCTGCACCCGAATTCGGAGCTGTCGTGGCTTCTTTCTTTATGAGTATCTGGAACCTGACGTGCGGCTTCACGATCCCCCGACCGGTATGTTTTGTGAATGTATATATGTACATGTATACATGTGTATCTATGTTACAGTCCAGGGGTAGGCCAAATAATCTAAAATAAATTCCTCGGCCGTGATAGGAAGGGCTTAAAAAGAAAAAGCATTGGTGAACTGAACCCCTAAGAATCGTATGTGCATGCATATATGTCTGTGTATGTATGTAGTGCATGTATGTCATTATAATTCTTGATCTGGTCAGCCTTGCCTGCTTTTGCATGATGGCCATTAACCTCCCCTCTGCACCCCAATTCGGAGCTGTCCTGGCTTCTTTCTCCATGAGTATCTGGATCCATGAGTATCTGGATCTGCCTTCCAGGGAACCCACCATCTACACACTGCGTGTAACCAACTAACGGTTGCAGATGTGTACTTGCTCATCGAGCCCTTCTCAATGGTGGACTTAGCGCTCGAAAATTCGCACTGGCAAGAAAGTTACACTAAGTACAAATAAAGTTGGGAAAACAGTCAGGCCCCCTCCCTCCCCCCCCCCCCCCCCCCCCCCCCCCCCCCCCCCCCCCCCCCGCCTCTATCTCGGAAGTTGGGAAAACGGTCAGGCCCCCCCCTCCCCCCCCCCCCCCCCCCCCTGCCTCTATCTCGGAAGTTGGGAAAACGGTCAGCCCCCCCCCCCCCCCGCCTCTATCAGTGAGTATCGACATGATGTTCTGTGGATTGACTATTGCTCTCGGTTCTCAATCCATATCGAACATGAGGTACAGCAGCTTTTTCTTGCCCCCCCCCCCCCCCCCCCCTCGTATATATACCAGGGTAATTCAAAGCGCGCGCTTTTGCGCTTTTGAGCGCTGACTTTTTGACCCCCTCTGTGATTTAAGCGCAGTTTTTTTCAACCCCTTGTGGGCGCTGCAAGCAATTTTTGCGCTTTTTGCACTACAAAGCGCAACTTTTTTGTTTTCAAGTGCGCTAAAGCGCTGGCCAATTTGGCCATTTGAAGTACCCTGATGTATACTAGTACGGTAGCCCGTGTGGCCGGTGGCCACCCCCCACTCCCATCCCCCCACCCAGGTCATGGGTCCTAGTCTGGTCTGGGTTACAGAACAGGTAACGCCCTTGCATGCCCCCCCCCCCCCCTCTCTCCCTTACACACAGCCAAGATATCAGCCATCTCCGCCCTCGCTCGACGCTCTCCTGCCTCTCCCCCCGCACCCACACCTCTTCTCCCTACCTATTCCCCTTCTGCTTCAGCTGTGGCCTCTACCTACTCCTTACCCCTCCCCATCCACACACTCTATTTCTCTCACTTTCCCCCCCACCACCATCCCTCCCCCCAACCACCAACATGCACACACAATCTCCTCCTCCCTACCTCGTACCCTTCACTTCACCCTTCACACACCCTTCACACACCCCTTTTGTATGTGTTGAATGTACAACCAATACCTGGCCATACTAATACGTCTATGCATGCCAATGCCAATGCCTGGCTACACCACGTGCTGACCACACCCATATCTGTATACATGCACAGAAAATTGCAGAGTACTGGGTCAGGTTGTACTGGATCACCTCCCCCCCCAACCCCAAACCCCACCCCCTTGTATGTGTTGAATGTGCAAGCAATACCTGGCCATTCCAATACGTCTATGCATGCCAATGCCAATGCCTGACCACACCACGTGCTGACCACACCCATATGTGTATGCATGCAAAGAGTATTCCAGATTACTGGGTTTGACTGTACTAGATCTACCCCCCTCCCCCACCCCCCTCGCATATGTGCTGAATGTACTGCCAATACCTGGCCACACCAATAAGTGTGTACCTGCCGATGCCTGACCACACCCCTATGTGTATGCATTCACAGAATATGCCAGATTACTGGGTCTGGCTGTTCTGGATCAACCCCCCTGCCTACGTTCTATATGGACTGTGTGCTTCTCAGCTGGGGGACATCACGGATTCGACGATTACATACGGAGGACTCACGGCAGACACTGAAATCACGGTGACTGTGGCTAAGTTCATGGAAGATGTCTGGGGATTCAAGTAAGCTGATTATTATTATTATGATGATTGTTATTATGATTATTATCGGGTTATATGAGATAATTTGTTTTATTATTATTATTAGTATTAGTATTAGTATGATTATTATTATTATTATTATTATTATTATTATGATTATGATTATTATTATTATTATTATTATTATTGTTATTACTATTATTATTATTAGTAGTAGTAGTAGTAGTAGTAGTAGTAGTAGTAGTAGTAGTAGTAGTATAAGTGGCAGTAGGAGTAGGAGTAGGAGTAGGAGTACCAGGTTATTATTATTATTATTATTGTTATTATTATTATTATTATTATTATTATTATTATTATTATTATTAATAATAATAATATTAATAATAGTATTAATATCATTTATTTATTTGCCAAGATCTTTGCATCACGGTGACTGTAGCTCAGTTCATGGAGAATTACTGGGGGTTCAATTCAATTCATTGTTAGCACAGTTTGTATTGGGCAACAAAGTGTGCATTGCAATATATCGGGAATGCGAGGATACTCATTGAGATCAGAGGACATTGCAGTGTACTGGGGGGGTCAATTCAGTTCATTGTCAGCACAGTGCATTGCAGCGCATCCAGGATGTGATGATGCTCATTGGGAGCAGAGTAGGATAGATGGCAGTGTACTTGGGGTTCATGTCAGTGCATTGTATGCACAGTGCATTGCATTGCAGTACATTGAGGATGCTCACTGGGGATGCAAGGATATTCATTTGCAGCAGAGTAGATTGCAGTGTACTGGAGGCACATGTCAGTTTATTGTTGGCGCAGTTCAGTGCATTGCACTACATCGGGGATACAAGGAGGCTCATTGGGAGCAGAGAAGATGTCAATATATATGAGATTCAAGTTTTCTTTTGAAGTAGCAGAGAACATTAAAGATAAATTTCTATGTGAGTTAATTGGTACTCATTGAGATATGAGCTTATAAATATGTGTGGTATGTGCTTATTGGGATATATCATATGAGCTTATAAACATGTGTGGTAAGTGCTTATTGGGATATATCATATGAGCTTCAGTGAGCTTACATATATTTGTGGTTTGTGCTTGTTGGGATATGAGCGTATATATATTTGTGGTAGGTGCTTATTGGGATATGAGCTCATTGGTTCTGAAATCCGGCAACTTCTAACTAAATTACAACTGTGTTAAACAACACCAGCGACAACATCAACAACCAAAAAGCAATAGCAATAGCAACAACAGCAACAACAGCAGCAGCAGCAACAACAACAACAACAACAACAACAACAACAACAACTACAACAACTACAACTACAACTGCAGTAACAACAGTAAAATAAATCCTGTATGTTTTCCCTCTTGCAGGCATAACTTCATCGGCTGGACTCTATTCATCCTCTTTGCCTTCGTGATCTTCTTCCGTGTTCTCTCCATCGTTGCACTCACAAAGCTGAATTGGCAGTCACGTTAGTCGCCGTAGTCGCTTTTCTTTAGTCACGTTAGGGAGGTTAGTCGCTTTAGTCGCCTTCCTTTTGTTGCTTTAGGCGCGGCGCTTTTCTTTAGTCGTGTTAGTCACTTTCCTTTCTTTGGGAGAGTGATTTGCGTCTGGCAGCCCAAGTGTCAGGCGGGACCTTTCTGTTAGCGTTAGTCGCTGTCCTTTGTGTGGGAGCTTCACGAGCTGTGAGAAATCTTCATGATCTTCTTCCGTGTCCTCTCCATCGTTGCACTCATAAAGCTGGATGGCAGTCACAAATAAATACATAAATTGTATGCCTTATTACGAGGCGTGAGATTGAGGGGGGCAGCCTGTTTGATTTCACTGGAGCCAACCACCGAAACATTAGTCACTCTCCTTTCAGTGGGATGGTGATATCCGCTTGACACCAGGCAATCCTCTTCTAAGACAAGAAATATTATATTATCAGCCTGGCTTATTTGTGACCTTCCTTACTTTAGGAGGGTGCTTGCCGCCAGACACCAAGCATACGGTAATCATTCTAAATTGTATAACAATTGTAAGACTTATATACCGTATGCGACTTACGTATTGGCTAATGGCATTTCCCCCTAAAAGTGGGTCTCAGAAAAGCATGGCAAAACTAATTTGGCAAAGGCGACTATGGCTTTGACTGTCTCAAGTTCAGACCTGAAATCCAGTTGGCAAATCGTTTTTTGCTTACAGGTTTTTGTTACGTTTCCTCGTAACATGTTCGCAAAGTAATCTTTACATGTTCGCAAAGTAGTCTGCCCAATCTTGCTGTAAAACCATGAAACAATTCAAACCAGGAGTATCAAACTTGCTGGAGCTTATTAGTCAGATAGATAGATGGCTCCAGCCAGCCAAATTGCTGCCAGCAATTTGGCTGGCTGGAGCCATGCATGTATCAAAGTGCAAGGTCAAGTTCATGTTTACAAAGAACGGGTATACCGGACAAATTCTCACGAGAGCACATATGAGCATCGCAATTGAAGAAAATGAGCTAAGGTTTTTATTTTGGGGCCAAAAGCAGCCAAAAGCTACGATTAACTGGTAACATTGTTCAACATTTCAAATTTGTACTATCCATACTTGTGCGCATCAGAGAGGGGCGCATACACAAGTTTGGGAGCAGAATTGTTGTCAAAAAATCGTGGCGAAACACGTGAGCATCTCAATGGATGAAACATTCCACTAGGGCACTTTCGCTATATCGCTATATCGCACACGGACCTCACCTCAGGGCCGTGCACCGAGGGCCGTGCACCGTCACCACCGGTGCCTCGATACAAACCCTGCCTCCCCTGTCCTCGTGCATCCTTAGACTGTAGATATGCCGATATCCTTCTGCGCATTCTTCACTCGTCTTTGTCTCCCATCCCCATTCTTAGTTAAGTTCCAGGAAGCTCTAACTTCCATGCAGCAGAACTGCTCCTTCCCACAGAAATACCAAATCCTTGGCATCAATCCTCACTCTGGCCCTACAGCCAGCCAAACCTTTATATGGCCACGCCCACCCCTCCTTCGCTACTTTGAGGAAGGCATCGTAACTTATTAGTTTGTTGTGGTTTCGATAGGCTAAGATTGGTCAACATGCATGAGGAGGATAGCTCTGGCTTGTCCTTTGCGGGCGGCAGATAGCTGAAAGCTTGCATGGCGAGGGGTGAGTGGTGGCCGCAATCATCCATGTTACAACATGCATGCATATGTGGTTGTATGGCTGCAACCACTTCATTAGTTTGCGCACCTGGTGTCACTTCGGGCGTGTGTGTGTGTGTGTGTGTGTGTGTATCATGGCTGGGATCCGCTATTCGGTAGTAGTTTGCATGCATAGTCCAGATGATACAATTTTGTGTTTTGCTGTGCCGTTTGATATCTGTGTGTGTCTATCAGTGTGTGTGTGTTTTTCCCCTTCTTATTTAGTTGCCCCGTGCAGTGAAGCTTTTGTTTAAGGGTCCGTCGACGTTTAGGATTTTCGCCTTCGAGGGTGGGTCTCCGTAAGCTAGAGCTGTCCTACCCGACTTTTCACGAGGGAGAATATAAATGAATATGAATATGATATAATCTACATATGTCGGCTTGTTGGAGGGCTGTGCAACTTTGCCTGCCACTGCCACCTTATCTGAAACTTCCTTAACTGAAAAGCCAACGAATAAATAATGGACAAAGTGAGCATTGCAACATGATTGCTGTACCGCCTACAAAATTATATATGGAACTGACTGATCTGATGGCTGTCAGCACAAGCATACCCAAGTGTGTGATTTATATAAAAATTTACATCTTAAGATTTGTAGCAATCTGTAGATCTCGTTTCGAAATGGCTCAATGGCAGAGCTCATTGAAATCATAAGGTGCAGGGTTCACGGGCAGGGGGAAGCTAGCCCGGATAACAGGTTTACCAGCCCGGGGGTAACCGCTTACCCCTAAACCCTAACCCCCCTAAACCCTTAAACCCCCACACCCGAGCTAGCTAACCCCGGGCTACCTTCCCCCTACCGGACTCACAGGTGCGCTTCAGTGTTCGCGGTCGCTGCCATCCGCCATGGTAGCTTTGTCCATGTGAAGTAGCAGCCCGTTCTCTACCGCCAAAAGACGTGGCTCCCTTAATACCACGCCCCACCAGGCGTTATCATTACTAGCAAGATGTATCAATCTGTAGATCTGGAAACATGCATATCTGTAGCATCTGTAGCAACGCTCGCATCTGTAAGAATGATCACATGAATGTGCAAACAGCTCTCGAGAGGCACGGCCGCCGACAAGGAAAGCAGAGTGATCAGCATCTGCTGCTGGGCACACTTTTGTGTGTGCGGAGCGTCGCAAATTGAGAGACTCGGTGCGACGCCAGTGTGACCACTGTGACGCGCTGACCCCTGACCCCCGTGGAGCGAGGAGCCTGGGGGGGGTCCTATTTCGGGGGGGGGGGGGGGGGGGGGGGGGGGGGGCATTTCTGACTACCGGTAGTTTAGCCAGACCCATGCGTCGCCATGCAGCGACGGAATGGCGAGGCGGTGTCGGTAAACAAAAGTGGCTGGGCGAGGTATTAATGACTCAGCAACCAGCGATACCGGAACATACTACTGTAGTAGTGGTTGGCCCCAGTCATGAGTGTAAGCAAACGGGCGGATGGCCCCCTCAACCTCACGCCTCGTGATAAGGCATACATATATTTGCTGTTGTAGGAAGCTGTCAAACTGTTGTAGGAAGCTGTCAAACTGTTGTAGGAAGCTGTCAAACTGTTGTAGGAAGCTGTCAAACTGTGGTCAATCAAATGGCAATTATCACAATCAGGAGATCCAATGCACCACACTTGTAGGAGAATCTCTATGCGGCCTTATTATGCAGCACATCAATCTCCCCACTATCCTTATAGGTAGCCTGCAAGCTCCCAAAACGAACCAAAGAACGTGTGGCGTTGGGCACCCAGGCCATGCTCATGGTCCTTCCTTCCATAGGCGCAGGTGTGGGCGTGGGCTTCGGCTCGGGCAAGAGCATGGAATGATGTTGCTGCATGGAAATCAGAGTCTTCAGGCCCTTCTTGAAAGCGTCAGCTGGAACCTTTGTCGTGGAGTACCGTGCTCCGTTGTACAGTGGACACACAATCTTGGCCACATTCCACAAGACAGCAAGTTGGAAGCAGCGATAGGTAGCGAAGCTCATGATGAACATCACTAGAGTGAATGCAAGCTGGAGGAGTCCGAAGATGCACACACGCCTCATAGAGCTTCCTTTGCGGATAGTGCGGTTCAGGATGTTGTTTGTCTTGGCTGCGCGGCTCGTCAGGGTTCTGTAGCTTGTGTGGTATCCCTTGGATACGATGAAGCGACGGAAGATGAGCTGTACAGTGATCACGTACAAGGTCTGCCAGAGGCAGTACGCCGCCAAAGGTGCTGCTAGGCACCAGATTAATGAGGTCTGGAGGCCCTCTACTCGGAGGAAGTTGGCGTGGGCTGAGCGAGAGGCGACCTCTTGTCCTAGGCCTCCCTCTTGGGAAGGGTCCCAGGAGAGAACGGCCCACACCTGCGAGAGAGCTGACCCCATTGAGACACCGGGGGCTAGCCAGCGGTGGGCGAACATAGCCAGTCCAGGAAGTACGTGCAAGAACGTGGAGCCCGTTTGTTGTTCATTGTCCATGACCCAGGAGTTCTGCCATGCAAACACTCCCCCGGCTAGGGGGCCCTCAGCGAGCATATACACTGCAGCCTGCAGCCTGGCGTCCAATGAGTTTGTTTGTGAGGCCTGCTTGAAGGGGCACTCATCCTCATGGCAGACACCGACGGAGGAGCCTGGATGGCCAACAATGATCTGGCGGATGAAGTATACAGCCACCATAGTGTTGGCAAACTGAAGGGTGGGGAGGGGAGGGGGAGGAAGGGGAGGGAGCAAGGGGGGGGGGGGGGGGGGGGGGGGGGGGGGGGGATGCATGTCAGTGTGTGTGTGGTGATAGGGGGTAGGGGGAGAGTGTGGTGGTGTGTGTGTGTGTGTGCGTGCATGCGTGCGTGCCTGTGTGTGCGTGCGTGCGTGCGTGCGTGGCTGTGGGTGTGTGGGGTGTGGGGTTGGGGTGTGGGGGGGGGGTAGGGGGGGGCATATCATAGCATGTGTTTGGTGATAGGGGGTAGGGGAAGAAGGGGTAGGGAGGGGGTGGTGCATGTCAGTGTGTGTGATGATTGGGGTACGAGGAGAGGGGTTGGGTGCGTGGGATGGGGGTGGGGCATGTCAGTGTATGTGTGTGGGGGTGATAGGGGGCAGGGGGACGTGTGTGTGTGTGTGGTGGTGTTGGAGGGGGGGGGGGGGGGGGGGGGGGGCATGTTTTAGGTGATAGGGGTAGGGGGAAAGGGGTGGGTGTGGGGGCATGTAAGTGTGGGTGTGGTGAGAGAGAGAGGGAGGGGGTGGGGGGTTAGTGGTGTGTGTCTGTTTTGGGGTGGAGGGGTGGGCGGGTGATTGTGAAACAAAGACAAGCCACAAGTCCCCTGTTAAAACAGAGCATGGAAAGATGTTGCATGCGGATGGAAGAGGTTTTGTGAGATGCGTTCGCGAGCATGATAGCAACTGGTGGGGCTCAGTCACTGAGTGTACTACTTCTGTCATTTTGGGCGGGGTTGTGCCATTCGCGTTCGCGTACGGTTTCGGATTCGGATTCGGTTTCGAAACCATACGGTTTTTGAATGTTGCATTCGGTTGTGCTGTAAATTCTGAACCATGAAGGCAATAGCGCGCGTCATGTAGTACCCTGGTGGCCCCACTGGGCGATGGGCGTTGAGAGCAAGTCATGCAAGCAACGACAAGTCGACAAAATGAAACTGGCACACTCGAATCGTTTTACATATCAGGGTAAGACATGAGTACTCACGTAGCAGTAGTCCACGAGAAAGAAGGTGAATTTCAGTAGGTTAAAGGTGTACACGCGGTAAGGCAGGACGGTGACGAAGAACAGGAAGAAGACGTGAGGCATCAGCGCGGGCGCAGACCCCAGCAGCCACAGCAGAGCGCCATAGACGCAGAGGCCGGCTGTATACCATGCTGGAGTCATGGGATCGATGAGCTTGCGAGCCACGGACTCCACGGCAGGCATGTCCTTCTTTGCGACTTGCGTCCGAGAGGCTTGGACGCGGAAGCCTCTGGAGGCAGCCCTTTCGAGCCCCATCTTGCAAATGTGAAAGAAATAAAGCAATTTGCCGAATCGGCGTGACTTTCTTTGTGCTAAGGGGTGGGAGATCGACGAGGAGGACGAAGATTAGCGGAGCCGTAGGGTTTTTTACGCCTATAAGCACGGATAAGTATGCGTCAGCAGTTGGTACTGCAGGTCTCCTTCGCCCGGTACAAGTGGCCTGTTGCCGCCTGTTGCCGGTCGTGCGTTCGGGGCTGTCAGAAACAAGGCTGGTGAGACAAGGACAAGAGGCAAGGACGAAGGCATATCGAGGCATACAGTGTTACACGCATCCTCTTAAGGGGTCGGTCACACTGCTTTTGGTCCGGCCGATTTTTGTCCGATTTGGGTCGATTTAACTTCTCACCAAAATCTTAGTGGTCACGCTGCAAAATCGATTTTGGTCAGGACCATAAATACAATACAATTAAATTTAAATTAATTTAAATACATTGAATTAAAGTTTCAATTCATTTCATTCGGGACCCGCCACCAGGCGCCCTTAATCGATTTTGGTCAGGACCAAAACCGGACCAAAAGCTAAAGCTAAATCGGACTAAATCCATTGTGTGTGTGTGTATGGGGGGGGGTGGGGGTGTGTGTGGGGGGGGGGCGAATTGGACCCCATTTACCTTTTGGTCCTGATTTTTGGCGGAGCCCCCTCTTCAAGGGAGAGGGAGCCCCCATATTTGCCCATTTGTCCGTTTGACCGGGGAAAAACTTGAAGCTTGACACGTCAGGCAACGGTCGCGAC
>JACBWV010000223.1:5180029-5209445 GCA_013435795.1 Chlamydomonas sp. ICE-L
TTGTGGGTGTGTGGGGTGGGTGTTTGGGTTTGGGGGGGGGTGGTAAGGGTGTATGGGGGGGGGCATATCATAGCATGTGTTGGTGATAGGGGGGTCGGGGAAAAAAAAGAAGAAGGGGTGGTAGGGTAGGTGGTGGTGCATGTCAGTGTGTGTGATGATTGGGGGTACGAGGAGGGGCGAGTGGTTGGGTGCGTGTGATGGGGGTGGGGCTGTCAGTGTTTGTGTGGGGTGATAGGGGGCCCAGGGGGACGTGTGTGTGGGTGTGGTGTTGTTGGAGGGGGGGGGGGGGGGGGGGGGGGGTGGGGGGGGGGGGGGGGGCATGTTTTAGGTGATAGGGGGAGGGGAAAGGGTGGGTGTGGGGCATGTAAGTGTGGGTTGTGGTGAGAGAGAGAGGGAGGGGTGGGGGGTTAGTGGTGTGTGTCTGTTTTGGGGTGGAGGGGTGGGCGGGTGATTGTGAAACAAAGACAAGCCACAAGTCCCCTGTTAAAACAGAGCATGGAAAGATGTTGCATGCGGATGGAAGAGGTTTTGTGAGATGCGTTCGCGAGCATGATAGCAACTGGTGGGGCTCAGTCACTGAGTGTACTACTTCTGTCATTTTGGGCGGGGTTGTGCCATTCGCGTTCGCGTACGGTTTCGGATTCGGATTCGGTTTCGAAACCATACGGTTTTTGAATGTTGCATTCGGTTGTGCTGTAAATTCTGAACCATGAAGGCAATAGCGCGCGTCATGTAGTACCCTGGTGGCCCCACTGGGCGATGGGCGTTGAGAGCAAGTCATGCAAGCAACGACAAGTCGACAAAATGAAACTGGCACACTCGAATCGTTTTACATATCAGGGTAAGACATGAGTACTCACGTAGCAGTAGTCCACGAGAAAGAAGGTGAATTTCAGTAGGTTAAAGGTGTGTACACGCGGTAAGGCAGGACGGTGACGAAGAACAGGAAGAAGACGTGAGGCATCAGCGCGGGCGCAGACCCCAGCAGCCACAGCAGAGCGCCATAGACGCAGAGGCCGGCTGTATACCATGCTGGAGTCATGGGATCGATGAGCTTGCGAGCCACGGACTCCACGGCAGGCATGTCCTTCTTTGCGACTTGCGTCCGAGAGGCTTGGACGCGGAAGCCTCTGGAGGCAGCCCTTTCGAGCCCCATCTTGCAAATGTGAAAGAAATAAAGCAATTTGCCGAATCGGCGTGACTTTCTTTGTGCTAAGGGGTGGGAGATCGACGAGGAGGACGAAGATTAGCGGAGCCGTAGGGTTTTTTACGCCTATAAGCACGGATAAGTATGCGTCAGCAGTTGGTACTGCAGGTCTCCTTCGCCCGGTACAAGTGGCCTGTTGCCGCCTGTTGCCGGTCGTGCGTTCGGGGCTGTCAGAAACAAGGCTGGTGAGACAAGGACAAGAGGCAAGGACGAAGGCATATCGAGGCATACAGTGTTACACGCATCCTCTTAAGGGGTCGGTCACACTGCTTTTGGTCCGGCCGATTTTTGTCCGATTTGGGTCGATTTAACTTCTCACCAAAATCTTAGTGGTCACGCTGCAAAATCGATTTTGGTCAGGACCATAAATACAATACAATTAAATTTAAATTAATTTAAATACATTGAATTAAAGTTTCAATTCATTTCATTCGGGACCCGCCACCAGGCGCCCTTAATCGATTTTGGTCAGGACCAAACCGGACCAAAAGCTAAAGCTAAATCGGACTAAATCCATTGTGTGTGTGTGTATGGGGGGGGGTGGGGGTGTGTGTGGGGGGGGGGAATTGGACCCCATTTACCTTTTGGTCCTGATTTTTGGCGGAGCCCCCTCTTCAAGGGAGAGGGAGCCCCCATATTTGCCCATTTGTCCGTTTGACCGGGGAAAAACTTGAAGCTTGACACGTCAGGCAACGGTCGCGTAACTAACTCGCTTCGGTCAGCTCCATCATTGCCACCTTATGTTTCGTTGCTAACACACTCCGCCAATTTTCCGCGTCGCTTGCGGCGCTGCATAGGCCTTGTTGTCTGGAACTTTATGTTGTTTTCTGTTAAGACTATCTTGTCAATATCTTCATTTTTTTACTCATCTTTTCCTATCGGATTCTTAATTATTATTGCTTCTAGTCTTCTATTTTTCAGAGGGTGCGGCACAGTCGCAAGCTGATTTGTGTTGAGATGTGGCCCAAATAACTGCAAATGAGAAGGAACGTGTTACATAAATTGTAAAAAAAAAAAATCATCAAACTCTCTCTCGCTATTGGGGAAGTCTCTTCATCCTGTTGGGCTTGCACATGATCAATAGGGTGCTCTCAAGCAACTGCCTACTACAAGCTTTTTCAATGCCTTTTCGTTCCAGCCTTACTTGTCACGGTTGGGCAAGTCTCTTAGCCTATTTGGATTACCTCTGGACTGTCACAAACTGACCTAGACATGTCATAGGCTGACCCCTATACTAGAAACCGGGGCTTGGGCAGCCTAGGTTTCGAGGTAAGTTTCTGCGTCAGAAATAGGATGATGCCTGCTATCCCTCAAATCCGAGTGGGCCATGAAAAAGGTTTCCCAGCTGTGCGTGTGTGTAGGTTACGGACCCAACCCCGAGCACCCTCTCCACGTAGGAAGGTAGCAAGTTCCTTTTGTGACCAGATGCACCCATGGTACCAGGTACCCAATTGACTGTGTTGATATCAGAGGGAACAACAGGTTCCACCTGCATGTCTTGAGGATAAGGATGCCTGCGCTCCAAGAAGCTGTGCAAGGCACAACAGCATATCCATATCTAAGAAACATTGGACGCGGTTTCAGGTTTTTGAAGACGTGTGCTGTACAGTAGCCTAAACCGACCCTTCAGTCTACCGAATGCACACTCAACAACCCGCCTAGTCCTAATCCAAGCATAGTTGAAGTTGAACTGGGCAGGTGTAGGTTTGCCCACCTCATAACACTTCATCAGGTGCTCTGTCAGCTAGCTGCCGTTATGATCTACCCTACCGGCAGCTGACAGTATGACCTAACCCAGTTCTGCTGTGCTAAATGAGCAAGCTCCCAAGCTCGTGATGTACTGTATACTGTACTGCGTACTGCTGCTGTACTGTGTACTGCTGCTGTACTATATGAGCAAGCTCCCAAGCTCGTGATATACTGTATGCTGTACTGTGTACTGCTGCTGTACTGTATGAGCAAGCTCCCAAGCTCGTGATGTACTGTACTGTGTACTGCTGCTGTACTGTATGAGCAAGCTCCCAAGCTTGTGCTGTACTGTGTACTGCTGCTATACTGTATGAGCAAGCTCCCAAGCTTGTGATGTGACAAAGTTATCTCTTAAAATATACCACATCTGATATTAGCTCTTCCCATCCGGCCACGCAGATCTTGACGCCCACTTTAAAAACAAAATTGTGACTTCAACTGCAGGAGGTGGGTCTCCCGACACAAATCAGCGACACCGAGGAATGGCGTTGCCACTGCTACAAGAGAGTAGGCGCTGCCCACCCCGACAATAAACAATCTTTGCACTTGCACTTTTTATTTCAAACCCGAACAATCGTTTTACCGACAGGGGCCCTGAGTACATGCTAAAGCGAAGAGCAAAATTAAATGATACCAACACCAGCCTAGCTATGAATTTGCTAAAATTAGTTATGGAGTTGCCAACCACCCAGAGATCGGGCTCCTCCCATCTGGCCACGCAGATCTTGCTTGCTGCCTACTAATAGACACTGCAATGAAATCAACCCAACCCAACCCAACCCAACCCAAGCCTAGTTATGGATTTGCAAACCACCCAGAGATCGGGCTCCTCCCATCTGGCCACGCAGGTCTTGCCGCCCACTGCCCGCCCCGACAATAAACGATCTTTGCGCTTGCACTTTGTCCCCACTCCTACCCACAAACCCTGAGCCCCCTGTCTGCAGCTCGATCACATCCTTGGCTCCAAGCGTGTGGCCTGGGGTGTGGTAGGGTGGAAGGTGTGATGAGTATGATGGGTGTGATGGGTGTGATGGCTCCAAGCGTGTGGCCTGGGGTGTGGTAGGGTGGAAGGTGTGATGAGTGTGATGGGTGTGATGGGTGTGATGGCTCCAAGCGTGTGGCCTGGGGTGTGGTAGGGTGGAAGGTGTGATGGGTGTGATGGGTGTGATGGCTCCAAGCATGTGGCCTGGGGTGTGGTAGGGTGGAAGGTGTGATGGGTGTGATGGCTCCAAGCATGTGGCCTGGGGTGTGGTAGGGTGGAAGGTGTGATGGGTGTGATGGCTCCAAGCGTGTGGCCTAGGGTGTGGTAGGGTGGAAGGTGTGATGGGTGTGATGGCTCCAAGCGTGTGGCCTGGGGTGTGGTAGGGTGGAAGGTGTGATGGGTGTGATGGCTCCAAGCGTGTGGCCTGGGGTGTGGTAGGGTGCACGGTGTGATGGGTGTGATGGATTGTAGATATAGAGGTGTGGTGCATGTGATGGTGTTGGAGGTGGAAGGTGTGATGGGTGTGGTGTGGTAGAAAGTGTGATGGGTGTGATGGATTGTGGAGATATAGGTGTGGTGCATGTGCCTGTGTCTGCGTCAGACAAAAACAAACTCCGCTGCGCGTGGTTATTAAACAATATGGGAAACACACAAACACACTGATAGACACACACAGAATAAATGGCACAAAAATGGCACAGCAAACAGATGGAGATACAGGTAGGGTGCATGTGATGGTGGTGGAGGTGGAAGGGGTGATTTGCGTGGTGGATGGGAAACACACATACACACACACATGATAGACACACACAGAAATGGCACAGCAAGAAGATGGTGATAGAGGTAGGGTGCATGTGATGGTGGTGGAGGTGGATTTGCGTGGTGGATTTGCGTGGTGGATGGGATCTGGGTGGTGGAGGTGGATTTGCGTGGTGGATGGGATCTGGGTGGTGGAGGTGGATTTGCGTGGTGGATGGGATCTGGGTGGTGGTGGTGGTGGATTTGCGTGGTGGATGGGATCTGGGTGGTGGTGGTGGATTTGCGTGGTGGATGGGATCTGGGTGGTGGAGGTGGATTTGCGTGGTGGATGGGAAAGTTTGAAATTGAGTTTGAGGTGATGGTGGGTATTTCATTTGTTGAAGTTGAGGTTGAGGTTATGGTTGAGTTTGAGGTGGTGGTGGTGGTGGGTATATAAGATGGTTTAAATTGAGGTTGGGGTTATCGTTGAGTTTGAGGTGGTGGTGGGTATTTCTTATGCTTGAAATTGAGGTTGGGGTTATCGTTGAGTTTGAGGTGGTGGTGGGTATTTCTTATCCTTGAAATTGAGGTTGGGGTTATCGTTGAGTTTGAGTTTGAGATGGTGGTGGTCATTTCAGATAGTTGAAATTAAGGTTTAGGTTGAGGTGATGGTTAGTGCATTAGGTCTGAGGTCTGTTGGTAGCCAACACTGTATGTATGTTACAGTCTGAACCTGAGCCTGAACCTACCATCAGACACGTCCTCCTTCTTGAACTGCTTCACGTACGTCAACTACATGTCTGTCTGTCTGTCTGTCTGTCTGTCTGTCTGTCTGTCTGTCTGTATGCATGTATGTATGCATGTACCGACGGGGGCCCTGAGTTTGTGCTGCAGGGATCATTTAATTCTACAATACAACCTACCATCATACACTCCCTCCTTCTTGAACAGCTTCTCGTACGTAGACTTGAGCAACACATCCCCCGTGGGTTTGATCACTACTAGCTTGTCAACGTTTTTGAACGTGTCCTGTGGTGGGAGTGTTCGTGTCTTGAATGTGCATGTGTGTGAGTGTGTGTGTATGTGTGTGTATGTGTGTGTATGTGTGGGTGCATGTGTGGGTGCATGTGTGTGCGTACGTGTATGCGTGTGTATGTGTGTATGTTCGTATGTATGTGTGTATGTGGGTATGCATGTGTGTGTATGTGTGTATGTGTACATGTGTGTGTATGTGGGTATGTATGTGTATGTGTATGTGTATGTATGTGTATGTGTGTGTATGTGTGTGTATGTGTGTGTATGTGTGTATGTGTGTATGCGTACCGGTTTGTGCATGAGTGCTTTTGTGTGGGTGTGGGTGAGTGTGTTTAAGAGTGCCTGTGCATGGGAGTGTGTGTGTGTGCGCATGAGTGTTTGTACGCCGACTCGAGCAACACATTCCCTGAGGGTATGATCACATTTTATTTGTGCTACCGGTCGCATACTGTGGTGCACGGTCGCCACCCCGTGCGACCCTCAGGTGTCAAAAAATCGGTCGAAATGGGCCCTAGGTCGCCATGATGGCGACCCTCAGGTCAGTGATTTGTGCCCTGGGTCGCAAATTGATCACTACTATCTTGTCCACGTTAGTGGAGGTGTCCTGTGGTGGGAGTACTCGTGTCAGTGTGTGTGAACACTGCAAAGTTGGGGGTCATCGGCACCCTTTTATTTTGCTTGAGAGAGTGTGAGAGCGATAACGATCCTCACATCCCCCTATCGGACACCACGTTTTCCTCATTCGTTACAATTGGTGGAGTCGGAGGGTGCATTCTAAGTGTAAGGGGAGCCAAAAGGTGCAGAAAAGGTGCAGAACAGGGTGCCCTAAGACACCCTAATTGTGCAGTGCGTATGGCCGTGTGTGCATGAGCGTTTATATGTGAGTGCTCGTGTCTGTGTGTATGACGTTGTGTGCATGCCAGTGTGTGCACAGGTGTTTGTAGGTGGGTGCTTGAATCTGAATGGGTGTGCATGCAGGTGTGTGCATGACTGTGTAATGCTACACAACTTGGAGCAAGAGCCAGGGTGTGAAACAAACAGACGGACACAAAGGCAAACACTGGGCGCTCCTGCCCGACTTTTGTTTTGTGCTACGCGTCGCAAATTGAGCGACTCGGCGCGACCCCAGTGCGACGCGCTGCTCCCCAAACCCCTGGAGCGCGAAGAGCGGAGCCCAGGGAGGTCGGGGAGGAAAGGGGGGGGGGGGGGGGGGGGGGGGGGGGGGGGGGGGGGGGGCATTTCTGACTAGTATAGCCAGACCCATGCTTCGCCATGCAGCGACCGAATGGCAAGGAGTCATCAAAACAATAACACGGTCATGCCCCTCTTCAAAGGGGCACCGCCAAGAAGAAGGGGGGCACCGCCAAAAGCAGTGATCCCATACCTTCATGGCTCTGAGTATCTTACTGCGAATCTCTGAGTCTCTTACTGCGAATCTCTAAGTATCTCTCCTAATCTCTGAGTATCTTACTGCTAATCTCTGAGTATCTTACTGCTAATCTCTGAGTATCTAACTGCTAATCTCTGAGTATCTTACTGCTAATCTCTGAGTATCTTACTGCTAATCTCTGAGTATCTTACTGCGAATCTCTGAGTATCTTACTGCTAATCTCTGAGTATCTTACTGCGAATCTCTGAGTATCTTACTGCTAATCTCTGAGTATCTTACTGCGAATCTCTGAGTATCTTACTGCGAATCTCTGAGTATCTTACTGCCAATCTCTGAGTATCTTACTGCTAATCTCTAGGTATCTTACTGCAAATCTCTGAGTATCTTACTGCTAATCTCTGAGTATCTTACTACGAATACGACCGCTTTGCTGCAGCCTTGGTGAATTTGACATGAATATTATCCATCCAACCGTATATCCATCCATCCACCCACCCACCCCTGCCTTCCCCCCATCCATCCGCCTATCCATCTATGCATACCTTTGTCACTGGTTCCACGTACTTTTCCTTGCCTTCTTCCAACAGAGCAGGCGTAAACTTGACAAGGAATACCATCCTTCCCCCCCCCCCCTTGATCCTCCCTCCCATCTACCCACCCTCTTCCCTTCCCCCCATCCACCCACCCATCCATACCTTCGTCATTGGTTCCATGTACTTTTCCTTACCTTCTTCAAACCGAGCAGGCGTAAACTTGACACGGAATACCATCCATTCTTCCCTCCCTCCCTTGATCCTCCCTCCCATCTACCCACCCTCCCTCCCTTCCCCCCATCCTCCCACCCATCCATACCTTCGTCATTGGTTCTATGTACTTTTCCTTACCTTCTTCAAACAGAGCAGGCGTAAACTTGACAGGGAATGCCAACCTTAGTTCCCTCCCTCCCTTGATCCTCCCTCCCATCTACCCGCCCCTCCCTTCCTCCCACCCATCCATCCATCCACCCACCCACCCATACCTTGGTCACTGGGTCCATGTACTTTCCCTTGCCTTCTTCCAACGGAGCAGGCGAAAACTTGACAGGAATACCATCCATTCCTCCCTCCATCCCTTGATCCTCCCTTCCATCTACCCACCCCTCCCTTCCTCCCACCCATCCATCCATCCACCCACCCATCCACCCATCCATACCTTGGTCACTGGGTCCATGTATTTTCCCTTGCCTTCTTCCAACGGAGCAGGTGTAAACTTGACAGGGATGAGGTCCTTCATCTTGAGCTTCTTTCCGCTGGCTGGACAGATGGTATCCGTGTCGGGCTTTTCTACTGTTATCTTTTCCGCCGGAGCCAGAGAGAGGGCCCAGTTGGACTGGCACACACACACACAATATGGTGTTAGGTGCGAGCATGGCTTGGAGGTGGGAGTGATTAGGTCTGTACGCTGTTTGGACTGGCACACACACACACACACACACACACACACACACACACACACACATATCACGCAGGGTGGGGTTAGGTGCGAGCATGGCTTGGAGGTGGGAGTGATTAGGTCAAGGTGAGGTATGGTTTAGGTTGGCATCCTGTAAAGTTTTTTTGGGGGGGGGATGATCAGAACTAGCACCTTCCCCTTCCCGATTGATGGACAGATGGTATCCGTGTCGGGCTTTTCTACTGTTATCTTTTCCGCCGGGGCCAGAGAGAGGGCCCAGTTGGACTGCAACACACACAGGGTGGATTGGGTTAGGTATGATTTGGTCTGTACGATGTTCTTTGCCCCAGAGGCAAGGAAGAGCTCAGTTGGACTGGCACACACACACACACACACATGCACACACACACAGACACACATGCACACACACACAGACACGCACACACACATGCAAACACACACACATGCAGAGTGCGAGCTTCTTTCCGCTGGCTGGACATATGGTTTCCATTTCAGGCTTCTCTACTGTTATCTTTTCCGCCGGGGCCAGAGAGAGGGCCCAGTTGGACTGCAACACACATGCAGGGTGGGGTTAGGTGCGAGCATGGCTTGAAGGTGGGTGTGATCAGACAGATGGTATCCATTTCAGGCTTCTCTACTGTTGTTTTTACCGCTGGGGCTAGAGAGAGGGCCCAGTTGGACTGGAGAAAACACAGAGTGGGTGGGGTTAGGTGCGAGCATGGCCTTGGAGGTGGGTGTGATTAGGTCTGTACGATGTTTGGACTGGCACACACACACACACATCACGCAGGGTGGGGTTAGGTGCGAGCATGGCTTGGAGGTGGGTGTGATTAGGTCTGTACGATGTGCTTTGCCCTAGGGCATGGGAGAGAGAGCCCAGTTGGACACAAACGCATAAACACACCCGCACAATGCGGGTGGGGTTAGGTGCGAGCACGGCTTGGAGATGTGTGTGATTAGGTCTATACGCTGTTTGGACTGGCACACCACACACACACACACACACACACACACACACACAGATCACGCAGGGTGGGGTTAGGTGTGAGCATGGCTTGGAGGTGGGTGTGATCAGACAGATGGTATCCATATCGGGCTTCTCTACTGTTGTTTTTATCCCTGGGGCTAGAGAGAGGGCCCAGTTGGACTGGAGAAAACACAGAGTGGGTAGGGTTAGGTGCGAGCACGGCTTGGAGATGTGTGTGATTAGGTCTATACGCTGTTTGGACTGGCACACACACACACACACACACACACACACACAGATCACGCAGGGTGGGGTTAGGTGTGAGCATGGCTTGGAGGTGGGTGTGATCAGACAGATGGTATCCATATCGGGCTTCTCTACTGTTGTTTTTATCCCTGGGGCTAGAGAGAGGGCCCAGTTGGACTGGAGAAAACACAGAGTGGGTGGGGTTAGGTGCGAGCATGGCTTGGAGATGTGTGTGATTAGGTCTGTACGCTGTTTGGACTGGCACACACACACACACACAGATCACGCAGGGTGGGGTTAGGTGCGAGCATGGCTTGGAGGTGGGTGTGGGTAGACAGATGGTTTCCATGTCCGGCTTCTCTACAGTTGTTTTTACCGCTGGGGCCAGAGAGAGGGCCCAGTTGGACTGGAAAACACGCAGGATGGGTGGGGTTAGGCGGGAGCATGGCTTCGAGGTGGGTGTGATTAGGTCTGTACGCTGTGCTTTGCCCCAGGGACATGAGAGGGAGAGGCAGAGACCAGTTGGAATGGCACACACACACACACACACACACACACACAGGGTGGGTTTAGGTGCGAGCATGGATTGGAGGTGGGTGTGGGTAGGCAGGTGGTTTCCATGTCAGGCTTCTCTACTGTTATCTTTTCCGCCGGGGCCAGAGAGAGGGCCCAGTTGGACTGGCACACACACACACACACACACACAGATCACGCAGGGTGGGGTTAGGTGTGAGCATGGCTTGGAGGTGGGTGTGATCAGACAGATGGTATCCATATCGGGCTTCTCTACTGTTGTTTTTATCCCTGGGGCTAGAGAGAGGGCCCAGTTGGACTGGAGAAAACACAGAGTGGGTGGGGTTAGGTGCGAGCACGCCTTGGAGATGTGTGTGATTAGGTCTATACGCTGTTTGGACTGGCACACACACACACACACACACACACACACAGATCACGCAGGGTGGGGTTAGGTGTGAGCATGGCTTGGAGGTGGGTGTGATCAGACAGATGGTATCCATATCGGGCTTCTCTACTGTTGTTTTTATCCCTGGGGCTAGAGAGAGGGCCCAGTTGGACTGGAGAAAACACAGAGTGGGTGGGGTTAGGTGCGAGCATGGCTTGGAGATGTGTGTGATTAGGTCTGTACGCTGTTTGGACTGGCACACACACACACACACACACACACACAGATCACGCAGGGTGGGGTTAGGTGCGAGCATGGCTTGGAGGTGGGTGTGGGTAGACAGATGGTTTCCATGTCCGGCTTCTCTACAGTTGTTTTTACCGCTGGGGCCAGAGAGAGGGCCCAGTTGGACTGGAAAACACGCAGGATGGGTGGGGTTAGGCGGGAGCATGGCTTCGAGGTGGGTGTGATTAGGTCTGTACGCTGTGCTTTGCCCCAGGGACATGAGAGGGAGAGGCAGAGACCAGTTGGAATGGCACACACACACACACACACACACACACAGGGTGGGTTTAGGTGCGAGCATGGATTGGAGGTGGGTGTGGGTAGGCAGGTGGTTTCCATGTCAGGCTTCTCTACTGTTATCTTTTCCGCCGGGGCCAGAGAGAGGGCCCAGTTGGACTGGCACACACACACACACATGCAGGGTGGGGTTAGGTACGAGCACAGCCTGATAGGTGGGTGTGATTAGGTCTGTACGCTGTGCTTTACCCCAGGGGCAAGGGAAAGAGTCTAGTTGGACTGACACACAGACACAGACACACAATGTGGGTGGGGTTAGGTAAAGGTGAGGTATTGGTAGGTTGCAATCCTGTTTTATTTTGGAGGACAAGATCAGAACTACCACTGCTGCCATCACCAGCACCACCATGATCATCCCCCCCCCCCCCCCCCCCCCCAGGCCCCCCCCACCCATCACCATCGCACCAACCACCACCACCATCACCACCACCATCACACATATCAACATGTAGTACCTTCCCCCCCCTGCCCCCCCCCGCCCTATCACTAGTACCCCCCACCCATCCACCTACACCCACCCATCTTTACCCCCCCCCCCCCCCCCCCCCCACACACACACAACCCACCCATCAGCATCAACAACTGATGTAGTACCTTCAAGGTCTTCATCCTTTCCCGGTTATCAGAGATGGCAATCACGGAATTTGCCATCTTTGTGCCATGTAGTGTCGCTGTCTCAGTAGTGATGGCGGCCTTGATGTTGTCGACTGTCTGCGTAGGTTGGGGTAAGGGATGGCAATCACTAAAAAATGATGATTGGGATCAGGGATCAGGGACAAGGGATATGACATGGCAATCATAAAAAACAATCACAGAGTTTGCCATCTTAGTGCCATGTAGTGTCGCTGTCTCAGTAGTGATGGCGGCCTTGATGTTGTCGACTGTCTGCATAGGTAATAGATAAGATCAAAGGGATCAGGGATCAGGGATGGTTGAGCGGATGAGTGGTTGGGTGGTTGAGGGGTTAAGGGGGTGAGTGCCTTGAAGGCTCGCTGTCTTAGTAGTGATGGCAGCCTTGATGTTATCGACTGTCAGAATAGATAATATATAAGGGATAGGTGGTTGGGTGGTTGAGTAGTTGGATGGTTGAGTGGTTGGGTGGTTGAGTGGTTCAGTGGGTGAAGGGTTATGTGGTTTAGGGGTTGAGTGGTTGAGTGCTTGATGGCTCGCTGTCTCAGTGGTCAAGAGCTGCCTCAGTGCAGATGGCGGCCTTGATGTTGTCGACTGTCTGCATTTATAAGATATAAGGGATTAGAGATCAGGGATCAGGGATGGTTGAGTGGTTGAGTGGATAAGTGGTTGGGTGGCTGATGGGGTCAAGAGCTGCCTCAGTGCAGATGGCGGCCTTGATGTTGTCGACTGTCTGCATTTATAAGATATAAGGGATTAGGGATCAGGGATCAGGGATGGTTGAGTGGTTGAGTGGATAAGTGGTTGGGTGGCTGATGGGGTCAAGAGCTGCCTCAGTGCAGATGGCGGCCTTGATGTTGTCGACTGTATGCACATATAAGTAATGAGGGATAAGGGATCAGGGATGGTTGAGTGGTTGAGTGGATAAGTGGCTGGGTGGCTGATGGGGTGAAGAGCTGCCTCAGTGCAGATGGCGGCCTTGATGTTGTCGACTGTGTGCACATATAAGTAATGAGGGATAAGGGATAAGGGGTAAGGGGTAAGGGATGGTCGAGTGGTTGAGTGGATAAGTGGTTGGGTGGCTGATGGGGTGAAGAGCTGCCTCAGTGCAGATGGCGGCCTTGATGTTATCGACTGTATGCACATATAAGTAATGAGGGATGAAGGATCAGGGATCAGGGATCAGGGATCAGGGATCAGGATAAGGGATCAGGGATCAGGATAAGGGATCAGGGATCAGGATCAGGGATAAGGATAAGGGATCAGGGATCAGGATAAGGGATAAGGGATAAGGGATAAGGGATCAGGGATCAGGATAAGGGATCAGGGATCAGGATAAGGGATCAGAGATTAGGGATAAGGAATGCTTGAGTGAGAAAAGGAGGCAGTTGTGTCAAAAGCGCAACCCAAAGTGACAAAATGCAGTACACTCTCGCATTCCCTGTGAGTTTCCCATGTGGTTGGCCCGGTCAAAGGCCAGAACCACCGACTGCTGCTCAATGTCAGCCTTCTCACTCGCAAGGTCTGCCTCTACTTCTGAGGGCCTAGAGTACCTGAAAGACGCTGGATCAATTTCACACACCAACCCCGGCAACAACCCACTCCACCCAAACCACTCCAACCCAACCCAGCAACAACCCGCTCCACCCAACCCACTCCACTCCAACCCAGCAACAACAAACTCCATTGGACCCACTTCACTCCAACCCAGCGACAACCCACTCCACCCGACCCACTCCAACCCAACCCAGCAACAAGCCGTGCTCCTCACCCACCCCCTGTGAGATCCCGATGTGATTGGCCCGGTCAAAGGCAAGAAAATCCGACTGCTGCTCGATGTCAGCCTTCTCACTCCCAAAGTCTGCCTCTACTTCTGAGGGCCTAGAGTACCTGACATATGCTGGATCAATTCAATACGCCAACCCCGGCAACAACAAACTCTACCCAACCCACTCTAACCTAACCCAGCAACAACACGCTCCACCCGACCCACTACACTTCAACCCAGCAAGAACACCCTCCACCCGACCCACTCCAACCCAACCCAGCAACAACCCACTCCAACCGACCCACTCCAACCCGACCCAGCAACAAGCCGTGCTCCTCACTCACCCCCTGTGAGATTCCCATGTGGTTGGCCCGGTCAAAGGCTAGAACCTCTGACTGCTGCTCAATGTCAGCCTTCTCGCTAGCAAGGTCTGCCTCTTCTTTCTGAGAAGCTTCCCAAGCGGATCTCTTTCTCTTGATTGTCTTCTTTTGTGACAACAGGGACTCTAGGATGGATTCCTTGCTGTACAAGTAGCCCTCTTGAGTTACCACAGGGTCCTGGGTGGGGGGTGGGGGGAGGCTGGGCGGGACACACTGTGTGTGTGTGTGTGGGTGTGAGGGTGGGTGGATGGGTGGGGGGTAGGGCTGGGTTTGGATTTGGGTTTGTGTGTGTGCGTGGGTGGGTGGGTGGGTGGGTGGGGGATAGTGGGGAGGGACTTTAGGATGGACTCCTTGCTGTACAGGTAGCCCTCTTGTGTTACCACAGGGTCCTGGGTGGTGGTGGGGGGACAGTGTGTGTGGTGGTGGTGGTGGTGGGTGTGTGGGGGGCACTGTGTGTGTTGTGGTGGTGGTGGGTCAAAGTGTGTGTGTAGCCCTCTTGTGTTACCACAGGGTCCTGGGTGGGGTGGGGGGGTGGGGGGGGGGGAATTGGGGGGGGGGAGGGAGGGCTGGGTTGGGGTTTGTGTGAGTGTGCGTGGGTGGGGGGTGTGGGGGGGGAGGG
Organism: Chlamydomonas sp. ICE-L; assembly: GCA_013435795.1. Taxonomy (NCBI): domain Eukaryota; kingdom Viridiplantae; phylum Chlorophyta; class Chlorophyceae; order Chlamydomonadales; family Chlamydomonadaceae; genus Chlamydomonas; species Chlamydomonas sp. ICE-L. The sequence continues at coordinate 5,194,676 of JACBWV010000223.1, forward strand.
ACTTTAGGATGGACTCCTTGCTGTACAGGTAGCCCTCTTGTGTTACCACAGGGTCCTGGGGTGGGGGGTGGGGTGGGGTGGGGTGGAGAGTGTGTGGGTGTGTGGGGGGGGGTGGGTGGGGGGGGGGGGCGGGCTGGGTTGGGGTTGTGTGAGTGTGCGTGGGTGGGGGGGGTGTGGGGGGGGAGGGACTTTAGGATGGACTCCTTGCTGTGCAGGTAGCCCTCTGTGTTACCACAGGGTCCTGGGTGGGGTGGGGTGGGGTGGGGTGGAGTGTGTGGGGGGGGTGGGGGGTGGGGTGGGGGGATGGGATGGGGGGAGGGAGGGCTGGGTTGGGGTTTGTGTGAGTGTGCGTGGGTGGGGGGGTGGGGGGAGGGAGGGACTTTAGGATGGACTCCTTGCTGAACAGGTAGCCCTCTTGTGTCACCACAGGGTCCTGGGTGGGGTGGGGTGGGTGGAGTGTGTGTGGGGTTGGGGGGGTTGGGGGGAGGGAGGGCTGGGTTGGGGGTTGTGTGAGTGTGCGTGGGAGGGGGGGTGGGGGGGAGGGACTTTAGGATGGACTCCTTGCTGTACAGGTAGCCCACTTGTGTTACCACAGGGTCCTGGGGGGGGGGGGGAGATAAGCTCCAATCATTGTAGTTACCTATGGAATCCTGCTGAGTGACGCGCCGTAACTACTGTCAATTGGACTACAGTCCATATACATATATTGACAACGAACACCCCCCACCCCCACGCACACGCACACACACCTCACCCACCCCAAGCCAGTCAACAGCCAACTCACCACAACAAGATGGACAGATAAGCAGCAGTCATCATACTTATATACATATGTTGAACCCCCACCCCAACCATATGTACATATACTGCAGTATGACCTGCCCCCCCCACCCACCCACCCACACACACATACATACATTCACAAATCCCACCACCACCACCACCACCACACCCAAGCCAGCCAACGTCTAACTTACCACAACAAGATGGAGAGAGAAGCAGGAGTCATTCTAGTATGCTGCAGTATGACCTGCACCCCCCCCCCCCCCCCCCCCCCCCCCACCACCACCCCACCCACGCACACACCCCAAGCCAGCCAACGTCTAACTTACCACAACGAGATGGAGAGAGAAGCAGGAGTCATTCTAGTATGCTGCAGTATGACCTGCCCCCCCCCCCCCCCCCCCCCCCCGCCACCCACCCACCCACCCCACCCCACGCACCCACCCCAATCCAGCCAACGTCTAACTTATCACAACGAGATGGAGAGAGAGCAGGAATCATTCTAGTATGCTGCAGTATGACCTGCCCCCCCCCCACCCCCCCCCCCCCCAACCCCCCCCACACACACCCACACCCACCCACCCACACACGCACACACCCCAAGCCAGCCAACACCTAACTCACCATAATGAGATGGAGAGAGAAGCAGCAGCCATTCTAGTAATGTACATATGAAGACTACCCCCCCACACACACCCATATACTACAATACATATACTACAGTATGACCCCCCCCACCCCCCACCACACACACACACACACCAAGCCAGCCAACAGCCAACTCACCACAACTGGATGTAGAGATAAGCAGCAGTCATTGTAGTTACCCATGGAATCCTGCAGCCCCAAAATATAAGTGCACATATAAGTAGGGAACGACAACTGGTATTAGTGTGTAAAAAACTAATATGAAATATTATTATTGTAGTGTCACAATCATATTAGTTTTCATAATTATGGTGAGACGGCTCGTCCATCTTATATTAACTAACATTCACTAATAGTATTAATTCACTAATAGTATTAATTCACTAATATTAACTCACTTAGCCTTTCCCTACATATAAGTAGGGAACGGAAATATGATATCATATGCTTTCATGTCATCATTTGATATCATAGGATGCCGGCAGTCTGACTAGTTACCATTTATACACACTATCATATGATGCAACTTGTACGATAGCATATGATATCATACTAGGCTTTGGTCAACATCATTTGATATGCCGGTTCCTACATGTAAGGTATTGAGTTTATGGTGGTTGGCCCCAGAGCAAGCGAACGGACTGGCTCCCTTAACCTCACACCTCGTAATGAAGCGTAACATTTATTCATTTTATGAGTTGTATTCTGCGGACAGTTGGACGCCTGACGGGGTATATAAGCATGCAAAATGTATTAGGCTACCTCTTTTTCTTGTTTTTCTTGTTTTTCTTCTTCATCTTCTACTTCATCATCTTCTGCTTCTTTTTGTTCTTCAACTTTTTTGTTGTTGTTGTTGTTCTTGTTGTTGTTGCTGTTCTTCCATTTTTTTAAAATTGTTGTTGTTGTTCTTCTTTTTGTTATGCTTCTTATTTTTTTTCTAGTGTATTGAAGCGCATTTCTGGAGAAGATTGTTGCAGCCCAAAGATTGTTGCAGCCCAAAGATTTCTGGCGGAGAAATAGTGCCCCCCCCCCCCCCCCCCCCCCCCCCCGCCAAAAACTCCAAGTCCCCCACTTCAGGGGAACGGGAGCCCCCTGGGTTGCCCATGTGTTGAAGTGCTTGTTTGTCTGTCACCCTGGCCCTAAATGTGTCGTAAACCCTGGCTTTGGTCCGCTGCACTCTAGTCCAGTGCCACCTGTCACCCTGGCCCTAAATGTGTCGTAAACCCTGGCTTTGGTCCGCTGCACTCTAGTCCAGTGCCACCTGTCACCCTGGCCCTAAATGTGTCGTAAACCCTGGCTTTGGTCCGCTGCACTCTAGTCCAGTGCCACCTGTCACTCAGATTGTTCCTGTTATGCGACGCCAATTTCCATTATTTTTTGTTTTTCTTGCCAGGAATCACTATTTCATTTTTGGGCTACGCGTAGCAGATTCTAGGCAGCTCCATTCACCCATGCTTAGGACAAACATGAATATGGCAAATGCGTTTGGATATTAAGCATTACGGGCATTTCAATGCAACTGAAAACTGTCGGCTGGATCCATTCATTGGCTGTTGGAGCTGGCTTGAAGCTGCCATGAGTAGCCGAAGAAGTCCTTGGCAGTGTCGCAAGCGACGCCGAAAATCAGCGGAGAGTGTTGGCTATCGGAACGACAGGTGGCAATGGAGCGGACCGAAGCCAGTTAATTTCGAAACAATTAGCTGACGTGTCAGACATCTTTTTTTCTGTTGCACAAACAAACCAACATACAGACAACGGGGTGACCCTGGGGGCTCCAGCCTCAGTCCGCTCGATTCTGTTGCCAGCAATCTTCGCCAATTTTCTGCATTGCTTGCGACGCCGCCTAGGACTTGTTCCTTCCATCGAAACAATTACTGATGTCTTTATTTGCATGCTGCTGTTTATTTGCATGCTGCTGTTTATTTGCATGCTGCTGTTTATTTGCATGCTGCTGTTGCTCTTTGTTTTCTTCAATGTGCTAAATGTGTGTTCAATCCACTGGATCATATTTTGACCCTAAATGCTGATATCACAATCATATTCTCTAGAATACAGACAATTACTGAGGTCCCCATGGGTATACTGCTGTTAGTCATTGCGTGTTTCGATGTGCTACATTTGCTATGTGTGTTAAATCCACTAGGGCATACTTTGGCCCTAAATGTTGATACCTCAATTATTCTTCCTCTCCTGGAGACAATTGCTGAGGTCCCCATGGGTATGCTGCTGTTGCTCATTGTGTGTTTCGATGTGCTAAATATTATAAATGTGTGTTGAATCCAGTAGAGCATATTTCGGCCCTAAATATTGATATCTCCGGATACCTCTATTATTCTTCCTCTCCTGATGACGATTGCTGAGGACTCCATGCGGATGCTGCTGTTGCTCATTGTGCGATTCGATGAGCTAAATGAGCTACTTGTGTTCAATTCACTGAGCATACTTCAGCCCTAAATGCCGAAATCACAATCACGTTTTCTCTCATGGAAACAATGATGAGGACTTTTAATGTGCACGCTGCTGCTCCTCATCCATTTCATCAATGAGCTAGAGGTGTGTTCAATCCACTAGAGCATACTTTTGGCCCTAAATGCTGAAATCACTATCATGTTTCCTCTCATGGAAATTGTAACCAATGAGGAAAACGTGGTGTCCGGTAGGGGGACGTGAGGATCGTTACCGCTCACACTTCACCCCCCTTTCGAAAGGTAAAAGTAACAATCCTCACGCCCCCCTATCGGACACCACGTTTTCCTCATTGGTTACAGAAATAATGGCTGAGGTCTTCATGTGCATGCTGCTGCTAGTAATTGTGTGTGTTTCCATGTGCATGCTGCTGTTAGTAATTGTGTGTGTTTCCATGTGCATGCTGCTGTTGCTCTTTGTGTGTTTCGATGTGCTAAATGTGTTGAATTCACCAGAGCAATTCTGGCCCTAAATGTTGATATCACACTCATGTTTTCTCTAATATAGACAGTTGCTGAGGTCTCCATGTGCATGCTGCTGTTGCTCATTGTGTGTTTCAATGCGCTAAATGAGCTATGCGTGTTCAATTCGCTATATCATATTTTGGCCCTACATGTTGATACCTCAATTATTCTTTCTCTCCTGGAGACGATTGATGAGGACTCCATGGGCATGCTGGTATTGCTAATTGTTTTCTTCAATGTGCTAAATCTGTTTAATCTACAAAAGCATATTTTGGCCCTACATATTGCTCACTGTGTTGTCCCTGAGCTGAATGTGGTAAGTGTGTTGAATCCACTACAGCATTTTTGGCCTTAAATGTAGATATCACAATCATTTTCGTCGCATACAGACAATTGCTGAGGTCCCCATGGGTATGCTGCTGCTGCTGCTCATTGTGTGTCTCCATGTGGTAAATGTGTTGAATCCATTACAGCATTTTCGGCCCTTAATGCTGAAATCACAATCATGTTTTCTCTAATACAGACAATTGCTGAGGTCTTCATTTGCATGCTGCTGTTGCTTTTCGTTTTCTTCTTTGTGCTATATGTGTGTTTAATCTACTATATCAATCCACTACAGCATATTTTGGCCCTACATGTCAATATCCCAATTATTCTTCCTCTCCTGGACACAATTGCTGAGGTCCCCATGGGCATGCTGCTGTTGCTCTTTGTGTGTGTCGCTGTGCTAAATGAGCTATGTGCGTTCAATCCACTACAGCATATTCATCCAAACTATTCATCCAAACAGTCTCAGGCCAATCCCTGTTCCTCAATGTTTCCTCCAATGCGCATCAAGCCTAGTTCTTATTTTTGGCTACAAGCAGTAGCTTCTAGGCAGCTCCCTGGGCCAGCCACTGGACTAAGACCCAAGATTGCAACATGACTAGAAAGATGACTTTGCAAGCTTTAAGATGCACTATGTAACTGTAGGTTTGACTCGGTAGCAAGCCATGGGAGCTGCCTAGAAACTGCTGCTCGAAGCTGGAAATAAAAACTATGGCTACAAGTAAGCACACCAAGGTGCATAATTCAGCATGTGTGCTACATGTACCAAAAGTGCTGAACTATGCACTGTTTTCCTTTTCGGCTACCTGCATCAGCTTCTAGGCAGCTCCTTGAGACTGCCACTGGGCCAAACCTAACTCCAGGAGTTCTGGAAAGCTGACGATATCAGCTCACAGGTGCCTAGGTTGCTTCAGGTTTGGATGAAGAGAGGGCCCAGCGAGCTGCCTGAAGTTGCTTCGCGTAGCTGAAAATAAAAACTATGGAATTACGTGCCTTGGCTTCGGGGGAGGGTGCTAGTTCAGAGCCTCCCAGGTTAATTTGGAGGGCCAATAAAGCTGTTTGTCCCACCGCAAAGGCTACCAGGAGCATCATGGTGCTACTTTAAGACCCTGTTCCTTTCCTTAAAAGCAGCCCTCCTCTAGGTTTTTTAGACAAAGCATCAGCTTGGTTCTGCCACTCACCGATCCCAAGCGCTCCTTAAATGTTCCGTAGCCCATGGCCTTCTTCTCCGCGTAAGAGAGGGCCTCAGAGCCCATGGTACCGGCATTCTTGCTATGTCTCGAGCCTCGACCCATCGTAAGTACCGGTGGATAAAGGAGGGGTGAAAGGAAGGTCTAGGTTAGACGCGAGTCGAAAATAACTAGCGGTGGCATGGAGTAAGGAATGGAAGCGAGGTTTGGAAATATTTTTCAGAAATCGCGCAGTGCGAGAGTATATCGATGCAAAGAAGCTTAGGAGGAATTGCAAGTTAATGCAGCGACACGAAATATGGTCGAGTATTGAGAAGACTGGGGGTGGGGGAAAGTGGGGCAATTAATCAAGCGTGACCACGCCAAAAGTAAATCGGAGCTGTATAGGAAGGTACAATTCAGCAGAGGAGCTCGACAATTGCCCGAAGCGGGGGCCCGTGAGACGTGACTGTCTCCAATTCTTATCCACTTGCGATAATTAGTGCTCATATCTCCCCTCTTCACCACGCGAAGCCTCTCTCAGGAGTTCGTTTGTATCTCCTCAACCCCCGCTCTGCTGCTTTGTGCGCAACAGCTCTCATCAACTCGTACATCTTTAACCTATTTTATTTCTAGTTGCGCTTAACTAAACTCCGTCGAGAGCATCAACAGCTTCCTCTGGTAGAAAACTGCCGTGCCCCCATCCCATGGTAAGCTCTCTTTGCTTGTAATCAAAACCCAACATTTTCCCTAGTCTTTAAGTGGCGCTTTCTCGCGCGAGTTAGTCCACCTGCCTGCACACATGTCTACCCCCACGAAACTTCCGAAATCGTCCGGAGGGATAGCACAGCCTTCCCGGGACGTCACTTCCACGTACTCAAAAAACCTGTAATGTAATATATACTTCGCGAATAGAACGAGTCTCGTGTTGTCTCTTCCCACTTTTTATGCATTGAGGATGACTCACCAGCATTTAGTTGGGGTGTGGGTGTGAGTGTATGGGGTGAGCATGTGTTATGGGCGTGTGGGGTAGGCGTGTGGGCATGTGCGGTGGGCATGGTAAAGGGTGAGGGTACTAAGGACAGGGAAGATGGCATGCGCTTCTGAAATGTGTGCACTTGAGTGGGGGGCTGTTGGCACATCCAGAAAAGTATGAGTCTGAGAAAACCTGGGCTGCATTGGTGCTGACTGTCTGTAAGATCTTGTTTAAAAAAACTGGTTTGATGAGAAATTGAATTACATTTTGATAAGATGGCTTCGATTTTTGATTTATTTTTTATAACGTTTACATTTTCCCCGGTCATTAATTGTACTGCCAAAGAAGGAGGGCAGCATATGCTACGCATATAACTTTTACATTTGGCTTGTATAATGAGATGGAGTGAGATGAGATGGAGTGAGATGAGATGGAACAAGATCTTCCACACATTTATAGTTTATACATGGTTTTAATTGGTCATGTAGTTTAATTGGTTATAATTGGTTATATTTGATTTTCATTATGAGATGGAATGAAATGAAATGTCATGGCATCTATATTTTTTGTGGAAGTTGAGTTTATGTGATATTAGATAAACTCCATAACCACATGGCTGGGTTGTTTGTTTTTGAGATTGAGTTGATGTGATATTAGATAAACCTCCATAACCACATGGCTGGGTTGTTTGTTTTTGAGATTGAGTTGATGTGATATTAGAATAAACTCCATAACCCACAAAATGGCTGGGTGTTGTCGGTTTTGATATTGAGTTGATGGTGATATTAGATAAAACTCCAGAACCACACATGGCTGGGTTGTTTGTTTTTGAGGATTGAGTTGATGTGATATTAGATACAGCTCCAGAACCACATGGCTGGGTTGTCTGTTTTTGAGATTGAGTTGAAAAAAAAAAAAAATGTGATATTCGATAGAACTCTACCAATCCACATTGCTGGGTTTTTGTTTTTGAGATGGAGTATGATGTGATATTTGATAAACTCCATAACCACCAATGGCTGGTTTGTTGGTTTTTGATATTGAGTTGATGTGCTATAGAGAAACTCCATAACCACAACTGCTGGGTTGGTCCTTTTTTGAGATGAGTGCTGTATATTAGATAACGCCATAACCCACAACCACATGGCTGTGGTTGTTGTTTTTTGAGATTGAGTTGATATGGATATTATAATAACTCCATAACCACAGGGCTGGGGTTGGCTGTTTTTTATGAGATTGAGAGTTGATGTGATATTAGATAAACTCCTAACCACATGCTTGGGTGTCTGTTTTTGAGATTGATTTGAATGTGAATTAGATACAGATTCCTAACCACATGATGGATATTAGAGCCTCCATAACCACATGGCGGGTTGTTTATTTTTAAGATTGAGTTGATGTGCTATAGATAACTCCATACCACATGGCGGGGGTTGTTTGTTTATTAGCTTGCTGTGATTCTTTGATCACTCCCATCACCCACATGGGGGGTTTTGTCGGGAGGGGGGGTGTTTTTGCGCTTGAGTTCGCTTTGCATATTCGCTCCACTCCCTCCCCACCTGGCTGTGTTGTTCCGGTTTTTGGCGCTTGCGTTGCATGTGCGCTTAGATAAACTCCCTCACCCCACCACAAGGGACTGGGTTGGTTGTTTTTGAGATTGCGTTGCACTGTAGATATTAGAATAAACCCATACCCACATGGCCTGTGTGTTTGTTTTTGAGATTGAGTTGATGTGATATTAGATACACTCCCTCCCACATGGCTTGGGTTGTCTTTTTTGAGATTTGAGTTGATTGATATTAAGCTCAACTCCAAACCAACATGGCTGGTTGTCATTTTTGACGATTGAGTTGATTGATCGTCATAACCGCCTAACCACAATGGCGGTGTTTGTTTGGTTTTTTTTGAGACTGAGTTGATGTGATATTAGATAAACTCCACAACCACATGGCTGGGTTGTCTGTTTTTGAGATTGAGTTGATGTGATATTAGATAAACTCCATAACCACATGGCTGGGTTGTTTGTTTTTGAGATTGAGTTGATGTGATATTAGATAAACTCCATAACCACATGGCTGGGTTGTTTGTTTTTGAGATTGAGTTGATGTGATATTAGATAAACTCCATAACCACATGGCTGGGTTGTTTGTTTTTGAGATTGAGTTGATGTGATATTAGATAAACTCCATAACCACATGGCTGGGTTGTTTGTTTTTGAGATAGAGCTGGTGTGATATGGCGTGAGATAAACCAAGTAAGCACATGGCTGGGTTGTTTGATTTTCGCAGAGCCCCTCCTTCTTGGGGGCGGGAGCTCCCAGGGTTACCCGTTTGTCCATTTGACCTAACTGGCTTCGGTCAATTCCATTGTTGCCACCTGCCGTTCCATTGCCAACACACTCCGCCAATTTTCTGCGTCGCTTGCGACGCTGCATGGGACTTGTTGAAATTGAGTTGATGTGATATGATATGAGATACTTGGTAACCACATGGCTGGATTGTTTGTTTTGGGGAGAGTCCCCCCTCTTAGGGGGCGGGAGCCCCCAGGGTCACTATGTTTTCTGTTTGTTCGTCAGTGGGACTGGGAGTGGTTGACGGATACTACCACATACACACACAAACACACACACACAAAACTCACACACACACGCCCCCTGAAAACCAACCCAACCCAACCCAACCCAACCCAACCCAACCCAACCCAACCCAACCCAACCCAACCCAACCCAACCCAACCCAGCCCAACCCAGCCCAACCCAACCCAGCCCAACCCAGCCCAGCCCAGCCCAACCAAAAAACTAAAAACTAAAACTAAAAACCAAACCCACAAATCAAAAATCAACACAAAACACATAACACAAAACATAAAACATAAAACACAAACCCCAACCCCAACCCAAATCCTACCCAAACCAAACCAAACCAACCAAACCAAACCTTACCAAACCAAACCAAACCAAGACCCAAATCCAAATCTAATCCATCCCAACCCAACCCAACCCAACCCAACCACAACCCAACCCAACCCAACTCCCCAGGAGAGGTAGAAGGCAGCAGATGGTGGACGGCGTTCGCGGCAGCAGTAGTCTCCCAGGCATCAGTGCAAGGGCTCCACCTGGGGGTCCCACTGACCCCCCCCCCCCCCCCCCCCCCCCCCCCCCCCTCCCCCTAAACCCAAACCCAAACCAAATCAGACCAAACTAAACCAAACCAAAACCAAAACCAAAATCCAAATCCAAACCAAACAAACAAAACATAACCCAAACCAAACAAAAGCACTCCCCATCTCCATCCCCATCCCCAGGAGTGGTAGAAGGCAGCAGATGGTGGACGACATTCGCGGCAGCAGCAGTCTCCCAGGCATCAGTGCAAGGGCTGCACCTGGGGGTCCCACAAAAAACTCAGCTAAAGATAATGTGCAGCTACCTAAAATAGGAGGCCCGCATGGACAGAAGGTGAGCAGTTTTGGGCGGAGCCCCCCCTTCTGGGGAACAGGCACCCACAGAGTCATCCCTTTGTCCGAATGATTGTTTGTTAGTTAGTTTGTTTGGCAGTTACGTTCCAACCCTGGGCCTAACTGGCCCATGGCCCTGTCGTAAACCCACTCCCTACCCTTCCAAACCATAACATACATATAATATAATTGTATAATGTAAAAAACAAAAATCTTATCCCCATCCCATGCCTTGCTCTTGTTCCAATGCAGGACCAGTGGGGCGGTCAACGCGGCGTGGCTCATCGAGGAGGGCGAGGGGGGGGGCAGGGGGGGCCTGGGGCGGAATCGACGGGAACGCTTTCAGCACCAGAGCAAGGCGCAAGCGCGACCAATACGGGACGATTCTCGCGTGGGCAAGCTGATCAGCGAGTTTGGCACAAAGGATGACTGGGTATCCAAGACCATCTTCAAGCACAAGATGGCTAACATCATTCAGGTGGGTGGGTGGGTGGGGTTTGTGTCGGGGATGGGGGTGTAGGGGGGGGGGGGGGGGGGGGGGGGGGGGGGAACATGCGGGCAAGGGCTAGGGGTGGGGTGGGGTGGGGTGCAAGCTGATCAGCGAGTTTGGCACAAAGGATGACTGGGTATCCAAGACCATCTTGAAGCAATAGATGGCTAACACCATTCAGGTGGGTGGGTGGGTGGGGTTTGTGTCAGGGATGGGGGTGTAGGAGGGGGGGGGGGGGGGGGGGGGGACATGCGGGCAAGGGCTGGGGGTGGGGTGGGGTTGGGTGCAAGCTGATCAGCGAGTTTGGCACAAAGGATGACTGGGTATCCAAAACCATCTTAAAGCACAAGATGGCTAACATCATTCAGGTGGGTGGGTGGGTGGTGGTGGGGGCTCTGTGTGTGGGGGGGGACATGCGCGCAAGGGCTGAGGGGTGGGGGTAGGGGCTGTTTGTCGGGGTGGAGTGGGTGGGTGGGGTGGGGTGGGGAGGGGGGGCAAGCTGATCAGCGAGTTTGTCTCAAAGGATGACTGGGTATCCAAAACCATCGTCAAGCATAAGATGGCTAATATCATCCAGGTGGGGGTAGGGGGGGGGGGGGGGGGGGGGGGGGGGGGGGGGGGGGGGGGGGGGGGGGGGGGGGGAGGGGGGGGGGGGGGTGGGGGGGGGGGTGGGTGGGGGGGGGGTGGGGGGGGGGGGGGGGGGGGGGGGGGGGGGGGGGGTGGGGGGTGTGAGGGGGGGGGTGGGGGGGGTGGATGGGGGGGGTGGGGGGGGGGGGGGGGGGGGGGGGGGGGGGGGGGGGGGGGGGGCGGGGGGGGGGGGGTGGTGGGGAGGGGGGGGGGTGGGTGGGGGGGGGGGGGGGGGGGTTGGGGGGGGGGGGGGGGGGGGGTGGGGGGGGGTGGGGGGGGGGGGGGGGGGGGGGGGGGGGGGGGGGGGGGGGGGGGGGGGGGGGGGGGGGGAGGGGGAGGGGTGGGGGGGGGGGGGGGGGGGGGGGGGGGGGTGGGGGGGGGGGGGGGGGGGGGGGGGGGGGGAGGGGGGGGGGGGGGGGGGGGGGGGGTGTGGTGGGCGGGGGGGGGGGGGGGTGGGGGGGGGGGGGGGGGGGGGGTTGGGGAGAGAGTGTTTGGGGTTTTGTTGGGGTGTGTGGTTGTTTTTTTTTGGGGGGTTTGTGGGGGGGGGGGGTTGGGGGTTGTTGGGTGGTGGTTATGTGTGTTTGTTGTGTGTTTTTTTGTTTATTTTTTGTTGTTGTTGTTTTTTGTTTTTTTAGTTTTTTGTGGTGTGTTATGTGTTTTTTTTTTTTTTTTTGTTTTGTTTTGTGTTTTTGTTTATGTTATTATGCTTGTCTTTTGTTTGCCTTTGTCCCCAAGTTCTTTGTTTTCTTATCTTTGTGTGGTTGCTATTTTTGTTTTTTTGGCTTCTTTGTGTTACTTTTCTTTTCGTTTCGCTTCTTCTTGTTTGCTGGCCCATCTTCATTCGTTACGGCGACCCCCAAAGGTGGTCACGGACTACAAGCTCCCTCCCAGCTTCCATGCTTGTGGTTGTGTGGTAGCCGCTACACACATAAATCGACCGCTTGTGTGATGCGTTTTGTGCAGGCTGTTCGTTCGTGGTGGTTATGTAGTGCGTAACGATTGCGTATGGACGCCCCCTACAGGTTGTTCGAAGGATCTAAAGACAAACTCCTTGCAGGGTGGTGTGTGTGGGGACGATACACACATATAACCTGAAACCTGCTACCCGGTGTGTGATGGCTGTGCAGCGTGCGTCGTGTGTTTGTGTAGTGTTGTGAATTGGCTGTGGTGGTGGGTGGGTGGTTTTGTTTTGTTTGTGGGGTGTTGTTTGTTGTTGGGGATGTGGGACGATACACAACAACATATAACCTGACCTATTTTGTGGGTCATCTGTGTCATGCTTGTGGGTTGTCTTGGTGTGGGGGGGCTGGTGGGTGGGTGTGGTGGTAGGGGACAATACAAACACCATATAATCTAACCTATTGGTGTCATCCGGATGAAGGCTGGTGGCAGAAGGCTTGCTTGCGTTAGGTGGTGTAAAAATGGTTCGGGGGCGTGTGGGATGGTGGGTGGGTTGTTTCGGGGGCACGGATACCCCACTATCATTGCCCGTCTGGTGTGCTGTGTGCAGGCTTGCGTCGTGGGTGGGTTCGTTTGTGGTTTCGTGCGGACGCCGATAGGCCGTGACCCCCTCCCGGTTCCAGGCCCCTACACGCACGCTCCACGCTGAAGCCACCTTGCAAAAGAGAAAGGCGGAAGCTAGACGGAAGCTGGGAGTGAAAGAGCCATGACACAAATAGAAGGGTGGGAAGCCAACTCAACTCGTTCTAGTCGGGAATGTTTGGGTCTAAAAAGCGTTTGCACTTAGGACGGACCCAAGGCCCTGCTCCAACAAGGACTGGCCAAAATGGGGAAGCGGAGAGTAAAGTTGACATCGCGACACAGGAAGCAAGGTAGGGATTTAGGGTGGGGAGGTGGAGAGTAGGGATAAGGGGGTGGTTTAGGTGGGGGGGGGAGGAAGGGATAGGGTGGTTGGAGGTGGGGAGGTAGGGATGGGGGGTGGTTGGAGGTGGGGAGGTAGGGATGGGGGGGGTGGTGGTGGTTGGAGGTGGGTGGAGGTAGGATGGGGTGGTGGAGGGGACGAGGGACTTGGGTGGCGGCTGGAGCGGGAGGTCTGGCTGGGTGGGTGTGGATGTGGGGGCGGTAGTGGATGTGGTGTTTGGCTGTTGGGCTTCGGTACATGGGGGTTGGTTGCTGTTGGGAGGTCAGGGGCTGTGGTGTTTGAGGTTGGAGTCGTTCTGGATGGGGGTGGGGGGTGTGTTGAGCTGGTTTTCCCGTGGGGACGGGTGTTTGGCCGGTTCCGCCGCACGCATCGACCACTTTGTTTGGGGACTGAAGCGTAGCACTTAGGGACGGCCCCCAAGGCCCCTCCGAAGCATTAAAATGGGGAAACCGCGGATTACAGGTTGATTAATCGGCGACAGCAGCAAGGGAAGCCAAGGTAGGGGAATGGGGCAGTGGTTGGGAGGTTGGGAGGGTAGGGGAGGGTGGAGGAAGGAATGAATGGATTGTGGGTAGGAGGGTGGAGGGCGGGGTGGTACTAGCGGGTAGGCGGGAGGGACGGCCGTAGGAGGAGGTATGAGATAGGGGCTGGGCTCAGGGTGGTAGAAAGGGAGGGACAGGTAAAGGAGGGACGGGGTTAGGGACAAAGGGAGGGGGGAGGGAGGAGGGAGGGAGGACACATTACAGGGATACGGGAAGGTAGGGAGAGGAGGGAAGAGGGAGAGAGGGGGAAGGGAAGGGATAAAGATAAGGGTAAGGTAGGTGTAGTGAAGGGGGAGGAGGAAAGGGGGGTGTGGGAGGGAGGACGCCGGAAGGGGAGGACGGGGCAAAGGGGTCAGAGGGAGGGAGGAATGAGGAAGGAGAAGTAAATTGGCCTGTGCCTGCTCCCATTATTTTGTGCATTTCCAGCATATTCCAGGCAGCAGGCATTAGGAGAATAGGTCAGAGCCCGAGGCCTTTGAAAGCAAATGCCAGGTTGAACATAGGCTGTGTGTGGGTAAGAATTAAAATTTGAATTTGAATTTGAATTTGAATTTCCCTGCCCCACCTATTTGTGTGAAGCCCAGGAATTAGAGAATGGTTCAGGGTTCAGGCCTATGGCATTGCCACGCCAACTGCCCGATTGAACATGGGCTGTGGTTGGTTTACTCAAAGTTGAATTCGCGTTTCCTCTGCCCCGCTTAATGTTTGCCCCCCCCCCCCACACACCCACACAACACACGCACCCACACAACCCCAACACACCCACACCAACCACCGCTCCATCCCCTCCCTCCCCTCCCCTCTAACCCCTACCTGGCCCTGCCCCACCCATTCATTCACACAAAAACTTTAGCCTCATTCTCATCCCTCCCATCCCCTCCCCCCCTCCCCCCCCCCATTCCCTCCTCTTCCCTCCCCCCTCCATCCCCCCCCCTTCTCCTCA
>JACBWV010000223.1:5209945-5269945 GCA_013435795.1 Chlamydomonas sp. ICE-L
GTTATTGTATTTTACCCTGAACTAAGTGCCGTTATTGTTGTTGATTGACCCTAACTGAAGTGGCCGTTATTGGGTTGTTTACCCTAACTAAGTGCGCGTTATAGTCTTGGTGACCCTGAAAACGAAGTGCCGTTATTGTAATGTTGACCCTGCACCTGAAGTGCGTTATTGTATTTTGACCCGTTAACTGAAGTGCCGTTATGTATTGTACCGACTGAGTGCCGTTATGTATGTTTTGACCTGAAACTGAAGTGCCGTTATTGTATGTTGACCCTGAACTGAAGTGCCGTTATTGTATTTACCCTGACCTGGGAAGTACCGTACTGTATGCCGACCCTGGGAACTTAAAGTGCCGTTATTGGATGTTGCCCTGAAGCGGAAGTGCCGTTATTTGTATGTGGACCCTGAAACTGAGTCCGTTATGTTGTTGACCCTGAACAAGTGCCGCTATTGTATGTTGACCCGGAACTGAGTCCGTTAATTGTATGTTGACCCTTGAACTGAAGTCCGTTATTTGTATGTGACCCTGAACTGAATCCGTATTGTTGTTGACCTGGAACTGAAGTGCCGTTATTGTATGTTGACCCTGAACTGAAGTGCCGTTATTGTATGTTGACCCTGAACTGAAGTGCCGTTATTGTATGTTGACCCTGAACTGAAGTGCCGTTATTGTATGTTGACCCTGAACTGAAGTGCCGTTATTGTAATTTACCCTGAACTGAAGTGCCGTTCTGTATGTGGACGCCTGAACTAGTGCCGTTATTGTATGTTTGAACCCTGACTAATGCCGTTATGGTAATTTTGAGACCCTGAACTGAATGCCGTTATTGTATTTGAACCCTGCACTGAGTGCCTCTTGATTTTACCCTGAATTGAAGTGCATTTTATTGGTATGTTACCCTGGAACGGAAGGGCCGTTATTGTATGTTGACCCTGAACTGAAGTGCCGTTATTGTATGTTGACCCTGAACTGAAGTGCCGTTATTGTATGTTGACCCTGAACCGAAGTGCCGTTATTGTATGTTGACCCTGAACTGAAGTGCCGTTATTGTATGTTGACCCTGACTGAAGGTACCGACTTGTAAGCTGAACCCTGAACTGAAGTGCCGTTATTGGATGTTGACCCTGAAACTTAGTGCCGTTATTGTAGTTGACCCTGAACTGAGTGCCGTTATTGTATGTTACCCTGAACTGAAGTACCCGTACTTGTCATGTTGACCCTGAACGAAGTGCCGTTATTGTATGTTGACCCTGAACTGAAGTGCCGTTATTGTATGTTGAACCTGAACTGAAGTGCCGTTATTGTATGTTGACCCTGAACTGAAGTGCCGTTATTGTATGTTGACCCTGAACTGAAGTGCCGTTATTGTATGTTTACCCTGAATTGAAGTGCCGTTATTGTATGTTTGACCCTGCATCGGAAGTGCCGTTATTGTAATGTTAACCCTTGACCTGAAGTGCCGTTATTTCTGTTTGACCCTGAACTGAAGTGCCGTTTATTGTATGTGTACCCAAGTGCAGTGTATGTATGTTGTACCCTGAACCGAAGACGTGCC
The DNA here is from genome assembly GCA_013435795.1 of Chlamydomonas sp. ICE-L. Classification (NCBI taxonomy): domain Eukaryota; kingdom Viridiplantae; phylum Chlorophyta; class Chlorophyceae; order Chlamydomonadales; family Chlamydomonadaceae; genus Chlamydomonas; species Chlamydomonas sp. ICE-L. Next base: position 5,211,502 of record JACBWV010000223.1, read on the forward strand.
GGTTTATGTATGGTGACCCTGACTGAAGTATCCTTACTTGTATTGTTCGACTTACACTTAATTACCGTCATTTTGGTGGTGACCCTTAATTACGTGCCGTTAGTGGTGACCAGTTTAACTTAATTTCAGTATTGATTATTTGACCTGAAACTGAATTGCACGTTATGTATGTTTGGACACCGTGAACTGAAGTGCCGCTATTGTATGTTGACCTGAACGAAGTGCCGTTATGTATGGTGACCCTGAACGCATAGTGCGGTGTCGTTGTATGTTGACCCTGAACTAAAGTGCCGTTAGTAGTGATGACCCTGAAGAGGTCGAAGTAACGTACGTTATTGTATGTTGACCAGCCTGATAAATGAAGTGCCCGTTATTGTATGTTGACTCTGAACGAGTCCGTATGTATCGTTGACCTGAACGGAAGGGCCGTTATGGTAATGTTGGACCCTGAACTGAAGTGCGTGCTTGTATGCTGACCTGAACCGTAAGGCCGTTATTGTATGTTGACCTTGAACTGAAGTGCCGTCCACCATATTATGTATGGTGACCCTCGAACGAAGTGCCGTTTATTGTATGATGTTGGACCCGAACGAAGTAACCCGTGACTTGTATAGTGACCCTGAACTGAAGGACCGTTTGGTGTATGGTTGACCCTGAACTGAAGTGCCGTCACGGATGTTGACCACCTGAACGTGAAGTACCGTACTTCGTTTATGTATTGCCCTGAGACGCATGAAGTGCCGTTATGGTATGTTGACCCTGAGAGCTGCAGAAGAGGTGCACGTTGATTGTATGTTGACCGAACTGAACGCTGCCGTTATGGTCTGTTGACCTGCCCATGAAGTGCCGTTATTGTATGTTGACCCTGAACTGAAGTGCCGTTATTGTATGTTGACCCTGAACTGAAGTACCGTACTTGTATGTTGACCCTGAACTGAAGTGCCGGTTGTTGATGTGGTGAGGACCTCGTGAACCCTGATCGGACCGTACTTGTAGTGACCCTGAGCTGAGCGTGCCGTTTGTTTTTTTTTTTTTTTGGTATGGTGAGCCCTGAACTAAAGGCAGTTGCTGATTGTATGTTGACCCTGAACTGACAGTCCGTATTGTATGTGAGCACTGAACTGAAGTGCCGTTATTGTATGGTGACCCTGGAAACTGAAAGTTGCGTTGTGATGTGACCGTTAGATGAAGTGCCCGTTTGATGTGCGGTCCTGAACTGAATTACCGTACTGTGTATGTCGTTGACCAGTGAACTGAAGGTGCACGTTATGTATGGTGACCCTGGACTGAAGTGCCGTTATTGGTATGTGGGTACCATGAACTGAATCGTGACGTAGGTTAGTTGAGCGCCTGAAGTATTGAAGTGCACGTAGTGTATGTTGACCTGAGACTGAGAAGGGTACGCAGTACTGTATCTTGTACCCTGAACTGGAGTGCAGTACGTGTATGGACCCTGGACTGAAGTACCGTACGTGCTGTTGACCCTGAATGATACGTACAGGGTAGCTTGATGTTTACTCCTGAAAATGGAGTGCCGTTATTGTATGTTGACCCTGAACGAAGTGCCGATGTATGTGACCCTGAACTTAAGTGCGCTATTTCTGTGACCCTGACGAATGGCCGTTATTGTATGTGACCCTACTGAAGTGCGCTTATTGGTGTTGACCCTGACTCCTGAGAGAGTGGCCGGATAGTAGGTGGCCCGTGAACTTGAAGTGCGGGTATATTGTATGTGACCCTGAACTGAAGTGCCGTTATTGAGTTCGACCCTGAACTGAAGTGCGGTTATGTATGTTGACCCCTGAAGAAGTGCCGTAGCTTGTATGTGACGCCTGTGAACTGATAGTGCCGTCTCTCGTATGTTGACCCGGCGACGTAGCGTGCCGCTGTCTGTTGACCCTGATATGAGAGTTGCCGTATTGTATGTTGACCTGAGACTGCCGTACGCGTATGTATGGGTGCCCTAACTAAGAGTCCGTACGTTGTCTTGCCCGGATTTCAGCTTGCTACGTGCTGCGTATTGTATGTGATACGCTGAACTGGACGTGCGTTATGGTATGTTGACCCTGAACTGAAGGCCGTTATTGTCCGGGATGGACGCTGAAGCTGAAGTGCGTGCCGTTAATTGTATGTGACTCCTGAACTGAAGTTACCGTTATTGTATGTTGGCCCCTGAACATGAGTGCCGTTATTGTCTGTGCACCCTGATTAACTGGACGTGCCGTACTTGTATGTTGACCCTGAACTGAAGTGCCGTTATTGTATGTTGACCCTGAACTGAAGTGCCGTTATTGTATGTTGACCCTGAACTGAAGTGCCGTTATTGTATGTTGACCCTGAACTGAAGTACCGTACTTGTATGTTGACCCTGAACTGAAGTGCCGTTGTTGTATGTTGACCCTGAACTGAAGTACCGTACTTGTATGTTGACCCTGAACTGAAGTACCGTACTTGTATGTTGACCCTGAACTGAAGTGCCGTAATTGTATGTTGACCCTGAACTGAAGTGCCGTTATTGTATGTTGACCCTGAACTGAAGTGCCGTTATTGTATGTTGACCCTGAACTGAAGTGCCGTTATTGTATGTTGACCCTGAACTGAAGTGCCGTTATTGTATGTTGACCCTGAACTGAAGTACCGTACTTGTATGTTGGACCCTAACTGAAGTGCCGTTGTTGTCTGTGACCCTGAACTTGAAGTACCGTACTTGTATGTGACCCATGAATGAAGTGCCGGTATTGTACCTGTTGATCCTGACTTAAGTGCCGCCTTCATCTGTATCGCATGGCCCTGAACTGAAGTGCACTACTTGTATGTTACCCTGAACTGAAGTGCCGTTATTGTAGTACCCTGAACTGAAGCTGCCGTTGTTGTAGTTGACCAAAATGAAGTGCCGTTTGGTATGTTGAACCTGCAACTTGAGCAGTACCTGTAACTTGTATGTTGAATACCCTGAAACTGACGTCGCAGTATTGTATGTTCGGATCTACCCTGGTATACTGAAGTGGACGTGCTGTAGGTTGTGACCTCGATAATTATCGATGTGCTCCTGAATGTCTGTTGACTCCTGCTAATGAAGTGCCGTTATGTATGTTGACCCTGAACTGATAGTACCCGTACTTGTATGTCTGACCGTAACTGAAGTGCCGTACTGTATGTTGACCCTGGACTGAGTTACCGTACTTGCATGTGACCGAACTGAAGTCCCTTACTTGTATGTTCTCCCTGACTTGAGTGCCGTTCTTGTATGTTGACCCTGACTGAAGTGCCGTTATTGTCTGTGCCTGAACTTGAGTGACGCTATTGTATGTTGACCTGAACTGAGTTCCGTTATTGTTGTTGACCCTGAAATGAAGTGGCGTATCTGTATGTTTGACCCTGAACTGGAAGTTGCGTTATTGTATGTGACCTGAACTTGGAAGTTGCCGTTATTTGTATTGTTGATACCTGCACTGAAACTGTTGCGTTATTGATGTGTGCCCCTGAAGCGAAGTGCCGTATTTCGTATGTTGACCCTCGAACTGAAGTGCCGAACTTGTATGTTGATCCCTGAACTGAAGTGCCGTTCTTGTACCCTCTTTGACCACTGCGATGATGTGCCGTTATGTTATGTTGGACTTGAACTGAAGTGCCGTTATTGTATGTTGTCCCTGAAACTGAAGTACCGTCTGTATGTGATCCCTGAATGAAGTACCGTAATGTAACGAGTTATTGACCCACACCCCGCTTAATCACGACAGCGCCCCCTCCTTATTGTACGTCGGGATTTTTTATTGCCCTGACGCACCACACACCCTGACCCCACGCACCAGTGCGTTATTGTATGTTGACTTAACTGAAGTGCCGTTTTGATGTGACCCTGCACTGAAGTGCCGTTATTGTATGTTGGACCTGAATGACGTGCCGTTATTGTATGTTGACCCTGAACTGAAGTACCGTACTTGTATGTTGACCCTGAACTGAAGTACCGTACTTGTATGTTGACCCTGAACTGAAGTGCCGTTATTGTATGTTGACCCTGAACTGAAGTGCCGTTATTGTATGTTGACCCTGAACTGAAGTGCCGTTATTGTATGTTGACCTGAATGACAGGCGTTATTGTATGTTGACCCTGAATGAAGTGCCTTTTTGTTTGTTGACCCTGCCCTGATTCTCCTGTTTCGTTGCGTTTTCCATTGTATGTTTGTACCCCTGAATCACCTGCATTGGTGCCTCTGTTCTATGGTATGTGACTGACCTGAAGTGCCGTATGTCTGTTGACGGAATGAAGTACCGTACTTGTTTGTTGACCTCGACACCCTCCACCCCCCACCGCCTCGCCCCCCCCCACCCGCTCCTCTTGTATGTTGACCCCCCCCCCCCCCCCCCCATGAACTGAAGTGCCGTTATTGTATGTTGACCCTGAACTGAAGTGCCGTTATTGTATGTTGACCCTGAACTGAAGTGCCGTTATTGTATGTTGACCCTGAACTGAAGTGCCGTTATTGTATGTTGACCCTGAACTGAAGTGCCGTTATTGTATGTTGACCCTGAACTGAAGTACCGTACTTATATGTTGACCCTGAACTGAAGTGCCGTAATTGTATGTTGACCCTGAACTGAAGTAACGTACTTGCATGTTGACCCTCAACTGAAATTCAAATACGAAATTCAATTTTCGGCATTATTACCGGCCTCCACACACACTGATGCTAAATATTCTCCGTTAACCCAGCTACCATTTTAGTGCCGACTTTAGTCAAACCTATTAGCCGTGTTGCTCTTCGACGCCAATCCCCTTATTGCCACCCTGGCTCTGCTGTTTCTCTTCTCTATTCTCACGCCCATCGTGTCCTATTCCCTTTGCACTAATCCTTGAGCCGGCTTTCACACCACTCAGGTTTCCTTTTCTCTCCTTGCAAGATAGCTGTCTTGAAAATGCTTAGGTTTCATAGGATTGGGTTACATGGTCCATGCTTTTTCATGGGGGGGGGGGGGGGGGGGGATATTATATTGTAGAATTAAATGCTCTCTGTAGCACGAACTCAGGGCCCCCGTCGGTAAAACGATTTTTTGGGGTTAAGTTCATCAATGCTTTTTCTTTTTAGCCCTTCCTATCACGGTTGGGCAAGTCCCTTTAGCCTACTTTGCCTACCCCTGCGCTGTAACATATTTGGGGACGACCTTAACCCTCATTTTAGCCAATATGCCAGGATTTCCTTTAAAACCCCGACTGTGGACGATTGCCGTGGTGTATGGCTAAGGAAAACCCCCTTGGTAACCCCTGTGGTAGTTATACCCCCTGGACTGTTACATACATGGGGACTACAAGATCTGCATCTCGAGGCGCACCCAGTTCCAAAGTCTGCATCTGAAATTCTCCATATGTAATATATCAAGCATGGATGGTCAATCGGCATGGTATGGTTGGAGTCGGAATCTTGGAAATAGTAATGTCGTAAAGTATTGATGTGTCAAAATGTAATGTCGTGTATATAACAGCCACTACGTGGGGGCGTGATCTCAAGGTAGTCATCGTCGTCACGGCAGGTTTGCGGGACGGTTGCGGCACTTTAACTAGGCATAGATTCTCTCAGGCGGTTGACAGCGGAACCGCGGCTACTTAAACACACCCGGGGGGATCGATTTATATTTATATTGGCACCCACGCTCGTTCAAGGCCCCAGCTATGCCACTGAGCCTATGTGTATGGTGGACGGGGAATTCATTGTTGGAGGCATTACCATGCGGCAATTTTTCCCCCCCCCCCCCCCCCATTAACCTTAGGCCAGGTATTATCAACCGAACGGGAAGATCTGATTTTGGCGCTACAGAAGAGGTCCCCCTACTGATTTGGAGGGACACGTGTGGGAGATGATCACACCTTAATCAGCCAATGTTGGCGTCCCGTGTAACTAGGGATGTCCCAACTTCCACATATGTCAGTGGGGATCCTCCGATGGCCCAGGCCATTCCCCGACCATTTGTTTCTCTCCAAGAATGAGCTTTTCCCCTAATCCTCCATGACAGCTGGATGAATAGATTTGCAATTTTGTTCTTGGTAACTTTGTAGATAACCGTCTGTTTGGAGGTGTAGGTGATGGGGGAGTTCTTGTTTTCACTTATTCGCGTCTCCGTTTGACTCTTGACTTGGTTGCGACTGATTCCATTGTTTGTAATTTTCTGCTCCCGTCCTTGCGCTTGATGGTTTATTGACAGATAAGCTATCCGGACTCTCTTAGCTTCCCCGCTGGTCTGGTCTTTCGCTTTCCTCACTCTTTTATCGTGTTAGTAGTCTTCTTCGGTTGTTAAGTGTCCTTTCTTAGCTGTTTTTTTCTTGGGCTTTTTTTTTTTCCCCCCCCTGTGGCGTTTTGGCCGACGGCTTGGCCTTGTGTTTGCCTTTCGATGGGAGTGGTTAAGGCCCGCCGTTTTAGAGCTCTATGGCTCCTCTCTATTATTTGTTTGTTTGGTGATTTTCCTGTGCCTTTTGGCCGTCACCGCCTTTTCTTTTTCTTCTTGTTAGAAATTCGCTTTTAGGCCTCGGCAATCTCAGCCCTTCTACAATAATCTTAATTCGCTATTGTTTCTCTATGCCCTTGGTAGTTCCGCTTGCTTGTTGCCAAGCCTTTTAATTTGCGCTTTCGTACACTTTTGGAGGTCACCTCCCTGCGACCCCCACAAGCGTCGCCCTGAGGGGTATGTTGCCCAAACCACGAGCCCCCGAGTTATCAAACTGTCCAGGCTCGGCGCTATACCCGAATGAAAAAATTTATTTTTGATTGAGGGATAGGCCTGTCAAAAATGTCCGTGTGTGGTGTGCCGTACAACCTTACTTTCAGGGTCATTCAAACAACAATCGTTCAATATAAAAGCGGAAGATTTGATATTTATTTTTTTTTTGGTTTTTTTATAAGAGTATCCCCCATATAGATAGTTGGACATTTTCATTCGGACTCTTGTGTTTTTGTATGTTGTGTTTTTTGTTCTTCCCCGAATGAAATATTATTTTTGTCCCATCGCTATTTGATTGAGGGACTGTATTAGCTGTCACTTACTAAAATGTCCGTGGTGTCGTGACGTCACGAACATTTCTTTTTGTTTTATTTTTTTTGGGTTTCAGTTCACCCCCCCACCTTTCCGTGAATTAATGTTCACCAAAAACATATATGTAAATTACCCCTCACCCCTCCCCCCCCCCTCCCTCACCCTACGCGCCATACGCACTTATTTTTTATTCATCTTTTTTAATCTTTACTCCCACCCGACCCCCCCCACCTCCCCCCGCCCCTGCCGCACCCCCCATCGGGTACCACGCCCAGCACCCGCCCCACAGCTGCCCTTTATAACCCCCCCACGAATGAAAAAAGCCTATTTTTGATTGAGGCTTAGCATGTGCAAAAATGTCCGTGTGTGAGCCCCGGCGTGGCCGTCACACCCAATCGACCTTCCGTTGCAGGCTGTTACTTCATAATCACCAAAAAAACGAACCATTATATAAGTTTATCCCAATTATAGAATTTTTCATTCTGCGCGCGCCTCCAGGCGACCCTTTATACCGATGAAAAAATTTATTTTTGATGAGGGATTAGCCTGTACATAAACTGTCCCGCGTGATGTGTGTGTCCGTCAAAACCTACTTTTCAGTTTTCTACTTTCAAATCACCCCACAAAACGAAACATTATATAGATATCCCAAAATATAAGAACATTTTTTCTTCATTCGGACGCGCCTCCAGGCGCCCTTTATACCCGATGAAAAAATTTATTTTTGATTGAGGGATTAGCCTGTCAAAAATGTCCGTGTGTGTGTGTGTCCGTCACACACCTACTTTTCAGGTTTCACTTCAAATCACAAAAAAACGAAACATTATATAAGATATCCCAAATATAAGACATTTCATTCGGGACGCGCCTCCAGGCGCCCTTTATACCGAATGAAAAAAATTTATTTTTGATTGCAGGGATTAGCTGTCAAAAATGTCCGTGTGTGTGTGTGTCCGTCACAACCTACTTTTCAGGTTTCACTTCAAATCACAAAAAAAACGAAACATTATATAAGATATCCCAAATATAAGACATTTTCATTCGGGACGCGCCTCCAGGCGCCTTTATACCCGAATGAAAAAATTTCTTTTTGATTGAGGGATTAGCCTGTCAAAAATGTCCGTGTGTGTGTGTGTCCGTCACAACCTACTTTTCAGGTTTCACTTCAATCACAAAAAAAACGAAACATTATATAAGATATCCCCAAATATAAGACATTTTCATTCGGGACGCGCCTCCAGGCGCCCTTTATACCCGAATGAAAAAAATTATTTTTTGATTGAGGGATTAGCCTGTCAAAAATGTCCGTGTGTGTGGTGTGTCCGTCACAACCTACTTTTCAGGTTTCACTTCAAATCACAAAAAAACGAAACATTATATAAGATATCCCAAATATAAGACATTTTCATTCGGGACGCGCCTCCAGGCGCCCTTTTATACCCGAATGAAAAAATTATTTTGATTGAGGGATAGCCTGTCAAAAAATGTCCGTGTGTGTGTGTGTCCGTCACAACCTACTTTTCAGGTTTCACTTCAAATCACAAAAAAACGAAACATTATATAAGATATCCCAAATATAAGACATTTTCATTCGGGACGCGCCTCCAGGCGCCCTTTATACCCGAATGAAAAATTTATTTTTTGATTGAGGATTAGCCTGTCAAAAATGTCCGTGTGTGTGTGTGTCCGTCACAACCTACTTTTCAGGTTTCACTTCAAATCACAAAAAAACGAAACATTATATAAGATATCCCAAATATAAGACATTTTCATTCGGGACGCGCCTCCAGGCGCCCTTTATACCCGAATGAAAAAATTTATTTTTGATTGAGGGATTAGCCTGTCAAAATGTCCGTGTGTGTGTGTGTCCGTCACAACCTACTTTTCAGGTTTCACTTCAAATCACAAAAAACGAAACATTATATAAGATATCCCAAATATAAGACATTTTCATTCGGGACGCGCCTCCAGGCGCCCCTTTATACCCGAATGAAAAAATGTATTTTTGATTGAGGGATTAGCCTGTCAAAAATGTCCGTGTGGTGTGTGTGTCCGTCACAACCTACTTTCAGGTTTCACTTCAAATCACAAAAAAACGAAACATTATATAAGATATCCCAAATATAAGACATTTTCATTCGGGACGCGCCTCCAGGCGCCCTTTATACCCGAATGAAAAAATTTATTTTTGATTGAGGGATTAGCCTGTCAAAAATGTCCGTGTGTGTGTGTGGTCCGTCACAACCTACTTTTCAGGTTTCACTTCAAATCACAAAAAAACGAAACATTATATAAGATATCCCAAATATAAGACATTTTCATTCTGGACGCGCCTCCAGGCGCCCCTTTATACCCGAATGAAAAATTTATTTTTGATTGAGGGATTAGCCTGTCAAAAATGTCCGTGTGTGTGTGTGTCCGTCCACAACCTACTTTTCAGGTTTCACTTCAAATCACAAAAAAACGAAACATTATATAAGATATCCCAAATATAAGACATTTCATTCGGGACGCGCCTCCAGGCGCCCTTTATACCCGAATGAAAAAATTTATTTTTGATTGAGGGATTAGCCTGTCAAAAATGTCCGTGTGTGTGTGTGTCCGTCACAACCTACTTTCAGGTTTCACTTCAAATCACAAAAAACGAAACATTATATAAGATATCCCAAATATAAGACATTTTCATTCGGGACGCGCCTCCAGGCGCCCTTTATACCCGAATGAAAAAATTTATTTTTGATTGAGGGATTAGCCTGTCAAAAATGTCCGTGTGTGTGTGTGTCCGTCACAACCTACTTTTCAGGTTTCACTTCAAATCACAAAAAAACGAAACATTATATAAGATATCCCAATATAAGACATTTTCATTCGGGACGCGCCTCCAGGCGCCCTTTATACCCGAATGAAAAAATTTATTTTTGATTGAGGGATTAGCCTGTCAAAAATGTCCGTGTGTGTGTGTGTCCGTCACAACCTACTTTTCAGGTTTCACTTCAAATCACAAAAAAACGAAACATTATATAAGATATCCCAAATATAAGACATTTTCATTCGGGACGCGCCTCCAGGCGCCCTTTATACCCGAATGAAAAAATTTATTTTTGATTGAGGGATTAGCCTGTCAAAAATGTCCGTGTGTGTGTGTGTCCGTCACAACCTACTTTTCAGGTTTCACTTCAAATCACAAAAAAACGAAACATTATATAAGATATCCCAAATATAAGACATTTTCATTCGGGACGCGCCTCCAGGCGCCCTTTATACCCGAATGAAAAAATGTATTTTTGATTGAGGGATTAGCCTGTCAAAAATGTCCGTGTGTGTGTGTGTCCGTCACAACCTACTTTTCAGGTTTCACTTCAAATCACAAAAAAACGAAACATTATATAAGATATCCCAAATATAAGACATTTTCATTCGGGACGCGCCTCCAGGCGCCCTTTATACCCGAATGAAAAAATTTATTTTTGATTGAGGGATTAGCCTGTCAAAAATGTCCGTGTGTGTGTGTGTCCGTCACAACCTACTTTTCAGGTTTCACTTCAAATCACAAAAAAACGAAACATTATATAAGATATCCCAAATATAAGACATTTTCATTCGGGACGCGCCTCCAGGCGCCCTTTATACCCGAATGAAAAAATTTATTTTTGATTGAGGGATTAGCCTGTCAAAAATGTCCGTGTGTGTGTGTGTCCGTCACAACCTACTTTTCAGGTTTCACTTCAAATCACAAAAAAACGAAACATTATATAAGATATCCCAAATATAAGACATTTTCATTCGGGACGCGCCTCCAGGCGCCCTTTATACCCGAATGAAAAAATTTATTTTTGATTGAGGGATTAGCCTGTCAAAAATGTCCGTGTGTGTGTGTGTCCGTCACAACCTACTTTTCAGGTTTCACTTCAAATCACAAAAAAACGAAACATTATATAAGATATCCCAAATATAAGACATTTTCATTCGGGACGCGCCTCCAGGCGCCCTTTATACCCGAATGAAAAAATTTATTTTTGATTGAGGGATTAGCCTGTCAAAAATGTCCGTGTGTGTGTGTGTCCGTCACAACCTACTTTTCAGGTTTCACTTCAAATCACAAAAAAACGAAACATTATATAAGATATCCCAAATATAAGACATTTTCATTCGGGACGCGCCTCCAGGCGCCCTTTATACCCGAATGAAAAAATGTATTTTTGATTGAGGGATTAGCCTGTCAAAAATGTCCGTGTGTGTGTGTGTCCGTCACAACCTACTTTTCAGGTTTCACTTCAAATCACAAAAAAACGAAACATTATATAAGATATCCCAAATATAAGACATTTTCATTCGGGACGCGCCTCCAGGCGCCCTTTATACCCGAATGAAAAAATTTATTTTTGATTGAGGGATTAGCCTGTCAAAAATGTCCGTGTGTGTGTGTGTCCGTCACAACCTACTTTTCAGGTTTCACTTCAAATCACAAAAAAACGAAACATTATATAAGATATCCCAAATATAAGACATTTTCATTCGGGACGCGCCTCCAGGCGCCCTTTATACCCGAATGAAAAAATTTATTTTTGATTGAGGGATTAGCCTGTCAAAAATGTCCGTGTGTGTGTGTGTCCGTCACAACCTACTTTTCAGGTTTCACTTCAAATCACAAAAAAACGAAACATTATATAAGATATCCCAAATATAAGACATTTTCATTCTGGACGCGCCTCCAGGCGCCCTTTATACCCGAATGAAAAAATTTATTTTTGATTGAGGGATTAGCCTGTCAAAAATGTCCGTGTGTGTGTGTGTCCGTCACAACCTACTTTTCAGGTTTCACTTCAAATCACAAAAAAACGAAACATTATATAAGATATCCCAAATATAAGACATTTTCATTCGGGACGCGCCTCCAGACGCCCTTCATTTGAAGAGGGATTAGCCCCATTAAAATATCCGTCCGTCCGTCCGTCCGTCCGTCACAAAACAAATTTTCAGGTTTTATGAAAAATATCAAAAAAGTTGAACAATCTATATTTTTGATTAATTATAAGACTTATTTATACCGGACAAATTCTGACCAGAGCACATATGAGCATCGCAATTCACGAAAAGGAGCTCAGGTTGGGCCAAATAAGTACAATTAACGGTCAACAATTTGATTTAAGGGTGTTTTAAGCTAACATTTTAAATTTGAACCACTTAAATATGTGCGCATACATAGGTTTGGGAGCAGAATTGTCGTCAAAAATTGGGGGCGAAACATGTAAGCATCACAATGGACGAAACAATCCCCTAGGGCACAGCTATAATTAGCCCTCGGACCCCACCTCAGGGCCGTGCGTGGGGCAGGGGCGGGGGCAGGGGCAGGGTCTGGGGGCGGGGCCGGGGGCAACCGGGAGGGGGCTGTGGCGGGGGCAGGGGCAAGCCACGCCACCTGCCGCTGGCCAAAAAACCGTTTAGGAGGACGGGACCGTTTACGTCTGGGCTGGGCCGAAACATGCAATACCTTGTGCAAATTCCGTAAAATTAACCAGACACCTGATTGGCCTCATTGTTCTTGCATCAAATTCTTAAAAAAAACATCAATCTACATACATGCATTTCATTACATTACAGAAACGTTCAATACTGCTTAAAAATCAACAACCCTTCAAAAAACTCTCTTTTTCGTCACTTTATAGTTAACAATGCTAAATCATCCATAGATTCATTGGAATTCAATTGATTCAAAGCCTCCAGGCGCCCTTCAAATGTAATCCTATTCGAATCGATACAATTTAATATAATTCAAATACAATTTAAATCACGTAAATTAAATTATATGGAAAGAAATAAATCGAATTAAAATAACAAAACATTAAATACAATTCACTTGATTTAATTAAAATACATTGAATTAAAGATTCGAATCATTTCATTCGGGATGCGCCTCCAGGCGCCCTTAATGTTACAGGGAGCATCTCAGGAACCACTCATATTTGTTAGGTTCACGCTGCACTGCCAGCCGTGCATTATTTGTCTATTAAAATGTATGTTAAAGTCCAGGGAGTAGCCAATTAGGCTAAAGGGTCCATTCTCAAATGATCAAATCTAATTTTAGACAACCGGAGGGTTTACCAAGCTAACCCAGCATGGTATTCATTTTCCAGTATGTACACATCAGGGTAGTGCAGGACGCAGCGTCCTGCGTTGCAGGACGCAACATGGGAGGGTCCGTTGCGTCCCAGACGCAGGTTCAGGATCTTGGCAGCGTCTCACCCATCAGTTAATTGGCCCACCACCACTCCATTTCCGTGGGCTACGGATTATGTTGTTAGTATGACGCAACCTAAAAAATTGACTGCATCCCAGGACGCAACCTACCGAATTAGGGAGTGTCCCAGGACGCAACCCCTGGGGTCCGTTTGAAGTTGTCCGTCGGTCTGTAGAAGTCCGTCCTTGTACATATGCATGCAAACGGGAGTGTTCCCTCAATCTCGCGTCCTGTGGTCAGGGTACTACTTCTTGCCAAATTGTCCAGTGCTTTAAGCGCCCAAACGTCAACTTGGTCAGCGCTTTTTAGTGCAAAAAGCGCAAAAACTGCGCGCTGCGCCCACAGGGGGCTGAAAAAACAGCGCGAAACGTTCAGAGAGGCTCAAAAAGGCAGCTCGGCACCGCGCTGCCGCGCGAGCTTAGTAGTACCCTGCCTGTGCTAGCTCGTACTAATTTCCAATTTCCACTATCCGGAGGGTCCTAGAGCCATATCCACTGTCTCTACTATATGTCTGCATAAGGTTTAATTTTATTACGGGGTCCATCAGCCCTAACCCCTGGTTTCCGTGGGTATCACACTGGGGGACTTGAAAGACGGTGAGCAGCCCAGAGAAGTCTGACAAGTCCTATGCAGCGTCGCCAGCGACGCGGAAAATTGGCGGAGTGTGCTGGCAACGGAACGGAAGGTGGCAACGATGGAGCTGACCGAAGCGAGTTAGTTACGCGACCGTTGGCTGACGTGTCGGGTGTCAATATTTTTTTCGGTCGGACAAACGAACAAATGGGTAACCCTGGGAGCTCCCGCCCCCTTGAAGAGGGAGCTCCGCCAAAAACCCATGTAACAATGCATGTATGTTACAGTCTAGGGGTAGGCCAAATAGGCTAAAAGGACTTGCCCAACCGTGTTAGGAAGGGCTTAAAAAGAAAAGGCACTGATGAACCGAACCCCAAACAATCGTTTTACCGACGGGGGCCCTGAGGTCGTGCTACAGTGATCATTTAATTATACAAATAAATCCTTCAGGCTGCTCCGTGTGTAGTTTACATGGGAAGCGTATGTATCAGGGTACTTCAAATGGCCAAATTGGCCAGCGCTTTAGCGCACTTGAAAACAAAAAAACTGCGCTTTGTAGTGCAAAAAGCGCAAAAATTGCTTGCTGCGCCCACAGGGGGGGTGCAAAAAACTGCGCTTAAAGCGCAGAGGGAGTCAAAAGTCTGCGCTCAAAAGCGCGCGCTTTGAATTACCCTGGTATCTATGTACAATAGGTTGAAGTCAGGTGAGGGGGTGGCCAGAATAGGCAATAGATACTTACCCAACCTCGAATCATCAAGATAAATAAATAATATCAGGTGGGGCTAGAACTAGAGCTCGCAGGGATGGTACGTCTTGTGTGTTTGTATGTTACAGTCCAGGGGTAGGTCAAACAGGCCAAAGGGACTTGCCAACTGTGATAGGACGGGCTTACAAAGAAAACATATTGATGAACTGGACCCCAAACAATCGTTTTACCGACGGGGGCCCTGAGTTCGTGCTACAGTGTTAATTTAATTATACAACATAAGTTGTGTGTGAAATTCACTCATCAATATGGACAGGCATATCATATGAAACCATACATACTGCATCATATGACGCTGATTTTTAAAGGGAGACCCACCACCTGGGGTGAAATACCTTTCACAACTAAAAATAAAAATGACATTGTATATACATGGTCACTTTAGCCCAGGCAGACTGCCGGCTTCATATGATATCCCGCTCATCAGTATCTCTCAACCTAAGTGCGCCTAGTTTGCATATTGTAGGAGTGGCACCACCATTCGAAATGAATCCTCCGTGTCGCTGGTTTGTGTATGTCGGGAGACCCACCCCCTGGGGTGAAAGTCCTTTCATAACTTAAAAAAAAAAAAGTACATTGCATGTGTGAGCTTTACTCATCAGTACATTGCATGTGTGAGCTTTACTCATCAGTACATTGCATGTGTGATGAGCTTTACTCATCAGTACATTGCATGTGTGAGCTTTACTCATCATTACATTGCATGTGTGATGAGCTTTACTCATCAGTACATTGCATGTGTGAGCTTTACTCATCAGTACATTGCATGCGTGAGCTTTACTCATTAGTACATTGCATGTGTGAGCTTTACTCATCAGTACATTGCATGCGTGAGCTTTAACATGTTGTCGTTGAGCAAGGGGATGTTCTTGGGAATAGACGCAGCATCCACCAGCAATCTGAAGTTCATGAGTGTCGCTGGCACCAGCCCCTGGTCGGCCACCCTCCCAGTGCTGGGCAGGGGCTTGCGGGAGGGCGTGACAAGCTCGTATGTGAGGTGGGGAAAGCGGAGAGATTCCGTCACCCACTCAAAGATGGCGGTGAGGGGCTCCCGCACTCCGAACTGTCCCTGCAACGTAGGGAACGGCAACTGATATTAGTGTTTGAAAAACTAATATTGACTAATATCATTACAGTTTCACAATTATATTAGTTTTTAAAATAAATTCGAAATTCTGGTGAGGGCTCGTCCGACTAATATTATAGAATATTATATAATATTATTAATTCACTAATAGTATATAACATAGCCGACCCCTACTGTAACGTGACGTAAAAGAAGTAAACAGAAGTTTAAAATCCGCATTGTGGTTAAAGCTGCCCTAGCGCGTATGGCTTTAGTAAAATACGATATGACATGATGATTAAATTATATTGTAGAATTAAATTATCGCTGTAGCACGAGCTCACGGCCCCCATTGGTTAAACGATTGTTTGGGGTTCAGTTCATCAATACTTTTTATTTTTAAGCCCTTCCTATGCGGTTGGGCAAGTCCCTGTAGCCTATTTGGCCTACCCCTGGACTGCAACATACATACATATACATGCACGACAGTTGCGGCCTTCGGAACCAAAACAACCCACATAGTAGCCATTCTCGGGTATGTGCGGTACATGCAAACGGGAGGGTTCCTTCAATCCTACGTCCTGTAACAGGTCCTACTAATTTCCATTTTAAAATTTGAAGATGTGACGCGCGAGCGTACCGGCAAGCACACTCTTTCAGGGAAGTGCATCCTTATGGTGGCTAGAGCCGCCCTTGTGCATGGGGCTTTAGCCCCCCCCCCCCCCCCCCCCTCCCCCCCCTCCCCCATATGATACAAACCACAAATGAATCACAAACCAAACCACAAACCAAAAGATACAAACCACAAACCAAATGATACAAACTACTAACCAAAAGATGCAAACCACAAACCAAATGATAGTAAACCACTAACCAAATGACCCCCCCCCCCCCCACACACACACACACACACACAAAAAAATACAATATGAAACACAACGATATGACGCACGGGCACGGGGGGGGGGGGGGGGGGGGGGGGGGGGGGGGGGGGGGGGGGGGGGGGGGGGGGGTCATTTGGTTAGTGGTTTACTACGCCCCCCCCCCCCCCCCCCCCCCCCCCCCCCCACGTACCTGCAAGCACACTCCTTCAGGGAATCAAATCCTTAAATCCTTAACCCCCAAACCAAAGTCACCCTAGTGCATGGGGCTTTGGACCCCCCCCCCCCCCCCCCCCCCCCCCCCCCCCCAACACACATGCACCTACACCCACAAAAACGATATGACGCGCGGGCTAACCTGCAAGCACACTCCCTCAGGGAATCGAATCCTTATGGTGGCTTCCTTTGCTTGTGTTCCATAGCCTTGCTTCTCCTTCCATGACCTGGTGGGCAAGAAATTGAAATTGAATGGTGGGCAAGAAATTGAAATTGAATGGTGGGCAAGAAATTGAAATTTGATGGTGGGCAAGAATGTTATCAGATTCAGTACAGATGGCACTACAGTTGTCTAACCCATAGTGTTCCATAGCCTTGCTTCTCCTTCCATGACCTGGTGGGCAAGAATGTTATCAGAGTCAGTACAGATGGCACTACAGTTGTCTAACCCATGGTGTTCCATAGCCTTGCTTCTCCTTCCATGACCTGGTGGGCAAGAATGTTATCAGAGTCAGTACAGATGGCACTACAGTTGTCTAACCCAGGACCCCCCCCCCCCCCCCCCCCCCGCACACGAACACAAACACCCCACCTACCTCCCTATCAAGCCTTTCATTTATATCTCCTTCCATGGCCAGGTGGGCAAGAATGTTATCAGAGTCAGTACAGATGGCACTACAGTCGTCTAACCCAGGACCCCCACAATCTACCCCACCCCCACCCCCAACACCATCTAACTTCCTATCGAGCCTTTTATTTATATCTCCTTCCGTGACGTGGAGGGCTGCAGATTTTGATCAGAGTCAGTAGTAATGGCACCACCGTCAGCTAGCACAGGACCCCCCCAACCCACCCCCACACCTACCTACTTACCTATTCACCCTGGGATGTATACCTCCCTCCATAACCATGCGGGCTGTTGACTTTGATCAGTGTCTGTAGTGATGGCACTACAGTCGTCTTACACAGCTCCCTCCCCCCCCCCCCCCCCCCCCCCCCCCCCACCCACCCACCCACACATAACCACCACCCACCTACCTATCCACCCTAAGATGTATATCTCCTTCCATGACCTTGAGGGCTGTTGACTTTGATCAGTGTCAGTAGTGATAGCACTACAGTTGTCTAATCCAGACCCCCCCACGAACACCCACCCAACCCACCCACCCACCTACCTATCCACCCTAAGATATATATCTCCTTCCATGACCTTGAGGGCTGTTGACTTTGATCAGTGTCTGTAGAGATGGCACCAAAGTCATCTTACACAGCCCCCCCCCCCCCCCCCCCCCCCCCCCCCCCCCCCCCCCACACACACACACCACCTGCTTACCTATCCACCCTAAGATGTATATCTCCTTCCATGACCTTGAGGGCTGTTGACTTTGATCAGAGTCTGTAGTGATAGCACTACAGTCGTCTAATCCAGACCCCCAATAACCCCCCCCCCACCTCACCTCACCACCACCAACCTACCTATTTCCCTATCAACCCTTAGATTTGTATCTCCTTCCATGATCTGGAGCAGATGGATGATGTGATGAGTCTTGAGACGGCACTCTGGCTGTCTACCCCCCCCCCCCCCCCCCCCCCCCCCCCCCCACACACACACAGACCTTACCCCCACCTACCTACCTACCTACCTACCTATCAACCCTTAGATTTGTATCTCCTCCCATGACCTGGAGCAGGTGGGTTCTGCGATATCCCACATGCACTTCAACCGACTTAAACCGACTTGAACCCACTTCAATCGACCTGGTGGTAAGGGTTGATCGTGCCTCTTGGTCTTTATCCAGCCTTGTGTAGTCCATTTTCACATCCGTAGCAGTAGTCATCTTATCCAGCCCCCCCACTACACCCCCACACCTGACCTCATCTCACCACCACCCACCTACCTACCTATCTTAGATTTATATCTCCTCCCATGACCTCCCACTTCAACCGACTTCAACCAACTTCAACCGACTTCAACCGACTTCAACCCACTTCAACCGACTTTACCCCACTTTACCCCACTTCAACCCACTTCAACCGACCTGATGGTAAGGGTTGATTGAGCCTCTCGGTCTTTAGCAAGTCTTGAGTACTTCACTTCACCCCCCCCCCCCCCCCCCCCCCCCCCCCCCCCCCCCCCCAAACACACACACAATTACCCCCCCCTACACACACTTTAACCATATCCACTTCACCCCACTTCACCCGACCTTGTAGTAAAGGTTGATTGTGCCTCTCGGTCTTTAGCCAGTCTTGCGTACTCCCCTCCCCCCCCCCCCCCCCCCCCCCCCCCCACACACACACACACTTTAGCCATATCCACTTCAACCCACTTCAACCGACCTTGTAGTAAGGGTTGATTGTGCCTCTCGGTCTCTAGCCAGCCTTGCGTACTCCACTTTCACATCCGCAGCAGTACGATCGAAGAACCAGTCGGGGACCGTGGTGTCAGGTACAACCGGCAAGATGACCTGGCATGGTGGGTGGTGGTGGTAGTGGTGGTGATGATGGTAGTGGTGATGGTAGTGGTGGTGGGTGGTAGTGGTGGTGGGTGGTAGTGGTGGTGGGTTTGGTGGAGGGTTTGGTGGTGGTGGTGTCAGGTACTATCAGCAAGATGACCTGGTGTGGTGGGTGGAAGTGGTATTGGTGATGGTATTGGTGATGGTAGTGGTGGTGGGTTTGGTGGTGATGGTGTCAGGTACTATCAGCAAGATGACCTGGCGTGGTGGGTGGAAGTGGTATTGGTGATGGTAGCGGTGATGGTAGTGGTGGTGGTAGTGGTGGTGGGTTTGGTGGTGGTGGTGTCAGGTACTATCAGCAATATGACCTGGCGTGGTGGGTGGAAGTGGTATTGGTGATGGTTGTGGTAGTCGTGGTGGTGGGTTTGGTGGTGGTGGTGGTATTGATAGTGGTCCTTGGTTTGGTGGTGGTGGGTTTGGTGGTGGTGGTGGTGTCAGGTACAACCGTAAAAATTAACTGGGGTGGAAGGATTGTTGTTGTTGTTGTTGTTTGGTTTGGTTTGTTTGTTTGGTTTGTTTGGTTTGGTTGGTTTGGTGGTAGTGGTGTCAGGTACAACCGAAAATATTAACTAGGGTGGAAGGTTTGTTGTTGTTGTTGTTGTTGTTGTTGTTGTTGGTGGTTGGTTTGGTTGGTTCGGTTTGGTGGTAGTGGTGGCAGGTGCAATAAGCAAGATGACCTGGGGTGGGGGCTTTGGTGTTGGTGGTGATGGTGGTGGTTGTTTTGGTGATGGTGGTGATGATGGTGGTTGTTTTGGTGGTGGTGGTGATGATGGTGGTTTTGGTGTTGGTGTTGGTGGTGTTGGTGGTGTTGTTCGTGAGTTTGTTGGTGGGTCTGCAGGTGGGTTTGTCGGTGGGTTTGTAGGTGGGTTTGCTAGGCTTGCTGATGGGGTCGTAATGTCCTTGCTGTTGTTGTTGCTTGTGTTGGTGTAGGTGGGTTTGCTGGTGGGTTTGGTGATGCTGATGGGGTTGTAATGGCGTTGCTGTTGCTGTTGTTGCTGATGCTGTTGTTGTTGTTGTTGTTAATGTTGTTGTTGTTGGTGATGATGATGATAATGAAGACAATGGTGGCGGGCCAGGTGGTTGCTGGGGTGTTGTTGTTGGTGGGAGTGGTGCGAGTGCTGTTATTGTTGTTGTTGTTGTTGTTGCTGGTGGTGGTGGTGGTGATGATGATAATGATGACAATGGTGGTGGGCCAGGTGGTTGCTGGGGTGTTGTTGTTGGTGGGAGTGGTGCGAGTGCTGTTATTGTTGTTGTTGTTGCTGGTGGTGGCGATGATGATGATAATGATAACAATGGTGGTGGGCCAAGTGGTTGCTGGGGTGTTGTTGTTGGTGGGTGCGGTGCGATGGGAGTGCTGTTGTTGGTGGGTGGGTGGTATGAAAAAAGGCCCTTCTGGGTGTTTCTCAGCACTGGCAGAGAGACGGCAGGTGGCTTGGGCACAGATGCTGTTCTCCCTCACCTGGGTGCTTCTCAGCACTGGCAGAGCGACGGCAGGTGGCTTAGGCACAGATGCTGTTCCCACTCACCTGGGTGCTCCTCTGCACTGGCTGAACGACGACAGGCGGCTTAGGCACAGATGCTGCTGCCCCTGGCGTTGCTGCTGTTGCGGCTGATTGTGGGCGAGCTGATGTGGGGCGTGTAGGCAAGGGTGCTGACACCCCTGCAGCTTGCAAAGCGCGCTGTAGCTCTACAAGCCTGCATAAGTTTGCAGGTGTAGGTTTAGGTTTGTAGGGGCATGTGTGTAGGTGTAGGTGTGCAGGTGTAGGTTTGCAGTTGTAGGTGTGTAGGTTTGCAGTTGTAGGTGTGTAGGTTTGCAGATGTAGGTTTGCAGTTGTAGGTGTGTAGGTTTGCATTTGTCGGTGTGTAGGTTTGCAGGTGTAGGTGTGTAGGTTTGCGGGTATAGGTGTAGGTGTGTAGGTGTGCAGGTGTATGGGATGGTGCAGACACCCCTGCAGCTATCAATGCGCGCAGTAGCTCCACAAGCCTGCGTAGGTTTGCAGGTGTATGTGTGTAGGTGTAGGTGTGTAGGCGTAGGTGTGTAGGTGTAGGTGTAGCTGTGTAGGTGTAGGTGTAGGTGTGTAGGTTTGCAGGTGTAGATGTAGGTGTGTGTGTATGTGTATGTGTAGGTGTGTAGGCGCAGGTGTGTAGTCGTAGGTGTAGGTTTGCAGGTGTATGTGTATGTGTGTATGTGTATGTGTGTATGTGTAGGGTGAAGTGTGTAGGTTTGCAGGTGTAGGTGTAGGTGTGTAGATGTGTAGAGACAAATGTGTATGTGTACGTGTGTAGGTTTGCAGGTGTAGTGTAGGGTGAAGTGTGTAGGTTTGCAGGTGTAGGTGTAGGTGTGTGGGCGTAGGTGTAGGCATAGGTTTGCAGGTGTAGGTGCAGGTGTGTAGATGTGTAGAGACAAATGTGTAGGTGTATGTGTGTAGGTTTGTAGGTGTAGGTTTTTAGGTGTGTAGGTATAGGGGGACTGCAACATACATTTAGTTACAGGATGCAACATCCATACATCACAACAGACATGCACACACACACATGCACACATGCTCACACACATGCACACACACATGCACACACACATGCACACATGCATACACACATGCACACACACATGCTCACATGCACACACACATGCTCACATGCACACACACATGCACACACATATGCACACACACACATGCACAGAATTTCCATACATCACAACAGACATGCACACACACCTAGAAATGGATCTAGCCATGGATCAAAAATTTGATGCGAAACTAAAGCCCATCACTTAGCACTACTCTTTGGAATTTGATGCGAAACTAAAGCCCATCACTTAGCACTACTCTGTGGCATTTGTGATGCGAAACAGTAAAGCCCATCACTTAGCAATTACTTTTGGGGAAATTGATGCGAAAACTAAAGCCCATCATTAGCACTGTATCCTTAGGAATTTGATGCGAAACTTAGAGAGCCCACTCACCTTAGCACTTACTCTTTGGAATGTGAGCGAAACTAAAGCCCCACAATTAGCATACTCTTTGGAAGTTGATGCGAAGTTAAAGCCCATTCACTTAGCACTACTCCTTTTTTTTTGGATTTGATGACGAAACTAAAGCGCCATCCATTCGCAATATCTTTGGAATTTGTGCGAAAACTAAAGCCCATCACTTAGCCACTACTCTTTGGTAGTATTTGATGCGAAACTAAAGCCCATCACTTAAGCATTACTCTTGGAATTTGATGACTGAAACTATCACTTAGGCACTACTCTTTGGAATTTGATGCGAAACTAAAGCCCATCACTTAGCACTACTCTTTGAAATTTGATGCGAAACTAAAGCCCATCACTGAGCACTACTCTTTGGAATTTGATGCGAAACTAAAGCCCATCACTTAGCACTACTCTTTGGAATTTGATGCGAAACTAAAGCCCATCACTTAGCACTACTCTTTGGAATTTGATGCGAAACTAAAACCCATCACTTAGCACTACTCTTTGGAATTTGATGCAAAACTAAAGCCCATCACTTAGCACTACTCTTTGGAATTTGATGCGAAACTAAAGCCCATCACTTAGCACTACTCTTTGGAATTTGATGCGAAACTAAAGCCCATCACTTAGCACTACTCTTTGGAATTTGATGCGAAACTATAGCCCATCACTTAGCACTACTCTTTGGAATTTGATGCGAAACTAAAGCCCATCACTTAGCACTACTCTTTGGAATTTGATGCTAACTAAAGCCCATCACTTAGCACTACTCTTTGGACTGAAACATACATTTAGTTGACAGGACGAAATGCAAAAAAAGTCAATGCAATCAGCACAAAGAGCAAAACTGGTGTGCGCCCAAGGTGTTTGTATCAGTTGACTGCATCATTCATTTACTTGACAGGATCCAATGCAGCACTAGTCAATGCAAGGAGGTGGGTGGGGGTAGTGGGGGGGATGAGGGTGGGGAGTCGGGGGGTGGGGGGATGGGTGGGTGTGTGTGTGTGTGGGGGGGGGGGGGGATGAGTGTGTGACAGGATCCAATGCAGCACTAGTCAATGCAAGGAGGTGGGTGGGGGGGTGGGGGGGATGAGGGTGGGGAGTCGGGGGGGTGGGGGGATGGGTTGTGTGTGTGTGTGTGTGTGGGGGGGGGGGGGGATAAGTGTGTGACAGGATCCAATGCAGCACTAGTCAATGCAAGGAGGTGGGTGGGGGGGTGGGGGGGGTGGGGGGGATAGGGTGGGGAGTCAGGGGGGGGGGGGGAAGGGGGGAGGGAGGGAAGGGTGGTGTGTGTGTGGTTGGGGGGGGGGGGGGGGGGAGGATGAGTGTGTGGCCAGGATCCAAATGCAGCATAGTCACTGCAAGGAGGTGGTGTGGGGGGTGGGGGGGAGAGGGTGGGGAGTCGGGGGGGCGGGGGGGATGGAGTGCTGTGGTGCCAGTGTGTGTAGGGGGGGGGGGGGGGGGATGGGGGTGGATGTGACAGGACAATGCAGACTAGTCAATGACAAGGAGGTGGGTTGGGGGGGGGTGGGTGGGGGGTGGGGGGGATCGCAGGGGGGGAGTCAGGGGGGGGGGGAGAGGTGTGTGTCGTGTGTGTGGTGTGGTGGGGGGGGGGGGACGGAAAGTGTGTTGTGAAGGTCCAATGCAGCACTAGTCAATGCAAAGGGAGGGGGTGGGGGGGGTGTGTGGGGGGGATCAGGGTGGGGAAGTCGGGGGGGGGGGGGGATGGGTTGTGTGGGTGGTGTGTGTGGGGAGGGGGGGGGAAAAAGAGGTGTGTGACAGGATCCAACGCAGCACTAGTCAATGCAAGGAGGTGGGTGGGGTGGGTGGGCGGGGAGATGAGGGCAGGGTGGGGAGAGTCGGGGGGGGTGGGATGGGGGGGGGGTGGGGGGGTTGGGGGGGGCGGGGGGTAGGGGGAGGAATGGGGGGGGGGGAGGGATGAGGCCGGGGGGATGAGATGGGGGGAGGGATAAGGGGGATGAGTGTGTGACAGGACCAATGCAGCACTAAAGTCAAGCAAGGAGGTGGGTGGGGGGGTGGGGGGGTAGGAGGGTGGGGAGTCGGGGGGAGTGGGGGATGGGCTTGTGTGTGGGGGGGGGGGGGTGGGGGGGGGGGGGGGAGGGGAGGAGGGGGGGGATGAGGTGGGACAGGATCCAATGCAGCATAGTCAATGCAAGGAGGTGTGTGGGGGGGGTGCGGGGGGATGAGGGTGGGGGAAGTCGGGTGGGGGGTGGTGTGGGCCGGGGGGGGGGATGAGTTTGACAGGATTCCAATGCAGACTAGTCAAGGCAAGGAGGTGGAGTGGGGGGGGTGGCGGTGGGAGGGGGTGGGGGGCGATGCGGGTGGGGAGTCGGGGGGCGGGGGGGATGGTGTTGTGTGTGTGTGTGTGGGGAACAGGGGGGGGAGATGATGAGTGTGTGACAGATCCAATGCAGCATAGTCAATGCAAGGGGGGGTGGGGGGGGGGGGGGGGCGGGGAGGGGGAGGAGGGTGGGGAGTTGGGGGGGGGGGGGGGGAGGGGTTCGGTGGGGGGGATGGGTGTGTGTGTGGGGGATGGGTGTGTGGGGGTGTGTGTGGGAAGGGGGGGGGAGATGAGGTGTGTGACAGGATCCAATGCAGCATAGTCAATGCAAGGAGAGGGGGTGGGGGAGGGGGTGGGGGGGAGGGATGAGGTTGTGGGTGAGTTGGAGGGGGGGGGATGGGTGTGTGTGTGTGTGTGTGTGTGGGCGGGGGGGGGACGAGTGTGTGACAGGATCCAATGCAGCATTAGTCATGCCAAGGAGGTGGGTGGGGGGGGTGGGGGGGATGAGGGTGGGGAGTCGGGGGGGGGGGGGGGGGAATGGGGGTCTTTGTGTGTGTGTGGGTGGGGTGGGGGGGGGATGGTGTGTGACAGGAATCCAATGCAGCACTAGTCAATGCAAAGGAGGTGGGTGGGTTAGGGTGGGGGGGATGAGGGTTGGGGCAGTCGGGGGGCGGGGGATGGGTGTGTGGTGTGTTGTGTGTGGGGGGGGGGGGGGGATAAGTGTGTGACAGGATCCAATGAGCACTAGTCAAGCAAGGAGGTGGGGGTGGGGGGTGGGGGGGATGAGGGTGGGCGAGTGGGGGGGGGGGGGGATGGGCTGTTGTGTGTGTGTGTTGGGGGGGGGGGGGGGGGGGGGGGGGGGGATGAGTGTGTGTGAAAGGATTCCATGCAGCACCTAGTATGCAAGGATGGTGGGGGGGGGGTGGGGGGGATGTGGGTGGGGAGTCGGGGGGGGGGGGGGAGGGGAATGGGTGTGTGTGTGTTTAGGGGGGGGGGGGTGGGATGGGTGTGTGACGGATCCAATGCGCACTAGCAATGCAAGGAGGTGGGTGGGGGGGGTGGGGGGGATGAGGGTGGGGGAGTCGGGGGGGGGGGGGAATGGGGTGTGTGTGTGTGTGTGTGGGGGTGGGGGGGACGAGTGGTGACAGGAATCCCATGCAGCACTGTCAATGCAAGGAGGTGGGTGGGGGTGTTCTTTGGTGGGGGGGGATCAGGGTGGTGGGGAGTCGGGGGGGGGGGAGGGTGTGTGTGTGGTTGTGTGTGTGGGGGGGGGGGGATGAGTGGGTGACGGATCCAATGCAGCACTAGTCAATGCAAGGAGGTGGGTGGGGGGTGGGGGGGGGATGAGGGTGGGGAGTAGTGGGGGGGGGGGGGGGGGCGGCGGGGATGGGTGTGTGGTGTGTGTGTGTGTGTGTGGGGGGGGGGGGGGGGAGGGGCTGAGTGTGACAGGATCCAATGCAGCACTAGTCAATGCAAGGAGGTGGGTGGGGGGGTGGGGGGGATGAGGGTGGGGTAGTCGGGGGACTTGGGGTGGTCGAGGGGGTGCCTTGTTGGGGGGGATGGTGTGTGACAGGTACAATGCAGCACTAGTCAATGCAAGGAGGTGGGTGGGTGGGTGGGGGGGATGAGGGTGGGGATTGGGGGGGGGGGGATGGGTGTGTGTGTGTGTTTTGGTGGGGGGGGGGGGGGATGAGTGTTGTGACAGGATCCATGCAGCACGTCATGCAAGGAGTGGTGGTGGTGGGGGGGATGAGGTGGGAGTCGTGGGAGTGGGGTGGAGGGTGTGTGTGTGGGGGGGGGGGGTGGGGGGGGGGGGGGGATGAGTGTTGTGACATGATCCAATGCAGCACTAGTCAAGGAGCGGGGTGTCATGTGGTGGGGTGGGGGATGAGCGGTGGTGAGTCGGGTGTGTGTGTGTGTGGGGGGGGGGGGATGAGTGTTGTGACAGGATCCATGCAGCACTAGTCAATGCAGGAGGTGGGTGGGGGGGTGGGGGGATGAGGGTGGGGAGTCGGGGGGGGGGATGTGTGTGTGTGTGTGTGTGTGGGAAAGGGGGGGGGGTAGTGTGTGACAGATCCAATGCAAGCACTAGTCAATGCAAGGAGGTGGGGGGGGGGGTGGGGGGGATGAGGGTGGGGAGTCGGGGTGGGGGGGGATGGGTGTGTGTGTGTGTGGGGGGGAAGGGGGGGGGGGATGAGGCTGTGACAGGTCCAATGCAGACTAGTCAATGCAAGGAGGGTGGGTGGGGGGGTGGGGGGGCTGAGGGTGGGGAGTTGGAGGGGGGGGGGGGGATGGGTGTGTGTGTGTGTGGTGGGGGGGGGGGGGGGGGGATATTGGTGTGTGACAGGAATTCCAATGCAGCATAGTCAATGCAAAGACGGAGGTGGGGGTGGGGCGGGTAAATGGTGGGGGTATGTGTGTGCTGTGTTTGTGTGATTGTGTGTGTGTTGGGGACGGGGGTGGGGGGGCGATGAGGGGGTTGGGGGGGGGATGAGTGGTGACAGGATCCAATGCAGAACTGTAGATGAAAGGAGGTGTGTGGTGGGGGGGGGGATATGTGTGTGTGTGTGAGTGGGGGGGTTGTGTGTTTGTGAAGTTTGTGGTTGTGTGGGGGGGGTGAGTGTGTGACAGGATCCAATTGTACGGCACTGTCAAAGCAAGGAGGTGTGTGGGGGGTATGGGGCGGGTGGCGGGGGGGGGGGTGGGGGGGGGGGGGGATGAGGTGTTGTGACAGGATACAAAGCAGCACTAGGCGATGCAAGGAGGGTGCGTGGGGGGTGGGGGTATGGGTTTGTGTGTGTGTGTGGTGGGTTGTTGTGGTGTGGTGTGGGTTGTGTGTTGTGTGTGGGGGGGGGGGGGGGGGGGGGTATGTGTGTTGTGGTTCGGGTGTGTTTGGGTGTGTGTGTGTGTGTTGGGGGGGGGTGAGTGGTGACAGGATACAATGCAGCACTGAGTTCACTGCAAGGAGGGGGGGGTAGGTATGGGGGTGTGGGGGGTGTGTGGGGGTGGTGTGTGTGGTGGGGGGGGGGGGTAGGGGTGGTCGGTATGGGTGTGTGTGTGGTGTGTAGGGGGGGGGGGGCGGGGGGGGGGATGAGGGTGGGGACAGGATCAATGCAGCACTAGTCAATGAAGGAGGTGGGGTGGGGGGGGTGGGCGGGGCGAGGGTGGGGAGTCGGGGGGGGGGGGGGGGATGGGGTGAGTGTGTGGTGGTGGGGGAGACGGGG
Organism: Chlamydomonas sp. ICE-L; assembly: GCA_013435795.1. Lineage (NCBI taxonomy): Eukaryota > Viridiplantae > Chlorophyta > Chlorophyceae > Chlamydomonadales > Chlamydomonadaceae > Chlamydomonas > Chlamydomonas sp. ICE-L. The sequence goes on from JACBWV010000223.1 coordinate 5,239,287, forward strand.
GGGGGGAGGAGTGTGTGACAGGATCCAATGAAGCACAGTAAATGAAAAGGAGGTGATTCTGGTGGGGGCGGTGGGGGGGATGAGGGGGGGAGTGGGAGGGGGGGCGGGGATCGGGGGGATGTGTGTGTGTGGTGTGTGTGGTGGGGGGGGGGGGGGGGCGGAATTGTGTGGGGGGGGGGGGGGGGAGGGGGATGAGTGTTGTGACAGGATTCCATGCAGCAAGAGTCAATGCAAAGGAGAGTGGGTGGGGTATGGGTGGCGGGATGGTGTTGTGTGCTGTGTGTGTGTCGGGGGGGGGGGGGGGGGATGAGTGTGTGACCAGGGACCAATGCCAGCACTAGTCGATGCAAGGAGGTTGTGTGGGGGGGGGGGTATGTGTGTGTGTGTCGTTGTGGGTGGGGTGGTGCGCGGGGGGGTTTGTTGTGTTTGTGCGTTGTGTGTGTTTGTGGGGGGGTCGAGTGTTTGTGTGACAGGATCCAATGAGCACTAGTCATTGCAAGGAGGGTGTGGGGGTGGTATGGGTTGTGTGTGTGTGTGGGTGTGTGTGGGGAGGTGGGGTGGGGGGGGGGGGATGAGTGTGTGACAGGATCCATTGCAGACTAGTCGATTGCAAAGGAGGTGGGCTGTGGGGGGGTATGGGGGTGTGTGTGTGGTGGGTCGTTGTGTGTGTGTGGGGGTGGGGGGGGGGGGAGGGGGGGGGTGGGGGTATGTGGTGTGTGTGTTGTTGGTGTGTTTTGTGTGTGTGGTGTGTTCGTGGGGGTGTTGAGTGTTGTGACAGGATCCAATGCAGCACTAGTCAATGCAAGGATGGTGGGGGTATGGGTTGTGTGTGGGGGGTGGGAGGGTGGGTGTGTGTGGGGGGTGGGGGGTGGTATGGGTGTGTGTGGGTGTGTGTTAGGGGGGGGGGGGGGGGGGGGGGGGGGATATGAGTGTGTTTGTTGTGACAGGATCCAATGCAGCAATAGTCGATGCAAGGAGGTGTGTGGGGGGGGATGTGTGTGTGTGGGGGTGGGTGCTGTGGGGTATGTGTTGTGGTGTGTGGTGTGTTGTGTGGTGCGTGGGTGTGTGTGTGTGTGGGGGGGGGTAGGGTGTGTTGTGTGTTGTGTTTGTGTGTGTGTGTGGTGTAGGCGGGGGGGGGGGGGGGAGGAGTGTTTGGGACAGGATCAATGCCGCACTAGTCACTGCAAGGAAGTGGGGAGGGGCAGGGGGGGGTATGTATGGGTGGTGTTGTGGCGGGTAGGGGGGGGGGGATGAGTGTGTGACAGGATCCAATGCAGCCAACTAGGCATGCAAGGAGGTGGGTGGGTGGGGGGGGGGGATGTGGGTGGGGAGAGGTCGGGGGGGGGGGGGGGGAGAGGATGTGTGTGTGTGTTGTGTGTGGGGGGGGGGGGGATGAGTGTGTGACAGGATCCAATGCAGCACTAGTCAATGCAAGGAGGTGGGTGGGGCGGGGGGGGGGGGATGGGGTGGGGCAAGTCGGGGAGGGGGGAGGGGGGCGGGGGGGGGGGCTGGGCGGGGAGGGTGTGTGTGGGTGTGGGTGGGTGGGGGGGGGATATGAGTGTGTGACAGGATCCAATGCAGCAACTAGTCAATGCAGGAGGTGGGTGTGGTGGGGGGGGGAGGCGGGGGGGGAAGTCGGGGGTGGGGTGGGGAGGATGGGTGGTGTGTTGTGGTGGTGTGTGTGTGGGGGGGGGGGTGAGTGTGTGTGACAGGATCCAATGTGCACTAGTCACTGCAAGGAGGTGGGTGGGGGTGGGGGGGATGAGGGTGGGGAGTCGGGGGAGGGGGGGAGGGTGTGGTGTGTGTGGGTGTGGGGGGGGGGGGGTGGGGGGATGGGGGGGGTGGGATGGGGGGGGAATGAGCGTGTGCCAGGATCCATGCAGCACTAGTCAAGGCAAGGAGTGGGTTGGGGGCGGTAGGGGGCGAGGAGAGGGTGGGAGTCGGGTGTTGTGTGTGTGCGTGTGTTGTGTGTGTGGGGGGGGGGGGGGAATGAGTGTGTGACAGGATCCAATGAAGCCACTAGTCAAGCCGGGACGGTGGGTGGGTGGGGTGGGGGGGATGGGGTGGGGAGTCGGGGGGGGGGGGGGGTGATGAGGTGTGTGTGTGTGGGGGGGGGGAGGAAAGGGGGGGGGGAGGAGTGTATGTGTGACAGGATCCAAATGCAGCACTAGTCAATGCTGCAAGGAGGTGGGTTGGGGGGGGTGGGGGGGAGAGGGACCGGGGTGGGTGGGATGGATGAGGGTGGGGAAAGTCGGAGGGGGGGGGATGGGTGGTGTGGTGTGGGGGGGGGGGGGGGGGGGGATGAGTGGTGACAGGATCCAATGCAGCACTAGTCAAGCAAGGAGGTGGGTGGGGGATGGGTGGGGGTAGGTGTGTGTGTGTGGTGTGTGTGTGTGGAGGTGTGTGGGGGGGGGGGGGATGAGTGTGGACATGGAACCAAAGCAGCACTAGTCATGTGGCAAGGAGGTGTGTGTGGGGGGGGGTATGTGGTGTGTGGTGTGTCTGTGTGTGTGTGGTGTGTGTGTGTGTGTGTGGGTTGTGGGGGGGATGAGTGTGTGGAAAGGATCCAATGTAAAAAAGCACTAGTCAATGCAAGGGAGTGGTGGGGGTATGGGGGTGTGTGTGTGGGTGGGTGGTGGGGCGGTGGGGGGGGGGGTGGAAGAGTGTGTATGAGTGTGTGACAGGATCCAATGCAGCACCGTTGAGGCCAAGGAGGTGTGTGTGGGGGGGATGGATGGGTGTGGGTGTGCGGTGTGGGGTGTGGGGTGTTGGGGTGTGTGGGTGTGGGTGGGGGGGGGGGGGGGGGTATGTTTGGTGTAGTTTGTGTGTGAGCTTTTGTGTAGGTGTTGTGGGGGGGGGGGGGGGGGGGGGTGAAGTGTTTTGTGACAGGATCCAATGCAGCCTAGGTCACTGCAAGGAGGTGGGGGGTATGGGTGTGTTGTGGGGTGGGTGGGTGGGTGGTGTGTGGGGGGGGGGGGGGGGGGGGGCTCGGGGGGGGCATGGGGGGTGTGTGTGTGTGTAGGGGGGGGGGGGGGGGGGGGATGCGTGTGTGGAGGATCCAAGCAGCACTAGTCGATGCAAGGAGGTGTGTGTGTGGGGTGGATGTGGTTGTGTGTCTGTGTGTGGGGTGTGTGTGTGTGTGTGTGTTGTGTGTGGGTGTGTTGGTGGTGCTGTGGTGGGGGGGGGGGGGTGGTAGGTTGTGTGTGTGGTGTGGTGTGTGTGGGTAGGGGGGGGGGTGGGGGGGGGGGGAATGAGTGTGTGCCAGGACCAATGCAGCACTCGTCACTGCAAGGAGGTGGGTTGGGGGGGGGGGGGGGGGATGAGGGTGGGGGAGGCAGGGGGGGGGGGGATGGGGTGTGTGAGTGTGGGGGGGGGGGGGGGGGTGATGAAGTGTGCTGTACAGGATACAATGCAGAGCCACGAGTCAGACAAGGAGGTGGGGGGGGGGGTGGGGGGGATGAGGGTGGGGAGTCGGGGGGGGGGGGGTGATGGGGGAGGAGGGTGTGGGTTTGTGTGTGGGTGTGTGGGTGTGTGTGGGTGTGTGTGTGTGTGGGTATGTGGTGTGTGTGGTGGTGTGTGTGTGTGGCTGGTGTAGGGGGGGGGGGGGGGGGGGAGGGGATGAGTGTGTGGACAGGATCCAATGCAGCACTAGTCACTGACAAGGAAGTGGTTGGGGGGGGTTAGGGGTGTGTGTGGTGTGTGTAGGGGGGGGGGGAGGGGGGGGGGGGGGGGGGGGAAATGAGTGTGTGACGGATCCAATGCAGCAGCTAGTCGATGCACGGAGGTGGGGGGGAGGGGCGGGGGGTATGGGTGCTGTGGGTGTGTGTGTGGGCTTGTGTGTGGGGGGTGTGGGCTGTGGGGGGGGGGGTGGGGGGGTGACGTGTGTGACAGGATCCAAGTGTCAGCACTAGTCAATTGAAAAGGAGGTTTGTGTGGGGGTAGGGTGGGTTTGTGTGAGGGGGGGTGGGGGGGGGGGGGGGTTTGGGTGGGGGGGGGGGGGGGACGGGGGGGGGATGAGTGTGTGAACAGGCTCCAATGCAGCACTAGTCGATGCAAGGAGGTGTGTGTGGGGGGGTATGGGTGTGTGTGTATGTGTGTGTGGTGGTGGTGGTGGTGGGGGGGTGGGGGTATGTGTGTGTGTGTGTTGTGTTTGTGTGTGTGTGTGTGTGGGGTGAGGGTGTGACAGGATACAATGCAGCATAGTCACTTGCAAGGAGGTGGGGGTTATGGTTGTGTGGGTGTGTGTGGGGGGGGGTGGGTGGGTGGGTGGGTGGGGGGTAGGGTGTTGTGTGTGGGTGTAGGGGGGGGGGGGGGGGGGTGGGAATGAGTGTGTGACAGGATTTTTCATGCCAGCAACTAGTTCGATGCAAGGAGGGTGTGTGTGGGGGGGTATGGGTTGTTGGTGGGTTGTGTGTAGTTAGGGTGGGGGGGGGGGTGGGGGTGGTGAGTGTGTGACAGGATACAATGCAGCACTAGTCATGCCAAGGAAGTGGGGGGGGTGGGGGATGGTGTGGTGTGTGTGTAGGGGGGGGGGGGGGGGGTGAGGGGGGATGTGGGTGTGTGGTGTGTGTGGGGTGGGTGTTGTCGTGTGTGTGGTGTTGTGGGGGGGGGGGGGGATGAGTGTGTGACAGGACCCAATGCGCAATAGTCACTGCAAAAGAAGTGGGGGGTTGGGGGTTATGTGTGTGTGTGTGTGTGTGTGTGTGGGGGGGGGGGGGGGGTATTGGGTGTGGGTGTGTGTGTGTTGTGTGTGTGTGGGGGGGGGATGAGTATGAGTGTTGTGATAGGATCCAATTGCAGCACTAGTCAATGCAAGGAAAGGAAATTTATCCTTGGGGGGTAGTTAGGGGGATGTGTGTGTGGGGGGGGGTGGGTGGGGGGGGGGGGGGGGGGGGGGGGATGTGGGGGGGTGGGGGTGCGGGGGGGGGGGAGGGGTGGGGGGGGGGGGGGGGGGGATGAGGGTGGGGGGGTGTGGGGGGCGAGTGGGGTGGTTCTCGGGGGTCGGGGGCGGGGGCGAGGGGGGGGGTGACCCCATGTGGGGGGGGGGGGGTAGAGGGGGGGGGGAGGGGGGCCGGGGACGGTGGGGGGGGGGGGGCTGGGTGGGGGGGGGGGGGTGATGAGGGTGGGTGGGGGGGGGGGGGGATGGGTGCGGGGGGGACGTGGGGGGGGGAGGCCGGGCGTGTTTGGGGTGGGTGGGGGTGGGGAGGTGGCGCGGTGGGGGGTCATTGTATGAGGGGGGGGGGGGGGGTACTATGGGGGGGATGGGGTGTGCGGCTGTGTGTGTGTGCAGGGGTAGAGGGGTGGGGGGGGGTTATGGGTGGGTGGGTGGGGGGTGGGGTGGGGTGGGGTGGGGTGGGTGGGGATGGGTGTGTGTGGTGTGTGGGGGGGGGGGGGGGTGAAGTGTGGTGGTGTGGGGGGGGGGGTTATTATGGGTGTGTGTGTGTGGGGGGTGTGTTGGGGGGGGGGGGATGGGTGTGTGTGGGGGGGGGGAGGTGTGTGTGTTGTGTGTGTGCTGTGTGTGTGGTGGGGGGGGGGGGGATGCGGTGGTGGGTGTGGGGAGGGGGTGGGTGGGGGATTGGGTGGGTGGGTGTGTGGGGGGGTGGAGATTGGTGTGTGGGGGGGGAGGGGTGGGGGGTGTGGGGAGGGGAGCCAGGGGGAAGGGGATGAGTTTGTGACAGGATCCAATGCAGCACTAGTCAATGCACCGAACATATGACATTCATATCACCACCTACCCAATGTTGAGGGATGACAGGCTGGCTTCTTCAGGCAGTACAGCGAAGCCCTCCACATTTCCATCTGTTGTAGTGCCCTCATCAAAGCGAAACTGGAATCCGACCTCCTCCAAAAACTCGACAGCACCATTCACATTCACTAGCTGCTCCTGGACCTGAGTTTTGTTGTTGTTGTTGTTGTTGTTGTTGTTGTTGTTGTTGTTGTTGTTGTTGTTGTAGTTGGCGGTGGTGGTATTGCTGTTGTTGTTGTTGTTGTTGTTGTTGTTGTTGGTGGTGGTATTGTTGTTGTTGTTGTTGTCGTTGTTGCTGTCGTTGTTGTTGTTTGTGGTATTGTTGTTGTTGTTGTCGTTGTTGTTGTCGTTGTTGTTGTCGTTGTTGTTGTTGTTGTTGCTGGTGGTGGTGGTATTGCTGTTGTTGTTGTTGTTGTTTTTGCTCTTGTTGTTGGTAGTGATGTTGTTGTTGTTGCTGTCGTTGTTGTAGCTGTTGTTGGTTCACATTCATTTGCTGCTCCTTGACCTGAGTTTTTTTTGTTGTTGTTGGTGGTGTTTTTGTTGTCGTTTTTTTTTTCCTTCTGCTGCTGTTGTTGTTGTTGTTGTTGTTGTTGTTGTTAGTAATGGTGTTCTTGTTGCTGTTATATTTGCTGTTGTTGTTGTAGCTGTTGTTGGTTCACATTCACTAGCTGCTCCTGGAGCTGAGTTGTTGGAGTTGTTGTTGGTGTTATTGGTGTTAGTGTTGTTGTTGTTGTTGGTGGTGGTGTTTTTGTAGCCTTTGCTATTGTTGTTGTTGTTGCCGTTGTTGTTGTTGCTGTTATTGGTGGTGGTGTTTTTGTAGCCCTTGTTATTATTGTTGTTGTTGATGTTGTTGCTGTTGTTGTTGTTGTTGTTGTTGTTGTTGTTGTTGGTTCACATTGACTGGCTGCTCCTGGAGCTGAGTTACTGGCGCTGCTGGTGGGGGTATCGGTGTTTGTGTTGCTGTTGTTACAGTCCAGGGGTAGGCCAAATAGGCTCAAGGGACTTGCCCAACCATGGCAGGAGGGGCTATGTATGTATGTTACAGTCCAGGGGTAGGCCAAATAGGCTCAAGGGACTTGCCCAACCATGGCAGGAGGGGCTATGTATGTATGTTACAGTCCAGGGGTAGGCCAAATAGGCTCAAGGGACTTGCCCAACCATGGCAGGAGGGGCTATGTATGTATGTTACAGTCCAGGGGTAGGCCAAATAGGCTCAAGGGACTTGCCCAACCATGGCGGGAGGGGCTATGTATGTATGTTACAGTCCAGGGGTAGGCCAAATAGGCTCAAGGGACTTGCCCAACCATGGCAGGAGGGGCTATGTATGTATGTTACAGTCCAGGGGTAGGCCAAATAGGCTCAAGGGACTTGCCCAACCATGGCAGGAGGGGCTATAACAAAAAGCACTAATGAACTGAACCCCAAACAATCGTTTAGCCGACGGGGGCCCTGAATTCGTGGTACAGTAATTAATACACACAATAATACACACAATATACCTCTGGGTTGGACACATGTATTTGCCTGTACTTAGTCTTGGTGGGGTTGGTAGTGGTAGTGGTGGTGGTGTGTGTGTTGGGGGGGCAGTTGATGGTGGTGATGGTGGTAGTGGGAGGGTGTGTGTGTGTGGGGGGGGGGGGGGGGGGGGGGGGGGGCAGTTGATGGTGGTGATGGTGATGGTGGTGGTGGTGGTGGTAGTGTGTGTGTGTAATGTGTGTGTGTGTGTGCAGTTGAGGATGGTGATGGTGGTGCAGAAGAATATACTTAGTAGTAATCTAGTTATACAGCACAGCACAAGTGTACTATGAACAAACTGCCTAGTTGAAAAATACCCAATATAAACTATACATACCTTTGGGTTAGACAGAGATAACATAAATAATGCAAAAACAAAACAAAAATTAACATACAGTACAACACGCTACATATACCTTAGGGTTAGACGGTCGTTTTTGGCTGTACTTAGGCTCGGTGGGGGTTGGTAGTGGTAGTGGTGGTGGTGGTGCAGAAGAAGATACATGTAGTAATCTTGTAGTTGAGCAGTACCCAATATTACACGCTGTACATACCTTAGGGTTAGACAGTCTTATCTGCATGTACTTAGGCTTGGTGGGGTTGGTAGTGGTGGTGGTGGTGGTGGTGGTGGTAGTGGTAGTGGTGGTGGTGGTGGTGGTGCACAAGAATATCAACGTAGGGTTAGACAGTCTTATCTGCATGTACTTAGGCTTGGTGGGGTTGGTAGTGGTGGTGGTGGTGGTGGTGGTGGTGGTGCACAAGAATATCAACGTAGGGTTAGACAGTCGTATTTGCCTGTACTAAGGCTCGGTGGGGTTGGTAGTGGTGGTGTTGGTGTTGGTGTTGGTGTTGGTGGTGGTGCACAAGAATATCAACGTAGGGTTAGACAGTCTTATCTGCATGTACTTAGGCTTGGTGGGGTTGGTAGTGGTGGTGGTGGTGGTGGTGGTGGTGGTGGTGCTGCTGCACAAGAATATCAACGTAGGGTTAGACAGTCGTATTTGCCTGTACTAAGGCTCGGTGGGGTTGGTAGTGGTGGTGGTGGTGGTGGTGGTGGTGCACAAGAATATCAACGTAGGGTTAGACAGTCTTATCTGCATGTACTTAGGCTTGGTGGGGTTGGTAGTGGTGGTGGTGGTGGTGGTGGTGGTGGTGCTGCTGCTGCACAAGAATATCAACGTAGGGTTAGACAGTTGTATTTGCCTGTACTAAGGCTCGGTGGGGTTGGTAGTGGTAGTGTTGGTGGTGTTGGTGTTGGTGGTGCAGAAGAATATGAACGTACTAATCTTGCAGTTGAGCAGTACCCAACAAAAGACACTACACATACCTTGGGGTTTGACAGTCGTATTTGCCTGTACTTGGGCTCGGTGGGGTTGGTAGTGGTAGTGGTAGTGGTGGTGGTGGTGCAGAAGAAAATAACCATTGTCATCTTGTAGTTAGCAGTACCCAATACAAGACACTACACATACCTTAGGGTTAGACAGACGTATTTGCCTGTACTTGGGCTCGGTGGGGTTGCTCATAATGTTGCTGCAGATCTTGTACATGGTTAGCAAGCTGTCGTTGGCAGTGGGTTGGGATGACACCAGGGCGATGCATTGCTGCAGCTTGTAGTCCTCTGTAGAGTGAGGGTGGGAATGGTGATGGTGTTGGTCTTGGGTGCTGTGGTTTGAATTGGGGCTGGGGGTAGGAGTGGAGGTAGGGTTGGGGTTGGTGGTAGGAGTGGGTTTGGGTTGGTTGAAGGAGTGGGTTGGGGTTGGGTGCAGGAGTGGGTTGGGCGCAGAAGTGGGTTGGGGTTGGGTGCAGGATTGGGATGGGGGTGGGTGCAGGAGGGGGTTGGGGTAAGGAGTGGAGGTAGGGTTGGGGTTGGGTGCAGGACACCGGGGCAATGCATTGCTGCAGCTTGTAGTACTCTGGAGAGTGTGGGTGGGGATGGAGTTGGTGTTAAAGGCTGTGGTTGTGGTTGGGATTGGGGTTGCTCATAATGTTGCTGCGTTCCTTGTTCATGGTGAGCAAGCTGTCGTTGGCAGTGGGTTGAGATGACACCAGGGCGATGCATTGCTGCAGCTTGTAGTCCTCTGGGGAGTGTGGGTGGGGATGGAGTTGGTGTTAAAGGCTGTGGTTGTGGTTGGGATTGGGGTTGCTCATAATGTTACTGCGTTCCTTGTTCATGGTGAGCAAGCTGTCGTTGGCAGTGGCTTGAGATGACACCAGGGCGATGCATTGCTGCAGCTTGTAGTCTTCTGGAGAGTGTGGGTGGGGATGGTGTTGGTGTTGGGGGCTGTCGTTGTGGTTGTTCATAATGTTGGTGCAGATGTTGTACATGGTGAGTGAACTACATCTGGCGGTGGCTTGGGATAACACCAAGCCTCCCTAGCAGTCGGGGTATCAAGCGGCAACACCCTCTGCTCGGGGATGGAGTTGGTTGGTACGTGGTTGTGCTGTGTTGTGTTTTGTTGGCTGTGCTGTGTTGGTTGTGCTGTGTTGTTTGTTCTCTTACCTTCGACGACAGCAGCAGGTAGGTAATACATATTTGGTATCCCTAGCAGTTGGGCTGTCTAGCGGCGACATCCTCTGCTGGGGGATGGAGATGGTTGGTATGTGCTTGTGCTGTGTTTGCTGTGCTATGTTAATTGTGCTGTGCTGTGCTGTTTTGGTTGTGCTGTGTTGTTTGTAATCTAACCTTCGCCGACAGCAGCAGGTAATACATATTTGGTATCCCTAGCAGTTGGGCAGTCTAGTCGCGAACCCCCCTGCTCGGGGATGGAGTTGGTTGGTACGTGGTCGTGCTGCGTTGTGCTGTGTTTTTTGTGCTGTGTTTTTTGTGCTGTGTTGTGTTTTGTGGTGGTGCTTTGTGGTGCTTTGTCGGTTGTGCTGTGTTGTGTTTTGTGGTGGTGCTGTTTTGTGCTGTGTTGTTTGTTCCCCTACCTTCGACGCCAGCAGCAGGTAATCGAGATTTGCTCTCCCTGGCAGTTGGGGTGCCTGGGTAGACATTTGCTACTGACTGCAGTTGGCTGATACGTGGATATGCTGTGTTGTGCTGTGTTGGTTGTGCTGTGTTGGTTGTGCTGTGTTGTGTTTTGTGGTCGTGCTTGTGCTGTGTTTTTAGTTCCCCTACCTTCGACGCCAGCAGCAGGTAATCCAGATTTGCTCTCCCTTGCAGTTGGGGATGCCTGGGTCGACATTTGCTACTGGCTGGGGATGGGTGGTACGTGCTTGTGCTGTGCTGTGTTTTGTTGGTTGTGCTGTGTTGTGCTTTTTGGTGGGGCTGTGTTGTGCTGTGTTGTTTGTTCCATGTCGTTTGTTCTCTTACCTTCGATACCAGCAGCAGGTAATCCAGATTTGCTCTCCCCAGCAGTTGGGGTGTCCAGCGGCGACATCTGCTCTTGGCTGGGAACGCTTGGTACAGCGCTGACCGATGATGACGATGCATGGACGGGTGGTGCTTGCTGTGATATGTACTGAGCTTCACGACCTGTGTGTGTGTGTGGGGGGGGGGGGGATAAGAAGTGGTGTGTGTGTAGGGGGGGAGGCTTGATGAGAGGCAGATGGGGGGAGATGCAAAGATGCAGACAGACAGATGATGGTGCTGCATGGATAAGTGGTGCATGCTGTGATATGTACTGAGCTTCACGACCTGTGTGTGTGTGTGTGTAGGGGGTGGGTGGGGGGATAAGGGGTGGTGTGTGTGATGGGGGGGAGGCTTGATGAGGGGCAGATGGGGGGAGATGCAAAGATGCAGACAGACAGATGATGGTGCTGCATGGATAAGTGGTGCATGCTGTGATATGTACTGAGCTTCACGACCTGTGTGTGTGTGTGTGTAGGGGGGGGGTGTGTGTGATGGGGGGGAGGCTTGATGAGGGGCAGATGGGGGGAGATGCAAAGATGCAGAAAGACAGATGATGGTGCTGCATGGATGGGTGGTGCATGCTGTGATATGTACTGAGCTTCACGACCTGTGAGTGTGTGTGTGGGGGGGGGGGGCAGGGGGAGGCTTGATGAGTGGGAGATGGGGGCAGATGGGGGGAGATACAGACAGACAGACAGACAGACAGATGATGGTGCTGCAGGGACTTGTGGTGCGTGCTGTGATATGTACTGAGCTCTGCGACCTGTGTGTGTGTGTGTGTGTGGGGGTGGGGGTGGGGGTGGGCAGGAGGCTTGATGAGTGGAAGATGGGGGCAGATGGGGGGAGATGCAGACAGACAGACAGATGATGGTGCTGCAGGGACTGGTGGTGCGTGCTGTGATATGTACTGAGCTCCGCGACCTGGGGAGGGGGGGGAAATGATTTGTTGTGTGTTGACACTCTCAACCTGGTCCAAGGCAAGCCGCTGGACATGGTCTGTTGAAACATGCACACCATAAGGCAAGTGGCCCGTATATGTGTGTGTGTGTGTGTGTGGTGGTGGGGGGGGGGGGGGGGCAGAGATGCAGCAGCAGCAGCAGGGCGATTCCTATCGAAGGTAGTGGAAAACTGACATGTGGGTGTGTTGCCAGTCACAACCTGGTCCAAGGCAAGTCGCTGGACCTGGTCGGTGGGGACATGCACACCATGAGGCATGTGGCCCGTATGTGTGTGTGTGTGTGTGTGTGTGTGTGTGTGTGTGTGTGGGGGGGGGGGGGGCAGAGATGCAGCAGCAGCAGCAGCAGAAGGGCGATTCTTAGCAAAGGTAGTCATAACTCACCTGTGGGTGTGTTGACAGTCACAACCTGATCCAAGGCGAGTCGCTGGACCTGGTCGGTGGGGACATGCACACCATGAGGCATGTGGCCCGCGGGGGTTGGGGAGGGGGGACCTGGAGAGGAACATGTGGTTGAGGGGGGCATGAAGAGGTACATGTGGTTGATGGGTGGGTGGGTGGGTGGGGGGGTGACTGATGCCTGAATTCTTCATAGTTATGGTTGTTGGTGGTGATATTGATGGTGGTCAGGGTCTTCGTGGTGGTGGTGTTTTTGGTGCTGGTGCTTTTGGTAATGGTGATGGTCTTTGTGGTGATTGTATTGGTGCTGGTATTTTTTGCTTTGCTGGTGTTTTTGGTGTTGGTGTTGGTGTTTTCACGACTAGCGGTGGATGCTGCAGTGGTTGTGTTTGTGGTGGCGGTGTTGATGTTTTTGTTGGTGTTTTTGGTGCTGCTGTTGGCGTTGATGTTTTCATGATTAGTGGTGGATGCTGCAGAGGTTGTGTTTGTGGCGGTGCTGGTGTTTTTGTTGGTATTGGTGTTTTTGGTGCTGCTGTTGGTGTTGATGTTTTCATGCCTAGTGTTGGATGCTGTGGTGTTTGTGTTTGTGGCGGTGCTGGTGTTTGCGTTTGTGGAGGCGGTGTTGGTGTTGGATGCTGTGGTGGTTGTGTTTGCGTTTGTGGTGGCGGTGTTGGTGTTGGATGCTGTGGTGGTTGTGTTTGCGTTTGTGGTGGCGGTGTTGGTGTTGGATGCTGTTGGGGTTGTGTTTGCGTTTGTGGTGGCGGTGTTGGTGTTGGATGCTGTGGTGGTTGTGTTTGCGTTTGTGGTGGCGGTGTTGATGTTGGATGCTGTGGTGGTTGAGTTTGCGTTTGTGGTGGCGGTGTTGGTGTTTTTTAATGGTGTTGGTGTGTTTGGTTCCGCCTTCCTGGCAGACTGTGTGTGTGTGCATGTGTGTGTATGTGTGTGTTGTTGGGGGGGATCATTTGGAGACCCTACCACGCTGCTGCTGTTGCATGGAGGAGGAGGAAGCATCCGCCTTCCTGGCAGACTATGTGTGTGTGTATGTGTGTTGGGGTGTGTGTGTGTGGGGGGGGGGGGGGGGGGGGGGGGGGTCATTTTGAGAACCTGCCATGCTGCTGCTGTGGAATCGAGGAGGAGGAGGAGGAAGCATCCGCCTCCCTAGCAGTGTATGTGTGTGTGTGTGTATCTGTGTGTGTGTATCTGTGTGTGTGTGTGCGTGTGTGTGTGTGTGTGGGGGGGGGGGGGGGGGGGGAGGGGCATTTTGAGATCCTGCCACACTGCTGCTGTGGAATGGAGGAGGAGGAAGCATCCGCCTTCCTGACAGACTATGTGTGTGTGTATGTGTGTGTGTGTGTGGTGGTGGTGGTGGGGGGGGGTCATTTTGAGAACCTGCCACACTGCTGCTGTTGGATGGAGGAGGAGGAAGCATCCGCCTTCCTGGCAGACTATGTGTGTGTATGTGTGTGGGGTGGGGTGGGGTGTGGGGGGGGGACATTTCGCGGTGGAGGTGGTGGGTGGAAGGGTGGGTGGGTGGGTGGGTGGGCGGATGGTGGTGTTGCAGTTGATGTCATTTGGAGAACCTACCGTGCTGTTGCTGTGGCTGTGGCACGGAGTAAGTGCTGATGGTGGTGGTGGTGGTGTGTGTGGGGTGGGGTGGGGGGATGGATGGTGGTGGAGTTGGTGTCATTTGGAGAACCTACCGTGCTGCTGCTGTGGCTGTGGCATGGAGTAAGTGCTGATGGTGGTGGTGGTGTGTGTGTGTGTGTGGGGTGGGGTGGGGGGGATGGATGGTGGTGTTGCAGTTGGTGTCATTTAGAGAACCTACCGTGCAGTTGCTGTGGCATGGAGGAGGAGGTGCTGATGGTGGTGGTGTGTGTGTGTGTGTGTGTGTGTGTGTGTGTGTGTGTGTGTTTGTGTGGGTGGGGATTTGGTGTCATTTGGAGAACCTACCGTGCTGTTGCTGTTGTGGCATGGTGGAGGAGGAGGAAGCATCGGCCTTCCTGGCAGACTTCTGCGTCTGTTGCTGCCTGTTTTGGAGGTTTGCGTCAATACCTAGCTGTCTCTGTGGTCCTGCCGGGGGCTCTGGCTTGGGCTCAGGGGGGGCGCGGGGGGGGGGCTTGGGCTGATCCTGTACAGAAGTACGGTTTCGGGGCAATGCCAGCATAGGCACATATGAGTTTCTTTGTGGTGGTGTGCATGAGGATTAGGGGCCGGCATACCATATGATGTCGACCAAAGGCGAGTATGATATCATATGATATTTTGCAAATTGCATCATATGGTATTCTATATAAATGGTAGCTTAAGCCTAGTCAGACAGCGAGCAACATCTGATATCATACAAATTGCACCATATGATATTGTATATAAATGGTAACTCTAGTCAGACTGCCCTAATGAGGATGCATGGAAACTGGTTGCCACATTACATGAAGCTGGGCACATGTAACGGTTGTCAATAGTAACCTCAGCAGTGCCCAGCTTATGCCCTTGATCTGTCCCTCTAGCCTAGTAGCCCCCCCCCCACCACCACCACCACCACCACACACACAAACCCTCACACACACAAACAGCACACACACGAACAACACACACACAAAGACAGTGTACAAGACTAACCTCAGCAGTGCCCAGCTTGCGCCCTGAGCCCTTGAACTCTGGGGTTGGCTTGAACCAGTTCTTTAGCTTATCCATGGTGTGTACTTAGCTCCTTAGGCTTTTCTGTGCAGCGAGTAAAATCCTCCTAATTAGGAAGAACACTATACATGAACTCATTAATCATTATGTGGGTCTGTGTGCGTCAAGAAAAAATATTAGGACTCATTATTTTTGGTTGAAGTTTGGTTTCGCATCTAGGGTTTGAGGATCATCATATAGGGTTTAGGGTTCAGCATCTAGGGTTGAGGGGTGAAGGCACAGGAGGATGGACCGGGGGGCGCTGTACAGTCTGGGACTTTTATTTTAAAGTTGTGGAAGGACTTTCACCCCAGGTGGTTGGTCACCCAACACAAACCAGCGACACCGAGGATTCGGTTTGAATGGCGTTGGCACTCCAACAAAAGAGTTCCCTGTAATTTGAAAGACATGGTTCCATGCATTGATACAGATACCACTTGCCAGCATGTTGGCACATGGTGCTGACTGATTAGATTACACGAAGAGTGAACGAGGACTGAGAGAGAGATAGGAGATATGTTGGTGGTTGGCCCCAGTGAAAGAAAACGGGCTGGCCCCCTCAACCTCACGCCTCGTAATAAGGTGTACTATTTACTTATATATTTAGGAGATATGTTGGGAAGAGTGGGCACCATGCATCAGTGTTGTTCTTTTCAGCTACGAGCAGCAGCTTCTAAGCAGCTCCCTGAGCCAGCCCCTGGGCTAAGCCCCGAGATTTTGACAGTTCTGGACAGCAGATGCTGTCAGCTTCCAGACAGACTAGGTTGTATTAGCTTTGGCTGAATGGCCAGTCAGGGGAGCTGCCTAGAAGCTGCTGCTTTTAGCTGAAAGGAAAACACTGGCATGCATGTGGCTTGAGCGAGCAGGTATAGCATATGGGTGGTGAGTGGTGTAGTGTGGTGAGTAGGTGGTAGGGTGGTGAGTAGGTGGTGGGGTGGCAAGTAGGTAGTAGGGGGGTGAGTGCGTTAGGTAAAAAAACTGGCATGCATGCGGAAAGAGTGTCAGGGTAGATTCAATCAGTTTCCAGAGAACTCTAGCGAGTCGGCAGACACAGTGAAAGGGAAGAGGGGGAACAATTCATTCACTGATTATGTTGTCATAGACAAGCCATAGTTGACCCAAGAAAAGCCTGTTTCACAGCATTTGGGGGGGGGAGGGGGGGGGGGGGGGGGGGGTCAAACAGAAATCACAGGGTACAAGCAATCCAGGTGCATTTCAGCAACTGGATTGATAGACAGAAAGATAGATAGATAGATAGATAGATAGAAAGATAGATAGATAGATAGATAGATAGATAGTTAAGGGAGTACAGCTTCTTGGGGAGAAAGAGTGCAATCAGGTTACAACAATGCTGGCAGATACTAGCCCATGCTAAGGGTTCACGAGTCAGGCAGATACTAGCCCATGACAAGGGTTGACGAGTTAGACAGATACTTGCCCATGCCAAGGGTTAACGAGTAAGACAGATACTATTCCATGCCAAGGGTTGACGATTCAGACAGAAACTAGCAGAATTTGGTGTATTAGGTTGTAGAGAGCAAGGGCATGTGGAAGGAGACCCTGGCAGGTTCCAGCAGATTCTATTTTTGAGGTAGGTGGAGTGAAATCAGGAAGCGGCAGTATTCGCACACCTGAATTATTAGGCGACAGGGTAGTAGGTCGCGCTCGAAGCTAATTGTAGCAAGTGGCAAAGTTTCTCAAGTCTGACCGAGTTAAGTGTAGATCCGAGGTTTTTTTCCTAGTTGCAGTTATTCTGCTCGAATGAGCAGCGTTTAACAACTGTGCTTTCGCGCCAGTGCCAGCTGTTTTTTTCTGCTGTTCTGTTTGATAGTTGTCAGCTTGTGCGCGAGGTGACTGTCGTATGGTCATTGGGTGGGGGAAAGGGTAGATTCAGTATGATTTTACTGGGCTGTATGTGACTTGCCTTGACTATCGACTGCGAGATTGTAACGTATAACTACGTCTTGCCGGGGAATAGTTATTAACTGAAAGCCGAAGGAATGAAGGGGCTGAAGCTCGAGCTGAAATCCCTAATCCTGCTCGGATCCTGCTCCCAGCGCGTCGGCTTAACCCCGGGTTTCGTGACCTACCGGCAGGTCGTCTTCAATCGGGAAGTCTTCGAGACTCCGTGTAAGTATTGTTATCCGCCACAGGGATATTCGCAGCAGACGAGTTCGAAGAGAATAATGAAAGAAGGCAAGATCGTTGTGTTCAGAAGAATGGTCTGAGTGAAGATGGATAGATCAAGAGTAAAGAAACTCCAGATAGTCGTCAGAAATCAAGCTTGTATCTCTCCTCCGCCCGACTGTTGCAGGCAAGCTGCGTTTCAACTTTCCACGCACTGTAGTCACGGATATGACGGAAGAAGGCAAACGGAAGAAGACTCTTCCATAATATCCCATTAGCACCGGTGAGCACCACGTGTACCGGTGAAGCCCAAAGGCCACGCCACGCTGTGTCGCTTCCAGAAGTCGATCATCCCCAACCGATCGCGTGCGCTTGCCTCGAACCATCCGGAACCATCTGGTATCTAGCCTGGCATTCTATCTCAGTCCCCAGTCTCCCCCACCCCTGGGGCTGCTAGTATTTCCTATTCACTGTCAGCACTTGCAGCACTCAGAACAATTTCCACAGTTTTAGCAGTTTCAACAGGTACAACAGAACCAACAGTTTCAGCTCTTCCAAAACTTGAAGTTCTATCAACTTATTCAGTAGTATCAGCAGTACGGCATTAGTGGCCTAACTAGCTCCTGCCTATTCATGGTTCATGAATAAGAGGGAATCAAATCCTGTGTTGACCCTAGCTGGCATGTTGGGACAACTGGCAGCCTTGATTGTATGTATAGTGTGCATCACCACATCAAGTTTGACTGTGGTGGATGCGAATCCAGTGGATTTAGGAGGGGGCTTTGGAGACCCAGTGTATGAGGTGCGTGTACTGGCTTGCACTTGTGCGGGGAGGTGGGAGGTGGAGGGTGGAGCATGGAATGTCCTGGCTTGTGCGTGTGGGATTGGGGGTCAGGGTTGCTGCATGTGTGTGTGTGTGTGCGAGAGAGAGTGTGTGAGGGAGAGTGAGTGTTTGTTGTGGGTGGGTGGGGGTGGGGGTGGGGGGGTATATAGTGTACAGCTCTTCATCTAGCTTGTCTGTGGCAGATGCGGAGCCAGTAGATTTAGGGGGGCCTGTGGAGACCCTGTGTATGAGTTATGTGTTCTGGCTTGTGCATGTGCGTGTGGGGGTGGGGTGGATTTCCTTATTCTGCGTGTGCAAGTGTGTGTATACTGACATGTGTGTGCATGTGTGTGAATGCAATGGTTATATAGCATGTGCACACACGAACGTGCACATGAACATGTTAACATATTATAAATGCAAATGTTACAAATGTGTGTGTGTGCACAAGTACATGTTACCTTGTAATAAATACAAATGTTACAAATGTTAGTGTGTGTGCACATGTATATGTTACCTTGTAATAAATACAAATGTTACAAATGTTAGTGTGTGTGCACATGTATATGTTACCTTGTAATAAATACAAATGTTACACATGCTAGTGTGTGTGCACATGTTAACATCATAACATGTAATAAATAAAAATGTTACAAATGTTAGTGTGTGTGCACATGTATATGTTACCTTGTAATAAATAAAAATGTTACACATGCTAGTGTGTGTGCACATGTTAACATCATAACATGTAATAAATACAAATGTTACAAATGTTAGTGTGTGTGCACATGTATATGTTACCTTGTAATAAATACAAATGTTACACATGCTAGTGTGTGTGCACATGTTAACATCATAACATGTAATAAATAAAAATGCTACAATGTTTGTGTGTGCACATGTTAACATCATAACATGTAATAAATGAAAATGTTACGAATGTGTGTGTGTGCACATGTTAACATCATAACATGTAATAAATAAAAATGTTACAAATGTTTGTGTGTGCACATGTTAACATCATAACATGTAATAAATGAAAATGTTACGAATGTGTGTGTGTGCACATGTTAACATCATAACATGTAATAAATACAAATGTTACAATGTTTGTGTGTGCACATGTTAACATCATAACATGTAATAAATACAAATGTTACAATGTTTGTGTGTGCACATGTTAACATCATAACATGTAATAAATGAAAATGTTACACATGTGTGTGTGTGCACATGTACATGCTACCATGTAATAAATGAAAATGTTACAAATGTTTGTGTGTGCACATGTACGTGTTTACATGTACAAACGCGTGTACATGTACATGACATATGTAGATATTAACATGTATGAGCCCCCGTCGTCAATGATTTGTTGGGATTCAGTTCACCAGTGCTCGTTTTTTTTTAAACTGCCTTCTCTGTTATTAAGATTGGGCAAGCCCTTTTAGCCTGTTTGGCTACCCCTGGACTGTAAAATACGTACACACAGCATGTACATACATCCATATCTTGTATTTTGGCTACAAGCAGTAGCTTCTGGGCAGATCCCACAGACAGCCACTGGGCTTAGCCCCAAGATCCCAGAAGTGCTGGAAAGCCAATAACGCCAGCTTCCAGATGCACTACGTTGCAATAGGATTAGCTGGGTAGCAAGCCAGGGGAGCTGCCTAGAAGCTGCTGCTCGTAGCTGAAAAGAAAATCTATGTACCCTATTAAAAAGGTAATGATAACGCCTGGTGGGGCGTGGTATTAAGGGAGCCCGTCATACGCGGGTGGGGAGCGGTCTCCTACCTCAACTGGACAAGCTACCATCGCGGTTGACAACGACCTGCAACGCTAAAAGCGACCAAAGGGGGAGTTGAACCCCCAACTCTTCATCCTCAAGCGATCTGGTCTACCACTAGACCATTGTATATCACTGAAAGGGGCTGTACCCTATTACACCTCTAAATACTACTGTAGGTTTGGCTGGGTAGCAAGGCAGGAAAGCTGCCTAGAATCTGCTGATCGTAGCTGAAAATGAATGCTATGTATGTATCCTTTCTAGTGGATATAGAGTCTAGAGGTTGCAAGGTATTTATATTTTGCTGATGAAGATCATGTACGAAAAGGATATATCTATATTTAAGATATTTTAAGATATTTTTAAATATAGGATATATTTATATTTTGCTGATGGAGATCGTGTACGAAAACTCTAACCCTAAACCCTAAACACTGTTATACTGTCAGCAGAAGCTAGAAGGAAGAGCATTAACCCAAAACGCATAACCCTGAACCCTGTTTTACTTTCAGCAGGAGCTGGAAGGAAGATCTTGAAACCCAAACCCTAAACCCTGTTTTACTCCCAGCAGAAGGAAGATCTTGACCCCCCCTAAACTCTAAACCCCACACCCTGTTTTACTACCGACAGAAGCTGGTAGAAACTGAGGTTGTGTGGCAGAAGCCAGCTAAGCCCGTGGGCGTACTGTTCCTAGCGCACGGATGCAGCCATGGCGCGACTGACTTCTGGTATATGAGCGACTCATGCCCCACATGTATAGGTGAGTAACATGTCACACTTACATGTGTAGGTGAGGCACAGCTCACACTTACATGTGTAGGTGAGGTACAGGTTACACTTACATGTATTGATATGTTCATTCAGGGGGTGGGCAGAGAGACAGATTTCGGACCGCACGTTCAATATGGTGTCCGATTCAGATGGGAGTTGGAATTGTGGAAGTTTCATACGAGAGGAGGGGGAAATAAAGTCGGGGTTGTTTTTTTTAAATATCCCTAAAACCCACTTACCTCACCCCCCCTACCCGCATACCCTACCCCCCCTAAAATGGGGGTCATTCGAAAGATCTTTTCTCGCCCATTCCAGTTACGCTCTTACATCTTTCACGGGGTTGCCAAAACGTGATTTATCACGAAGTTAAGATTTGGGCTGCTTTCGGTGAAAACAACTTTGGAGCCCTCTAACTTCTGCACAACTTTATTTTTGGCTCAAAAAAAGAACTTATTATTTATTAGTTTGAGAAAAAGCTTTATTTAAAGCGAAGGTGCGGTAGGCAGCTTTTTTCTTGCCCCCCCTCGTGTTCCTTTAAGGCAATTTTTAACATTACTTGACATATTCCATTTGGGTTGATAGAATGCAAATTGACAATCGTTTACATTTAGTACAGTATTGAGCTTAAAGCTGTATTTTATCGTTTTATCAAAAATACCTTCTAATGTATTCCATTTAATATTATACTTTTTAGTATTACTAGATATCAATCAATTATGATGAGTCCTATGAAAGCATTACAAATTCATATCGACAACAATGGAAGATAAGCTTTACCCGCTAAGATTAGACAAACACTGCATCTTAATGTTGGCGATGAAGTTTCAATAAAATAATCTGATTAAGAATTGGTTGTTTCTACTTATCACTCCAATATAGAAAAAGCTAGAAATGTACATTTGTATAAATGTGTATCCAATGCAGACATATGAAAAATATGTACACATATGAGATACAATGCATTGAGATGATTATGTTGAAAAGTTGAGATTTTTTCTATTCGTTTATTTGTGTCACGTTTGTCTTGCTTGGACGAGACATGCTTCTGAAGAAGCAAAAAAGCAATTCGAGACTAATATAAAAACAAACAAACAAACAAACAAACAAGCGAGTGAGTGAAACATGAATACTGCCCATCAACCTTTATTGTGCTCAGGGCTTCCTGTGGAGGTTCAGATCAGAGAGATAGCATTGTCCATGGGATTTGCTGTGGTCGCCATATCGTCACAGGTGAGGCATCTAACCAACCAACCAACTAGCCAACCAACCAGCCAACCAACCAACCAGCCAACCAACCAACCAACCAACCAACCAACCAACCAACCAACCAACCAACCAACCAACCAACCAATCAATAATACAACTAACTAAATACAATATGACAGCCATTTGCTGTGTTTGCCATATCGTCACAGGTGAGGCATCTAACCAACCAACAAACCAGCCAATAACACAACTTCCTAACTTAAAAAATAAATAAATAAATAAATAAATAAACTGACCCTAAACTGGCTAACTAAATATACAAATAACCAACTATCTAACTAAATACCTAACTAATTAGTTACCTTACTTACTAATTAGCTTACCTGTCGACTTGATGCAAGGACCGTTTGCAGTCAAACACTGTTTTGTTTTGTGAGGTGAAGATCAAACACTAACTAACAACTAATTAACCACCTAACTAATTAAAGTAACTAACTACACAACCAACCCACCAACCCACCAACCAACTGTACACCAGGAGCGTGAACACAGCCGTTGTTGGAAGTCCTTGTCCATGTTTGGAATGGATGACAGTGAGACCGGCGATTTAATGAGGGTGAGTTGTATGTTACATATATTATTTAAATACATGTTATTGAAAACATGTTTGGAATGGATGACAGTGAGACCGGCGATTTAATGAGGGTGAATTGTATGATACGTATTTGATTTAAATATATGTTATTTAAAAGATGTTTGGAATGAGCAACAGTAAGACTGGCGATCTAATGAGGGTGGGTAATATATATACTATAATTTATTTTAAATACATATTATTTCAATCATGTTTTGAGTGAACGACAATAAGACTGGTGATCTAATGAGGTTTAGTTATACAATTGATTGGGGGTGATTTTTTCTATTAATTAATTAATTAAACGAATATATTTATATGCATTTACTTGTATTTATAAATTCAATTGATTGAGGGTGCTTTTTAATATTTGAAAGGGTTCAACCCTTTTCAAACAAACACTCTCTTTAAAGTTGGGGCCCATACGGGCCTTATTTGAAAGAAGGGTTTAATATATTAATTAAACATATATGTGTACATGTGTGTATAAATTAAATTGATTCAATTGATTTTTAATATTTAATTATTTATCGCCCAATGAGGCTACACTTGGACTGTAATAGCGGTATGCAATTAAACAAACGCTTTGATTGAGGGTGATTTATAATATTCATTTCCTTTTAGCCAAATTAGGCTACATCTGGACATTTATGTCTAGTTTGCTCTATTATTATTACAAATCTGGCAGAAAATAAATGTATTTGTTTACTTCAAGCAAATTATACCGCCTAATTAAATAGACGCTCAAAGCCCTAGACTGCCCTTTGGGTCGATTTTAAACCTACCCAAGGCCGGCCTCGTTTGTATAATTGTATACCGGTTGTACCGGTTTACAATTATACAAACGATTTGATTGAGGGCGATTAATAATATTTATTCCCTTTTAGCAAAAACTTGCTGCATTTGAACTGTTATGTACAATTATACAAACAATTTGGCTGGGCGTGATTTATAATTTGTATTTCCTTTGAGCCAAATTAGGCTACTACACCTGGACTGTAATATACACTTACACCCTGATTACACAAACGATTTGATTGCTCAATCCCTTCAAGGGTGATGTATAATATTTATTTCCTTTTAAGACAAATGAGGCTACATTTGGACTGTTATATACAATTATGCAAACAATTTGATTGCTCAATCCCTTCGAGGGTGATGTAGAATATTTATTTACTTGTAGCCAAATCAGGCTACACTTGGACTGTAATGTAAAATTATACAAACAATTTGATTGCTCAATCCCCTCAAGGGTGGTTTATAATCTTTATTTCCTTTTAGCCAAGTTAGACTACACCTGGACTGTACTATACAATTATGCAAATGACTTTATTGAGCGCGATTTATAATATTTATTTCCTTTTAGCCACACCACCCTAACCTCTCATACACACACAAACTTCACACACGCACTCGCAGACACACTAACACACACGCAACTCAAACTGAATACACGCAAACAAACTCTCACACACCAGGTCCCTTCAATTCTGGATACATATGCTATGGGCGCAAATGAAGCCCCCCCCCCCCACACCCACACCCACCCACCCACACCCACACCCACACCCACCCACACCCACACCCACACACACACCCACACCCACACCCACACACCCACACCCACACACCCACACACACTCACACACCACCACCACCACCACGACCACCCACCACCGCCCACCAAACCAACCAGGCCCCAACAATTCTGGATTCCCTGTTGCAACATGAGAGGATAGACAAGCTGCATGCTATGGGCCCATTGAGATCCCCCCCCCCCCCCCCAACACACACACACACACACACACACATACACACACACACACACTCACCCCCACACACCACCCCCACACACCACCAAACAAACCAGGTCCCTGCAATTCTAGATACCCTGTTGCAACGTGAGGGGATGGACAAGCTGCCTGTATATGCCATGGGCCCATATTGAGCCCCCCCTACCACCAGTACCCACCCACCCCTATCTGTCTCCACCCCCAATCCAACCACCACCCCAACCACCACCACCACCGCCACTACCACCTTTCACCACCAAACCAACCAGGCACCTGAAATTATGGATTCCCTGTTGCAACATGAGGGGATGGACAAGCTGTATGCTATGGGCCCATTGAGATCCCACCCCCATCCCTCCCCCCCAACACACACACCCACCACCACCACCACCACCACCCACCATCACCACCGCCCACCAAACCAACCAGGTCCCTGCAATTCTAGATACCTTATTGCAACGTGAGGTGATGGACAAGCTGCCTGTGTATGCCATGGGCCCACATAGAACCCCCCCTCACACATACACCCCACACACACCCCACCCAACACCAACACCAACACCACCGCCCACCAAACCAACCAGGTCCCTGCAATTCTGGATACGCATGCTATGGGCGCATATAGAGACCCCTCCCCTCCCCCCCCCACCCACCCACCCAACATCAACACCAACACCAACACCCACTCCAACACCAACACCAATACACACACCAAAACCAACACCAACACCAACACCAACAAGGTCCCTGCAATTCTGGATACCTTACTGCAACGTGAGGGGATGGACAAGCTGCCTGTATATGCTATGGGCGCATCCAGTGGGGGATCCTTTGTGTTGGTGCTAGCTACCTTCTACTCCTTCAAGGCTGTCTGTGCACAGGTAGGGGTCCTGGGTTAGTGGTGGGGTGGGGTGGGGTGGGGGTGGTGGGGTCCTGGGTTGGTGGTGGTGGTGGTGGTGGTAGGGTGTGTGGGGTGTGTGTGGGGTACTGGGTTAGTGGTGATGGTGGGTGGGTGGGTTGGGTGGGTGGGGGTCCTGGTTAGTTGTGATGGCGGGGGGGGGGGGGGGGGGGGGGGGGGGGGGGGGGGGGGGGGGGGGGGGGGGGTGGTAGTGTGATGGTGGGTGGGTCGGTGGGGTCCTGGGTAAGTGGTGGGGTGTGTGATGCGGGGGGCAGGGTTGGTGGTGGTGGAGGCTGGGTGGTGGGCAGGGTGGGAGGTGGTGGTGGGTGTGATGGGGGGCAGGGTTGGTGGTGATGGTGGTGGGTGTGATGGGGGGCAGGGTTGGTGGTGGTGGTGGGTGGGTGGGTGTGGTGGGGGGCAGGGTTGGTGGGGGTGCTAGTGGGGGTGTGTGGGGGAGGGTCCTGGTTTGGTGGTGGGTGGGTGTGGGTAAAACGCACAATATGTACTGCCTGCAGATCATGGGTGGGAGCCCTGACTTCTTGTCTAACTCCATTAAGCAGAAGAAGGAAAAGAGCGGAGGGGGTCCCCTCTACCCTTTAACCATACCCAGATACTTACTATGTGTGAACCCTAAAACCTTATCCCTAACCCCTAAACTGCCTGCAGATCATGGGTGTGAGCCCTATTACTCTATTAGACATTTAGCCATATTAGACATTATGATCAAAACAAATGCACCATACTCACAAACGTGCAATATGTACTGCCTGCAGATCATGGGGGTGAGCCCTGATTTTTTGTCGAACTCCATCGAGCAGAAGAAGGAAAAGGGCGGTGGGGGTCCACTCTACCCTCCTGCCATGTTCGTCCATATGGCACGTGACAAGCAAATATCTCAATTTGTGGCGAGAGATATGAAGGTGTTAGAAGGGCAGGTGGGTGATGGATCCCTTGGAGATGGCAAATATGTCAATTTGTGTCGATGGATATGAAAGTGTTGGAAGAGTAGGTGGGTGATGGCACGCGACAAGCAAATATCTCAATTTGTGGCGAGAGATATGAAGGTGTTAGAAAAGCAGGTGGGTGGTGGATCCCTTGGAGATGGCAAATATGTCAATTTGTGTCGATGGATATGAAAGTGTTGGAAGAGTAGGTGGGTGATGGCACGCGACAAGCAAATATCTCAATTTGTGGCGAGGGATATGAAGGTGTTAGAAAAGCAGGTGGGTGGTGGATCCCTTCGAGATGGCAAATATGTCAATTTGTGTCGATGGATATGAAAGTGTTGGAAGAGTAGGTGGGTGATGGCACGCGACAAGCAAATATCTCAATTTGTGGCGAGGGATATGAAGGTCTTGGAAGAGGAGGTGGGTGGTGGATCCCTTGGTAATTTAATAATACCGCCATTGTGCCCCCTTGCAATACAACCATAAACATTGTGTCGATGGATATGAAGGTCTTGGAAGAGTATATGGGTGATGGACTCGTTGGTAATGTAATCACACCGCCATTTTAATAATACCGCCATTCTACACAATGTGTTGTGGTTGTATTGCAAGAGGGCACAATGGCGGTGTGATTACATTACCAACGAGTCCATCACATGTTACCATTAGTAATGTTATAATACCGCTATGATGCCCTCTTGCAATATAAGCATATAAATTTGTGTTGATGGATGTGAAGGTGTTGGAAGAGTAGGTGGGTGATGGATCAGTTGGTAATTTATTGCGGTTTTCGCTCTAGCCCCCTCTGGACCCCTCAGGGGTCCCGGGGCTGAAGCCCCCCGTGTGTCTCTCCGCCGTCTGTCCGTCCATCTATCCATCTATCCATCTGTCCGTCTGTCCGACAGCTGTCCAGGCGTTTAACGATTCCGACCACCTCCGCACCCACCATTTTTGCTCATAGTTGGACTGCGCATGACTAGAGTTGTCAGCATCGCAGTGGTCAAAATCCTTCGCAAAAGTTGCTCAATGTTTGTAGCTCTATTCGGCTACGAGTAGCTACTTTCTCCACTACAAAACTCCCTGCCGGTGACTGCTAAAGCGATTTTCCGTGTCGCTTGCGACACGCTCTTAGAACTTGTCATTTTTGATGTTCCAAGGCCCAAGGACAGCTGTGTATCTGTGTTCAACCTGTTGGAGCCCCAGTTTGTAAAATAAAGCTAAGCAAAACAAACACAATTCCGAAGACAGCAGAGTTAACCACCCTACTGCATACTGGTTGCAGGGCATACCGGTCAGAATACTAATAAATCTAAACATTTAGATCAAAAGACAACATTTCTATCCACCCTAAATAAATATTAAATATTGTATATTATGTGTAAAATCAAAAGACAACATTTCCAACCACGCTAAATAAACATTATATATTATATATTATATTTTAATCAAATGATAACATTTCCAACCACGCTAAATAAACATTATATATTATATATTATATTTAAATCAAATGATAACATTTCCAACCACGCTAAATAAACATTATATATTATATATTAGATTTAAATCAAATGATAACATTTCCAACCACGCTAAATAAACATTATATATTATATATTACGTATTTAAATCAAATATAACATTTCCAACCACGCAAATCAACATTCTATATTATATATAGATAATCAATGATAACATTTCCACCACGCTAATAACCTATTATTATATATTAGATTTAAATCAAATGATAACCACGTTCCCAACCCACGGCTAAATAAAAAATTAATATATATATATTAGATTTAAAACAAAGATAACATTTCCAACCAAGCAAATTAACATATATATTATATATTTGATTTAAATCAATGAAACATTCCAACCAGATAAATAAACATTAATATTATATAATAGATGACATCAAATGATAAACATTTCCAACCACGCGAAATAAAATAAAAAATTATATTAATATGAGATTTAATAAAATGCAAAACCATTTCCAACCACGATAAATAATAAAACATTATATATATATATGATATTAAAATCAATGAGAACATTCCAACACGCTAAAAAACATTATATATTATATATTAGATTTTAAATCAAATGATAAAAAACATTTCCAACACGACTAAATAAACATTATTATCATTATAATAGATTTAATCAAATTGAAACATTTCCAACCACGCTAATAAACATGATATATTAATATAGATTTAAAATCAAATGCTAAACATTTCCAACAACGCTAAATAAACCATTATATATTATATATTAGATTTTAATCAATGATAAACATTTCAAACCACGCTAATAAACATATATATGATATATTGATTGAATCAAATGAGAACATTTCCAACCCACACCACTCCACCCCAAACCCCACGTCCCCAACCCCACCCCACCCTCAGTGTTCAGGGTATACCAGTTACAGAGATCCAGGTGCGGCCTGCCCCCCTGACTGAAAGCCTCCTACATGACTCGTATCCTCGAGAGTTCCCCGAGGATCAATCAAGGGCGATATACAAGGCCTTCAAGTGGGTACCTGGCTTAGGTGGTTAGTTGGTTAGGTGGGTACCTGACTTGGGTGGTTAGGCCTTCAAGTGGGTACCTGGCTTAGTTGGTTAGTTGGTTAGGTGGGTACCTGACTTGGGTGGTTAGGCCTTCAAGTGGGTACCTGGCTTAGTTGGTTAGTTGGTTAGGTGGGTACCTGACTTGGGTGGTTAGCCTCAAGTGGGGGACCTGGATTAGTTGGTAGTTGGTTAGGTGGGGTACCGATTGGGGTGGTAGGCTTCAAGTGGGTAACTGGATAGGGGTAGTTGGCTTAGGGTGGGTACCTGATTGTGTGGTTTGGTTAGGCCTTAAAGTGGGTTAATGGATAGTTGGTTAGTGGTTAGTGGGTACCTGGATGGGTGGTTAGGCCTTCAAGTGGGTACCTGGCTTAGGTGGTTAGTTGGTTAGGTGGGTACCTGACTTGGGTGGTTAGGCCTTCAAGTGGGGTACAGGCTAGTTGGTTAGTTGGTAGCGTGGAGTACCTGACTTGGGTGGTTAGGCTCAAAAGTGGGTACCTGGCTTAGGTGGTTAGTTGGTTAGGTGGGTACCTGACTTGGGTGGTTAGGCCTTCAAGTGGGTACCTGGCATAGGTGGTTAGTTGGTTAGGTGGGTACCTGACTTGGGTGGTTAGGCCTATAAGTGGGTACCTGGCTTAGGTGGTTAGTTGGTTAGGTGGGTACCTGACTTGGGTGGTTAGGCCCTCAAGTGGGTACCTGGCTTAGGTGGGTAGGTGGGTACGTGGATAGGTGGGTACCTGGCTAAGGTGGTTAGGTGGTTAGGTGGGTACCTGGCTTGGGTGGTTAGGTGGGTACCTGACTTAGGTGGTAGGGTGAGTAGGTGGGTACCTGACTTAGGTGGTTGGGTGGTTGGGTGGTTGGATAGGTACCTGACTTAGGTGGTTAGGTGGATATCTGACGCAGGTGGTTAGGTGGTTACCTGACTTAGGTGGTTAGGTGGTTAGGTGGGTACTTGACTTTGGTGGTTTGGTGGTTAGGTGGTAAGGTGTGTACCTGACTTAGGTGGTTTGGTGGTTCGGTGGTAAGGTGTGTACCTGACTTAGGTGGTTAGGCGGGTACCTTACTTAGGTGGGTACCTGACTTAGGTTGTTAGGTGGTTAGGCGGGTACCTTACTTTGGTGGGTACCTGACTTAGGTGGTTAGGTGGTTAGGCGGGTAGCTTACTTAGGTGGGTATCTGACTTAGGTGGTTAGGTGGGTACCTGACTTAGGTGGTTAGTCGAGTGTCTAGTTTGATGAATTGATGACAAGGTTTATCAGTCTTCAGGCTACCTTACTTACTAAGACCCTCGTACATGACAGTGCTTTTCTTTTCGGCTTTTTGTAGCAGCTTCTAGGCAGCTGAGTCTGAGCCAGACTGAGTCTGAGCCTGAGCCAGCCACTGTGCTATACCCGGACATCTCAGCAGTTCAAGTCACGCTTCGTGCCGCACACTACACAATCCGGTGGGCTACTCAACTTTCCTGAATCAGGCATGATTAGCCCACTCAGGTACACAACCTCGCCTAGAGAAATCAGGGATGAGTAGCCCACTCAGCTACACAACCTTGCCTAGAGAAATCAGGCTTGAGTAGCCCACTCAGCTACACAACCTTGCCTAGAGAAATCTGGCTTGAGTAGCCCACTCAGCTACACAACCTTGCCTAGAGAAATCTGGCTTGAGAACACACTCAGCTACACAACCTTGCCTAGAGAAATCAAGCTTGAGTAGCCCACTCAGCTACACAACCTTGCCTAGAGAAATCAAGCTTGAGTAGCCCACTCAGCTACACAACCTTGCCTAGAGAAATCAAGCTTGAATAGCCCACTCAGCTACACAACCTTGCCTAGAGAAATCAAGCTTGAGTAGCCCACTCAGCTACACAACCTTGCCTAGAGAAATCTGAAATAAATAAAAAGTTGGTCAGTTGGTTTATCAACTTGAAGGTGCATTGGTTATTTGAGAAATGGCAAAGCAGTCAGTGAGGGGAACTGCCTAGAAGCTGCTGCTCCCTGCCGAAAAGAAAAGCGATGACAGGGAAGAACAGAAATAAATGTAAAAGGATGATGTTCAAATAAATAACTAAATAATAAAATACATAAATATACAAGCGTTGATTACCATGGGTAGTATTAAAAACATAACTCATACATGACTAAATATATTTAAATACATAAATATGCAACCGTCGATTATCATGGGTGGCATTTAAATAGATAATTACATATTTATATACATAAATATACGACCGTTGATTATGATGGGTAGGCTTTAAAAACACACTGTTTCTTTTTTTTGCCATGCATAGCTGACGATGATGATAACATTTTTCCTGGTGCCCTACTGGACTCCAAAAGTGTCCTCGGCTTGACGAAATCAAGGGGGATTCAGCAGCAGCTTCTAGTTAGCTACCTTTTCCTATCCTTGGGCCGAACCTGAAGCTAGATATTGCATCTTCAGCTCTCATTAA